>CM060934.1:3252620-4452620 GCA_030765085.1 Allium cepa
GCTCGAAGAAATGAATCTAGAGACAATGCTGGGGGCAGAAAGGGTGAGAAGCGCCAATATCGACCAGGGCCAAGATTTGACTCCTACACTCCTTTGAATGAAACAATCGAAAACATCTACCTAGCCACTCAGGGCGAACTCGGATACAAGCGCCCCCCGCACAAGAAAGAATCAGATAACGCACTCAAGTCCGGAAAGTTCTGTCGCTTCCACGAATCCCACGGACATGACACCAATGAATGCCACCATCTTCGGGACTTGATCGAAGAACACATTAGAAGAAGAAGACTGGAACGTTATGTGAAAAGTCAGAACAGGACTCCAACTCCTGCCAATGAGAACTCAAAGCAACCCCTCCCAGAAGTAGGCGGAGGGAGTCGCAACAATCACAACACCAGTGGCTCTAGTCAAGAGAAGATAGTAGTCCTTACCATCTCAGGAGGACCACACATTGCCGACAGAAGTTGGGCAGAGATGGAAAGGTACGGCAAGTCGCTTAGAAATACCGAAGGATACGTTAACTCCGTCACAGAAGAACGCCAACCGAAACGAAAAGAGAGCGACGACATCATATTCAGTAGACGCGATTTGGAAGGAAGACAGTACCCACATATGGATCCTATGGTCATCTCTGCCTGGTTCGGCCCTGCTAAAGTTTTTCGGATTCTAATAGACACGGGAAGCTCCGTAAACATCTTGTTCAAACATGCTTTTGACAAAATGAAGTTATCAATGAAGGATGTGTCTCCCTGCGACAAACCACTGCACGGTTTCACTGGAGATGCAAAAATGCCCCTCGGGCAACTTGACCTCTTCGTCGAAATAGGAAGTCATCCCCGCTCCGTGGTGCGAAAACAAACGTTCGTGCTAATAGAGAACCACTCGGCTTACAACGCCTTCTTGGGGAGACCAGCCTTGTCTGACTTCCAAATTGTCCTAGCCCCCTGGTGCCTGAAGATGAAATTCCCGACAGACAACGGAATAGGAGAAGTAGAAGGAGATCAAGACGCTGCCCGAGACTGCTATGTAACTGAGCTTCGCAACAACCGCAGAAAGAATAAAGGAAAAGATGCAGAGACTACTCTCTGCATGAAAAGCTTGGAGGCATAGCAACTAAAGAAAGCCCCTCCTCTTCGATACACAAGCGATCCCTTCAATGAACTAGACCCCCGGGATAAAGAGGAGGAGGCTACCGCCGAGCCTGCAGAGGCTATGGAATTCGTATCTGTAGATAAGCATGATTCAAGTAGACTATTAAAAATCGGATCTCAGCTGAAAACGGAATTGAAGGATCGACTCATTGACTTTCTCCGCCACAACTCAGATGTATTTGCGTGGACCCATGCCGATATGACAGGAATCTCCCCAGACGTAGCATGCCACATGTTGAACATCGATCCCACCAAGGTACCAGTAAAGCAGAAAAAGAGGAGCATGGGGGCAGAGCGATCAGCAGCCCTTGATGAGGAAGTAAAAAATCTACTTGCTAATGACTTCATACGGGAAGCCATCTACCCAGAATGGATCGCTAACCCAGTGCTAGTAAAAAAGGCCAATGGAAAGTGGCGAACATGTATTGACTTCTCCAATCTGAATGACGCTTGCCCGAAAGACTGCTTCCCACTTCCCCGAATTGACCAACTCGTGGACAGCACAGCTGGGCACGAACTCCTATCTTTTATGGATGCATACTCCGGATATAACCAGATCCCCATGCACGCTCCCGATCAGGACCACACTAGCTTCATCACCGACCGCGGATTATATTGTTACAAAGTCATGCCTTTTGGACTCAAAAATGCTGGAGCTACCTATCAACGCCTCGTCAACAAAATGTTCGCAGAACTGATAGGACGTACTATGGAAGTATATGTGGATGACATGTTGGTGAAGTCCAGGAAAGCCAACGACCATGTAAGCCATCTGGACGATATGTTTCGGGTACTTCGCCGATATGGAATGAAGCTGAATCCTCTAAAGTGCTCCTTCGGAGTATCATCGGGAAAATTCTTAGGATTCATCGTCCACGCCAGAGGAATCGAAGCAAACCCTGAACAAATCCGAGCTTTAAAAGAAATAAGGATACCTTCCACTCGAAAAGAAATGCAGAGCCTAAACGGAAAGGTGGCCGCCCTAAGCAGATTCATTTCCAAGGCAACTGACAAGTGTGTCCCTTTCTTCGAAGCACTCAAGAAAGACAAAGGGAGGTTCGAGTGGACCGACGAATGCTTAAAAGCCTTCCTCAACCTAATCGAACACCTTCAGAGACCACCAGTACTCTCAACTCCAAATGAAGGTGAAGTGTTATACCTATACCTCGCTGTATCATCTCATGCTCTAAGCGCCGCCTTGGTAAGAGAAGAAGACCGCACACAACGTCCGGTTTACTTTGTAAGCAAGAGATTTACGGGGGCAGAAGCCAGATATCCTAAACTTGAGAAGTTAGCATATTGTTTATTGATCGCGTCACGGAAACTGCGACACTACTTCCAGTCTCACTCCATCAGGGTTCTAACCGATCAACCACTAAGACAAGTGCTCCATCGTCCTGACACTTCTGGGCGACTCCTCAAATGGTGCATCGAACTAAGTCAGTATGATATCACCTACCATCCCCGCACCGCTATCAAAGGACAAGCCATGGCTGATTTCATTGCCGAATTCACTACCAACGAAGGCAAGGAACAATCCGAAGTAGCAAAAAACATCGAGTGGAACCTCTTTGCAGACGGAGCATCGAACGAACAAGGCTCGGGGGCAGGTATTGTGATCGTCACCCCCAGGGGAAGAAAGTTGTACTATGCATTGAGATTGGAGTTCACGGCCACTAACAACGATGCTGAATATGAAGCAGTAATAGCGGGATTGGAACTGGCCCTAGAAATTGGGATCAATTCCTTATGTATTCATAGTGATTCTCAGCTTATCGTAAACCAGGTACTAGGAGAATTCCAGACTCGAGGAGAACGGCTCACAGCATACCTAAAGAAAACCAGACTGCTGCTCGATCGATTGGACCATTATCTAATCAAACACATTCCTCGAGAAGAAAACCAAGAGGCAGATGAACTTGCGAAGCAAGCTAGTATGAAGGACAGCACCATTCCCGGAGCACTAGTAATCTCAAGGCAGCTAGCCCCAAGTTTCGAACAAGTAAATCTGATAACTGCAATCGAAGAAGGAACCTGGATGACTCCTATCCGGAAATATTTGCAAGATGGCATACTACCCGACAGGCGTGACGAAGCCAAGAAGATCTTGAGAAAAGTTCCCCACTACACAATACAAGAAGGCATCCTCTACCGGCGTGGCTTCTCTAGCCCCTTATTAAGATGCGTCGCCGGAAGGGAAGCCAAGGAGATATTAACAAACATCCATCAGGGAGGATGCGGAGATCACACTGGAGGACAGACTTTGGCAAGAAAGATACTCCGATATGGATATTACTGGCCCACACTAAACAAAGATACCCTAGACTTCGTTAAGAAATGCGACAGATGTCAGAAGTTCGCCAAGATCCCTCGACTGCCCACAAACGAAATTACTCAAATGACCAGCCCTTGGCCCTTTGCTGTATGGGGAATTGACTTAATTGGCGAACTGCCAACGGGCCGAGGCGGAGCCAAATATGCTATAGTGGCAGTCGATTATTTCACCAAATGGGTGGAAGCGGAACCTTTAAATAAAATATCTTCAGCAAAAATTATTAACTTCTTGATCAAAAACATTCTGTGCAGGTATGGAGTCCCCCTCAAGATCGTATCAGACAACGGACTCCAATTTGACAGCGAAGAATTTGCCGACTGGTGCCAAGAGCATGGAATTCATAAAAGCTTCTCATCAGTAGCTTACCCTCAGGCAAACGGACAAGTTGAAGCTGTCAACAAAATTCTCAAAACCCTAATCAAGAAGAAACTTGAAAAGTCAAAAGGCGCTTGGGTGGACGAACTTCCTACGGCACTATGGGCATACCGCACATCTTTCAGAACATCAACGGGACATACTCCTTTCTCTTTGGCATATGGATCGGAGGCAATGCTCCCAGTTGAGACTATTGTGCCTTCCCACCGTAGGATCCACTACAACCCAGAAGAAAACGAAGAACTCCTCCTCATGTCTTTGGATCTGATTGAGGAAAGGAGAAACGATGCAGCACTCAAAGCAGCAGCTCACAAACAAAAAGTGGCAGCACTATACAATTCCAAAGTCAAGCATCGCAGCTTACAAGAAGGAGATCTTGTCCTCAGGCGAATCTTTCCGCGCCCCGGGGCACTGGACCCCATCTGGGACGGACCATATGTAATTCACAAAGATCTCCACAACGGAGCTTACATTTTGTCAACAGTGGACGGAGAGGTGTTCCAGAGGGCATGGAACATCCGACACCTCCGTCGATACTTTTCTTAACTTGTACTGCCCATATGAAGTGAATTAACAAAGAGAATCAGTGGACGTAGGCATTTTCGTGCCGAACCACTTTAAAAAAATCTTGTCTCTTTTTAACTTGTTCCTTTATGTCTTGGCTACTTGTTAAGCGTTATCCCTTTCTGTTGAACAAAATTCTATGGCATCTCCACTCAAGACGCACCGCGGCCTCATCTAGACTAGGCCTAACAGGTACGCCACGATTCTATGCACTCGCCAATGAGACTCTTTTGCTCCAGCATCCCTCTGCTGCGGGTTAACTCATTGCGCGCCTGCCCTCAAAGCCAACTGTAATGAGCCGATTATAAGTCATCATAAAGGCCGACTATAGCCGATGGCAGCTCATTACGGCGTTCGGCTCGTCGGTAACCGTGAACCTACTTTAAGCCCCAACATAAGGTGTGGCCAGCCAGGGGTAGTTCACGGCCAACGGCACCCACGCTAGCCGGCCACGGTAAATCGAATAATACCCACGATTACGGACCATAACGGTTCGGGTAGTTACCGTGCGCGATCTCGGCTCCGATGTGTCTTAAGTGCGGCTGTGGTAAAAAAGAAAACTCCCCGCGGAGGCGTAAGATGGGTGACAAATGTCTCCAAGACCCACAGCTAGGGAAAGTGACTACAAAACCCGTTTGCCACGAACTTAAGCACATCGACGGCCTTCCGTGACTGGAAGTTTTACTTTTACTATATTTCCATTTCATTTAAATATTTTTCTCCTATCCTGTATAACAAACTCTAAAGTACAGGAAACCAAATAGGAAGCATTCACTCATGAGGCTCTAAGCCTGCGTGCTGGGTAGCAGGGCGCTCTGCTATACCCGTGAACAGTTACACAAGACACTCAAAGCTACCGCCTGCGAATAAAACATAAAGGGCGGTACTCTCTTCTCTTGTACATAAATGCGTAACTATAACTTATTCATACACTGACATTGCAAAACGTGAAATTATATTTCAAGCAAAAACTTAACATCAAACACAAGTGGAATCACAGGCATATACATAATTATACTTCTCACACAGCACATAAAGATAGCAACAACATTTAAACATGACAAAATCAGCTTATATTATAAGATCACACGAAGTTATTCTTTGCAAATAATTTTATTACAGTTGCATATCAAAGACTAACATGAACAGTGATAAAAAAGAAACAAAAAGATGGCAGATGCATCCACACTCCATCACCAACTCCCCCAGCCTACTTAGCCGCAGGATCGGAGCCCCCAGCATGTGGATCTGAAGTCCCACCTGTCCAGATCGGAAGAGGAATTCATTAAACGAACGATCAAGTTATGAAAACACGGAAAGAAAAGAAAGGGAAAAGAATAACTCACCAGCATCCGCCGCTTGATCCTCATCATCCAACTGCACGCCCGCTTCCTCCGCAGCAAGCAGCCGCATCCCCTCCTTCACCGCCGCTTGCTCCTCCTTTGAGAACTGAGCAGTAACCGCACTCAAGTTGAAAGCCTCTCCGCCTTCCTTACCCGCGTTCACCCTGGCCTCCTCTAAAGCCTGGAGATACACCTTGGCCATGACCCGAGGGTAATCGTCCATCCAAGACAAGCCGCCCTCTTTCCAAGTATGGAAGTACATATCCTGAAGCATCTCATCCATCATCCCCTCATTTTCCTCAAACTCCCTCACCCGAGCCTCGGAAGCTTGCAACTTAGCGACGGCGACGTCCCTCTCTGATTGGTATCTCAAGCAGTCAGCCTGGAGTGACCTCCTCATTTCCTCCTCCTTCAACCTAAGGGACCTCCTCATCTCCTCCATCTCCTCCTTCAACTCAGCCTGAGCCATCTCCGCAGCCTCGAGTCTCCCCGACAACTCCTCTACCCGCTCGAGATCCGCATTTCGAACCTCATCCACCGTTGTAATGGCCATGTTAATCCGCTCCCTGCAGGTAACCTCCATCTTCCGTAACTCCGCCCTACTGGCCTTCTCCATGGTCTCTTTCAGACGCTGGGAGGCTTCCTCATGCTGGGAGATCTGGATGGCTTGGTCGGCAAGCTGCTTGGCCTGATCGGCAACCTTTAGCCTTAACCGAATATTAGCACTCCCAATCTCCTCCCCGGCCTTGACCAATCGAGCATGATGCTCCATTAACTTCTTAGTCTCTTCGGCCACCCGGTCAATATTAGCCTTGGCCTCGTCCCCCATAGTAACTACTCGGGTAGTAAGCAGATCAAGATCTAGGGACTTGGCCTCGTCCAGCACTCTTACCATGGGGTTGCGGGGAAGTAGGTGCTCGCCCGTGGTCTCATCGAATGAAATGTCCCGAAAACTTGGGTCTAAATCAGGATGGCCGGCAAAAGGGTCACGAGGCACGGGGCGAGGCACATCGGGACGCCTTATATGAATGACAGTAGATCTCTTGGAAGGAGGAGGAGGGGGGCAGGGCTCCGTGCTCTCCTCCGTAGTATCACGAGGAGGCTGAGTAGGGGGAGACAGAGTAGGAAGCTGCGAAGCAGAAGAAGACTCAAATAAGGAACGGCTCCGCTTCCTTTTCTGAATGCCCTCTTCGATGACCCCAAGAAGAGGGCGGTACTTGACTACGTCCCCAGTGCGATCAGTAGAAGGTTTCGCGGAAGCTCTCCTCGACTTAAATTGTTCGAGGCGGTGTCGAACATCCGACGTTTTACCCGCCTGGCCTGCCCCTGGAATAAAGAACAAGTGTTACGAACATACAATAATCCGCAATTCAAAAAATGTGCTAAGTTAAAAAGAAAGAAAAGTGAGGAGACACATCTGTTATACAAACCCGGCGGAGGAGTGGGATACTGCAATAAGTCCTGGATCTCATTCCAGGACGGAAGTGAACCGTAAAAAATTTCTAAGTCCCTATCGAAAATGGAATCGGCAGAAGACAAAAGTTCACCTTGCATCGCCGGGGTCACCCTAGCTGAGGAACCCTTAGAGGATGGGTCAGTGCTAACCACAGCTTTGCCGGTTTCCTCTGCCCTCTCCGTTTCCTTCTCTGTTTCCGACTCCCCCTCTGACTCCCCGAAGGCCCGACGGAGAGCCTCATCCAGTTCGAGGTCCTGCTCAGAGGTTAGAGCAGCAACACCGCTACCACCCTGACCATCGCCATCTCCTCCACCCTCCGACCCTTCTCCAACTTCACCTCCTTCCTCCTCTTCTACACCTTCCTCCTCCGGGACATCCGGGCAAGTACTTGGAGAAGGGCCATCGGACTCCTTGAGCTTCTTGCCTCCTACGACTGGATGTTGTGCAAAGGGCTTCCTCTTGCCACCCTTCGCTGTCACCCCACCTTTAGGCTGGGCAGCCTTCTCTTCTGCCGTGTCCCTCTGTTTGACTACGGACTGATGTGGGAGGATCAAATTATACGACAAGAGCCTGGCATTCCTAATCAGATAAGCAGCCGATCTGTCTCTCCCGGAAATAGCTTCAATTTCTGCTGCCATCCGAACCAAGCGATCATCTTCCACAACCGCAAAACCGCCTGTCGCTAGCAAGAAATAAAAGCGCATAAGAGAGTGAATTACAGCCAAGACAGGAATTATGAGTAGAGTTTTTACTTACATCCGGAGGTAAATCGGCGAATAGAGACGGAGTCATCCCTGACAAAGAACCACTCCTTCTTGAACATGCTATACTTCGAGTATAAATCCAAAACAGGCTTGAAGGAAACGGCTGACTCCAAGCTAATATATGGGGACCCCTTCCTGTACCCCCTCAGATTGTACAGATATCGTATTTCCCGGTGGGAGGGGGCGCGCCCATATCTCTTCTGGAAGATAGCATATAAGCATACCAGAATGGCATAAGAGTTGGGCTGAAGCTGGAATGGAGCCACCTTCAGATAAGTGACGAAGCTTAGTATCCAGGCGTTGATTGGAGGAATAGCCCCGCACATGCAATGGTACCGGCTATAAGCGAAGTACCCTTCAGGGGGATCATATGGCATGACCCCTTCCCCCGGTAACAACATAAGAGCCCTGTCTATCCCAAAGGAACGGGATATAACGTCAAGTTGCTCCTCCTTTAAGGAGCTTGGGAAGCAGTCAGGGGGAGAGTTCAAAAGTTCCTGTGGACCACATCCGTCCACTAGAGACTTCGGAATGGGTCGATGTTGCTCGGATCCTGATTGGACTGGGGGCAAGGAAGAAGAGGGCTCTCTTGTGCCTCTAGACTTCTTTCTGTCTGATCGTGTTTCCGCTTTGCGAGACATTTTCTGCAGCACAAGAAAAACACGGTGTTAGAGCAAGAAATATAGAAAGATAAACAAGCAAGTATCTAAAGAAAGCATATAAAAGCATAAGATTCCGCTCAAGGTTCAAGTATGAAGTCTCATTCGGCGGTGCAAGACGAGTTCATTCGGCACCAAACTCCAATGCTCATTCGGCATACATGTCATTCGGCATACATGTCATTCGGCATACATGTCATTCGGCATACCTCATTCGGCTATTCAATACACTCCGTACACATTCGGCAAACAGGGACATTCGGTGGCAAAGGTTCATTCGGCAGAAAGTATACATACCTGGTTCGGTATAAGCTGGTTCGGCGAAGACTTTGGTTCGGCAGCACAATATGGTTCGGCTCTACTCGTTCGGTAATGAAAAACGAGGGGGGTACGGCCTCTATATATATAGGCGAGCTCAGGACCGGACCAAGGCATTCGACATACCGGACCGAATGAAAACCGAATGGAACTATCCATACCGGACCAGCCTCCAACCGAATGAAACCTGAGCCAACTCGAAACCGAATGAAGCTGCCTCTACCAGCAGAAACCAGAAACAGGGGGCACGCAGGCGCCTCACTCAGATAAGTACCGAACTCCAGAACTAACTAATAAAATGAGATTATGATAACGATGAATAAGTCGTCAAACTCTCACCGACATGGATTAAATCGTTTACACGTGTACGCGACCACGAATGGTCCATAGGCACGCTCTGAATGGTTATTAACCCTACCGTCGTGGGAATTTACACTTTGACACGCCTTTTTAAACTCATAGGTTAAACGGATATTTGGTTCTGATAATTGTGAAATGGCTAAGCTACTTACACATGTACGGGGTCGCGAACGACCCCTAGGCATGCTCTGAGCTGGCGATAAACCACCTTGGCAAACGACCCAGGGACCCACTCTAACGTGAACCTGGCATCGACAATGCTAAGCCCCCTCGGGGCACACTTGCTCGCCTCGAACGACACGATTAGCTTCATTTCAAATATCTCGATCCCGAACGATCGTTATCTAAAACCACACTAAAACTATAAATTAAATTCCTTTGCAGGACAGCAGCAGGATACGAATATCCAGCCCATGGCGTTACGAAACAAGCCTTTCTACCACAGGGAAACAAAGCGCGACACATGCAAGCACGTGCCCCACTTTGGGGGGCAAATGTTGGGCGAATTTTCACCCAGAAGATCTCGAGACCAGGAAGCCACAGTTTCACTCGGGTTCGCAATCTCCACTTCATTCAGCACGACCAATCACCTCCTCATTCGGCCTTCACCTCATTCGGGCTCCCTCCATTCGGCCACTCCACTACCGGATCTACCCCCTACCGAGCCAACCTCATTCGGTCCACCACTCCATTCGGCATAAGCTCCTGCCGAACCAGACTTCACCGGTCCAGGTCCACCGGACCAACCTCTCCAATATCCACCCATCACCGGACCACCATAGCCGGACCAGGCACCACCGGTCCAAACTCCAACATCTCCCTACCGAACGAGGCTACCACCGGTCCAACCTCACCACCGAATGAACCTCGCCGAACCAGACAACTGCCAGTCCAGATCGCTTCAGCCCGGGCCCACCAGCAGTTATATACTTCCAAGACCCCTGCCCCCTACCTCATTCTATAAATAGAGGGGCAGGGGTACAACAATGGCAGACAAGTTTGAGAGCTCAAGCAAGGAAGGAACTTTCAAACTACTTTCATACACTTGTATACAAAGTATTGTACTTGTAATCTGGAAGAAGAAAGATAATAACATATAAAGTGGACGTAGGCACATTCTGGCCGAACCACTATAAATCTGCGTGTCTTTTACATTTCAGCCCTTACTTTTCTCATATTCACATACTCATCTAAAATCATTGAAAATCACACATACTCAACTAAAATAATACGACTTGGAGGTGTTTGTCCATTTTTTGTGCAAACAGTCGATTCGAGGGAGTGAGAAGCAGTCTTTTGGGCAAGCGTCATTTAAGTTGGAGAAATCGATGCACGTTCGCCACTTCCCATTAGCTTTCTTTACCAGTACCGGGTTGGCGATCCATTCCGGGTAGATGGCCTCACGTATGAAGTCATTGGCAAGTAAGTTCATTACTTCTTCCTCGAGGGCTGCTGATCGTTCTGCCCCCATACTTCTCTTCTTTTGCTTTATTGGTACCTTGGTAGGATCGATGTTCAGTGCGTGGCATGCTACGTCTGGGGAGATTCCAGTCATATCAGCGTGCGTCCATGCAAATACATCCATGTTGTGGCAAAGAAAATCAATGAGTTGATTCTTTAATTCTTTTTTTAACTGAGATCCGACTCTCAGCAGTTTGCTGGGATCACGTTTGTCTACACATAAGAATTCCATAGCCTCTGCAGGCTCGGCGGTGGCCTCTTCCTCTTTGTCCCTGGGGTCTAATTCATTGAAAGGATCACTGGTATACCGAAGAGGAGGGGCTTTCTTTAGTTGTTATGCTTCCAAACTTTTCATGCAGAGAATAGTCTCTGCATTTTTTCCTTTATCTCTCCTGCGATTATTGTGAAGTTCGGTTACATAGCAGTCCCGAGCGGCGTCTTGATCTCCTTCTACTTATCCCACTCCATCATCCGTCGGGAACTTCATCTTCAGGCACCATGGGGCGAGGACGATTTTGAAGTCGGACAAGGCTAGTCTCCCCAAAAAGGCATTGTAGGCCGAGTGGTTGTCTATCAGCACGAATGTTTGTTTCCGAACGGCAGAGCGGGGATGACTTCCCAATTCAACAAAGAGATCCAATTGTCCGAGGGGCATCTTTGCTTCTCCAGTGAAACATGTAGCGGTTTGTTGCAGGGAGACACGTCCTTCATTGACAGCTTCATTTTGTCGAAAGCATGCTTGAACAGAATATTCACTGAGCTTCCAGTGTCTACTAGGATCTGAAAAACTTTAGCTGGGCCGAGCCAGGCAGAGATGACCATAGGATCCATATGAGCATATTGCCTTCCTTCTAGGTCGCGCCCACTGAATGTGATGTCGTTATTTTCCCTCCGCTTAGGGTGGCGTTCTTCCATAACAGAATTGGCGCAGTCTCCCTCGCTTCTGAGTTAGTTTCCATATCTTTCCATTTCTGCCCAGCTCTTGTCGGCGATGTGTGGCCCTCCAGATATTGTACGGACCACTATCTTCTCTTGGCTGGAACCGCTGGTGTTGCGATTTCCTCTGCCTGTCTCTGGGTTGAGCTGCCCTGGGTTTTCCTTGGCGGGAGATGGAGTCCTATCCTGGCCCTTTACATAGCGTTCCAGCCTCCTTCTCCTAATGTGTTCTTCAATTAGGTCTCGGAGATGGCGGCATTCATTGGTATCGTGCCCATGAGACTCGTGGAAACGGCAGAACTTTCCGGACTGGATTGCGCGATCCGACTCTTTCTTGTACGGGGGGTGCTTGTATGTAAGTTCGTCCTGGGTGGCCAGG
Organism: Allium cepa; assembly: GCA_030765085.1. NCBI lineage: Eukaryota > Viridiplantae > Streptophyta > Magnoliopsida > Asparagales > Amaryllidaceae > Allium > Allium cepa. The sequence continues at coordinate 3,264,722 of CM060934.1, forward strand.
AATATGTTCTCGACTGTTTCATTCAAGGGAGTGTAAGCGTCAAATCTCGGTCCTGGTCGGTACAAGCGCTTTTCTCCCTTCTTGCCCCTTGCATTGTCTCTGGAGTCGTTTCTCCGAATGTCCTTCGCTGCGGCGGGGGCGTTTCCATGAGCCGTCTTAGCCTGTGGTCCTGTCTGCCTTTCAGTGGCAGCCTCTTCGAGTCTCATGTACTTCCCAGCTTCATGGAAGAAATCGGGCAAGGTAGCTGGTTTTTCTTTAGTTAGTCTTCTAGCAAACTTGGTATCTGGGCGCACACCACTACAGAGGGCCATTAGGGAGAGTTTCTCATCAGCATCTTGGACTACGGCTGCTGCGGCGTTGAACCGGGTTAGATATTGTTGCAGTGTCTCTCTGGATTTCTGTTTGACAGTAGATAGAGAATAAGCATCCTTGGGTTGTTCCACATGAATGCGGAACTGGCTAATGAACTTTTCTTTCAACATCTCCCATGAGCTGATGGATCCTTGGGGTAGATGGCAGAACCAGGAGGTAGCTAGGTCTGCTAGGAATAGCGGAAAGCATTTACACAACACCCCTTCCGTTGCTCCGCTCATGAGCATATGCTGTGTGTATCTCTACAGGTGTACAACGGGGTCGGAAGTTCCCTTGTATGGTTCCATTGTTGGCATTTTCCATTCTCGAGGGGTGATGGCTGTTTCGATGTCGCGGGTGAAAGGGCTGGTTACCCTAGCACCTATCCCTCGATCCCTTTGCTCCCGTCGGACGCATTCCCTGAATAATCGTGCCATTCTTTCATCAGAATTTGGAGCGGACAAAAATGAGCTTGGTTCTTCCCTGCGGGATCGATCTCGTCCAGATGACCTGTAGGGATGGTATAGTCTATCATTTATGATGTTATCCAGCGGCTGTCTTTGGCTGCTCGGATGCATGGTAGGACCAGCTACAGTTGGCCCCTGCCTCGATCTTCCCCTATGGGGTTCTGTTTCGAGTATTTCCATGGGGTCAACTTCGGGCTGGGTTCTAGCTCGGCTCCGTTCAGCGGGATTTCTTTGAATAGGCGGCATGACTGGCTCAACTACATCCGATCCTCGCCTGATGCCTCCCTCGTTGGGTTCAGTTCCAAGCGCTTCCTCGAGTCGGAGTTCGGGCTGAGTCCGGGCGCGGCCCCTATCATTGTTGTTCCTATTGATAGCTTCTTCAAAGAGGGAAGACCTCTGTTGTCTCCGAGATCCTCCAGATTGAGACTCACCCAATGATTCAGTGTTGCGGTTGGATTCTTCGGCATCCCTCAAGCGTGACATGAGTTGGTTTACTAAAGCTTCTTGTTGGGATGCGAAGCGGTTAGTTACTTCAACCACAACTCTGTCTAGGTCCGCCCTAGTGATTGTTGTCGGTTGTTCCGCGGCAGGGGCTGTCGGATTTTCCTGATCTACATTTGGCACTACTGTCGTCGTGGGCTGGTTCTCTTGATCTGGATTCGCTGCATCCGGAGCGCTGCTGGTTGCAACGGTCTTTCCCCTGTTGGCGTCTTTTCTCGGCCTGGAAGTCATGTTTCCTAGGCAATGAAGGGTGCTATTGGGAAAGAAGGTTGAATGAGGGAAGCTGAAGCTTCGAGTTCCAAGCTGTTCTTAGTGAAAGCACCAAAAATGTTTGCGCAAAAAATGGGCAAACACCTCCAATCCGTATAATTTAGTTAATTTTATGTGGTTTTTAATGATTTGGGTGACTTATGCAAATATGTAAAATGCAGGGACTAAACTGTAAAAGACACACAGATTTATAGTGGTTCGGCCAGAACGTGCCTACGTCCACTTTATATGTTATTATCCTTTTTCTTTCAGATTACAGGTACAAAGCTTTTAGTATAAGTATAAGAAAGTTGTTTGAAAGTTCCTTCCTTGCTTGAGCTCTCAAACTTGTCTGCCATTGTTGTACCCTTGCCCCTCTATTTATAGAGTGAGGATGGGGGCAGGGATCTTGGATGTATATAGCCGTTGGTGGACCTGGGCTGGAGCAACCTGGCCTGGCAGAGTCGGTTCGGCAAAGCCTTGGTTCGGTATAGAGTTGGTGAGGACTTGGTCCAGTTGTAGAGGGCTGAGGAAGTGGTTGGAGTGGGTAGTCCTTGGTCCGGTGGAGGTTGGTGAGGTTTGGTCCGGTGGAGCTTGGTTCGGTGATGGAGGAGAGGTTGGTCCGGTGGAGCTTGGTCCGGTGATGGAGGAGAGGGGATTCTGGTTCGGTGGCGATGGACCGGTAGTGGATGGGAAATGGCTTGGATCGGCAATGTGTGGAGATGGCATGGTTCGGTGATGGTCTGTCTCGCTTCTTGGTTCGGCAGTGGAAGGAGGTAGCTGGCTCAGTAGTAGTATGATCCGGTAGTGGATGGAAGTAGGTTGGAACGGCAATGGTTGGAGATGGTATGGTTTGGTATTGTTTGAAATGCGCCCAACAGCACGCTTTTCTAAAAGTCACACGGCACAGTTTCGCCATTTCTGACGGATGTTGCACCTTGCACCGCGGATGTTGCACCCTGTAGATATCGATTATTCGGACGGTCATAACTTCTGGCTCGTTTAGAGTTACGGGAGCCATAACCTATCAAAACGAAGGCCACGATGAGTTCTACGGCTTTGACCGCTTTCAGCCGTCAACGGATAGACTAATGCCCAAAAAGGCAACCCGAATCTCAATCGCGTCTCGTAAGTTTTTTACCCTTCGTTTTTTCGACAACGGATTTTTACGGTAAAATGGGATTACCGTGCCACGCCTTCGATTTACCATCGCTGGAGAGTGGTGCACCTTGGTACTGTTCCGTTTCAAATCCATTCACGCATTTCTAAAAGTCGTACGCCACTGTTTCGCCATTTCGGACGGATGTTGCACCATGCACCGCGGATGTTGCACCCTGTATATATCAATTATTCGGACGGCCATAACTTCTGGCTCGTTTAGAGTTACGGGAGCCATAACCTATCAAAACGAAGGCCACGATGAGTTCTACGGCTTTGACTGCTTTCAGCCGTCAACGGAAAGATTAATGCCCAAAGAGGACAACCCGAATCTCAATCGGGTCTCGTAAGTTTTTTAACCTTCGTTTTTTCGACACCGTATTTTTACGGTAAAACGGGATTACCGTGGCTCGTCTTCGATTTACCATCGCTGAAGAGTGGTGCACCATGGTACTGTTCCGTTTCAAATCCATGTAAGCATTTCTAAAAGTCGTACGACACTGTTTGGCCATTTCGGACGGATGTTGCACCTTGCACCGCGGATGTTGCACCCTGTAGATATCGATAATTCGGACGGCCATAACTTCTGGCTCGTTTAGAGTTACGGGAGCCATAATCTATCAAAACGAAGGCCACGATGAGTTCTACGGCTTCGACAGCTTTCAGCCGTCAACGGATAGATTAATGCCCAAAAAGGACAACCCGAATCTTAATCGGGTCTCGTAAGTTTTCTACCCTTCGTTTTTTCGACACCGGATTTTTACGGTAAAACGGGATTACCTTGCCTCGCATTCGATTTACCATCGCTGGAGAGTGGTGCACTATGGTACTGTTCCATTTCAAATCCATGCACGCATTTGTTAAAGTCGTACGGCACTGTTTCGCCATTTCAGACGGATGTTGCACCTTGCACCGCGGATGTTGCACCCTGTAGATATCGATTATTTGGACGGCCATAACTTCTGACTCGTTTAGAGCTACGGGAGCCATAACCTGTCAAAACGAACGCCACGATGAGTTCTACGGATTTGACAGCTTTCAGCCGTCAACGGATAGATTAATGCCCAAAAAGGACAAACGAATCTCAATCGGTTGTCGTAAGTTTCTTACCCTTCATTTTTTCGACACCGTATTTTTACGGTAAAACGAGATTACCGTGGCTCGTCTTCGATTTACCATCGCTGGAGAGTGGTGCACCCTGGTACTGCTCCGTTTCAAATCCATGCATGCATTTCTAAAAGTCATACGGCACTGTTTCGCCATTTCGGACGGATGTTGCACCTTGCACCGCGGATGTTGCACCCTGTACATATCGATTATTCGGACGACCATAACTTCTGACTCGTTTAGAGTTACGGGAGCCATAACCTGTCAAAACGAAGGCCACAGTGAGTTCTACGGCTTTGACCGCTTTCAGCCGTCAACGGAAAGATTAATGCCCAAAGAGGACAACCCGAATCTCAATCGGGTCTCGTAAGTTTTTTACCCTTCGTTTTTTCGACACCGGATTTTTACGGTAAAGCGGGATTACCGTGCCTCGTCTTCGATTTACCATCGCTGGAGAGTTGTGCACCATGGTACTGTTCCGTTTTAAATCCTGGCACGCATTTCTAAAAGTCGTACGGCACTGTTTCGCCATTTCGGACGGATGTTGCACCTTGCACCACGGATGTTGCACCCTGTAGATATCGATTATTCGGACGGTCATAACTTCTGGCTCGTTTAGAGTTACGGGAGCCATAACCTGTGAAAACGAAGGCCACGGTGAGTTCTACAGCTTTGACAGCTTTCAGCCGTCAACGGATAGATTAATGCCCGCAAAGGACAACCCGAATCTCAATCGGGGTTCGTAAGTTTTTTACCCTTCGTTTTTTCGACACCGGATTTGTACGGTAAAACGGGATTACCGTGGCTCGTCTTCGATTTACCATCGCTGGAGAGTGGTGCACCATGGTACTGTTCCGTTTCAGATCCATGCACGCATTTCTAAAAGTCGTACGACACTATTTCGCCATTTCGGACAGATGTCGCACCTTGCACCGCGGATGTTGCACCCTGTATATATCGATTATTCGGACAGCCATAACTTCTGGTTCGTTTAGAGTTACGGGAGCCATAACCTATCAAAACGAAGGCCACGGTGAGTTCTACAGCTTTGACAGCTTTCAGCTGTCAACGGATAGATTAAAGCCCAAAAAGGACAACCCAAATCTCAATCGGGGTTCGTAAGTTTTTTACCCTTCGTTTTTTTGACACCGGATTTTTACGGTAAAACGGGATTACCGTGGCTCATCTTCGATTTACCATCACTGCAGAGTGGTGCACCATGGTACTGTTCCGTATCAAATCCATGCACGCATTTCCAAAAGTCGTACGGCACTGTTTCGCCATTTCGGACGAATGTTGCACCTTGCACCGCGGATGTTGCACCCTGTGGATATCGATTATTCGGACGGCCATAACTTCTGGCTCGTTTAGAGTTACGGGATCCATAACCTGTGAAAACGAAGACCACGATGAGTTCTACGGCTTTGACCGCTTTCAGCCGTCAACGGATAGATTAATGCCCAAAAAGGACAACCCGAATCTCAACCGGGTCTCGTAAGTTTTTTACCCTTCGTTTTTTCGACACCGGATTTTTACGGCAAAACGGGATTACCGTGCCTCGCCTTCGATTTACCATCGCTGGAGAATGGTGCACCATGGTAATGTTCCGTTTCAAATCCATGTATGCTTTTCTAAAAGTCGTACGACACAGTTTCGCCATTTCGGACGGATGTTGCACCTTGCACCGCGGATGTTGCACCCTGTAGATATCGATTATTCGGACGGTCATAACTTCTGGCTCGTTTAGAGTTACGGGAGCCATAACCTATCAAAACGATGGTCGTGATGAGTTCTACGGCTTTGACAGCTTTCAGCCGTCAACGGATAGATTAATGCCTAAAAAGGACAACCCGAATCTCAATCGGGTCTCGTAAGTTTTTTACCCTTCGTTTTTTCGACAACGTATTTTTACGGTAAAACGGGATTACCTTGCCTTGCCTTCGATTTACCGTCGCTGGAGAGTGGTGCACCATGGTACTGTTCCATTTCAAATCCATGCATGCATTTGTAAAAGTCGTACGGCACTGTTTCGCCATTTCAGACGGATGTTGCACCTTGCACCGCGGATATTGCACCCTGTAGATATCGATTATTCGGACGGCCATAACTTCTGGTTCGTTTAGAGTTACGGAACCCATAACCTGTCAAAACGAAGGCCACGATGATTTCTACGGCTTTGACAGCTTTCAGCCGCCAACGGATAGACTAATGCCCAAAAAGGACAAACCGAATCTCAATCGGTTGTCGTAAGTTTTTTGCCCTTCATTTTTTCGACGCCGTATTTTTACGGTAAAACGGGATTACCATGGCTCGTATTCGATTTACGATCGCTGGAGAGTGGTGCACCATGGTACTATTCCGTTTCAAATCCATGCATGCATTTCTAAAAGTCGTACGACACTGTTTCGCCATTTCGGACGGATGTTGCACCTTGCACCGCGGATGTTGCACCCTGTACATATCGATTATTCGGACGGCCATTACTTCTGGCTCGTTTAGAGTTACGGGAGACATAACCTGTCAAAACGAAGGCCACGGTGAGTTCTACGGCTTTGACTGCTTTCAGCCGTCAATGGAAAGATTAATGCCCAAAGAGGACAACCCGAATCTCAATCGGGTCTCGTAAGTTTTTTACCCTTCGTTTTTTCGACACAGGATTTTTACGGTAAAGCAGGATTACCGTGTCTCGTCTTCGATTTACCATCGCTGGAGAGTGGTGCACCATGGTACCGTTCCGTTTCAAATCCATGCACGCATTTCTAAAAGTCGTACGGCACTGTTTCGCCATTTCGGACGGATGTTGCACCTTGCACCGCGGATGTTGCACCCTGTAGATATCGATTATTCGGACGGTCATAACTTCTGGCTCGTTTAGAGTTACGGGAGCCATAACCTGTCAAAACGAAGGCCACGGTGAGTTCTACAGCTTTGACGGCTTTCAGCCGTCAACGGATAGATTAATGCCCGAAAAGGACAACCCAAATCTCAATCGGGTCTCGTAAGTTTTTTACCCTTCGTTTTTTCGACACCGGATTTGTACGGTAAAACGGGATTACCGTGGCTCGTGTTCGTTTTACCATCGCTGGAGAGTGGTGTACCATGGTACTGTTCGGTTTCTGATCCATGCATGCATTTCTAAAATTCGTACGACATTGTTTCGCCATTTCGGACAGATGTTGCACCTTGCACCGCGGATGTTGCACCCTGTATATATCGACTATTCGGACAGCCATAACTTCTGGTTCGTTTAGAGTTACGGGAGCCATAACCTATCAAAACGAAGGCCACAGTGATTTCTACAGCTTTGATAGCTTTCAGCTGTCAAAGGATAGATTAATGCCCGAAAAGGACAACCCGAATCTCAATCGGGGTTCGTAAGTTTTTTACCCTTCATTTTTTTGACAACGGATTTTTACGGTAAAACGGGATTACCGTGGCTCGTCTTCGATTTACCATCGCTGGAGAGTGGTGCACCATGGTACTGTTCCGTTTCAAATCCATGCACGCATTTCTAAAAGTCGTACGGCATTGTTTCGCCATTTCGGACGAATGTTGCACCTTGCACCGCGGATGTTGCACCCTGTAGATATCGATTATTCGGACGGCCATAACTTCTGGCTCGTTTAGAGTTACGGGAGCCATAACCTGTGAAAACGAAGGCCATGATGAGTTCTACGACTTTGACAGATTTCACCCGTCAACGGATAGATTAATGCCCAAAAAGGGCAGCCCGAATCTCAATCGGGTCTCGTAAGTTTTTACCCTTCGTTTTTTCGACACCGGATTTTTACGGTAAAACGGGATTACCATGCCTCGCCTTCGATTTACCATCAATGGAGAGTGGTGCACCATGCTACTGTTCCGTTTCAAATCCATGCACGCTTTTCTAAAAGTCGTACGGCACAGTTTCACCATTTCGGACGGATGTTGCACCTTGCACCGCGGGTGTTGCACCCTGTAGATATCGATTATTCGGACGGCCATAACTTCTGGCTCGTTTAGAGTTACGGGAGCCATAACATGTCAAAACGAAGGCCACGATGAGTTCTACGGATTTGACAGCTTTCAGCCATCAACGGATAGATTAATGCCCAAAAAGGACAACCCGAATCTCTATCGGGTCTCGTAAGTTTTTTACCCTTCGTTTTTTCGACACCGGATTTTTACAGTAAAACGGGATTACCGTGCCTCGTCTTCGATTTACCATCGCTGGAGAGTGGTGCACCATGGTACTGTTCCGTTTCAAATACATGCACGCATTTCTAAAAGTCTCACGACACTGTTTCGCCATTTCGCACGGATGTTGCACCTTGCACCACGGATGTTGCACCCTGTAGATATCGATTATTCGGACGGCCATAACTTCTGGCTCGTTTAGAGTTACGGGAGCCATAACCTGTCAAAACGAAGGCCACGATGAGTTCTACGGCTTTGACTACTTTCACTCGTCAACGGATAGATTAATGCCCAAAAAGGACAACCCGAATCTCAATCGGGTCTCATAAGTTTTTTACCCTTCGTTTTTTCGACACCGGATTTTTACGGTAAAACGGGATTACCGTGCCACGCCTTCGATTTAGCATCGCTGGAGAGTGGTGCACCATGGTACTTTTCCATTTCAAATCCATGCACGCATTTTTAAAAGTCGTACGCCACTGTTTCACCATTTCGGACGGATGTTGCACCTTGCATCGCAGATGTTGCACCATGTAGATATCGATTACTCGGACGGCCATAACTTCTGGCTCGTTTAGAGTTACGGGAGCCATAACATGTCAAAACGAAGGCCACGAAGAGTTCTATGGCTTTGACAGCTTTCAGCCGTCAACGGATAGATTAATGCCCAAAAAGGACAACCCGAATCTCAATCGGGTCTCGTAAGTTTTTTACTCTTCGTTTTTTCGACACTGGATTTTTACGGTAAAACGGGATTACCGTGCCTCGTCTTCGATTTACCATCGCTGGAGAGTGGTGCACCATGGTACTGTTCCGTTTCAAATCCATGGACTCATTTCTAAAAGTCGTACGACAATGTTTCGCCATTTCGGACGGATGTTGCACCTTGCACCGCGGATGTAGCACCCTATAGATATCTATTATTCGGATGGCCATAACTTCTGGCTCGTTTAGAGTTATGGGAGCCATAACCTATCAAAACGAAGTCCACGATGAGTTCTATAGCGTTGTCTGCTTTCAGCCATCAACGGATAGATTAATGCCCAAAAAGGACAACCCGAATCTCAATCGGGTCTCGTAAGTTTTTTACCCTTCGTTTTTTCGACACCGGATTTTTACGGTAAAAAGGGATCACCGTGCCACGCCTTCGATTTACCATCGCTGAAGTGTGGTGCACCATGATAATGTTACGTTTCAAATCCATGCACGCATTTCTAAAAGTCGTACGGCACTGTTTCGCCATTTCAGACGGATGTTGCACCTTGCACCGCGGATGTTGCACCCTGTAGATATTGATTATTCGGACGGCCATAACTTCTGGCTCGTTTAGAGTTACGGGAGCCATAACCTGTCAAAACGAAGGCCACGATGAGTTCTACGGCTTTGACAGCTTTCAGCTGTCAACGTATAGACTAATGCCCAAAAAGGACAAACCGAATCTCAATCGGGTGTCGTAAGTTTTTTACCCTTCATTTTTTCGACACCGTATTTTTACGGTAAAACGGGATTACCGTGGCTCGTCTTCAATTTACCAATGCTGGAGAGTGGTGCACCATGGTACTGTTCCGTTTCAAATCCGTGCGTGCATTTCTAAAAGTCGTACTGCACCGTTTCGCCATTTAGGACGGATGTTGCACCTTGCACCGCGGATGTTGCACCCTGTAGATATCGATTATTCGGACGGCCATAACTTCTGGCTCATTTAGAGTTACAGGAGCCATAACCTATCAAAACGAAGGCCACGGTGAGTTCTACGGCTTTGACCTCTTTCAGCCATCAATGGATAGATTAATGCCCAAAGAGGACAACCCAAATCTCAATCGGGTCTCGTCAGTTTTTTACCCTTCGTTTTTTCGACACTGGATTTTTACGGCAAAGCGGGATTACCTTGCCTCGTCTTCGATTTACCATCGATGGAGAGTGGTGCACCATAGTAGTGTTCCGTTTCAAATCCATGCACGCATTTCTAAAAGTCGTACGGCACTGTTTCGCCATTTCGGACGGATGTTGCACCTTGCACCGCGGATGTTGCACCCTGTATATATCGATTATTCGGACGGCCATAACTTCTGGCTCGTTTCGAGTTACGGGAGCCATAACCTGTCAAACGAAGGCCACGGTGAGTTCTACAGCTTTGACAGCTTTCAGCCATTAACGGATAGATTAATGCCCGAAAAGGACAACCCGAATCTCAATCAGGGTTCGTAAGTTTTTTACCCTTCGTTTTTTTGACACCGGATTTTTACGGTAAAACGGGATTACCGTGGCTCATCTTCGATTTACCATCACTGCAGAGTGGTGCACCATGGTACTGTTTCGTATCAAATCCATGCACGCATTTCTAAAAGTCGTACGGCACTGTTTCGCCATTTCGGACGAATGTTGCACCTTGCACCGCGGATGTTGCACCCTGTAGATATCGATTATTCGGACGGCCATAACTTCTGGCTCGTTTAGAGTTACGGGATCCATAACCTGTGAAAACGAAGCCCACGATGAGTTCTACGGCTTTGACCGCTTTCAGCCGTCAACGGATAGATTAATTCCCAAAAAGGACAACCCGAATCTCAATCGGGTCTCGTAAGTTTTTTACCCTTCGTTTTTTCGACACCGGATTTTTACGGTAAAACGGGATTACCGTGCCTCGCCTTCGATTTACCATCGCTGGAGAGTGGTGCACCATGGTACTGTTCCGTTTCAAATCCATGCATGCTTTTCTAATAGTCGTACGACACAGTTTCGCCATTTCGGACGGATGTTGCACCTTGCACCGCGGATGTTGCACTCTGTAGATATCGATTATTCGGACGGCCATAACTTCTGGCTCGTTTAGAGTTACGGGAGCCATAACCTATCAAAACGAAGGTCATGATGAGTTCTACGGCTTTGACAACTTTCAGCCGTCAGCGGATAGATTAATGCCTAAAAAGGACAACCCGAATCTCAATCGGGTCTCGTAAGTTTTTTACCCTTCGTTTTTTCGACACCGGATTTTACGGTAAAACGGGATTACCTTGCCTTGCCTTCGATTTACCATCGCTAGAGTGTGGTGCACCATGGTACCGTTCCATTTCAAATCCATGCATGCATTTGTAAAAGTCGTACGGCACTGTTTCGCCATTTCAGACGGATGTTGCACCTTGCACCGCCGATGTTGCACCCTGTAGATATCGATTATTCGGACGGCCATAACTTCTGGCTCGTTTAGAGTTACGGAAGCCATAACCTGTCAAAAAGAAGGCCACGATGAGTTCTACGGCTTTGACAGGTTTCAGCCGCCAATGGATAGATTAATGCCCAAAAAGGACAAACCGAATCTCAATCGGTTGTCGTAAGTTTTTTACCCTTCATTTTTTTGACACCGTATTTTTACGCTAAAACGGGATTACCGTGGCTCGTCTTCGATTTACCATCGCTGGAGAGTGGCGCACCATGGTACTGTTCCGTTTCAAATCCATGCATGCATTTCTAAAAGTCGTACGACACTGTTTCGCCATTTCGGACGGATGTTGCACCTTGCACCGCGGATGTTGCACCCTGTACATATCGATTATTCGGACGGCCATAACTTCTGGCTCGTTTGGAGTTACGGGAGACATAACCTGTCAAAACGAAGGCCACGGTGGATTCTATGGCTTTGAACGCTTTCAGCCGTCAACGGAAAGACAAATTCCCAAAGAGGACAACCCGAATCTCAATCGGGTCTCGTAAGTTTTTTACCCTTCGTTTTTTCGACACCGGATTTTTACGGTAAAGCGGGATTACCGTGTCTCATCTTCGATTTACCATCGCTGGAGTGTGGTGCACCATGGTACTGTTCCGTTTCAAATCCATGCACTCATTTCTAAAAGTCGTACGGCACTGTTTCGCCATTTCGGACGGATGTTGCACCTTGCACCGCGGATGTTGCACCCTGTAGATATCGATTATTCGGACGGTCATAACTTCTGGCTCGTTTAGAGTTACGGGAGCCATAACCTGTCAAAACGAAGGCCACGGTGAGTTCTACAGCTTTGACAGCTTTCAGCCGTCAACGGATAGATTAATGCCCGAAAAGGACAACCCGAATCTCAATCGGGTCTCGTAAGTTTTTTACCCTTCGTTTTTTCGACCCCGGATTTGTACGGTAAAACGGGATTACCGTGGCTCGTCTTCGATTTACCATTGCTGGAGAGTGGTGCACCATGGTACTGTTCTGTTTCAGATCCATGCATGCATTTCTAAAATTCGTACGACACTGTTTCGCCATTTCGGACAGATGTTGCACCTTGCACCGCGGATGTTGCACCCTGTATATCTCGATTATTCGGACAGCCATAACTTCTGGTTCGTTTAGAGTTACGGGAGCCATAACCTATCAAAACGAAGGCCATGGTGATTTCTACAGCTTTAACAGCTTTCAGCTATCAAAGGATAGATTAATGCCCGAAAAGGACAACCCGAATCTCAATCGGGGTTCGTAAGTTTTTTACCCTTCGTTTTTTTGACACCGGATTTTTACGGTAAAACAGGATTACCGTGGCTCGTCTTCAATTTACCATCGCTGGGGAGTGGTGCACCATGGTACTGTTTCGTTTCAAATCCATGCACGCATTTCTAAAAGTCGTACGGCACTGTTTCGCTATTTCGGACGAATGTTGCACCTTGCACCGCGGATGTTGCACCCTGTAGATATCGATTATTCAGACGGCCATAACTTCTGGCTCGTTTAGAGTTACGGGAGCCATAACCTGTGAAAACGAAGGCCATGATGAGTTCTACGGCTTTGACAGATTTCACCCATCAACGGATAGATTAATGCCCAAAAAGGACAACCCGAATCTCAATCGGGTCTCGTAAGTTTTTACCCTTCGTTTTTTCGACACCGGATTTTTACGGTAAAACGGGATTACCGTGCCTCGCCTTCGATTTACCATCACTGGAGAGTGGTGCACCATGGTACTGTTCCGTTTCAAATCCATGCACGCTTTTCTAAAAGTCGTACGGCACAGTTTCGCCATTTCGGACGGATGTTGTACCTTGCACCGCGGATGTTGCACCCTGTAGATATCGATTATTCGGACGGCCATAACTTCTGGCTCGTTTAGAGTTACGGGAGCCATAACATGTCAAAACGAAGGCCATGATGAGTTCTACGGATTTGACAGCTTTCAGCCATCAACGGATAGATTAATGCCCAAAAAGGACAACCCGAATCTCAATCGGGTCTCGTAAGTTTTTTACCCTTCGTTTTTTCGACACCGGATTTTTACAGTAAAACGGGATTACCGTGCCTCGTCTTCGATTTACCATCGCTGGAGAGTGGTGCACCATGGTACTGTTCCGTTTCAAATACATGCACGCATTTCTAAAAGTCGTACGACACTGTTTCGCCATTTCGCACGGATGTTGTACCTTGCACCGCGGATGTTGCACCCTGTAGATATCGATTATTCGGACGGCCATAATTTCTGGCTCGTTTAGAGTTACGGGAGCCATAACCTGTCAAAATGAAGGCCACGATGAGTTCTACGGCTTTGACTACTTTCACTCGTCAACGGATTGATTAATGCCCAAAAAGGACAACCCGAATCTCAATCGGGTCTCATAAGTTTTTTACCCTTCGTTTTTTCGACACCGGATTTTTACGGTAAAACGGGATTACCGTGCCACGCCTTCGATTTACCATCGCTGGAGAGTGGTGCACCATGGTACTGTTCCTTTTCAAATCCATGGACGCATTTCTAAGAGTCGTACGCCACTGTTTCACCATTTCGGACGGATGTTGCACCTAGCATCGCGGATGTTGCACCATGTAGATATCGATTACTCGGACGGCCATAACTTCTGGCTCGTTTAGAGTTACGGGAGCCATAACATGTCAAAATGAAGGCCACGATGAGTTCTATGGCTTTGACAGCTTTCAGCCATCAATGGATTGATTAATGCCCAAAAAGGAGAACCCGAATCTCAATCGGGTCTCGTAAGTTTTTTACTCTTCGTTTTTTCGACACTGGATTTTTACGGTAAAACGGGATTACCGTGCCTCGTCTTCGATTTACCATCGCTGGAGAGTGGTGCACCATGGTACTGTTCCGTTTCAAATCCATGGACTCATTTCTAAAAGTCGTACGACAATGTTTCGCCATTTCGGACGGATGTTGCACCTTGCACCGCGGATGTAGCGCCCTATAGATATCGATTATTCGGACGGCCATAACTCCTGGCTCGTTTAGAGTTATGGGAGCCATAACCTATCAAAACGAATTCCACGATGAGTTCTACAGCTTTGTCAGCTTTCAGCTATCAACGGATAGATTAATGCCCAAAAAGGACAACCCGAATCTCAATCGGGTCTCGTAAGTTTTTTACCCTTCGTTTTTTCGACACCGGATTTTTACGGTAAAAAAGGATCACCGTGCCTCGCCTTCGATTTACCATCGCTGGAGAGTGGTGCACCATGATACTGTTACGTTTCAAATCCATGCACGCATTTCTAAAAGTCGTACGGCACTGTTTCGCCATTTCAGACGTATGTTGCACCTTGCACCGCGGATGTTGCACCCTGTAGATATCGATTATTCGGACGGCCATAACTTCTGGCTCGTTTAGAGTTACGGGAGCCATAACCTGTAAAAATGAAGGCCACGATGAGTTCTACGACTTTGACAGCTTTCAGCTGTCAACGTATAGATTAATGCCCAAAAAGGACAAACCGAATCTCAATCGGGTGTCGTAAGTTTTTTACCCTTCGTTTTTTCGACACCGGATTTTTACGGTAAAACGGGATTACCGTGGCTCGTCTTCGATTTACCATCACTGGAGAGTGGTGCACCATGGTACTGTTTCGTTTCAAATCCGTGCGTGCATTTCTAAAAGTCGTAATGCACTGTTTCGCCATTTCGGACGGATGTTGCACCTTGCACCGCAGATGTTGCACTATGTAGATATCGATTATTCGGACGGCCATAACTTCTGGCTCATATAGAGTTACGGGAGCCATAACCTATCAAAACGAAGGCCACGGTGAGTTCTACGGCTTTGACCTCTTTCAGCCATCAATGGATAGATTAATGCCCAAAGAGGACAACCCGAATCTCAATCGAGTCTCGTCAGTTTTTTACCCTTCGTTTTTTCGACACTGGATTTTTACGGCAAAGCGGGATTACCGTGCCTCGTCTTCGATTTACCATCGATGGAGAGTGGTGCACCATGGTACTGTTCCGTTTCAAATCCATGCACGCATTTCAAAAAGTCGTACGGCACTGTTTCGCCATTTCGGACGGATTTTGCACCTTGCACCGCGGATGCTGCACCCTGTAGATATCGATTATTCGGACGGCCATAACTTCTGGCTCGTTTAGAGTTACGGGAGCCATAACCTGTCAAAACGAAGGCCACGGTGAGTTCTACAGCTTTGACAGCTTTCAGCCATCAACGGATAGATTAATGCCCGAAAAGGACAACCCGAATCTCAATCGGGGTTCGTAAATTTTTTACCCTTCGTTTTTTCGACACCGGATTTGTACGGCAAAACGGGATTACCGTGGCTCGTCTTCGATTTACCACCGCTGGAGAGTGGTGCACCACGGTACTGTTCCGTTTCAAATCCACGCACGCATTTGTAAAAGTCGTACGACACTGTTTCGCCATTTCGGACAGATGTTGCACCTTGCACAGTGGATGTTGCACCCTGTATATATCGATTATTCGGACAGCCATAACTTCTTGCTCGTTTAGAGTTACGGGAGCCATAACCTGTCAAAACGAAGGCCACGGTGAGTTCTACACCTTTGACAGCTTTCAGCCGTTAAAGGATAGATTAAAGCCCGAAAAGGACAACCCGAATCTCAATCGGGTCTCATAATTTTTTTACCCTTCGTTTTTCCGACACCGTATTTTTACGGTAAAACGGGATTACCGTGGCTCGTCTTCGATTTACCATCGCTGGAGAGTGGTGCACCATGGTACTGTTCCGTTTCAAATCCATGCAAGCATTTATAAAAGTCGTACGGCACTGTTTCGCCATTTCGGACGGATGTTGCACCTTGCACCGCGGATGTTGCACCCTGTAGATATCGATTATTCGGACGGCCATAACTTTTGGCTCGTTTAGAGTTACGGGAGCCATAACCTATCAAAACGAAGGCCACGATGAGTGCTACGGCATTGACCGCTTTCAGCCGTCAACGGATAGATTAATGCCCAAAAAGGACAACCCGAATCTCAATCGGGTCTCGTAAGTTTTTTACCCTTCGTTTTTTCGACACCGGATTTTTACGGTAAAACGGGATTACCTTGCCTCGCCTTCGATTTACCATCGCTGGAGAGTAGTTCACTATGGTACTGTTCCGTTTCAAATCCATGCATGCATTTGTAAAAGTCGTACGGCACTGTTTCGCCATTTCAGACGGATGTTGCACCTTGCACCGCGGATGCTGCACCCTGTAGATATCGATTATTCGGACGGCCATAACTTCTGGCTCCTTTAGAGTTACGGGAGCCATAACCTGTCAAAACGAAGGCCACGATGAGTTCTACGGCTTTGACAGCTTTCAGCCGCCAACGGATAGATTAATACCCAAAAAGGACAAATCGAATCTCAATCGGTTGTCGTAAATTTTTTACCCTTCCTTTTTTCGACACCGTATTTTTACGGTAAAACGGGATTACCGTGGCTCGTCTTCGATTTACCATCGCTGGCGAGTGGTGCACCATGGTACTGTTCCATTTCAAATCCATGCATGCTTTTCTAAAAGTCGTATGGCACTGTTTCGCCATTTCAGACGGATGTTGCACCTTGCGCCGCGGATGTTGCACCCTGTACATATTGATTATTCGGATGGCCATAACTTCTGGCTTGTTTAGGGAGCCATAACCTGTCAAAACGAAGGCCACGGTGAGTTCTACGGCTTTGACCGCTTTCAGCCGTCAACGGAAAGATTAATGCCCAAAGTGGACAACCCGAATTTCAATCGGGTCTCGTAACTTTTTTACCCTTCTTTTTTTCGACACCGGATTTTTACGGTAATGCGGGATTACCGTGCCTCGTCTTCGATTTACCGTCGCTGGAGAGTGTTGCACCATGGTACTGTTCCGTTTCAAATCCAGGCACGCATTTCTAAAAGTCGTACGGCACTGTTTCGCCATTTCGGACGGATGTTGCACCTTGCACCGCGGATGTTGCACCCTGTAGATATCGATTATTCGGACGGTCATAACTTCTGGCTCGTTTAGAGTTACGGGAGCCATAACCTGTCAAAATGAAGGCCACGGTAAGTTCTACAACTTTGACAGCTTTCAGCCGTCAACGGATAGATAAATGCCCGAAAAGGACAACCCGAATCTCAATCGGGGTTCGTAAGTTTTTTACCCTTCGTTTTTTCGACACCGGATTTGTACGGTAGAACGGGATTACCGTGGCTCGTCTTCGATTTACCATCGCTGGAGAGTGGTGCACCATGGTACTTTTCCATTTCAGATCCATGCACGCATTTCTAAAAGTCGTACGACACTGTTTCGCCATTTCGGACAGATGTTGCACCTTGCACCGCGGATGTTGCACCCTGTATATATCGATTATTCAGACAGCCATAACTTCTGGTTCGTTTAGAGTTACGGGAGCCATAACCTATCAAAACGAAGGCCACGGTGAGTTCAACAGCTTTGACAGCTTTCAGCTGTCAACGGATAGATTAATGCTCGAAAAGGACAACCCGAATCTCTATCGGGGTTCGTAAGTTTTTTACCCTTCGTTTTTTTGACACCGGATTTTTACGGTAAAACGGGATTACCGTGGCTCGTCTTCGATTTACCGTCGCTGGAGAGTGGTGCACCATGGTACTGTTCCGTTTCAAATCCATGCACGCATTTCTAAAAGTCATACGGCACTGTTTCGCAATTTCGGACGAATGTTGCGCCTTGCACCGCGGATGTTGCACCCGGTAGATATCGATTATTCGGACGACCATAACTTCAGGCTCGTTTAGAGTTATGGGAGCCATAACCTGTGAAAACGTAGGCCATGATGAGTTCTACAGCTTTGACAGCTTTCAGCCGTCAACGGATAGATTAATGCCCAAAAAGGACAACCCGAATCTCAATCCGGTCTCGTAAGTTTTTTACCCTTCGTTTTTTCGCCACCGGATTTTTACGGTAAAACGGGATCACCGTGCCTCGCCTTCGATTTACCATCGCTGGAGAGTGGTGCACCATAGTACTGTTCCGTTTCAAATCCATGCACACTTTTCAAAAAGTAGTACGGCACAGTTTCACCATTTCGGACGGATGTTGCACCTTACACCGCGGATGTTGCACCCTGTAGATATCGATTATTCGGACGGGCATAACTTCTGGCTCGTTTAGAGTTACGGGAGCCATAACCTGTAAAAACGAAGGCCACGATGAGTTCTACGGCTTTGACAGCTTTCAGCTGTCAACGTATAGACTAATGCCCAAAAAGGACAAACCGAATCTCAATCGGGTGTCGTAAGTTTTTTACCCTTCGTTTTTTCGACACCGGATTTTTACGGTAAAACGGGATTACCGTGGCTCGTCTTCGATTTACCATCACTGGAGAGTGGTGCACCATGGTACTGTTCCGTTTCAAATCCGTGCGTGCATTTCTAAAAGTCGTACTGCACTGTTTCGCCATTTCGGACGGATGTTGCACCTTGCACCGCAGATGTTGCACTCTGTAGATATCGATTATTCGGACGGCCATAACTTCTGGCTCATATAGAGTTACGGGAGCCATAACCTATCAAAACGAAGGCCACGGTGATTTCTACGCTTTGACCTCTTTCAGCCATCAATGGATAGATTAATGCCCAAAGAGGACAACCCGAATCTCAATCGAGTCTCGTCAGTTTTTTACCCTTCGTTTTTTCGACACTGGATTTTTACGGCAAAGCGGGATTACCGTGCCTCGTCTTCGATTTACCATCGATAGAGAGTGGTGCACCACGGTACTGTTCCGTTTCAAATCCATGCACGCATTTCTAAAAGTCGTACGGCACTGTTTCGCCATTTCGGACGGATTTTGCACCTTGCACCGCGGATGTTGCACCCTGTAGATATCGATTATTCGGACGGCCATAACTTCTGGCTCGTTTAGAGTTATGGGAGCCATAACCTGTGAAAACGTAGGCCACGATGAGTTCTACAGCTTTGACTGCTTTCAGCCGTCAACGGATAGATTAATGCCCAAAAAGGACAACCCGAATCTCAATCCGGTCTCGTAAGTTTTTTACCCTTCGTTTTTTCGCCACCGGATTTTTACGGTAAAACGGGATTACCGTGCCTCGCCTTCGATTTACCATCGCTGGAGAGTGGTGCACCATGGTACTGTTCCGTTTCAAATCCATGCACACTTTTCTAAAAGTCGTACGGCACAGTTTCACCATTTCGGACGGATGTTGCACCTTGCACCGCGGATGTTGCACCCTGTAGATATCGATTATTCGGACGGTCATAACTTCTGGCTCGTTTAGAGTTACGGGAGCCATAACCTGTCAAAATGAAGGCCACGGTAAGTTCTACAACTTTGACAGCTTTCAGCCGTCAACGGATAGATAAATGCCCGAAAAGGACAACCCGAATCTCAATCGGGGTTCGTAAGTTTTTTACCCTTCGTTTTTTCGACACCGGATTTGTACGGTAGAACGGGATTACCGTGGCTCGTCTTCGATTTACCATCGCTGGAGAGTGGTGCACCATGGTACTTTTCCATTTCAGATCCATGCACGCATTTCTAAAAGTCGTACGACACTGTTTCGCCATTTCGGACAGATGTTGCACCTTGCACCGCGGATGTTGCACCCTGTATATATCGATTATTCAGACAGCCATAACTTCTGGTTCGTTTAGAGTTACGGGAGCCATAACCTATCAAAACGAAGGCCACGGTGAGTTCAACAGCTTTGACAGCTTTCAGCTGTCAACGGATAGATTAATGCTCGAAAAGGACAACCCGAATCTCTATCGGGGTTCGTAAGTTTTTTACCCTTCGTTTTTTTGACACCGGATTTTTACGGTAAAACGGGATTACCGTGGCTCGTCTTCGATTTACCGTCGCTGGAGAGTGGTGCACCATGGTACTGTTCCGTTTCAAATCCATGCACGCATTTCTAAAAGTCATACGGCACTGTTTCGCAATTTCGGACGAATGTTGCGCCTTGCACCGCGGATGTTGCACCCGGTAGATATCGATTATTCGGACGACCATAACTTCAGGCTCGTTTAGAGTTATGGGAGCCATAACCTGTGAAAACGTAGGCCATGATGAGTTCTACAGCTTTGACAGCTTTCAGCCG
This sequence comes from Allium cepa, assembly GCA_030765085.1. NCBI lineage: Eukaryota > Viridiplantae > Streptophyta > Magnoliopsida > Asparagales > Amaryllidaceae > Allium > Allium cepa. The sequence goes on from CM060934.1 coordinate 3,285,024, forward strand.
TCAACGGATAGATTAATGCCCAAAAAGGACAACCCGAATCTCAATCCGGTCTCGTAAGTTTTTTACCCTTCGTTTTTTCGCCACCGGATTTTTACGGTAAAACGGGATCACCGTGCCTCGCCTTCGATTTACCATCGCTGGAGAGTGGTGCACCATAGTACTGTTCCGTTTCAAATCCATGCACACTTTTCTAAAAGTAGTACGGCACAGTTTCACCATTTCGGACGGATGTTGCACCTTACACCGCGGATGTTGCACCCTGTAGATATCGATTATTCGGACGGGCATAACTTCTGGCTCGTTTAGAGTTACGGGAGCCATAACCTGTAAAAACGAAGGCCACGATGAGTTCTACGGCTTTGACAGCTTTCAGCTGTCAACGTATAGACTAATGCCCAAAAAGGACAAACCGAATCTCAATCGGGTGTCGTAAGTTTTTTACCCTTCGTTTTTTCGACACCGGATTTTTACGGTAAAACGGGATTACCGTGGCTCGTCTTCGATTTACCATCACTGGAGAGTGGTGCACCATGGTACTGTTCCGTTTCAAATCCGTGCGTGCATTTCTAAAAGTCGTACTGCACTGTTTCGCCATTTCGGACGGATGTTGCACCTTGCACCGCAGATGTTGCACTCTGTAGATATCGATTATTCGGACGGCCATAACTTCTGGCTCATATAGAGTTACGGGAGCCATAACCTATCAAAACGAAGGCCACGGTGATTTCTACGCTTTGACCTCTTTCAGCCATCAATGGATAGATTAATGCCCAAAGAGGACAACCCGAATCTCAATCGAGTCTCGTCAGTTTTTTACCCTTCGTTTTTTCGACACTGGATTTTTACGGCAAAGCGGGATTACCGTGCCTCGTCTTCGATTTACCATCGATAGAGAGTGGTGCACCACGGTACTGTTCCGTTTCAAATCCATGCACGCATTTCTAAAAGTCGTACGGCACTGTTTCTCCATTTCGGACGGATTTTGCACCTTGCACCGCGGATGTTGCACCCTGTAGATATCGATTATTCGGACGGCCATAACTTCAGGCTCGTTTAGAGTTATGGGAGCCATAACCTGTGAAAACGTAGGCCACGATGAGTTCTACAGCTTTGACTGCTTTCAGCCGTCAACGGATAGATTAATGCCCAAAAAGGACAACCCGAATCTCAATCCGGTCTCGTAAGTTTTTTACCCTTCGTTTTTTCGCCACCGGATTTTTACGGTAAAACGGGATTACCGTGCCTCGCCTTCGATTTACCATCGCTGGAGAGTGGTGCACCATGGTACTGTTCCGTTTCAAATCCATGCACACTTTTCTAAAAGTCGTACGGCACAGTTTCACCATTTCGGACGGATGTTGCACCTTGCACCGCGGATGTTGCACCCTGTAGATATCGATTATTCGGACGGGCATAACTTCTGGCTCGTTTAGAGTTACGGGAGCCATAACCTATCAAAACGAAGGCCACGATGAGTTCTACGGATTTGACAGCTTTCAGCCGTCAACGGATAGATTAATGCCCAAAAAGAACAACCCGAATCTCAATCGGGTCTCGTAAGTTTTTTACCCTTCGTATTTTCGACACCGGATTTTTACGGTAAAACGGGATTACCGTGCCTCGTCTTCGATTTACCATCGCTGGAGAGTGGTGCACCATGGTACTATTCCGTTTCAAATACATGCACGCATTTCTAAAAGTCGTACGACACTGTTTCGCCATTTCGGACGGATGTTGCACCTTGCACCGCGGATGTTGCACCTTGTAGATATCGATTATTCGGACGGCCATAACTTCTGCTCGTTTAGAGTTACGGGGGCCATAACCTGTCAAAACGAAGGCCACGATGAGTTCTAAGGCTTTGACCACTTTCAGTTGTCAACGGATAGATTAATGCCCAAAAAGGACAACCCGAATCTCAATCGGGTCTCATAAGTTTTTTACTCTTCGTTTTTTCGACACCGGAATTTTAAGGTAAAACGGGATTACCGTGCCACGCCTTCGATTTATCATCGCTGGAGAGTGGCGCACCATGACACTGTTCCATTTCAAATCCATGCACGCATTTCTAAAAGTCGTACGCCACTGTTTCGCCATTTCGGACGGATGTTGCACCTTTCATCGCGGATGTCGCACCATGTAGATATCGATTATTCGAACGGCCATAACTTCTGGCTCGTTTAGAGTTACGGGAGCCATAACCTATCAAAACGAAGGCCACAATGAGTTCTACGGCTTTGACAGCTTTCAGCCGTCAACGGATAGATTAATGCCGAAAAAGGACAACCCGAATCTCAATCGGGTCTCGTAAGTTTTTTACCCTTCGTTTTTTCGACACCGGATTTTTACGGTAAAACGGGATTACCGTGCCTCGCCTTCGATTTACCATCGCTGGAGAGTGGTGCACCATGGTACTGTTCCGTTTCAAATCCATGCACGCATTTTTAAAAGTCGTACGACACTGTTTCGCCATTTCAGACGGATGTTGCACCTTGCACCGCGGATGTTGCACCCTGTAGATACCGATTATTTGGACGGCCATAACTTCTGGCTCGTTTAGAGTTACGGGAACCATAACCTGTCAAAACGAAGGCCATGATGAGTTCTACGGCTTTGTCAGCTTTCAGCCGTCAACGGATAGATTAATGCCCAAAAAGGACAAACCGAATCTCAATCGGGTGTCGTAAGTTTTTTACCCTTCATTTTTTCGACACCGTATTTTTACGGTAAAACGGGATTACCGTGGCTCGTCTTCGACTTACCAACTCTGGAGAGTGGTGCACCATGGTACTGTTCCGTTTCAAATCCATGCACGCATTTCTAAAAGTCGTACGGCACTGTTTCGCCATTTCGGATGGATGTTGCACCTTGCACCGCGGATGTTGCACCCTGTAGATATAGATTATTCGGACGGCCATAACTTCTGGCTCGTTTAGAGTTACGGGAGCCATAACCTGTCAAAACGAAGGCCACGGTGAGTTCTACGGCTTTGATAGCTTTCAGCCGTCAACGGATAGACTAATGCCCGAAAAGGACAACCCGAACCTCAATCGGGGTTCGTAAATTTTTTACCCTTCGTTTTTTTGACACCGGATTTGTACGGTAAAACGAGATTACCGTGGCTCGTCTTCGATTTACCATCGCTGGAGAGTGGTGCACCATGGTACTGTTCCGTTTCAAATCCATGCACGCATTTGTAAAAGTCGTATGACACTGTTTCGCCATTTCGGACAGATGTTGCACCATGCACCGCGGATGTTGCACCCTGTATATATCGATTATTCGGACAGCCATAACTTCTGGCTCGTTTAGAGTTACGGGAGCCATAAACCGTCAAAACGAAGGCCACGGTGTGTTCTACAGCTTTGACAGCTTTCAGCCGTCAACGGATAGATTAATGCCCGAAAAGGACAACCCGAATCTCAATCGGGTATCGTAAGTTTTTTACCCTTCTTTTTTTCGGCACCGGATTTTTACGGTAAAACGGGTTTACAGTGCCTCGTCTTTGATTTACCATCGCTGGAGAGTGGTGCACCATGGTACTGTTCCGTTTCAAATCCATGCACGCATTTCTAAAAGTCGTACGGCACTGTTTCGCCATTTCGGACGGATGTTGCACCTTGCACCGCGGATGTTGCACCCTGTAGATATCGATTATTCGGACGGTCATAACTTCTGCTTCGTTTAGAGTTACGGGAGCCATAACCTGTCAAAACGAAGGCCACGATGAGTTCTACGGCTTTGGCAGCTTTCAGCCGTCAACGGAAAGATTAATGCCCAAAGAGGACAACCCGAATCTCAATCGGGTCTCGTAAGTTTTTTACCCTTCCTTTTTTCGACACCGGATTTTTATGGTAAGACGGGATTACCGTGGCTCGTCTTCGATTTACCATTGCTGGAGAGTGGTGCACCATGGTACTGTTCCGTTTCAAATCTATGTACGCATTTCTAAAAGTCGTACGACACTGTTTCACCATTTCGGTCGGATGTTGCACCTTGCACCGCGGATGTTGCACCTTGTATATATCGATTATTCGGACAGCCATAACCTCTGGCTCATTTAGATTTAAGGGAGCCATAACCTGTCAAAACGAAGGCCACGGTGAGTTCTACAGCTTTGACAGCTTTCAGCCGTCAACGGATAGATTAATGCCCGAAGAGGACAACTCGAATCTCAATCGGGGTTCGTAAGTTTTTTACCCTTCGTTTTTTCGACACCGGATTTTTACGGTAAAACGGGATTACCGTGGCTCGTCTTCGATTTACCATCGCTGGGGAGTGGTGCACCATGGTACTGTTCCGTTTCAAATCCATGCACGCATTTCTAAAAGTCGTACGGCACTGTTTCGCCATTTCGGACGGATGTTGCACCTTGCACCGTGGATGTTGCACCCTGTATATATCGATTATTCGGATAGCCATAACTTCGGGCTCGTTTAGATTTACGGGAGCCATAACCTGTCAAAACGAAGGCCACGGTGATTTCTACGGCTTTGACAGCTTTCAGCCGTCAAAGGATAGATTAATGCCCGAAAAGGACAACCCGAATCTCAATCGGGCCTCGTAATTTTTTTACCCATCGTTTTTCCGACACCGTATTTTTACGGTAAAACGGGATTACCGTGGCTCGTCTTCGATTTACCATCGCTGGAGAGTGGTGCACCATGGTACTGTTCCGTTTCAAATCCATGCAAGCATTTATAAAAGTCGTACGACACTGTTTCGCCATTTCGGACGGATGTTGCACCTTGCACCGCGGATGTTGCACCCTATAGATATCGATTATTCGGACGGCCATAACTTTTGGCTCGTTTAGAGTTACGGGAGCCATAACCTATCAAAACGAAGGCCACGATGAGTGCTACGGGTTTGACCACTTTCAGCCATCAACAGATAGATTAACGCCCAAAAAGGACAACCCGAATCTCAATCGGGTCTCGTAAGTTTTTTACCCTTCATTTTTTCGACACCGGATTTTTACGGTAAAACGGGATTACCTTGCCTCGCCTTCGATTTACCATCGCTGGAGAGTGGTGCACTATGGTACCATTCCGTTTCAAATCCATGCACGCATTTGTAAAAGTCGTACGGCACTGTTTCCCCATTTCAGACGGATGTTGCACCTTGCACCGCGGATGTTGCACCCTGTAGATATCGATTATTCGGACGGCCATAACTTCTGGCTCGTTTAGAGTTACGGGAGCCATAACCTGTCAAAACGAAGGCCACGATGAGTTCTACGGCTTTGACAGCTTTCAGCCGCCAACGGATAGATTAATGCCCAAAAAGGACAAACCGAATCTCAATCGGTTGTCGTAAATTTTTTACCCTTCCTTTTTTCGACACCGTATTTTTACGGTAAAACGGGATTACCGTGGCTCGTCTTCGATTTACCATCGCTGGCGAGTGGTGCACCATGGTACTGTTCCATTTCAAATCCATGCATGCATTTCTAAAAGTCGTACGGCACTGTTTCGCCATTTCGGACGGATGTTGCTCCTTGCGCCGCGGATGTTGCACCCTGTACATATTGATTATTCGGATGGCCATAACTTCTGGCTCGTTTAGAGTTACGGGAGCCATAACCTGTCAAAACGAAGGCCACGGTGAGTTCTACGGCTTTGACCGCTTTCAGCCGTCAACGGAAAGATTAATGCCCAAAGAGGACAACCCGAATTTCAATCGGGTCTCGTAAGTTTTTTACCCTTCGTTTTTTCGACACCGGATTTTTACGGTAAAGCGGGATTACCGTGCCTCGTCTTCGATTTACCATCGCTGGAGAGTGTTGCACCATGGTACTGTTCCGTTTCAAATCCAGGCACGCATTTCTAAAAGTCGTACGGCACTATTTCGCCATTTCGGACGGATGTTGCACCTTGCACCGCGGATGTTGCACCCTGTAGATATCGATTATTCGGACGGTCATAACTTCTGGCTTGTTTAGAGTTACGGGAGTCATAACCTGTCAAAATGAAGGCCATGGTGAGTTCTACAACTTTGACAGCTTTCAGCCGTCAACGGATAGATTAATGCCCGATAAGGACAACCCGAATCTCAATCGGGGTTCGTAAGTTTTTTACCCTTCGTTTTTTCGACACCGGATTTGTACGGTAGAACGGGATTACCGTGGCTCGTCTTCGATTTACTATCGCTGGAGAGTGGTGCACCATGGTACTGTTCCATTTCACATCCATGCACGCATTTCTAAAAGTCGTACGACACTGTTTCGCCATTTCGGACAAATGTTGCACCTTGCACCGCGGATGTTGCACCCTTTATATATCGATTATTCGGACGGCCATAACTTCTGGTTCGTTTAGAGTTATGGGAGCCATAACCTATCAAAACGAAGGCCACGGTGAGTTCTACAGCTTTGACAGCTTTCAGCTGTCAACGGATAGATTAATGCCTGAAAAGGACAACCCGAATCTCTATCGAGGTTCGTAAGTTTTTTACCCTTCGTTTTTTTGACACCGGATTTTTACGGTAAAACGGGATTACCGTGGCTCGTCTTCGATTTACCATCGCTGGAGAGTGGTGCACCATGGTACTGTTCCGTTTCAAATCCATGCACGCATTTCTAAAAGTCGTACGGCACTGTTTCGCACTTTCGGACGAATGTTGCACCTTGCACCGCGGATGTTGCACCCTGTAGATATCGATTATTCGGACGGCCATAACTTCAGGCTCGTTTAGAGTTATGGGAGCCATAACCTGTGAAAACGAAGGCCACGATGAGTTCTACAGCTTTGACAGCTTTCAGCCGTCAACGGATAGATTAATACCCAAAAAGGACAACCCGAATCTCAATCCGGTCACGTAAGTTTTTTACCCTTCGTTTTTTCGCCACCGGATTTTTACGGTAAAACGGGATTACCGTGCCTCGCCTTCGATTTACCATCGCTGGAGAGTGGTGCACCATGGTACTGTTCCGTTTCAAATCCATGCACACTTTTCTAAAAGTCGTACGGCACAGTTTCACCATTTCGGACGGATGTTGCACCTTGCACCGCGGATGTTGCACCCTGTAGATATCGATTATTCGGACGGCCATAACTTCTGGCTCGTTTAGAGTTACGGGAGCCATAACCTATCAAAACGAAGGCCACGATGAGTTCTACGGATTTGACAGCTTTAAGCCGTCAACGGATAGATTAATGCCCAAAAAGGACAACCCGAATCTCAATCGGGTCTCGTAAGTTTTTTACCCTTCGTTTTTTTCGACACCGGATTTTTACGGTAAAACGGGATTACCGTGCCTCGTCTTCGATTTACCATCGCTGGAGAGTGGTGCACCATGGTACTATTCCGTTTCAAATACATGCACGCATTTCTAAAAGTCGTACGACACTGTTTCGCCATTTCGGACGGATGTTGCACCTTGCACCGCGGATGTTGCACCCTGTAGATATCGATTATTCGGACGGCCATAACTTCTGCTCGTTTAGAGTTACGGGGGCCATAACCTGTCAAAACGAAGGCCACGATGAGTTCTAAGGCTTTGACCACTTTCAGTCGCCAACGGATAGAATAATGCCCAAAAAGGACAACCCGAATCTCAATCGGGTCTCATAAGTTTTTTACTCTTCGTTTTTTCGACACCGGATTTTTACGGTAAAACGGGATTACCGTGCCACGCCTTCGATTTATCATCGCTGGACAGTGGCGCACCATGATACGATTCCATTTCAAATCCATGCACGCATTTCTAAAAGTCGTACGCCATTGTTTCGCCATTTCGGACGGATGTTGCACCTTTCATCGCGGATGTCGCACCATGTAGATATCGATTATTCGAACGACCATAACTTCTGGCTCGTTTAGAGTTACGGGAGCCATAACCTATAAAAACGAAGGCCACGATGAGTTCTACGGCTTTGACAGCTTTCAGCCGTCAACAGATAGATTAATGCCCAAAAAGGACAACCCGAATCTCAATCGGGTCTCGTAAGTTTTTTACCCTTCGTTTTTTCGACACCGGATTTTTACGGTAAAACGGGATTACCGTGCCTCGCCTTCGATTTACCATCGCTGGAGAGTGGTGCACCAGGGTACTGTTCCATTTCAAATCCATGCACGCATTTCTAAAAGTCGTACGACACTGTTTCGCCATTTCAGACGGATGTTGCACCTTGCACCGCCGATGTTGCGCCCTGTAGATATCGATTATTTGGACGGCCATAACTTCTGGCTCGTTTAGAGTTACGGGAACCATAACCTGTCAAAACGAAGGCCATGATGAGTTCTACGGCTTTGTCAGCTTTCAGCCGTCAACGGATAGATTAATGCCCAAAAAGGACAAACCGAATCTCAATCGGGTGTCGTAAGTTTTTTACCCTTCATTTTTTCGACACCGTATTTTTACGGTAAAACGGGATTACCGTGGCTCATCTTCGATTTACCAACGCTGGAGACTGGTGCACCATGGTACTTTTCTGTTTCAAATCCATGCGTGCATTTCTAAAAGTCGTATTGCACTGTTTCGCCATTTCGGACGGATGTTGCACCTTGCACCGCGGATGTTGCACCCTGTAGATATCGATTATTCGGACGGCCATAACTTCTGGCTCGTTTAGAGTTGCGGGAGCCATAACCTATCAAAACGAAGGCCACGGTGAGTTCTACGGCTTTGACCGCTTTTAGCCGTCAATAGATAAATTAATGCCCAAAGAGGACAACCCAATTCTCAATCGGGTCTCGTTTGTTTTTTACCCTTCGTTTTTTCGACACCGGATTTTTACGGTAAAGCAGGATACCGTGCCTCGTCTTCGATTTACCATCGATGGAGAGTGGTGCACCATGGTACTGTTCCGTTTCAAATCCATGCACGCATTTCTAAAAGTTGTACGGCACTGTTTCGCCATTTCGGATGGATGTTGCACCTTGCACCGCGGATGTTGCACCCTATAGATATCGATTATTCGGACGGCCATAACTTCTGGCTCGTTTAGAGTTACGGGAGCCATAACCTGTCAAAACGAAGGCCACGGTGAGTTCTACAGCTTTGATAGCTTTCAGCCATCAACGGATAGATTAATGCCCGAAAAGGACAACCCGAATCTCAATCGGGGTTCGTAAATTTTTTACCCTTCGTTTTTTCGACACCGGATTTGTACGGTAAAACGGGATTACCGTGGCTCGTCTTCGAATTACCATCGCTGGAGAGTGGTGCACCATGGTACTGTTCCGTTTCAAATCCATGCACGCATTTGTAAAAGTCGTACGACACTGTTTCGCCATTTCGGACAGATGTTGCACCATGCACCGCGGATGTTGCACCCTGTATATATCGATTATTCGGACAACCATAACTTCTGGCTCGTTTAGAGTTACGGGAGCCATAAACTGTCAAAACGAAGGCCACGGTGAGTTCTACAGCTTTGACAGCTTTCAGCCGTCAAAGGATAGATTAATGCCCAAAAAGGACAACCCGAATCTCAATCGGGTCTCGTAAGTTTTTTACCCTTCTTTTTTTCGGCACCGGATTTTTACGGTAAAACGGGTTTACAGTGCCTCGTCTTTGATTTACCATCGCTGGAGAGTGGTGCACCATGGTACTGTTCCGTTTCAAATCCATGCACGCATTTCTAAAAGTCGTACGACACTGTTTCGCCATTTTGGACGGATGTTGCACCTTGCACCGCGGATGTTGCACCCTGTAGATATCGATTATTCGGACGGTCATAACTTCTGGCTCGTTTAGAGTTACGGGAGCCATAACCTGTCAAAACGAAGGCCACGGTGAGTTCTACAGCTTTGACAGCTTTCAGCCGTCAACGGATAGATTAATGCCCGAAAAGGACAACACGAATCTCAATCGGGGTTCGTAAGTTTTTTACCCTTCATTTTTTCGACACCGGATTTTTATGGTAAGACAGGATTACCGTGGCTCGTCTTCGATTTACCATTGCTGGAGAGTGGTGCACTATGGTACTATTCCGTTTCAAATCTATGCACGCATTTCTAAAAGTCGTACGGCACTGTTTCGCCATTTAGGTCGGATGTTGCACCTTGCACCGCGGATGTTGCACCTTGTATATATCGATTATTCGGACAGCCATAACCTCTGGCTCATTTAGATTTAAGGGAGCCATAACCTGTCAAAACGAAGGCCACGGTGAGTTCTACAGCTTTGACAGCTTTCAGCCGTCAACGGATAGATTAATGCCCTAAGAGGACAACTCGAATCTCAATCGGGGTTCGTAAGTTTTTTACCCTTCGTTTTTTCGACACCGGATTTTTACGGTAAAACGGGATTACCGTGGCTCGTCTTCGATTTACCAACGCTGGAGAGTGGTGCACCATGGTACTGTTCCATTTCAAATCCATGCACGCATTTCTAAAAGTTGTACGGCACTGTTTCGCCATTTCGGACGGATGTTGCACCTTGCACCGTGGATGTTGCACCCTGTATATATCGATTATTCGGACAGCCATAACTTCGGGCTCGTTTAGATTTACGGGAGGCATAACCTGTTGAAACGAAGGCCACGGTGATTTCTACGGCTTTGACAGCTTTCAGCCGTCAACGGATAGATTAATTCCCGAAAAGGACAACCCGAATCTCAATCGGTTCTCGTAAGTTTTTTACCCTTCGTTTTTTCGACACCGGATTTTTACGGTAAACGGGATTACGGTGCCTCGCCTTCGATTTACAATCACCGGAGAGTGGTGCACCATGGTACTATTCCGTTTCAAATCCATGCACGCATTTATAAAAGTCGTACGACACTGTTTCGCCATTTCGGACGAATGTTGCACCTTGCACCGCGAATGTTGCACCTTTAGATATCGATTATTCGGACGGCCATAACTTCTGTCTCGTTTAGAGGTACGGGAGCCATAACCTGTCTAAACGAAGGCCATGATGAGTTCTACGGCTTTGACATCTTTCAGCCGTCAACGGATAGATTAATGCCCAAAAAGGACAACCCAAATCTCAATCGGGACTCGTAAGTTTTTTACCCTTCGTTTTTTCGACACGTGGATTTTTACAGTAAAATGGGATTACGGTGGCTGGCCTTCGATTTACCATCGCTGGAGAGTGGTGCACCATGGTACTGTTCCGTTTCAAATCCATGCACGCATTTCTAAAAGTCGTACGGCACTGTTTCGCCATTTCGGACGGATGTTGCACCTTGCACCGTGAATGTTGCACCCTGTAGATATCGATTATTTGGACGGACATAACTTCTGGCTCGTTTAGAGTTACGGGAGCCATAACCTGTCAAAACGAAGGCCTCGATGAGTTCTACGGCTTTGACAGCTTTCAACCGTCAACGGATAGATTAATGCCCAAAAAGGACAGCCCGAATCTCAATCGGGTCTCGTAACTTTTTTACCCTTCGTTTTTTCGACACATGGATTTTTAAGGTAAAACAGGATTACCGTTGCCCGTCTTCGACTTCCCATCGCTGGAGAGTGGTGCACCATGGTACTGTTCCATTTCAAATCCATGCACGCATTTCTCAAAGTCGTACGGCACTGTTTCGCCATTTCGGACGGATGTTGCACCATGCACCGCGGATGTTGCACCCAGTAGATATCGATTATTCGGACGACCTTAACTTCTGGCTCGTTTAGAGTAACGGGAGCCATAAACTGTCAAAACGAAGGCCACGGTGAGTTCTACGGCTTTGACAGCTTTCAGCCGTCAACGGATAGATTAATGCCCGAAAAGGACAAACCGAATCTCAATCGGGGTTCGTAAATTTTTTACCCTTCGTTTTTTCGACACCGGATTTGTACGGTAAAATGGGATTACCGTGGCTCGTCTTCGATTTACCATCGCTGGAGAGTGGTGCACCATGGTACTGTTCCGTTTCAAATCCATGCACGCATTTGTAAAAGTCGTACGACACTGTTTCGCCATTTCAGACAGATGTTGCACCTTGCACCGCGGATGTAGCACCCTGTATATATCGATTATTCGGACAGCCATAACTTTAGGCTCGTTTATAGCTACGGGAGCCATAACCTGTCAAAACGAAGGCCACGGTGAGTTCTACAGCTTTGACAGCTTTCAGCCCTCAACGGAGAGACTAATGCCCGAATAGGACAACCCGAATCTCAATCGAGTCTCGTAAGTTTTTTACCCTTCGTTTTTTCGACACGTGATTTTTATGGTAAAACGGGATTACCGTGCCTCGCCTTCGATTTACCACCGCTGGAGAGTGGTGCACCATGGCATTGTTTCGTTTGAAATGCATGCACGCATGTCTAAAAGTCGTACGGCACTGTTTCGCCATTTCAGACGGATGTTGCACCTTGCACCGCGGATGTTGCGCCCTGTAGATATCGATTATTCGGACGGTCATAACTTCTGGCTCGTTTATAGTTACGGGAGCCATAACTTGTCAAAATGAAGGCCACGGTGATTTCTACAGCTTTGACAGCTTTCAACTATCAACGGATAGATTAATGCCCGAAAAGGACAACCCGAATCTCAATCGGGGTTCGTAAGTTTTTTACCATTCGTTTTTTCGACATCGGAGTTTTACGGTAAAACAGGATTACCGTGGCTCGTCTTCGATTTACCACCGCTGGAGAGTGGTGCACCATGGTAATGTTCCGTTTCAAATCCATGAACGCATTTCTAAAAGTCGTACGACACTGTTTCGCCATTTTGGACGGATGTTGCACCTTGCACCGCGGATGTTACACCCTGTAGATATCGATTATTCGGACGGCCATAACTTCTGGCTCGTTTAGACTTACGGGAGCCATAACCTGTCTAAACGAAGGCCACGGTGAGTTCTACAGCTTAGATGGCTTTCAGCCGTCAACGGATAGATTAACACCCAAAAAGGACAACCCGAATCTCAATCGGGTCTCATAAGTTTTTTACACTTCGTTTTTTTGGCACCGGATTTTTACGGTAAAACGGGTTTACCGTGCCTCGTCTTCGATTTACCGTCGCTGGAGAGTGGCGCACCATGGTACTGTTCCGTATCAAATCCATGCACGCATTTCTAAAAGTCGTACGGCACTGTTTCGCCATTTCGGACGGATGTTGCACCTAGCACCGCGGATGTTGCACCCTGTAGATATCGATTATTCGGACGGTCATAAATTCTGGCTCATTTAGAGTTACGGGAGCCATAACCTGTAAAAATGAAGGCCACGGTGAGTTCTACTGCTTTGACAGCTTTCAGTCGTCAACGGATAGATTCATTCCCGAAAAGGACAACCCGAATCTCAATCGGGGTTCGTAAGTTTTTTACCCTTCGTTTTTTCGACACCGGATTTTTACGGTAAAACGGGATTACCGTGGCTCGTCTTCGATTTACCATCGCTGGAGAGTGGTGCACCATGGTACTGTTCCGTTTCAAATCTATGCACGCAATTCTAAAAGTCGTACGACACTGTTTCGCCATTTCGGACGGATGTTGCACCTTGCACCGCGGATGTTGCACCTTGTATATATCGATTATTCGGACAGCCATAACCTCTGGCTCGTTTAGATTTAAAGGAGCCATAACCTGTCAAAACGAAGGCCATGGTGAGTTCTACAGCTTTGACAGCTTTCAGCCGTCAACGGATAGATTAATGCCTGAAAAGGACAACTCGAATCTCAATCGGGGTTCGTAAGTTTTTTATCCTTCGTTTTTTCGACACCGGATTTTTACGGTAAAACGGGATTACCGTGGCTCGACTTCGATTTACCATCGCGAGAGAGTGGTGCACCATGGTACTGTTCCGTTTCAAATCCATGCACGCATTTCTAAAAGTCGTACGGCACTGTTTCGCCAATTCGGACGGATGTTGCACCTTGCACCGTGGATGTTGCACCCTGTATATATCGATTATTCGGACAGCCATAACTTCTGGCTCGTTTAGAGTTACAGGAGCCATAAGCTGTCAAAACGAAGGCCATGGTGATTTCTACGGCTTTGACAGCTTTCGGCCGTCAACGGATAGATTTATGCCCGAAAATGACAACCCGAATCTCAATCGGGTCTCGTAAGTTTTTTACCCTTCGTTTTTTCGACACCGGATTTTTACGATAAATGGGATTATGGTGCCTCGCCTTCGATTTACCATCGCTGGAGAGTGGTGCACCATGGTACTGTTCCGTTTCAAATCCATGCACGCATTTATAAAAGTCGTACGACAATGTTTCGCCATTTCGGACGGATGTTGCACCTTGCACCGCGGATGTTGCACCTGTAGATATTGATTATTCGGACGACCATCACTTCTGGCTCGTTTAGAGTTACGGGAGCCATAACCTGTCAAAACTAAGGCCACGATGAGTTCTACGGCTTTGACCGCTTTCAGCCGTCAACGGATAGATTAATGCCCAAAAAGGTCAACCCGAATCTCAATCGGGTCTCGTACGTTTTTTACCCTTCGTTTTTTCGACACGTGATTTTTATGGTAAAACGGGATTACCGTGCCTCGCCTTCGATTTACCATCGCTGGAGAGTGGTGCACCATGACACTGTTTCATTTGAAATCCATGCACGCATGTCCAAAAGTCGTACGGCACTGTTTCGCCATTTCGGACGGATGTTGCACCTTGCACCGCGGATGTTGCACCCTGTAGATATCGATTATTCGGACGGTCATAACTTCTGGCTCGTTTAGAGTTACGGGAGCCATAACCTATCAAAACGAAGGCCACGGTGAGTTCTATAGCATTGACAGCTTTCAACCATCAACGGATAGATTAATGCCCGTAAAGGACAACCCGAATCTCAATCGGGGTTTGTAAGTTTTTTACCATTCGTTTTTTCGACACCGGAGTTTTACGGTAAAACGGGATTACCGTGGCTCATCTTCGATTTACCATCGCTGGAGAGTGGTGCACCATGGTAATGTTCCGTTTCAAATCCATGCACGCATTTCTAAAAGTCGTACGACACTGTTCCGCCATTTCGGACGGATGTTGCACCTTGCACCGCGGATGTTGCACCCTGTAGATATCAATTATTCGGACGGCCATAACTTCTGGCTCGTTTAGACTTACGGGAGCCATTACCTGTCTAAACGAAGGCTACGGTGAGTTCTACAGCTTAGATGGCTTTCAGCCGTCAACGGATAGATTAATACCCAAAAAGGACTACCCGAATTTCAATCGGGTCTCATAAGTTTTTTACCCTTCGTTTTTTCGGCACCGGATTTTTACGGCAAAACGGGTTTACCGTGCCTCGTCTTCGATTTACCGTCGCTGGAGAGTGGTGCACCATGGTACTGCGTATCAAATCCATGCACGCATTTCTAAAAGTCGTACGGCACTGTTTCGCCATTTCGGACTTATGTTGCACCTTGCACCGCGGATGTTGCACCTTGTATATATCGATTATTCGGACGGTCATAACTTATGGCTCGTTTAGAGTTACGGGAGCCATAACCTGTCAAAACGAAGGCCACGGTGGGTTCTACAGCTTTGACAGCTTTCAGCCGTCAACGGATAGATTAATGCCTGAAAAGGACAACTCGAATCTCAATCGGGGTTCGTAAGTTTTTTATCCTTCGTTTTTTCGACACTGGATTTTTACGGTAAAACGGGATAACCGTGACTCGTCTTCGATTTACCATCGCGAGAGAGTGGTGCACCATGGTACTGTTCCGTTTCAAATCCATGCACACATTTCTAAAAGTCGTACGGCACTGTTTCGCCAATTCGGACGGATGTTGCACCTTGCACCGTGGATGTTGCACCCTGTATATATCGATTATTCGGGCGGCCATAACTTCTGGCTCGCTAAGAGTTACGGGAGCCATAACCTGTTAAAACGAAGGCCATGGTGATTTCTACGGCTTTGACAGCTTTCGGCCGTCAACGGATAGATTAATGCCCGAAAAGGACAACCCGAATCTCAATCGGGTCTCGTAAGTTTTTTACCCTTCGTTTTTTCGACACCGGATTTTTACGGTAAACGGGATTATGGTGCCTCGCCTTCGATTTACCATCGCTGGAGAGTGGGGCACCATGGTACTGTTCCGTTTCAAATCCATGCACGCATTTATAAAAGTCGTACGACACTGTTTCGCCATTTCGGACGGATGTTGCACCTTGCACCGCGGATGTTGCACCTGTAGATATCGATTATTCGGACGACCATCACTTCTGGCTCGTTTAGAGTTACGGGAGCCATAACCTGTCAAAACTAAGGCCATGATGAGTTCTACGGCTTTGACCGCTTTCAGCCGTCAACGGATAGATTAATGCCCAAAAAGGTCAACCCGAATCTCAATCGGGTCTCGTAAGTTTTTTACCCTTCGTTTTTTCGACACTGGATTTTTACGGTAAAACAGGATTACCGTGCCCCGTCTTCGATTTACCATCGCTGGAGAGTGGTGCACCATGGTACTGTTCCGTATCAAATCCATGCACGCATTTCTAAAAGTCGTACGGCACTGTTTCGCCATTTCGGACGGATGTTGCACCTAGCACCGCGGATGTTGCACCCTGTAGATATCGATTATTCGGACGGTCATAAATTCTGGCTCATTTAGAGTTACGGGAGCCATAACCTGTAAAAATGAAGGCCACGGTGAGTTCTACTGCTTTGACAGCTTTCAGTCGTCAACGGATAGATTCATTCCCGAAAAGGACAACCCGAATCTCAATCGGGGTTCGTAAGTTTTTTACCCTTCGTTTTTTCGACACCGGATTTTTACGGTAAAACGGGATTACCGTGGCTCGTCTTCGATTTACCATCGCTGGAGAGTGGTGCACCATGGTACTGTTCCGTTTCAAATCTATGCACGCAATTCTAAAAGTCGTACGACACTGTTTCGCCATTTCGGACGGATGTTGCACCTTGCACCGCGGATGTTGCACCTTGTATATATCGATTATTCGGACAGCCATAACCTCTGGCTCGTTTAGATTTAAAGGAGCCATAACCTGTCAAAACGAAGGCCATGGTGAGTTCTACAGCTTTGACAGCTTTCAGCCGTCAACGGATAGATTAATGCCTGAAAAGGACAACTCGAATCTCAATCGGGGTTCGTAAGTTTTTTATCCTTCGTTTTTTCGACACCGGATTTTTACGGTAAAACGGGATTACCGTGGCTCGACTTCGATTTACCATCGCGAGAGAGTGGTGCACCATGGTACTGTTCCGTTTCAAATCCATGCACGCATTTCTAAAAGTCGTACGGCACTGTTTCGCCAATTCGGACGGATGTTGCACCTTGCACCGTGGATGTTGCACCCTGTATATATCGATTATTCGGACAGCCATAACTTCTGGCTCGTTTAGAGTTACAGGAGCCATAAGCTGTCAAAACGAAGGCCATGGTGATTTCTACGGCTTTGACAGCTTTCGGCCGTCAACGGATAGATTTATGCCCGAAAATGACAACCCGAATCTCAATCGGGTCTCGTAAGTTTTTTACCCTTCGTTTTTTCGACACCGGATTTTTACGATAAATGGGATTATGGTGCCTCGCCTTCGATTTACCATCGCTGGAGAGTGGTGCACCATGGTACTGTTCCGTTTCAAATCCATGCACGCATTTATAAAAGTCGTACGACAATGTTTCGCCATTTCGGACGGATGTTGCACCTTGCACCGCGGATGTTGCACCTGTAGATATTGATTATTCGGACGACCATCACTTCTGGCTCGTTTAGAGTTACGGGAGCCATAACCTGTCAAAACTAAGGCCACGATGAGTTCTACGGCTTTGACCGCTTTCAGCCGTCAACGGATAGATTAATGCCCAAAAAGGTCAACCCGAATCTCAATCGGGTCTCGTACGTTTTTTACCCTTCGTTTTTTCGACACGTGATTTTTATGGTAAAACGGGATTACCGTGCCTCGCCTTCGATTTACCATCGCTGGAGAGTGGTGCACCATGACACTGTTTCATTTGAAATCCATGCACGCATGTCCAAAAGTCGTACGGCACTGTTTCGCCATTTCGGACGGATGTTGCACCTTGCACCGCGGATGTTGCACCCTGTAGATATCGATTATTCGGACGGTCATAACTTCTGGCTCGTTTAGAGTTACGGGAGCCATAACCTATCAAAACGAAGGCCACGGTGAGTTCTATAGCATTGACAGCTTTCAACCATCAACGGATAGATTAATGCCCGAAAAGGACAACCCGAATCTCAATCGGGGTTTGTAAGTTTTTTACCATTCGTTTTTTCGACACCGGAGTTTTACGGTAAAACGGGATTACCGTGGCTCATCTTCGATTTACCATCGCTGGAGAGTGGTGCACCATGGTAATGTTCCGTTTCAAATCCATGCACGCATTTCTAAAAGTCGTACGACACTGTTTCGCCATTTCGGACGGATGTTGCACCTTGCACCGCGGATGTTGCACCCTGTAGATATCAATTATTCGGACGGCCATAAATTCTGGCTCGTTTAGACTTACGGGAGCCATTACCTGTCTAAACGAAGGCTACGGTGAGTTCTACAGCTTAGATGGCTTTCAGCCGTCAACGGATAGATTAATACCCAAAAAGGACTACCCGAATTTCAATCGGGTCTCATAAGTTTTTTACCCTTCGTTTTTTCGGCACCGGATTTTTACGGCAAAACGGGTTTACCGTGCCTCGTCTTCGATTTACCGTCGCTGGAGAGTGGTGCACCATGGTACTGCGTATCAAATCCATGCACGCATTTCTAAAAGTCGTACGGCACTGTTTCGCCATTTCGGACTTATGTTGCACCTTGCACCGCGGATGTTGCACCTTGTATATATCGATTATTCGGACGGTCATAACTTATGGCTCGTTTAGAGTTACGGGAGCCATAACCTGTCAAAACGAAGGCCACGGTGGGTTCTACAGCTTTGACAGCTTTCAGCCGTCAACGGATAGATTAATGCCTGAAAAGGACAACTCGAATCTCAATCGGGGTTCGTAAGTTTTTTATCCTTCGTTTTTTCGACACTGGATTTTTACGGTAAAACGGGATAACCGTGACTCGTCTTCGATTTACCATCGCGAGAGAGTGGTGCACCATGGTACTGTTCCGTTTCAAATCCATGCACACATTTCTAAAAGTCGTACGGCACTGTTTCGCCAATTCGGACGGATGTTGCACCTTGCACCGTGGATGTTGCACCCTGTATATATCGATTATTCGGGCGGCCATAACTTCTGGCTCGCTAAGAGTTACGGGAGCCATAACCTGTTAAAACGAAGGCCATGGTGATTTCTACGGCTTTGACAGCTTTCGGCCGTCAACGGATAGATTAATGCCCGAAAAGGACAACCCGAATCTCAATCGGGTCTCGTAAGTTTTTTACCCTTCGTTTTTTCGACACCGGATTTTTACGGTAAACGGGATTACGGTGCCTCGCCTTCGATTTACCATCGCTGGAGAGTGGGGCACCATGGTACTGTTCCGTTTCAAATCCATGCACGCATTTATAAAAGTCGTACGACACTGTTTCGCCATTTCGGACGGATGTTGCACCTTGCACCGCGGATGTTGCACCTGTAGATATCGATTATTCGGACGACCATCACTTCTGGCTCGTTTAGAGTTACGGGAGCCATAACCTGTCAAAACTAAGGCCATGATGAGTTCTACGGCTTTGACCGCTTTCAGCCGTCAACGGATAGATTAATGCCCAAAAAGGTCAACCCGAATCTCAATCGGGTCTCGTAAGTTTTTTACCCTTCGTTTTTTCGACACTGGATTTTTACGGTAAAACAGGATTACCGTGCCCCGTCTTCGATTTACCATCGCTGGAGAGTGGTGCACCATGTTACTGTTCCGTTTCAAATCCATGCACGCATTTCTTAAAGTCGTACGACACTGTTTCGCCATTTCGGACGGATGTTGCACCTTGCACCGCGGATGTTGCACCCTGTAGATATCGATTATTCGGACGGCCATAACTTCTGGCTCGTTTAGAGTTACGGGAGCCATAACCTATCAAAACGAAGGCCACGATGAGTTCTACGGCTTTGTCAGCTTTCAGCCGTCAACGGATAGATTAATGCCCAAAAAGGACATGCCGAATCTCAATAAGGTCCCGTAAGTTTTTTACCCTTCGTTTTTTCGACACCGGATTTTTACGGTAAAACAGGATTACCGTGCCTCGTCTTCGATTTACCATCGCTGGAGAGTAGTGCACCATGGTAGTGTTCTGTTTCAAATCCATGCACGCATTTCTAAAAGTCGTACGACACTGTTTTGCCATTTCGGACGGATGTTGCACCTTGCACCGCGGATGTTGCACCCTGTAGATATCGATTATTCGGACGGCCATAACTTCTGGCTCGTTTAGATTTATTGGAGCCATAACCTGTCAAAACTAAGGCCACGATGATTTCTACGGCTTTGACCGCTTTCAGCCGTCAACGGATAGATTAATGCCCAAAAAGGTCAACCCGAATCTCAATCGGGTCTCGTAAGTTTTTTACCCTTCGTTTTTTCGACACCGGATTTTTACGGTAAAACGGTATTAGCACGCCTCGTCTCCGATTTACCATCACTGGAGAGTGTGCACCATGGTACTGTTCCGTTTCAAATCCATGCACGCATTTCTAAAAGTCGTATGACACTGTTTCGCCATTTCGGACGGATATTGCACCTTGCACCGCGGATGTTGCACCCTGTAGATATCGATTATTCGGACGACAATAACTTCTGGCTCGTTTAGAGTTACGGGGGCCATAACCTGTCAAAACGAAGGCCACGTTGAGTTCTACGGCTTTGACTGCTTTCAGCCATCAACGTATAGATTAATGCCCAAAAAGGACAACCCGAATCTCAATCGGGTCTCGTAAGTTTTTTACCCTTCGTTTTTTCGACACCGGATTTTTACGGTAAAACGGGATTACCGTGCCTCGCCTTCGATTTACCATCGCTGGAGAGTAGTGCACCATTGTACTGTTCCGTTTCAAATCCATGCACGCATTTATAAAAGTCGTACGACACTGTTTCGCCATTTCGGACGGATGTTGTACCTTGCACCGTGGATGTTGCACCCTGTATATATATCGATTATTCGGACAGCCATAGCTTCTGGCTCGTTTAGATTTACGGGAGCCATAACTTGTCAAAACGAAGGCCACGGTGAGTTCTACAGCTTTGACAACTTTCAGCCATCAACGGATAGATTAATGCCCGAAAAGGACAACCCGAATCTCAATCGGGGTTCGTAAGTTTTTTACCCTTCGTTTTTTTGACACCGGATTTTTACGGTAAAACGGGATTACCGTGGCTCGTCTTCGATTTACCATCGCTGGAGAGTGGTGCACCATGGTACTGTTCCATTTCAAATCCATGCACGCATTTCTAAAAGTCGTACCCCACTGTTTCTCCATTTCGGACGGATGTTGCACCTTGCACCGTGGATGTTGCACCCTGTATATACCGATTATTCGGACAGCCATAACTTCTGGCTCGTTTAGAGTTACGGGAGCCATAAACTGTCAAAACGAAGGCCACGATGATTTCTACGGCTTTGACAGCTTTCAGCCGTCAATGGATAGATTAATGCCCGAAAAGGACAACCCGAATCTCAATCGGGTCTCGTAAGTTTTTTACCCTTCGTTTTTTCGACACCGGATTTTTACGGTAAACGGGATTACGGTGCCTCGCCTTCGATTTACCATCGCTGGAGAGTGGTGCACCGTGGTACTGTTACGTTTCAAATCCATGCACGCATTTCTAAAAGTCGTACGGCACTGTTTTGCCATTTCAGACGGATGTTGCACCTTGCACCGCGGATGTTGCACCTGTAGATATCGATTATTCAGACGGACATAACTTCTGGCTCGTTTAGAGTTACGGGAGCCATAACCTGCCAAAACTAAGGCCACAATGAGTTCTACGACTTTGACCGCTTTCAGCCGTCAACGGATAGATTAATGCCCAAAAAGGTCAACCCGAATCTCCATCGGGTCTCGTAAGTTTTTTACCCTTCGTTTTTTCGACACCGGATTTTTACGGTAAACGGGATTACGGTGCCTCGCCTTCGATTTACCATCGCTGGAGAGTGGTGCACCGTGGTACTGTTCCGTTTCAAATCCATGCACGCATTTCTAAAAGTCGTACGGCACTGTTTTGCCATTTCAGACGGATGTTGCACCTTGCACCGCGGATGTTGCACCCTGTAGATATCGATTATTCAGACGGCCATAACTTCTGGCTCGTTTAGAGTTATGGGAGCCATAGGTAAACGGGATTACGGTGCCTCGCCTTCGATTTACCATCGCTGGAGAGTGGTGCACCGTGGTACTGTTCCGTTTCAAATCCATGCACGCATTTCTAAAAGTCGTACGGCACTGTTTTGCCATTTCAGACGGATGTTGCACCTTGCACCGCGGATGTTGCACCCTGTAGATATCGATTATTCAGACGGCCATAACTTCTGGCTCGTTTAGAGTTATGGGAGCCATAACCTGTCAAAACGTAGGCCACGATGAGTTCTACGGCTTTGACCACTTTCAGCCGACAGCGGATAGATTAATGCCCAAAAAGGACAACCCGAATCTCAATCGGGTCTCGTAAGTTTTTTACCCTTCGTTTTTTTGACACCGGACTTTTACGGTAAAACGGGATTACCCTGCCTCGTCTTCGATTTACCATCGCTGGAGAGTGGTGCACAATGGTACTGTTCCGTTTCAAATCCATGCACGCATTTCTAAAAGTCGTACGACACTGTTTCGCCATTTCGGACGGATGTTGCACCTTGCACCGCGGATGTCGTACCCTGTAGATATCGACTATTCGGACGTGCATAACTTCTGGCTCGTTTAGAGCTACGGGAGCCATAACCTATCAAAACGAAGGCCACGGTGAGTTCTACAGCTTTGACAGCTTTCAGCTGTCAACGGATAGATCAATGCCCGAAAAGGACAACCCGAATCTCAATCGGGGTTCGTAAGTTTTTTACCTTTCGTTTTTTCGACACCGGATTTTTACGGTAAAACGGGATTACCGTGGCTCGTCTTCGATTTACCATCGTTGGAGAGTGGTGCACCATGGAACTATTCCGTTTCAAATCCATGCATGCATTTCTAAAAGTCGTACCCCACTGTTTCGCCATTTCGGACGGATGTTGCAACTTGCACCGTGGATGTTGCACCCTGTATATACCGATTATTCGGACAGCCATAACTTCTGGCTCGTTTAGAGTTACGGAAGCCATAACCTGTCAAAACGAAGGTCACGGTGATTTCTACGGCTTTGACAGCTTTCAGCCGCCAACTGATAGATTAATGCCCGAAAAGGACAACCCGAATCTCAATCGGGTCTCGTAAGTTTTTTACCCTTTGTTTTTTCGACACCGGATTTTTACCGTAAACGGGATTACGTTGCCTCGCCTTCGATTTACCATTGCTGGAGAGTGGTGCACCATGGTACTGTTCCGTGTCAAATCCATGCATGCATTTATAAAAGTCGTACGACACTGTTTCGCCATTTCGGACGGATGTTGCACCTTGCACCGCGGATGTTGCACCTGTAGATATCGATTATTCGGACGGCCATAACTTCTGGCTCGTTTAGAGTTACGGGAGCCATAACCTGTCAAAACTAAGGCCACGATGAGTTCTACGGCTTTGACCGCTTTCAGCCGTCAACGGATAGATTAATGCCCAAAAAGGTCAACCCGAATCTCAATCGGGTCTCGTAAGTTTTTTACCCTTCGTTTTTTCGACACGTGGATTTTTACGGTAAAACGGGATTACCGTGGCCCATCTTCGACTTCCCATCGTTGAAGAGTGATGCACCATGGTACTGTTCCGTTTCAAATCCATGCACGCATTTCTAAAAGTCGTACGACACTGTTTCGCCATTTCGGACGGATGTTGCACCTTGCACCGCAGATGTTGCACCCTGTATATATATCGATTATTCGGACAGCCATGACTTCTGGCTCGTTTAGAGTTACGGGAGCCATAACCTGTCAAAACGAAGGCCACGTTGATTTCTACGGCTTTGATAGCTTTCAGCCGTCAACGGATAGATTAATGCCCGAAAAGGACAGCCCGAATCTCAATCGGGTCTCGTAAGTTTTTTACCCTTCGTTTTTTCGACACCGGATTTTTACGGTAAAAGGGATTACGGTGCCTCGCCTTCGATTTACCATCGCTGGAGAGTGGTGCACCATGGCACTGTTCCGTTTCAAATCCGTGCACGCATTAACAAAAGTCGTACGACACTGTTTCGCCATTTCGGACGGATGTTGCACCTTGCACCGCGGATGTTGCACCCTGTATATATATCGATTATTCGGACAGCCATAACTTCTGGCTCGTTTAGATTTACGGGAGCCATAGCCTGTCAAAACGAAGGCCACGGTGAGTTCTACAGCTTTGACAGCTTTCAGCCGTCAACGGATAGATTAATGCCCGAAAAGGACAACCCGAATCTCAATCGGGCCTCGTAAGTTTTTTACCCTTCGTTTTTTCGACACCGGATTTTTTCGGTAAAACGGGATTACCGTGCCTCGTCTTCGATTTACAATCGCTGGAGAGTGGTACACCATGGTACTGTTCCGTTTCAATTCCATGCACGCATTTCTAAAAGTCGTACGGCACTGTTTCGCCATTTCGGACGGATGTTGCACCTTGCACCGCGGATGTTGCACCCTGTATATATCGATTATTCGGACAGCGATAACTTCTGGCTCGTTTAGATTTAAGGGAGCCATAACTTCTGGCTCGTTTAGAGTTACGGGAGCCATAACCTGTCAAAACGAAGGCCATGTTGAGTTCTACGGCTTTGACAGCTTTCAGCCGTCAACGGATAGATTAATGCCCAAAAAGGACAACCTGAATCTCAATCGGGTCTCGTAAGTTTTTTACCCTTCGTTTTTTCGACACCGGATTTTTACGGTAAAACGGGATTACCGTGGCTCTTCTTCGATTTACCATCGCTGGAGAGTGGTGCACCATGGTACTGTTCCGTTTCAAATCCATGCATGCATTTCTAAAAGTCGTACGACACTGTTTCGCCATTTCGGACGGATGTTGCACCTTGCACCGCGGATGTTGCACCCTGTAGATATCAATTATTCGGACGGCCATAACTTTTGGCTCGTTTAGAGTTACGGGAGCGATAACCTGTCTAAACGAAGGCCACGGTGAGTTCTACGGCTTTGACCGCTTTCAGCCATCAACGGATAGACTAATGCCCAAAAAAGACAACCCGAATCTCAAACGGGTCTCGTAAGTTTTTTACCCTTTGTTTTTTCGACACCGGATTTTTATGGTAAAACGGGATTACCGTGCCTCTTTTTCGATTTACCATCACTGGAGAGTGGTGCACCATGGTACTGTCCGTTTCAAATCCATGCACGCATTTCTAAAAGTCGTACGACACTGTTTCGCCAGTTCGGACGGATGTTGCACATTGCACCGCGGATGTTGCACCCTGTAGATACCGATTATTCGGACAGGCATAACTTCTGGCTCGTTTAGAGTTACGGGAGCCATAGTCTGTCAAAACGAAGGCCACGGTGAGTTCTACAGCTTTTAGCCGTCAACGGATAGATTAATGCCCGAAAAGGAAAACCCGAATCTCAATCGGGGTTCGTAAGTTTTTTACCCTTCGTTTTTTCGACACCGGATTTTTACGGTAAAACGGTCTTACCGTGGCTCGTCTTCGATTTACCATCGTTGGAGAGGGGTGCACCATGGTACTGTTCCGTTTCAAATCTATGCACGCATTTCTAAAAGTCGTACGACACTGTTTCGCCATTTTGGACGGATGTTGCACCTTGCACCGCGGATGTTGCACCCTGTATATATAGATTATTCGGACAGGTATAATTTCTGGCTCGTTTAGATTTACGAAAGCCATAACCTGTAAAAACGAAGGCCACGGTGAGTTCTACAGCTTTGACAGCTTTCAGCCGGCAATGGATAGATTAATGCCCGAAAAGGACAACCCGAATCTCAATCGGGGTTCGTAAGTTTTTTACCCTTCGTTTTTTTGACACCGGATTTTTATGGTAAAACGGGATTACCGTGGCTCGTCTTCGATTCACCATCGCTGGAGAGTGGTGCACCATGGTACTTTTCCGTTTCAAGTCCATGCATGCATTTCTAAAAGTCGTAGGACACTGTTTTGTCATTTCGGACGGATGTTGCACCTTGCACCGCGGATGTTGCACCCTGTAGATATCGATTATTCGGACGGCCATAACTTCTGGCTTGTTTAGAGTTACGGGGGCAATAACCTGTCAAAATGAAGGCCACGATGAGTTCTACGGCTTTGACAGCTTTCAGCCGTCAACGGATAGATTAATGCCCAAAAAGGACAACCCGAATCTCAATCGGGTCTCGTAAGTTTTTTACCCTTCGTTTTTTCGACACCGGATTTTTACGGTAAAACGGGATTACCGTGCCTCGTCTTCGATTTACCATCGCTGGAGAGTGGTGCACCATGGTACTGTTCCGTTTCAAATCCATGCACGCATTTCTAAAAGTCGTAGGACACTGTTTCGTCATTTCGGACGGATGTTGCACCTTGCACCGCGGATGTTGCACCCTTTAGATATCGATTATTCGGACGACCATAACTTCTGGCTTGTTTAGAGTTACGGGGGCCATAACCTGTCAAAACGAAGGCCACGATGAGTTCTACGGCTTTGACAGCTTTCAGCCGTCAACGGATAGATTAATGCCCAAAAAGGACAACCAGAATCTCAATCGGGTCTCGTAAGTTTTTTACCCTTCGTTTTTTCGACACCGGATTTTTACGGTAAAACGGGATTACCGTGCCTCGTCTTCGATTTACCATCGCTGGAGAGTGGTGCACCAAGGTACTGTTCCGTTTCAAATCCATGCACGCATTTCTAAAAGTCGTACGACACTGTTTCGCCATTTCGGACGGATGTTGCACCTTGCACCGCGGATGTTGCACCCTGTAGATATCGGTTATTCGGACGGCCATAACTTCTGGCTCGTTTTGAGTTACGGGAGACATAACCTATCAAACGAAGGCCACGATGAGTTCTATGGCTTTGACAACTTTCAGCCGTCAACGGATAGATTAATGCCCAAAAAGGACAACCCGAATCTCAATCGGGTCTCGTAAGTTTTTTACCCTTCGTTTTTTCGACACCGGATTTTAACGGTAAAACGGGATTACCGTGCCTCGCCTTCGATTTCCCATCGCTGGAGAGTGCTGCACCATGGTCTTGTTCTGTTTCGAATCCATGCACGCATTTCTAAAAGTCGTACGGCACTGTTTCGCCATTTCAGACGGATGTTGCACCTTGCACCGCGGATGTTGCACCCTGTAGATATCGATTATTCGGACGGCCATAACTTCTGGCTCATTTAGAGTTACGGGAGTCATAACCTGTCAAAACGAAGGCCACGATGAGTTCTACGGTTTTGACAGCTTTCAGCCATCAACGGATAGATTAAATCCCAAAAAGGACAACCCGAATCTCAATCGGGTCTCGTAAGTGTTTTGCCCTTCGTTTTTTCGACACCGGATTTTTACGGTAAAACGGGATTACCGTGCCTCACCTTCGATTTACCATCACTTGAGAGTGGTGCACCATGGTAATGTTCCGTGTCGAATCCATGCACGCATTTCTAAAAGTCATACGGCACTGTTTCGCCATTTTGGACGGATGTTGCACCTTGCACCGCGGATGTTGCACCCTGTAGATATCGATTATTCGGACGGCCATAACTTCTGGCTCGTTTAGAGTTATGGGAGCCATAACCTGTCAAAACGAAGGCCACGATGAGTTGTACGGGTTTGACAGCTTTCAGCCGTCAACGGATAGATTAATGCCCAAAAGGACAACCCGAATCTCAATCGGGTCTCGTAAGTTTTTTACCCTTCGTTTTTTCGACACAAGATTTTTACGGTAAAACGGGATTACCGTGATTCTCCTTCGATTTACCATCGCTGGAGATTGGTGCACCATGGTACTGTTTCGTTTCAAATCCATGCACGCTTTTCTAAAAGTCGAACGACACTATTTCGCCATTTCAGACGGATGTTGCACCTTGCACCGCGGATGTTGAACCCTGTAGATATCGATTATTCGGACGGCCATAACTTCTGGCTCGTTTAGAGTTACGGGAGCCATAACCTGTCAAAACGAAGGCCACGTTGAGTTCTACGGCTTTGACAGCTTTCAGCCGTCAACGGATAGATTAATGCCCAAAAAGGACAACCTGAATCTCAATCGGGTCTCGTAAGTTTTTTACCCTTCGTTTTTTCGACACCGGATTTTTACGGTAAAACGGGATTACCGTGGCTTTTCTTCGATTTACCATCGCTGGAGATTGGTGCACCATGGTACTGTTCCGTTTCAAATCCATGCATGCATTTCTAAAAGTCGTACGGCACTGTTTCGCCATTTCGGACGGATGTTGCACCTTGCACCGCGGATGTTGCACCCTGTAGATATCAATTATTCGGACGGCCATAACTTTTGGCTCGTTTAGAGTTACGGGAGCGATAACCTGTCTAAACGAAGGCCACGGTGAGTTCTACGGCTTTGACCGCTTTCAGCCGTCAACGGATAGACTAATGCCCAAAAAAGACAACCCGAATCTCAAACGGGTCTCGTAAGTTTTTTACCCTTTGTTTTTTCGACACCGGATTTTTATGGTAAAACGGGATTACCGTGCCTCTTTTTCGATTTACCATCGCTGGAGTGTGGTGCACCATGGTACTGTCCGTTTCAAATCCATGCACGCATTTCTAAAAGTCGTACGACACTGTTTCGCCAATTCGGACGGATGTTGCACATTGCACCGCGGATGTTGCACCCTGTAGATACCGATTATTCGGACAGGCATAACTTCTGGCTCGTTTAGAGTTACGGGAGCCATAGTCTGTCAAAACGAAGGCCACGGTGAGTTCTACAGCTTTTAGCCGTCAACGGATAGATTAATGCCCGAAAAGGAAAACCCGAATCTCAATCGGGGTTCGTAAGTTTTTTACCCTTCGTTTTTTCGACACCGGATTTTTATGGTAAAACGGTCTTACCGTGGCTCGTCTTCGATTTACCATCGTTGGAGAGGGGTGCACCATGGTACTGTTCCGTTTCAAATCCATGCACGCATTTCTAAAAGTCGTACAACACTGTTTCGCCATTTTGGACGGATGTTGCACCTTGCACCGCGGATGTTGCACCCTGTATATATAGATTATTCGGACAGGTATAATTTCTGGCTCGTTTAGATTTACGGAAGCCATAACCTGTAAAAACGAAGGCCACGGTGAGTTCTACAGCTTTGACAGCTTTCAGCCGGCAATGGATAGATTAATGCCCGAAAAGGACAACCCGAATCTCAATCGGGGTTCGTAAGTTTTTTACCCTTCGTTTTTTTGACACCGGGTTTTTATGGTAAAACGGGATTACTGTGGCTCGTCTTCGATTCACCATCGCTGGAGAGTGGTGCACCATGGTACTGTTCCGTTTCAAGTCCATGCATGCATTTCTAAAAGTCGTAGGACACTGTTTCGTCATTTCGGACGGATGTTGCACCTTGCACCGCGGATGTTGCACCCTGTAGATATCGATTATTCGGACGGCCATAACTTCTGGCTTGTTTAGAGTTACGGGGGCCATAACCTGTCAAAATGAAGGCCACGATGAGTTCTACGGCTTTGACAGCTTTCAGCCGTCAACGGATAGATTAATGCCCAAAAAGGACAACCCGAATCTCAATCGGGTCTCGTAAGTTTTTTACCCTTCGTTTTTTCGACACCGGATTTTTACGGTAAAACGGGATTACCGTGCCTCGTCTTCGATTTACCATCGCTGGAGAGTGGTGCACCATGGTACTGTTCCGTTTCAAATCCATGCACGCATTTCTAAAAGTCGTAGGACACTGTTTCGTCATTTCGGACTGATGTTGCACCTTGCACCGCGGATGTTGCACCCTTTAGATATCGATTATTCGGACGACCATAACTTCTGGCTTGTTTAGAGTTACGGGGGCCATAACCTGTCAAAACGAAGGCCACGATGAGTTCTACGGCTTTGACAGCTTTCAGCCGTCAACGGATAGATTAATGCCCAAAAAGGACAACCCGAATCTCAATCGGGTCTCGTAAGTTTTTTACCCTTCGTTTTTTCGACACCGGATTTTTACGGTAAAACGGGATTACCGTGCCTCGCCTTCGATTTACCATCGCTGGAGAGTGGTGCACCATGGTACTGTTCCATTTCAAATCCGTGCATGCTTTTCTAAAAGTCATACGGCACTGTTTCGCCATTTCAGACGGATGTTCCACCTTGCACCGCGGATGTTGCACCCTGTAGATATCGATTATTCAGACGGCCATAACTTTTGGCTCGTTTAGAGTTACGGGAGCCATAACCTGTCAAAACGAAGGCCACGATGAGTTCTACGGCTTTGTCTGCTTTCAGCCGTCAACGGATAGATTAATGCCCAAAAAGGACAACCCGAATCTCAATCGGGTCTCGTAAGTTTTTTACCCTTCGTTTTTTCGACACCGGATTTTTACGGTAAAACGGGATTACCGTGCCTCGTCTTCGATTTACCATCGCTGGAGAGTGGTGCACCGTGGTACTGTTCTGTTTCAAATCCTTGCACGCATTTCTAAAAGTCGTATGATACTGTTTCGCCATTTTGGACGGATGTTGCACCTTGCACCGTGGATGTTGCACCCTGTAGATATCGATTATTCGGACGGCCATAACTTCTGGCTCGTTTAGAGTTACGGGAGTCATAACCTGTCCAAACGAAGTCCACGATGAGTTCTACGGCTTTTACAGCTTTTAGCCGTCAACGGAAAGATTAATGCCCAAAAAGGACAACCCGAATCTCTATCGGGTCTCGTAAGTTTTTTACCATTCGTTTTTTCGACACCGGATTTTTACGGTAAAACAGGATTACCGTGCCTCGCCTTCGATTTACCATCGCTGGAGAGTGGTGCACCATGGTACTGTTTCGTTTCAAATCCATGCACGCATTTCTAAAAGTCGTACGACACTTTTTCGCCATTTCGGACGGATGTTGCACCTTGCACCGAGGATGTTGCACCCTGTAGATATCGATTATTCGGACGGTCATAACTTCTGGCTCGTTTAGAGTTACGGGAGCCATAACCTGTCAAAACGAAGGCCACGGTGAGTTCTATAGCTTCGACAGCTTTCAGCCGTCAACGGATAGATTAATGCCTGAAAAGGACAACCCGAATCTCGATCGGGGTTCGTAAGTTTTTTACCCTATGTTTTTTCGACCCCGAATTTTTACGGTAAAACGGGATTACCGTGGCTCGTCTTTGATTTACCATCGCTGGAGTTTGGTGCACCTGGTACTTTTCCGTTTCAAATCTATGCACGCATTTCTAAAAGTCGTACGGCACTGTTTCGCCATTTCGGACGGATGTTGCACCTTGCACCGCGGATGTTGCACCCTGTGTATATCGATTATTCGGACAGCCATAACTTCTGGCTCATTTAGATTTACGGGAGCCATAACCTGTCAAAACGAAGGCCATGGTGAGTTCTACAGCTTTGACAGCTTTCAGCCGTTAATGGATAGATTAATGCCCGAAAAGGACAACCCGAATCTCAATCTGGGTTCGTAAGTTTTTTACTTTTCTTTTTTTCGACACCGGATTTTTACGGTAAAACCGGATTACCGTGGCTCGTCATCGATTTACCATCGCTAGAGAGTGGTGCACTATGGTACTTTTCCGTTTCAAAACCATGCACGCATTTCTAAAAGTCGTACGACACTGTTTCGCCATTTCGTACGGATGTTGCACCTTGCACCGCGGATGTTGCAACCTGTAGATATCGATTATTCGGACGGCCATAACTCTTGGCTCGTTTAGAGTTACGGGAGCCATAACCTGTCAAAACGAAGGCCACGGTGAGTTCTACGGCTTTGACCGCTTTCAGCCGTCAACGGATAGATTAATGCCCAAAAAGGACAACCCGAATCTCAATCGGGTCTCGTAAGTTTTTTACCCTTCGTTTTTTCGACACCGGATTTTTACGGTAAAACGGGATTATCGTGCCTCGTCTTTGATTTACCATCGCTGGAGAGTGGTGCACCATGGTACTGTTCCGTTTCAAATCCATGCACGCATTTCTAAAAGTCGTACGGCACTGTTTCGCCATTTCGGACGGATGTTGCACCTTGCACCGCGGATGTTGCACCCTGTAGATATCGATTTTTCGGACGGTCATAACTTCTGGCTCGTTTAGATTTACGGGAGCCATAACCTGTCAAAACGAAGGCCACGGTGAGTTCTACCGCTTTGACAGCTTTCAGCCATCAACGGATAGATTAATGCCCGAAAAGGACAACCTGAAACTCAATCGGGGTTCGTAAGTTTTTTACCCTTTGTTTTTTCAACACCGGATATTTACGGTAAAATGGGATTACCGTGGCTCGTCTTCAATTTACCATCGCTGGAGAGCGGTGCACCATGGTACTGTTCCGTTTCAAATCCATGCACGAATTTCGAAAAGTCGTATGGCACTGTTTCGCCATTACGGACGGATGTTGCACCTTGCACCGCGGATGTTGCACCCTGTGTATATCGATTATTCAGACAGCCATAACTTCTGGCTCGTTTGGATTTACGGGAGCCATAACCTGTCAAAACGAAGGCCTCGGTGAGTTCTACAGCTTTGACTGCTTTCAGCCATCAACGGATAGATTAATTCCCGAAAAGGACAACCCAAATCTCAATCGGGGTTCGTAAGTATTTTACCCTTCGTTTTTTTTACACCGGATTTTTACGGTAAAACGGGATTACCGTGGCTCGTCTTCGATTTTCCATCGCTGGAGAGTGGTGCACCATGGTACTGTTCCGTTTCAAAACCATGCATGCATTTCTAAAAGTCGTACGGCACAGTTTCGCCATTTCGGATGGATGTTGCACCTTGCACCGTGGATGTTGCACCCTGTAGATATCGATTATTCGGACGGCCATAACTTCTGGCTCGTTTAGAGTTATGGGAGCCATAACCTGTCAAAACGAAGGCCACGATGAGTTCTACAGCTTTGACAACATTCAGCCGTCAAAGGATAGATTAATGTCCAAAAAGGACAACCCGAATCTCAATCGGGTCTCGTAATTTTTTTACCCTTCGTTTTTTCGACACCGGATTTTTACGGTAAAACGGGATTACCGTGCCTCGTCTTCGATTTACCATCGCTGGAGAGTGGTGCACCATGTTACTATTCCGTTTTAAATCCATGCACGCATTTCTAAAAGTCGTACGGCACTGTTTTGCCATTTCAGACGGATGTTGCACCTTGCACCGCGGATGTTGCACCCTATAGATATCGATTATTCGAACGGCCATAACTTCTGGCTCGTTTAGAGTTACGGGAGCCATAACCTGTCAAAACGAAGGCCACAGTGAGTTCTACGGCTTTGACTGCTTTCAGCCGTCAACGGATAGATTAATGCCCAAAAAGGACAACCCGAATCTCAATCGGGTCTCGTAAGTTTTTTACCCTTCGTTTTTTCGACGCCGGATTTTTACGGTAAAACGGGATTACCGTGCCTCGCCTTCGATTTACCATCGCTGGACAGTGATGCACCAAGGTACTGTTCCGTTTCAAATCCATGCAAGCTTTTCTAAAAGTCGTATGGCACTGTTTCACCATTTCAGACGGATGTTGCACCTTACACCGCGGATGTTGTACCCTGTAGATATCGATTATTCGGACGGCCATCTTTTCTGGCTCGTTTAGAGTTACGTGAGCCATAACCTGTCAAAACGAAGGCCACTATGAGTTCTATGGCTTTGACAGCTTTCAGCCGTCAATGGATAGATTAATGCCCAAAAAGGACAACCCGAATCTCAATCGGGTCTCGTAAGTTTTTTACCCTTCGTTTTTTCGACACCGGATTTTTACGGTAAAACGGGATTACCGTGCCTCGTCTTCGATATACCATCGCTGGAGAGTGGTGCACTATGGTACTGTTCCGTTTCAAATCCATGCACGCATTTCTAAGAGTGGTACGACACTGTTTCGCCATCTCGGACGGATGTTGCACCTTGCACCGCGGATGTTGCACCCTGTAGATATCGATTATTCGGACGGCCATAACTTCTGGCTCGTTTAGAGTTACGGGAGCCATAACCTGTCAAATCGAAGGCCACGATGAGTTCTACGGCTTTGACAGCTTTCACCCGTCAACGGATAGATTAATGCCCAAAAAGGACAACCCGATTCTCAATCGGGTCTCGTACGTTTTTTGCCCTTCGTTTTTTCGACACCGGATTTTTACGGTAAAACGGGATTACCGTGCCTCGCCTTCGATTTACCATCGCTGGAGACTGGTGCACCATGGTACGGTTCCGTTTCAAATCCATGCACGCTTTTCTAAAAGTCGTACGGCACCGTTTCGCCATTTCAGACGGATTTTGCACCTTGCACCACGGATGTTGCACCCTGTAGATATCGATTTTTCGGACGGCCATAACTTCTGGCTCGTTTAGATTTGCGGTAGGCATAACCTGTCAAAACGAAGGCCACGGTGAGTTCTACGGCTTTGACAGCTTTCAACCGTCAACGGATAGATTAGTGCCCGAAAAGGACAACTCGAATCTCAATCGGGTCTCGTAAGTTTTTTACCCTTCGTTTTTTCGACACCGGATTTTTACGGTAAAATGGGATTTCCGTGGCTCTTCTTCGATTTACCATCGCTGGAGAGTGGTGCACCATGGTACTGTTCCGCTTCAAATCCATGCATGCATTTGTAAAAGTCGTACGGAACTGTTTCGCCATTTCGGACGGATGTTGCACCTTGCACCGCGGATGTTGCACCCTGTAGATATCGATTATTCGGACGGCCATAACTTCTGGCTCGTTTAGAGTTACGGGAGCCATAACCGATCCAAACGAAGGCCACGATGCGTTCTACGACTTTGACAGCTTTCAGCCGTCAACAGATAGATTAATGCCGAAAAAGGACAACCCGAATCTCAATCGGGTCTCGTAAGTTTTTTACCCTTCGTTTTCTCGACACCGGATTTTTACTGTAAAACGGGATTACCGTGCCTCGTCGTCGATTTACCATCGCTGGAGAGTGGTGCACCATAGTACTGTTCCGTTTCAAATCCATGCACGCATTTCTAAAAGTCGTACGACACTGTTTCGCCATTTTGGACGGATGTTGCACCTTGCACCGCAGATGTTGCACCCTGTAGATATCGGTTATTCGGAAGGCCATAACTTCTGGCTCGTTTAGAGTTACGTGAGCCAAAACCTGTCAAAACGAAGGCCATGGTGAGTTCTACGGCTTTGACAGCATTCAGCCGTCAACGGATAGATTAATGTCCAAAAAGGACAACCCGAATCTCAATCGGGTCTCGTAAGTTTTTTACCCTTCGTTTTTTCGACACCGGATTTTTACGGTAAACGGGATTACCGTGCCTCGTCTTCGATTTACCATCGCTGGAGAGTGGTGCACCATGGTAGCGTTCCGTTTCAAATCCATGCACGCATTTTTAAAAGTCGTACGACACTGTTTCTCCATTTCGGACGGATGTTGCACCTTGCACCGTGGATGTTGCACCCTGTATATATCGATTATTCGGACGGCCATAACTTCTGGCTCGTTTAGAGTTACGGGAGCCATAACCTATCAAAACGAAGACCTCGGTGAATTCTACGGCTTTGACAGCATGCAGCCGTCAACGGATAGATTAATGTCCAAAAAGGACAACCCGAATCTCAATCGGGTCTCGTAAGTTTTTTACCCTTCGTTTTTTCGACACCGGATTTTTACGGTAAAACGGGATTACCGTGCCTCGTCTTCGATTTACCATCGCTGGAGAGTGGTGCACCATGGTACGGTTCCGTTTCAAATCCATGCACGCTTTTCTAAAAGTCGTACGACACTGTTTCGCCATTTCAGACGGATGTTGCACCTTGCACCGCGGATGTTGCACCCTGTCGATATCGATTATTCGGACGGCCATAACTTCTGGCTCGTTTAGAGTTACGGGAGCCATAACCTGTCAAAATGAAGGCCACGGTGAGTTCTACGGCTTTGACCGCTTTCAGCCGTCAACAGATAGATTAATGCCAAAAAAGGACAACCCGAATCTCAATCGGGTCTCGTAAGTTTTTTACCCTTCGTTTTTTCGACACCGGATTTTTACGGTAAAATGGGATTACCGTGCCTCGCCTTCGATTTACCATCGCTGGAGAGTGATGCACCAAGGTGTTGTTCCGTTTCAAATCCATGCACGCTTTTCTAAAAGTCGTACGGCACTGTATCGCCATTTCAGACGGATGTTGCACCTTGCACCGCGGATGTTGCAGCCGGTAGATATCGATTATTCGGACGGCCATAACTTCTGGCTCGTTTAGAGCTACGGGAGACATAACCTGTCAAAACGAATGCCACTATGAGTTCTACGTCTTTGACAGCTTTCAGCCATCAATGGATAGATTAATGCCCAAAAAGGACAACCCGAATCTCAATCGGGTTTCGTAAGTTTTTTACCCTTCATTTTTTCGACACCGGATTTTTACGGTAAAACGGGATTACCGTGCCTCGTCTTCGATTTACCATCGTTGGAGAGTGGTGCACTATGGTACTGTTCCGTTTCAAATCCATGCACGCATTTTTAAAAGTTGTACGGCACTATATCGCCATTTCGGACGGATGTTGCACCTTGCACCGCGGATGTTGCACCCTGTAGATATCGATTATTCGGACGGCCATAACTTCTGACTCGTTTAGAGTTACGGGAACCATAACCTGTCAAAACGAAGGCCACGATGAGTTCTACGGCTTTGACCGCTTTCAGCCATCAACGGATATATTAATGCCCAAAAAGGACAACCCGAATCTCAATCGGGTCTCGTAAGTTTTTTACCCTTCGTTTTTTCGACACCGGATTTTTACGGTAAAACGGGATTACCGTGCCTCGTCTTCGATTTACCATCGCTGGAGAGTGGTGCACCATGGTACTGTTCCGTTTCAAATCTATGCACGCATTTCTAAAAGTTGTATGATAATGTTTCACCATTTCGGACGGATGTTGCACCTTGCACCGCGGATGTTGCACCCGGTAGATATCGATTATTTGGACGGCCATAACTTTTGGCTCGTTTAGGGTTACGGGAGCCATAACCTATCCCAACGAAGGCCACAATGAGTTCTACGGCTTTGACAGCTTTCAGCCGTCAATGGATAGATTAATGCCCAAAAAGGATAACCCGAATCTCAATAGGGTCTCGTAAGTTTTTTACCCTTCGTTTTTTCGACACCGGATTTTTACGGTAAAACGGGATTACCGTGCCTCGTCTTCGATTTACCATCGCTGGAGAGTGGTGCACCATGGTACTGTTCCTTTTCAAATCCATGCACGCATTTCTAAGAGTTGTACGACACTGTTTCGCCATCTCGGACGGATGTTGCACCTTGCGCCGCGGATGTTGCACCTTGCGCCGCGGATGTTGCACCCTGTAGATATCGATTATTCGGACGGCCATAACTTCTGGTTCGTTTAGAGTTACGGGAGCCATAACCTGTCAAAACGAAGGCCACTATGAGTTCTACGGCTTTGACCGCTTTCAGCCGTCAATGGATAGATTAATGCCCAAAAAGGACAACCCGAATCTCAATCGGGTCTTGTCAGTTTTTTACCCTTCGTTTTTTCGAAACCGGATTTTTACGGTAAAACGGGATTACAGTGCCTCGCCTTTGATTTACCATCGCTGGAGAGTGGTGCACCATGGTACTGTTCCGTTTCAAATCCATGCA
Source organism: Allium cepa (assembly GCA_030765085.1). Classification (NCBI taxonomy): domain Eukaryota; kingdom Viridiplantae; phylum Streptophyta; class Magnoliopsida; order Asparagales; family Amaryllidaceae; genus Allium; species Allium cepa. The sequence goes on from CM060934.1 coordinate 3,322,670, forward strand.
CGCATTTCTAAAAGTCGTACGGCACTGTTTCGCCATTTCAGACGGATGTTGCACCTTGCACCGCGGATGTTGCACCCTATAGATATCGATTATTCGGACGGCCATAACTTCTGGCTCGCTTAGAGTTACGGGAGCCATAACCTGTCAAAACGAAGGCCACGGTGAGTTCTACAGCTTCGACAACTTTCAGCCGTCAACGGATAGATTAATGCCCAAAAAGACAACCCGAATCTAAATCGGGTCTCGTAAGTTTTTTACCCTTCGTTTTTTGACACCGGATTTTTACGGTAAAACGGGATTACCGTGCCTCGTCTTCGATTTACCATCGCTGGAGAGTGGTGCACCATGGTACTGTTCCGTTTCAAATCCATGTACGCATTTCTAAAAGTCGTACGACACTGTTTCGCCATTTCGGATGGATGTTGCACCTTGCATCGCGGATGTTGCACCCTGTTGATATCGATTATTTTGACGGGCATAACTTCTGGCTCGTTTAGAGAAACGGGAGGCATAACCTGTCAAAACGAAGGACACGATGAGTTCTACGGCTTTGATAGCTTTCAGCTGTCAACGGATAGATTAATGCCCAAAAAGGATAACCCGAATCTCAATCGAGTCTCGTAAGTTTTTTACCCTTCGTTTTTTCGACACCGGATTTTTACGGTAAAACGGGATTACCGTGCCTCGCCTTCGATTTACCATCGCTGGAGAGTGGTGCACCGTGGTACTGTTCCGTTTCAAATCCATGCACGCATTTCTAAAAGTCGTACGACACTGTTTCGCCATTTCGGACGGATGTTGCACCTTGCACCGCGGATGTTGCACCCTGTAGATATCGATTATTCGGACGGCCATAACTTCTGGCTCGTTTAGATTTACGGGATCCATAACCTGTCAAAATGAAGGCAAAGGTGAGTTCTACAGCTTTGATAGCTTTCAGCCGTCAACGGATAGATTAATGCCCGAAAAGGACAAACCGAATCTCAATCGAGGTTCGTAAGTTTTTTACCCTTCGTTTTTTCGACACCGGATTTTTACGGTAAAACGGGATTACCGTGGCTTCGATTTACCATCGCTGGAGAGTGGTGCACCATGGTACTGTTCCATTTCAAATCCATGCACGCATTTCTAAAAGTTGTACGGCACTGTTTCGCCATTTCGGATGGATGTTGCACCTTGCCGCGGATGTTGCACCCTGTATATATATCGATTATTCGGACAGCCATAACATCTGGCTCGTTTAGATTTACGGGATCCATAACCTGTCAAAACGAAGGCCACGGTGAGTTTTACAGCTTTGACAGCTTTCAGCCGTCAACGGATAGATTAATGCCCGAAAAGGACAACCCGAATCTCAATCTGGGTTCGTATGTTTTTTACCCTTCGTCTTTTCGACACCGGATTTTTACGGTAAAACGGGATTACCGTGGCTCGTCTTCGATTTACCATCGCTGGAGAGTGGTGCACCATGGTAATGTTTTGTTTCAAATCGATGCACGTATTTCTAAAAGTCGTACGGCACTGTTTCGCCATTTCAGACGGATGTTGCACCTTGCACCGCGCATGTTGCACCCTGTAGATATCGATTATTCGGACGGTCATAACTTCTGGGTCGTTTAGAGTTACGGGAGCCATAACCTCTCAAAACGAAGGCCACGGTGAGGTCTACGGCTTTGACAGCTTTAAGCCGTCAACGGATAGATTAATGCCCAAGAAGGACAACCCGAATCTCAATAGGGTCTCGTATGTTTTTTACCCTTCGTTTTTTCGACATCGAATTTTAACGGTAAAACGGGATTACCGTGGCTCGTCTTAAATTTACCATCGCTGGAGAGTGGTGCACCATGGTACTGTTCCATTTCAACTCCATGCACGCATTTCTAAAAGTTGTACGACACAGTTTCGCCATTTCGGACGGATGTTGCACCTTGCACCGCGGATGTTGCACCCTGTAGATATCGATTATTCGGACGACCATAACTTCTGGTTCGTTTAGAGTTACGGGAGCCATCACCTGCCAAAACGAAGGCCACGGTGAGTTCTACGGCTTTGACAGCTTTCAGCCGTCAACGGATAGATTAATGCCCGAAAAGGACAAGCCGAATCTCAATCGGGTCTCGTATATTTTTTACCCTTCGTCTTTTCGACACCGAATTTTTACGGTAAAACGGGATTACCGTGGCTCGTCTTCGATTTACCATCGCTGGAGAGTGGTGCACCATGGTACTGTTCCGTTTCAAATCCATGCATGCATTTGTAAAAGTCGTACGCACTGTTTCGCCATTTCGGACGGATGTTGCACCCTGCACCGCGGATGTTGCACCCTATAGATATTGATTATTCGGACCACCATAACTTCTGGCTCGTTTAGAGTTACGGGAGCCATAACCTGTCAAAACGAAGGCCACGGTGAGTTCTAAGTCTTTGACCGCTTTCAGCCGTCAACGGATAGATTAATGCCCGAAAAGGACAACCCGAATCCCAACCGGGTCTCGTAAGTTTTTTACCCTTCGTTTTTTCGACATCGGATTTTTATGGTAAAACGGGATTACCGTGGCTCGTCTTAAATTTACCATCGCTGGAGAGTGGTGCACCATGGTACTGTTCCATTTCAACTCCATGCACGCATTTCTAAAAGTTGTACGACATAGTTTCGCCATTTCGGACGGATGTTGCACCTTGCACCGCGGATGTTGCACCCTGTAGATATCGATTATTCGGACGACCATAACTTCTGGGTCGTTTAGAGTTACGGGAGCCATGACCTGCCAAAACGAAGGCCACGGTGAGTTCTACGGCTTTGACATCTTTCAGCCGTCAATGGATAGATTAATGCCCGAAAAGGACAACCCGAATCTCAATCGGGTCTCGTAAGTTTTTTACCCTTCGTTTTTTCGACACCGGATTTTTACGGTAAAACGGGATTACCGTGGCCCGGCTTCGATTTACCATCGCTGGAGAGCGGTGCACCATGGTACTGTTCCGTTTCAAATCCATGCATGCATTTCTCAAAGTCGTACGGCACTGTTTCGCCATTTCGGACGGATGTTGCACCCTGCACCGCGGATGTTGCACCCTGTAGATATCGATTATTCGGACGGCCATAACTTCTGGCTTGTTTAGAGTTACGGGAGGCATAACCTGTCAAAACGAAGGCCACAGTGAGTTCTACGTCTTTGACTGCTTTTAGCCGTCAACGGATAGATTAATGCACAAAAAGGACAACCCGAATCTCAAACGGGTCTCGTAAGTTTTTTACCCTTCGTTTTTTCGACACCGGATTTTTACGGTATAACGGGATTACCGTGCCTCGTCTTCGATTTACCATCGCTGGAGAGTGGTGCACCATGTTACTGTTCCATTTCAAATCCATGCATGCATTTCTAAAAGTCGTACGGCAAAGTTTCACCATTTCGGACGGATGTTGCACCTTGCACCACGGATGTTGCATCCTGTAGATATCGATTTTTCGGACGGCCATAACTTCTGGCTCGTTTAGATTTACGGGAGGCATAACCTGGCAAAACGAAGGACACGGTGAGTTCTACGGCTTTGACAGCTTTCAACCGTCAACGGATATATTAGTGCCCGAAAAGGACAACTCGAATCTCAATCGGGTCTCGTAAGTTTTTTACCCTTCGTTTTTTCGACACCGGATGTTTACGGTAAAATGGGATTACCGTGGCTCTTCTTCGATTTACCATCGCTGGAGAGTGGTGCACCATGGTATTGTTCCGTTTCAAATCCATGCATGCATTTGTAAAAGTCGTACGGCACTATTTCGCCATTTCGGGCGGATGTTGCACCTTGCACCGCGGATGTTGCACCCTGTAGATATCGATTATTCGGACGGCCATAACTTCTGGCTCGTTTAGAGTAAAGGGAGCCACAACCTGTCAAAACGAAGGCCACGGTGAGTTCTACCGCTTTGATAGGTTTCAGCCATCAACGGATAGATTAATGCCCAAAAATGACAACCCGAATCTCAATCGGGTCTCGTAAGTTTTTTACCCTTCGTTTTTTCGACACCGGATTTTTACGGTAAAATGGGATTACCGTGCCTCGTCTTCGAATTACCATCGCTGGAGAGTTGTGCACCATGGTACTATTCCGTTTCAAATCCATGCACGCATTTCTAAAATTCGTACCGCACTGTTTCGCAATTTCGGACGGATTTGCACCTTGCACCGCGGATGTTGCACCCTGTAGATATCGATTATTCGGACGGCCATAACTTCTGGCTCGTTTAGAGTTACGGGAGCCCTAACCTGTGAAAACGAAGGCCACGGTGAGTTTTATGGTTTTTACCGCTTTCAGCCGTCAACGGGTAGATTAATTCCCTAAAAGGACAGGCCAAATCTCAATCGGGTCTCGTAAGTTTTTTACCCTTCGTTTTTACGACACCGGATTTTTACGGTAAAACTGGATTACCGTGCCTCGTCTTCGATTTACCATCGCTGGAGAGTGGTGCACCATGGTATAGTTCCGTTTCAAATCCATGCACGCATTTCTAAAAGTCGTACGACACTGTTTCGCCATTTCGGACGGATGTTGCACCTTGCACCGCGGATGTTGCACCCTATAGATATCGATTATTCGGACGGCCATAACTTCTGGCTCGTTTAGAGTTACGGGAGCCTTAACATGTCAAAACGAAGGCCACGGTGAGTTCTACAGCTTTGACCACTTTCAGCCGTCAAAACATAGATTAATGCCCTAAAAGGACAACCCGAATCTCAATCGGGTCTCGTAAGTTTTTTACCCTTCGTTATTTCAACACCGGATTTTAACGGTAAAACGGGATTACCGTGGCTCGTCTTCGATTTACCATTGCTGGAGAATGGTGCACCATGTTATCCCGCTTTTTGGTAAAGCAGTGATACCAAAAGATTGGTCAAAAGCAAAAGACAATTCGCATCAGAGATCGGTTGCATTCCACTTCACTATGGATATCGATGAATTTTGTCCGAGCCCGGATCAGGCTATAATTGATGGGACATGACAAGCAAGACCGTGAAAGCCAGTGTTTCAAATTTTAGGTTAATCGGAGTTCGTATGGACAAGATATGATTGATGCAAGTTAGCCAAAGTTCACAGTGTTCGAAACCATCGGTTTGCTGAGTAGATGACCATTTCGAACCGATAGGGTTCGAACCCATCAAGCCTTGTTCGAACCCATTAGGCTCCATGCGTTTCGAATTGATCGCATTCGAAATGATCAGCAGTTGTTCGCTTCGAATCGATCGAGTACGAATCGATGAGATGGACATCCACTCAGCATGACAATGCCTCGCTCACTTCGAATCCATAAAGTTCGAACCCGTCACCGCTTGTACTTCGAATCCATCACCATCGATAACTTCGAATCGATCGGTCCCACGACCAAGCACTGCTTCGTATCGATCGCCTCCATCAGGTTCGAATCCATGAACAATCGCTCATTCGAAACCACCCAGTCAACTAGTGACGTGTCACCCATCCGTTTGAATGCGCCGATATACATGGATTCGAAGCAGTCAACACGGAGAAAAAGTAGGATCGATGCGAGGAGTGCACGCCACGTCACTACAGTACCACGTGCTTCCATCAATTCGAATGCATGGGTTCGAAGTCGTGGGTTCGAACTAAACAGCCGGGTGAGATTCATCAACTCGAATCGATCATATCTCCTAAACTACTGATCCAAATGCAACGAAATTTTCATAGTAGCTTCCATACAAGGTAAAGATTGTTCCTGCCAAGTTTCAGCTCGATTGGACCATTTCTTGATGGGTTCGAAATCACTTCGAATCGATGTCAGATCGAGATGAAACTTGGTGGGGTCGGTCGCGTGGGCCCACTCACGTGCCAGAAGAAGTCTCCCGAAGTTTGAGCGAGATCTGGGCCCCCAACGCCTATAAATAGCACCCTGAAGCCTTCAGAAAGGGGGAGCTTCTAGGAACTTCTGCCATTGAACACCAAGACTCTGCCGGATTCCATTCTATTCATCATAACCACCATTGTATTCAGATTCCAAAGCTATTATCAACTGTAATTCATTGTAATCGATCTATCAAGCAAAGCAATAAAGAGAAAACCTTCAAAGTGGACGTAGGCACGAACGCCGAACCACTATAAATCCTTTGTTTGTGATTGTTGTCTGCGAATTATTGTGATTTGTTACTTAGATCTGAATTCTATATCGATTGTCGCCGAGTTCTGTGTTGATTATTATCGATTTAAGTACGTAAACGGGCGCTTTTGCGGTATTGGGTGTTTGTAACCAATTTCGGCGCAAACATACCATGGTACTGTTCCATTTCAAATCCATGCACGCATTTCTAAAAGTCGTACGGCACAGTTTCGCCATTTCGAACGGATGTTGCACCTTGCACCGCGGATGTTGCACCCTGTAGATATCGATTATTCGGACGGGTATAACTTTGGCTCGTTTAGTGTTACAGGAGCCATAACCTGTCAAAACGAAGGCCACGGTGAGTTCTACGGCTTTGACAGCTTTCATCCGTCAACGGAGAGATTGATTCCCGAAAAGGACAACCCGAATCTCAATCGGGTCTCGTAAGTTTTTTACCCTTCGTTTTTTCGACACCGGATTTTTACGGTAAAACGGGATTACCGTGGCTCGCCTTCGATTTACCATCGCTGAAGAGTGGTGCACCATGGTACTGTTCCGTTTCAAATCCATGCACGCATTTCTAAAAGTCGTACAACAATGTTTCGCCATTTCGGACGGATGTTGCACCTTGCACCGCGGATGTTGCACCTGGGCATTAGTCTAGCCGTTGACGGATGAAAGCGGTCAAAGCCGTAGAACTCACCGTGGCCTTCGTTTTGACAGTTTATGGCTTCCGTAACTCTAAACGAGCCAGAAGTTATGACCGTCCGAATAATCGATATCTAAAAGGACAACCCGAATTTCAATCGGGGTTCGTAAGTTTTTTACCCTTCGTTTTTTCGACACCGGATTTTTACGGTAAAACGAGATTACCGTGGCTCGTCTTCGATTTACCATCGCTGGAGTGTGGTGCACCATGGTACTATTCCATTTCAAATCCATGCATGCATTTCTAAAAGTCGTACGGCACTGATTCGCCATTTCGGACGGATGTGACACCTTGCACCGCGGATGTTGCACCCTGTATATATCGAATATTCGGACAGCCATAACTTCTGGCTCGTTGAGATTTACGGGAGCCATAACCTGTCAAAACGAAGGGCACAGTGAGTTCTACAGCTTTGACTGCTTTCAGCCGTCAATGGATAGATTAATGCTCGAAAAGGACAACCCGAATTTCAATCGGGGTTCGTAAGTTTTTTACCCTTCGTTTTTTCGACACCGGATTTTTACGGTAAAACGGGATTACCGTGGCTTGTCTTCGATTTACCATCGCTGGAGAGTGGTGCACCATGGTAATGTTCCATTTCAAATCCATGCACGCATTTCTAAAAGTCGTACGGCACTGTTTCGCTATTTCGGACGGATGTTGCACCTTGCACCGCGGATGTTGCACCCTGTAGATGTCGATTATTCGGACGGCCATAATTTCTGGCTCGTTTAGAGTTACGGGAGCCATAACCTGTCAAAACGAAGGCCACGATGAGTTCTATGGCTTTGACAGCTTTAAGCCGTCAACGGATAGATTAATGCCCAAAAAGGACAACCCGAATCTCAATTGGGTCTCGTAAATTTTTTAACCTTCGTTTTTTCGACACCGGATTTTAACGGTAAAACGGGATTACCGTGGTTCGTCTTCGAATTACCATTGCTGGAGAGTGGTGCACCATGGTACTGTTCCATTTCAACTCCATGTACGCATTTCTAAAAGTCGTACGACACAGTTTTGCCATTTCGGACGGATGTTGCACCTTGCACCGCGGATGTTGCACCTTGTAGATATCGATTATTCGGACGACCATAACTTCTGGGTCGTTTAGAATTACGGGAGCAATCACCTACCAAAACGAGGGCCACGGTGAGTTCTACGGCTTTGACAGCTTTCAGCCGTCAACGGATAGATTAATGTCCGAAAGGACAACCCGAATCTCAATCGGGCCTCGTAAGTTTTTTACCCTTCGTTTTTTCGACACCGGATTTTTACGGTAAAACGGGATTACCGTGGCTCATCTTCGATTTACCATCGCTGGAAAGTGGTGCACCATGGTACTGTTCCGTTTCAAATCCATGCATGCATTTCTAAAAGTCGTACGGCACTGTTTCGCCATTTTGGACGGATGTTGCACCCTGCACCGCGGATGTTGCACAATGTAGATATCGATTATTCGGACGACCATAACTTCTGGTTCGTTTAGAGTTACGGGAGCCATAACCTGTCAAAACGAAGGCCACGTGAGTTCTACGTCTTTGACCGCTTTCAGCCGTCAACGGATAGATTAATGCCCGAAAAGGACATCCCGAATCTCAATTGGGTCTCGTAAGTTTTTTACCCTTCGTTTTTTCGACACCGGATTTTTACGGTAAAACGGGATTACCTTGCCTCGTCTTCGATTTACCATCGCTGGAGAGTGGTGCACCATGGTACTGTTCCGTTTCAAATCCATGAACGCATTTCTAAAAGACTTACGACACTATTTCGCAATTTCGGGCGGATGTTGCACCTTGCACCGCGGATGTTGCACCCTGTAGATATCGATTATTCGGACGGTCATAACTTCTGGCTCGTTTAGAGTTACGGGAGCAATAACCTGTAAAAACGAAGGCCAGGGTAAGTTCTACGGGTTTGACAGCTTTAAGCCATCAACGGATAGATTAATGCCCAAAAAGGACAACCCGAATCTCAATTGGGTCTCGTAAGTTTTTTACCCTTCATTTTTCGACAACGAATTTTAACGGTAAAACGGGATTACCGTGGCTCGTCTTCGATTTACCATCGCTGGAGAGTGGTGCACCAAGGTACGGTTCCATTTCAACTCCATGCACGCATTTCTAAAAGTCGTACGACACAGTTTCGCCATTTCGGACGGATGTTGCACCTTGCACCACGGATGTTGCACCCTGTAGATATCGATTATTCAGACGGCCATAACTTCTGGGTCGTTTAGAGTTACGGGAGCCATGACCTGCCAAAAAATGAAGGCCACGGTGAGTTCTACGGCTTTGATAGCTTTCAGCAGTCAACGGATAGATTAATGCCCGAAAAGGACAACCCGAATCTCAATCGGGTCTCGTAAGTTATTTACCCTTCGTTTTTTCGACACCGGATTTTTACGTTAAAACGGGATTACCGTGGCTCGTCTTCGATTTACCATCGCTGGAGAGTGGTGCACCATCGTATTGTTCCATTTAAAATCCATGCATGCATTTCTAAAAGTCGTACGAGACGGTTTCGCCATTTCGGACGGATGTTGCACCCTGCACCGCGGATGTTGCACCATGTAGATATCGATTATTCGGACGGCCATAACTTCTGGCTCGTTTAGAGTTACGGGAGCCATAACCTGTCAAAATGAAGGCCACAGTGAGTTCTACGTCTTTGATCGCTTTCAGCCGTCAACGGATAGACTAATGCCCAAAAAGGACAACCCGAATCTCAATCGGGTCTCGTAAGTTTTTTACCCTTCGTTTTTTCGACACCGGATTTTTACGGTAAAACGGGATTACCGTGCCTCGTCTTCGATTTACCATCGCTGGAGTGTGGTGCACCATGGTACTGTTCCGTTTCAAATCCATGCACGCATTTCCAAAAGTCATACGGCACTGTTTCGCCATTTCAGATAGATGTTGCACCTTGCACCGTGGATGTTGCACCCTGTAGATATCGATTATTCGGACGGTCATAACTTCTGCCTCGTTTAGAGTTACGGGAGCCATAACCTGTCAAAACGAAGGCCACAGTGAGTTTTATGGCTTTGACAGCTTTCAGCCGTCAACGGATAGAATAATCCCCAAAAAGAACAACCCGAATCTCAATCGGGTCGCGTAAGTTTTTTACCCCTCGTTTTTCGACGCTGGATTTTAACGGTAAAACGGGATTACCGTGGCTCGTCTTCGATTTTCCATCGCTGGAGAGTGGTGCACCATGGTACTGTCCCATTTCAAATCCATGCACGCATTTCTAAAAGTCGTACGGCACTGTTTCGCCATTTCGGACGGATGTCGCACCTTGTAGATATCGATTATTCGGACGGCCATAACTTCTGGCTCGTTTAGAGTTACGGGAGCCATAACCTATCAAAACGAAAGCCACGGTGAGTTCTACGGTTTTGACCACTTTCGGCCGTCAACGGATAGATTAATGCCCGAAAGGGACAACCCGAATCTCAATCGGGTCTCGTAAGTTTTTTACCCTTCGTTTTTTCGACACCGGATTTTAACGGTAAAACAGGATTACTGTGCCTCGTCTTCGATTTACCATCGCTGGAGAGTGGTGCACCATGGTACAGTTCCGTTTCAAATCCACGCACGCATTTCTAAAAGTCGTACGACACTGTTTCTCCATTTCGGACGGATGTTGCACCTTGCACCGCGGATATTGCACTCTGTAGATATCGATTTTTCGGACGGCCATAACTTCTGGCTCATTTAGATTTACGGTAGCCATAACCTGTCAAAACGAAGGCCACGGTGAGTTCTACGGCTTTGATAGCTTTCAGCAGTCAACGGATAGATTAATGCCCGAAAATGACAACCCGAATCTCAATCGGGTCTCGTAAGTTTTTTACCCTTCGTTTTTTCGACACCGGATTTTTACGTTAAAACGGGATTACCGTGGCTCGTCTTCGATTTACCATCGCTGGAGAGTGGTGCACCATGGTACTGTTCCGTTTCAAATCCATGCATGCATTTCTAAAAGTCGTACGGCACTGTTTTGCTATTTCGGACGGATGTTGCACCTTGCACCGCGGATGTTGCACCCTATAGATAACGATTATTCGGACGGCCATAACTTTTGGCTCGTTTAGAGTTACGGGAGCCATAACCTGCCAAAACGAAGGCCACGATGAGTTCTACGGCTTTGACCGCTTTCAGCCGCCAACGGATAGATTAATGCCCAAAAAGGACAACCTGAATCTCAATCGGGTCTCGTAAGTTTTTTACCCTTCGTTTTTTCGACACCGGATTTTTACGGTAAAACGGGATTACCGTGCCTCGTCTTCGATTTACCATCGCTGAAGTGTGGTGCACCATGGTACTGTTCCGTTTCAAATCCATGCACGCATTTCTAAAAGTCATACGGCACTGTTTCGCCATTTCAGATAGATGTTGCACCTTGCACCGTGGATGTTGCACCCTGTAGATATCGATTATTCGGACGGTCATAACTTCTGGCTCGTTTAGAGTTACGGGAGCCATAACCTGTCAAAACGAAGGCCACAGTGAGTTTTATGGCTTTGACAGCTTTCAGCCATCAACGGATAGAATAATCCCCAAAAAGAACAACCCGAATCTGAATCGGGTCGCGTAAGTTTTTTACCCCTTGTTTTTTCGACGCTGGATTTTAACGGTAAAACGGGATTACCATGGCTCGTCTTCGATTTTCCATCGCTGGAGAGTGGTGCACCATGGTACTGTCCCATTTCAAATCCATGCACGCATTTCTAAAAGTCGTACGACACTGTTTCGCCATTTCGGACGGATGTCGCACCTTGTAGATATCGATTATTCGGACGGCCATAACTTCTGGCTCGTTTAGAGTTACGGGAGCCATAACCTATCAAAACGAAGGCCACGGTGAGTTCTACGGTTTTGACCACTTTCGGCCGTCAACGGATAGATTAATGCCCGAAAGGGACAACCCGAATCTCAATCGGGTCTCGTAAGTTTTTTACCCTTCGTTTTTTCGACACCGGATTTTAACGGTAAAACAGGATTACCGTGCCTCGTCTTCGATTTACCATCGCTGGAGAGTGGTGCACCATGGTACTGTTCCGTTTCAAATCCATGCACGCATTTCTAAAAGTCGTACGACACTGTTTCTCCATTACGGACGGATGTTGCACCTTGCACCGCGGATATTGCACTCTGTAGATATCGATTTTTCGGACGGCCATAACTTCTGGCTCATTTAGATTTACGGGAGCCATAACCTGTCAAAACGAAGGCCACGGTGAGTTCTACGGCTTTGAAGCTTTCAGCCGTCAACTGATAGACTAATGCCCAAAAATGACAACCCGAATCTCAATCGGGTCTCGTAAGTTTTTTACCCTTCGTTTTTTCGACACCGGATTTTTACGGTAAAACGGGATTACCGTGCCTCGTCTTCGATTTACCATCGTTGGAGAGTGGTGCACCATGGTACTGTTCCGTTTCAAATCCATGCACGCATTTCTAAAAGTCGTATGGCACTGTTTCGCCATTTCGGACGGATGTTGCACCTTGCACCGCGGATGTTGCACCCTGTAGATATCGATTATTCGGACGGCCATAACTTTTGGCTCGTTTAGAGTTACGGGAGCCATAACCTGCCAAAACGAAGGCCACGGTGAGTTCTACGGCTCTGACCACTTTCAGCCATCAACGGATAGATTAATGCCCGAAAAGGACAACCCGAATCTCAATCGGGGTTCGTAAGTTTTTTACCCTTCGTTTTTTCGACACCGGATTTTTACGGTAAAACGGGATTACTGTGCCTCGCCTTCGATTTACCATCGCTGGAGAGTGGTGCACCATGGTACTGTTCTGTTTCAAATCCATGCACGCATTTCTAAAAGTGGTACGACACTGTTTCGCCATTTCGGACGGATGTTGCACCTTGCACCACGGATGTTGCATCCTGTAGATATCGATTTTTCGGACGGCCATAACTTCTGGCTCGTTTAGATTTACGGGAGGCATAACCTGGCAAAACGAAGGACACGGTGAGTTCTACGGCTTTGACAGCTTTCAACCGTCAACGGATATATTAGTGCCCGAAAAGGACAACTCGAATCTCAATCGGGTCTCGTAAGTTTTTTACCCTTCGTTTTTTCGACACCGGATTTTTACGGTAAAACGGGATTACCGTGGCTCTTCTTCGATTTACCATCGTTGGAGAGTGGTGCACCATGGTATTGTTCCGTTTCAAATCCATGCATGCATTTGTAAAAGTCGTACGGCACTATTTCGCCATTTCGGGCGGATGTTGCACCTTGCACTGCGGATGTTGCACCCTATAGATATCGATTATTCGGACGGCCATAACTTCTGGCTCGTTTAGAGTAAAGGGAGCCACATCCTGTCAAAACGAAGGCCACGGTGAGTTCTACCGCTTTGATAGGTTTCAGCCGTCAACGGATAGATTAATGCCCAAAAATGACAACCCGAATCTCAATCGGGTCTCGTAAGTTTTTTACCCTTCGTTTTTTCGACACCGGATTTTTACGGTAAAATGGGATTACCGTGCCTCGTCTTCGAATTACCATCGCTGGAGAGTGGTGCACCATGGTACTATTTCGTTTCAAATCCATGCATGCATTTCTAAAATTCGTACCGCACTGTTTCGCAATTTCGGACGGATTTGCACCTTGCATCGCGGATGTTGCACCCTGTAGATATCGATTATTCGGACGGCCATAACTTCTGGCTCGTTTAGAGTTACGGGAGCCCTAACCTGTGAAAACGAAGGCCACGGTGAGTTTTACGGTTTTTACCGCTTTCAGCCGTCAACGGGTAGATTAATTCCCTAAAAGGACAGGCCAAATCTCAATCGGGTCTCGTAAGTTTTTTACCCTTCGTTTTTACGACACCGGATTTTTACGGTAAAACTGGATTACCGTGCCTCGTCTTCGATTTACCATTGCTGGAGAGTGGTGCACCATGGTATAGTTCCGTTTCAAATCCATGCACGCATTTCTAAAAGTCGTACGACACTGTTTCGCCATTTCGGACGGATGTTGCACCTTGCACCGCGGATGTTGCACCCTATAGATATCGATTATTCGGACGGCCATAACTTCTGGCTCGTTTAGAGTTACGGGAGACTTAACCTGTCAAAACGAAGGCCACGGTGAGTTCTACAGCTTTGACCACTTTCAGCCGTCAAAACATAGATTAATGCCCTAAAAGGACAACCCGAATCTCAATCGGGTCTCGTAAGTTTTTTACCCTTCGTTATTTCAACACCGGATTTTAACGGTAAAACGGGATTACCGTGGCTCGTCTTCGATTTACCATTGCTGGAGAATGGTGCACCATGTTATCCCGCTTTTTGGTAAAGCAGTGATACCAAAAGATTGGTCAAAAGCAAAAGACAATTCGCATCAGAGATCGGTTGCATTCCACTTCACTATGGATATCGATGAATTTTGTCCGAGCCCGGATCAGGCTATAATTGATGGGACATGACAAGTAAGACCGTGAAAGCCAGTGTTTCAAATTTTAGGTTAATCGGAGTTCGTATGGACAAGATATGATTGATGCAAGTTAGCCAAAGTTCACAGTGTTCGAAACCATCGGTTTGCTGAGTAGATGACCATTTCGAACCGATAGGGTTCGAACCCAGCAAGCCTTGTTCGAACCCATTAGGCTCCATGCGTTTCGAATCGATCGCATTCGAAATGATCAGCAGTTGTTCGCTTCGAATCGATCGAGTACGAATCGATGAGATAGACATCCACTCAGCATGACAATGCCTCGCTCACTTCGAATCCATAAAGTTCGAACCCGTCACCGCTTGTACTTCGAATCCATCACCATCGATAACTTCGAATCGATCGGTCCCACGACCAAGCACTGCTTCGTATCGATCGCCTCCATCAGGTTCGAATCCATGAACAATCGCTCATTCGAAACCACCCAGTCAACTAGTGACGTGTCACCCATCGGTTTGAATGCGCCGATATACATGGATTCGAAGCAGTCAACACGGAGAAAAAGTAGGATCGATGCGAGGAGTGCACGCCACGTCACTACAGTACCACGTGCTTCCATCGATTCGAATGCATGGGTTCGAAGTCGTGGGTTCGAACTAAACAGCCGGGTGAGATTCATCAACTCGAATCGATCATATCTCCTAAACTACTGATCCAAATGCAACGAAATTTTCATAGTAGCTTCCATACAAGGTAAAGATTGTTCCTGCCAAGTTTCAGCTCGATTGGACCATTTCTTGATGGGTTCGAAATCACTTCGAATCGATGTCAGATCGAGTTGAAACTTGGTGGGGTAGGTCGCGTGGGCCCACTCACGTGCCAGAAGAAGTCTCCCGAAGTTTGAGCGAGATCTGGGCCCCCAACGCCTATAAATAGCACCCTGAAGCCTTCAGAAAGGGGGAGCTTCTAGGAACTTCTGCCATTGAACACCAAAACTCTGCCGGATTCCATTCTATTCATCATAACCACCATTGTATTCAGATTCCAAAGCTATTATCAACTGTAATTCATTGTAATCGATCTATCAAGCAAAGCAATAAAGAGAAAACCTTCAAAGTGGACGTAGGCACGAACGCCGAACCACTATAAATCCTTTGTTTGTGATTGTTGTCTGCGAATTATTGTGATTTGTTACTTAGATCTGAATTCTATATTGATTGTCGCTGAGTTCTGTGTTGATTATTATCGATTTAAGTACGTAAACGGGCGCTTTTGCGGTATTGGGTGTTTGTGACCAATTTCGGCGCAAACATACCACGGTACTGTTCCATTTCAAATCCATGCACGCATTTCTAAAAGTCGTACGGCACAGTTTCGCCATTTCGAACGGATGTTGCACCTTGCACCGCGGATGTTGCACCCTGTAGATATCGATTATTCGGACGGGTATAACTTTGGCTCGTTTAGTGTTACAGGAGCCATAACCTGTCAAAACGAAGGCCACGGTGAGTTCTACGGCTTTGACAGCTTTCATCCGTCAACGGAGAGATTAATTCCCGAAAAGGACAACCCGAATCTCAATCGGGTCTCGTAAGTTTTTTACCCTTCGTTTTTTCGACACCGGATTTTTACGGTAAAACGGGATTACCGTGGCTCGCCTTCGATTTACCATCGCTGAAGAGTGGTGCACCATGGTACTGTTCCGTTTCAAATCCATGCACGCATTTCTAAAAGTCGTACAACACTGTTTCGCCATTTCGGACGGATGTTGCACCTTGCACCGCGGATGTTGCACCTGGGCATTAGTCTAGCCGTTGACGGATGAAAGTGGTCAAAGCCGTAGAACTCACCGTGGCCTTCGTTTTGACAGGTTATGGCTTCCGTAACTCTAAACGAGCCAGAAGTTATGACCGTCCGAATAATCGATATCTAAAAGGACAACCCGAATTTCAATCGGGGTTCGTAAGTTTTTTACCCTTCGTTTTTTCGACACCGGATTTTTACGGTAAAACGGGATTACCGTGGCTTGTCTTCGATTTACCATCGCTGGAGAGTGGTGCACCATGGTAATGTTCCATTTCAAATCCATGCACGCATTTCTAAAAGTCGTACGGCACTGTTTCGCTATTTTGGACGGATGTTGCACCTTGCACCGCGGATGTTGCACCCTGTAGATGTCGATTATTCGGACGGCCATAATTTCTGGCTCGTTTAGAGTTACGGGAGCCATAACCTGTCAAAACGAAGGCCACGATGAGTTCTATGGCTTTGACAGCTTTAAGCCGTCAACGGATAGATTAATGCCCAAAAAGGACAACCCGAATCTCAATTGGGTCTCGTAAATTTTTTAACCTTCGTTTTTTCGACACCGGATTTTAACGGTAAAACGGGATTACCGTGGCTCGTCTTCGAATTACCATTGCTGGAGAGTGGTGCATTATGGTACTGTTCCATTTCAACTCCATGCACGCATTTCTAAAAGTCGTACGACACATTTTTGCCATTTCGGACGGATGTTGCACCTTGCACCGCGGATTTTGCACCTTGTAGATATCGATTATTCGGACGACCATAACTTCTGGGTCGTTTAGAATTACGGGAGCCATCACCTACCAAAACGAGGGCCACGGTGAGTTCTACGGCTTTGACAGCTTTCAGCCGTCAACGGATAGATTAATGTCCGAAAGGACAACCCGAATCTCAATCGGGCCTCGTAAGTTTTTTACCCTTCGTTTTTTCGACACCGGATTTTTACGGTAAAAGGGGATTACCGTGGCTCATCTTCGATTCACCATCGCTGGAAAGTGGTGCACCATGGTACTGTTCCGTTTCAAATCCATGCATGCATTTCTAAAAGTCGTACGGCACTGTTTCGCCATTTCGGACGGATGTTGCACCCTGCACCGCGGATGTTGCACCCTGTAGATATCGATTATTCGGACGACCATAACTTCTGGTTCGTTTAGAGTTACGGGAGCCATAACCTGTCAAAACGAAGGCCACGTGAGTTCTACGTCTTTGACCGCTTTCAGCCGTCAACGGATAGATTAATGCCCGAAAAGGACATCCCGAATCTCAATTGGGTCTCGTAAGTTTTTTACCCTTCGTTTTTTCGACACCGGATTTTTACGGTAAAACGGGATTACCGTGCCTCGTCTTCGATTTACCATCGCTGGAGAGTGGTGCACCATGGTACTGTTCCGTTTCAAATCCATGAACGCATTTCTAAAAGTCTTACGACACTATTTCGCAATTTCGGGCGGATGTTGCACCTTGCACCGCGGATGTTGCACCCTGTAGATATCGATTATTCGGACGGTCATAACTTCTGGCTCGTTTAGAGTTACGGGAGCAATAACCTGTAAAAACGAAGGCCAGGGTGAGTTCTACGGGTTTGACAGCTTTAAGCCATCAACGGATAGATTAATGCCCAAAAAGGACAACCCGAATCTCAATTGGGTCTCGTAAGTTTTTTACCCTTCATTTTTTCGACAACGAATTTTAACGGTAAAACGGGATTACCGTGGCTCGTCTTCGATTTACCATCGTTGGAGAGTGGTGCACCAAGGTACGGTTCCATTTCAACTCCATGCACGCATTTCTAAAAGTCGTACGACACAGTTTCGCCATTTCGGACGGATGTTGCACCTTGCACCACGAATGTTGCACCCTGTAGATATCGATTATTCAGACGGCCATAACTTCTGGGTCGTTTAGAGTTACGGGAGCCATGACCTGCCAAAAAATGAAGGCCACGGTGAGTTCTACGGCTTTGATAGCTTTCAGCAGTCAACGGATAGATTAATGCCCGAAAAGGACAACCCGAATCTCAATCGGGTCTCGTAAGTTATTTACCCTTCGTTTTTTCGACACCGGATTTTTACGTTAAAACGGGATTACCGTGGCTCGTCTTCGATTTACCATCGCTGGAGAGTGGTGCACCATCGTACTGTTCCATTTAAAATCCATGCATGCATTTCTAAAAGTCGTACGAGATGGTTTCGCCATTTCGGACGGATGTTGCACCCTGCACCGCGGATGTTGCACCATGTAGATATCGATTATTCGGACGGCCATAACTTCTGGCTCGTTTAGAGTTACGGGAGCCATAACCTGTCAAAATGAAGGCCACAGTGAGTTCTACGTCTTTGATCGCTTTCAGCCGTCAACGGATAGACTAATGCCCAAAAAGGACAACCCGAATCTCAATCGGGTCTCGTAAGTTTTTTACCCTTCGTTTTTTCGACACCGGATTTTTACGGTAAAACGGGATTACCGTGACTCGTCTTCGATTTACCATCGCTGGAGTGTGGTGCACCATGGTACTATTCCGTTTCAAATCCATGTACGCATTTCCAAAAGTCATACGGCACTGTTTCGCCATTTCAGATAGATGTTGCACCTTGCACCGTGGATGTTGCACCCTGTAGATATCGATTATTCGGACGGTCATAACTTCTGGCTCGTTTAGAGTTACGGGAGCCATAACCTGTCAAAACGAAGGCCATAGTGAGTTTTATGGCTTTGACAGCTTTCAGCCGTCAACGGATAGAATAATCCCCAAAAAGAACAACCCGAATCTCAATCGGGTCGCGTAAGTTTTTTACCCCTCGTTTTTTCGACGCTGGATTTTAACGGTAAAACGGGATTACCGTGGCTCGTCTTCGATTTTCCATCGCTGGAGAGTGGTGTACCATGGTACTGTCCCATTTCAAATCCATGCACGCATTTCTAAAAGTCGTACGGCACTGTTTCGCCATTTCGGACGGATGTCGCACCTTGTAGATATCGATTATTCGGACGGCCATAACTTCTGGCTCGTTTAGAGTTACGGGAGCCATAACCTATCAAAACGAAGGCCACGGTGAGTTCTACAGTTTTGACCACTTTCGGCCGTCAACGGATAGATTAATGCCCGAAAGGGACAACCCGAATCTCAATCGGGTCTCGTAAGTTTTTTACCCTTCGTTTTTTCGACACCGGATTTTAACGGTAAAACGGGATTACCGTGCCTCGTCTTCGATTTACCATCGTTGGAGAGTGGTGCACCATGGTACTGTTCCGTTTCAAATCCATGCATGCATTTCTAAAAGTCGTACGACACTGTTTTGCCATTTCGGACGGATGTTGCACCTTGCACCGCGGATGTTGCACCCTGTAGATAACGATTATTCGGACGGCCATAACTTTTGGCTCGTTTAGAGTTACGGGAGCCATAACCTGCCAAAACGAGGGCCACGATGAGTTCTACGGCTTTGACCGCTTTCAGCCGCCAACGGATAGATTAATGCCCAAAAAGGACAACCTGAATCTCAATCGGGTCTCGTAAGTTTTTTACCCTTCGTTTTTTCGACACCGGATTTTTACGGTAAAACGGGATTACCGTGCCTCGTCTTCGATTTACCATCGCTGAAGTGTGGTGCACCATGGTACTGTTCCGTTTCAAATCCATGCACGCATTTCTAAAAGTCATACGGCACTGTTTCGCCATTTCAGATAGATGTTGCACCTTGCACCGTGGATGTTGCACCCTGTAGATATCGATTATTCGGACGGTCATAACTTCTGGCTCGTTTAGAGTTACGGGAGCCATAACCTGTCAAAACGAAGGCCACAGTGAGTTTTATGGCTTTGACAGCTTTCAGCCGTCAACGGATAGAATAATCCCCAAAAAGAACAACCCGAATCTCAATCGGGTCGCGTAAGTTTTTTACCCCTTGTTTTTTCGACGCTGGATTTTAACGGTAAAACGGGATTACCATGGCTCGTCTTCGATTTTCCATCGCTGGAGAGTGGTGCACCATGGTACTGTCCCATTTCAAATCCATGCACGCATTTCTAAAAGTCGTACGACACTGTTTCGCCATTTCGGACGGATGTCGCACCTTGTAGATATCGATTATTCGGACGGCCATAACTTCTGGCTCGTTTAGAGTTACGGGAGCCATAACCTATCAAAACGAAGGCCACGGTGAGTTCTACGGTTTTGACCACTTTCGGCCGTCAACGGATAGATTAATGCCCGAAAGGGACAACCCGAATCTCAATCGGGTCTCGTAAGTTTTTTACCCTTTGTTTTTTCGACACCGGATTTTAACGGTAAAACAGGATTACCGTGCCTCGTCTTCGATTTACCATCGCTGGAGAGTGGTGCACCATGGTACTGTTCCGTTTCAAATCCATGCACGCATTTCTAAAAGTCGTACGACACTGTTTCTCCATTACGGACGGATGTTACACCTTGCACCGCGGATATTGCACTCTGTAGATATCGATTTTTCGGACGGCCATAACTTCTGGCTCATTTAGATTTACGGGAGCCATAACCTGTCAAAACGAAGGCCATGGTGAGTTCTACGGCTTTGAAGCTTTCAGCCGTCAACTGATAGATTAATGCCCAAAAATGACAACCCGAATCTCAATCGGGTCTCGTAAGTTTTTTACCCTTCGTTTTTTCGACACCGGATTTTTACGGTAAAACGGGATTACCGTGCCTCGTCTTCGATTTACCATCGTTGGAGAGTGGTGCACCATGGTACTGTTCCGTTTCAAATCCATGCATGCATTTCTAAAAGTCGTATGGCACTGTTTCGCCATTTCGGACGGATGTTGCACCTTGCACCGCGGATGTTGCACCCTGTAGATATCGATTATTCGGACGACCATAACTTTTGGCTCGTTTAGAGTTACGGGAGCCATAACCTGCCAAAACGAAGGCCACGGTGAGTTCTACGGCTCTGACCGCTTTCAGCCATCAACGGATAGATTAATGCCCGAAAAGGACAACCCGAATCTCAATCGGGGTTCGTAAGTTTTTTACCCTTCGTTTTTTCGACACCGGATTTTTACGGTAAAACGGGATTGCTGTGCCTCGCCTTCGATTTACCATCGCTGGAGAGTGGTGCACCATGGTACTGTTCCGTTTCAAATCCGTGCACGCATTTCTAAAAGTGGTACGACACTGTTTCGCCATTTCGGACGGATGTTGCACCTTGCACCGCGGATGTTGCACCCTGTAGATATCGATTATTCGGACGGCCATAACTTATGGCTCGTTTAGAGTTACGACAGCCATAATCTGTCAAAACGAAGGCCACGGTGAGTTTTACGGCTTTGACAGCTTACAGCCGTCAACGGATTGATTAATGCCCGAAAAGGACAACCCGAATCTCAATCCGGTCTCGTAAGTTTTTTACCCTTCATTTTTTCGACACCGAATTTTAACGGTAAAACAGGATTACCGTGGCTCGTCTTTGATTTACCATCGCTGGAGAGTGGTGCACCACGGTACTGTTCTGTTTCAAATCCATGCACGCATTCCTAAAAGTCGTACGACACTGTTTTGCCATTTCGGACGGATGTTGCACCTTACACTGCGGATGTTGCACCCCGTACATATCGATTATTCGGACGGCCATAACTTCTGGCTCGTTTAGAGTTACGGGAGCCATAACCTGTCAAAACGAAGGTCACGGTGAGTTCTACGGCTTTGACAGCTTTCAACCGTCAACGGATAGATTAATGCCCGAAAAGGACAACCCAAATCTCAATCGGGTCTCGTAAGTTTTTTACCCTTCGTTTTTTCGACACCGGATTTTTACGGTAAAATGGGATTACCGTGCCACGTCTTCGATTTACCATCGCTGGAGAGTGGTGCACCATGGTACTGTTCCGTTTCAAATCCATGCACGCATTTCTAAAAGTCGTACGCCACTGTTTCGCCATTTTGGACGGATGGTGCACCTTGCACCGCGGATGTTGCACCATGCAGATATCGATTATTCGGACGGCCATAACTTCTGGCTCGTTTAGAGTTACGGGAACCATAACCTGTCAAAACGAAGGCCACAGTGAGTTTTACGGCTTTGACCGCTTTCAGCCATCAATGGATAGATTAATGCCCAAAAAGGACAACCCGAATCTCAATCGGGTCTCGTAAGTTTTTTACCCTTCGTTTTTTCGACACCGGATTTTTACGGTAAAACGGGATTACCATGCCTCGTCTTCGATTTACCATCGCTGGAGAGTGGTGCACCATGGTATTGTTCCGTTTCAAATCCATGCACGCATTTCTAAAAGTCGTACGCCACTGTTTCGCCATTTCGGACGGATGTTGCACCTTGCACCGCGGATGTTGCACCCTGTAGATATCGATTATTCGGACGGCCATTACTTCTGGCTCGTTTGGAGTTATGGGAGCCACAACCTATCAAAACGAAGGCCACGGTGAGTTTTACGGCTTTGACCACTTTCAGCTGTCAATGGATAGATTAATGTCCGAAAAGGACAACCCGAATCTCAATCGGGTCTCGTACGTTTTTTACCCTTCGTTTTTTCGACACCGGATTTTTACGATAAAACGGGATTACCGTGGCTCGTCTTCGATTTACCATCGCTGGAGAGTGGTGCACAATGGTACTGTTCTGTTATCCCATTTTTGGTCAAAACTGGGATATCAACAAATGGACGAGGAATAATGGATATCGGGATTGGAGATCAGTTGGAATCATGGCTACGATCGATATCGTCAAGATTTGGCTGAACTCCGATCAGGACGAAATTAATTGGAGATGATGATAAGGATTAGGAAAGGCTATGTTTTAAATTTCAGGATAATCGGAGTTCATATGAAGGAGATATGATCGATGCAAGGTAGGAAGGGCATGGCTGCTCGAACCCATCAAGGTGTTCGTTTCGAACCCATCAGGTTCGAATCGATCGAAGGCATGCAAGGTTCGAATCAATACACTTCGTATCGATTGGTATGTATTCGGCTCTAAGAAGTTCGCGTTTGGTGTTGGTTCGACTCGATAGCGTTCGTATCGGTCAAAGGCGAAGCAAGGTGAAGGACTTCGAATCGATACACTTCGTATCGATTGGCATGGACGAGACTCGGTTACTTCGTATCGATCCGAAAGAAATGTGGAGGTTCTTCGAATCGATTCCCTTCATATCAATCAGGTTGGAATGGCTTCGAATCGATGTACTTCGCCTCGATGTAATGTGACGGAATGGATGCACGGATGTTCTTCGTATCGCTCAGTATTGGATCGATACGAAAGGGAAGTGTTTGATTCTAGCTGAGTGGTTCGTACCAATCGTTTGAGAACCAATGCAAGGAAAGCGTTCACGAAGGAGATGGGTTCGAAGCAATGGATTCGAAGGAGATGGACTCGAAGCAATGGAGTCGAAGGAGATGGATTCGGAGGAGATGGATTCGAGCGAGATGGAATCGAAGGAGGTGGGTTCGAATCGTGGGTTCGAACCAGGCAGAGCACACGGAACTTTGAACTTGAATCGATCATATCTTCCAGACCGTTGATCCAAATGCTATGAAATTTTCACAGAATCTTACATGCATGTTGAAGAATGTTATCACCAAATTTCACCTCGATTGGACATTTCCTTGATCGATTCGAACCAAGGGTCGAATCGATCTTGATGTGGGCCCGAACCTCCAGATTTCGGGCGAGTGGGCCCCCTCACGTGCCTGAAGCGGTCTTCTCGGATTTTAGGAGAAATATCAGCCTCCTACGCTTATAAATAGAGCCCCTGGTCATTCAGAAAAGGGGTCGGAGATTTTGGAGAAAGAAAGCACGCTCGGACGCTGCCAGAATCATTCCATATCATCATTGCTGCTATTTATTTGAAGTGTTGGACTTTGTAACTGCTGTAATCATCTGTAATCATCAAGGATAATCAATAAAAGGATAAAAACTTCGGAGTGGACGCAGGCCGGAGATAGCCGAACACTATAAAACTTGTGTCTCTATTCTTTACTTTGGGATTACAGTTTAATATTTGTCGAGATCTGAGATTTGTGTTTGAATATTATTGATTTGCATTCATACACTGGTGCTTTCATGGTATTCGGGGTTTGTGACCAATTTTGGCACAAACACTTTGGTGCTTTCACTGAGAAAGACTAGCACCCGCTACACCGGATTTGAATGTTGGATTTGAAGATTTTAAAGAGTTTGGATTCAAGGACAATGACTAGGCAAAATAGTAGAAGGCAAAGGGCCGAGAGAAGCCAACAGGAAGGAAGCCAACAAGCATCCTCCGGAGCCGGGGAAGGACAAGCTTCAGTCCACATAACCCGGGATGAAATGGAGGCTATGGCAAACTCTTTGCAAGAGAGATTGTTGAAGAACCAACAAGAAATGATGCAGGCTTTCTTTGAGCAAATGAGAGCTACAGGGATGCAGAACTTAGGTACAGCTACAGCTACGGTGGATGCAGGACAAGGAACTAGGGTTGTGGAACCCAATGGAGGACGGGATGCGGAGCCAGAGGGCAATCAACAAGGGCTTGGGGGCAGGCCCACAGGATCCAACACAGGAGGAACTTTGGAAGGAATTCAACAGCCTAGAGCTAACGTTGCTTCTAGTGAACCACACGAGGAATATGTGCCGGAGTTCCCTCGGGGCATGGGGGGCAACCCCCAACAGACAACACCGGATTAGTAGAAATCATCAGAAGAACTGTGCGAGGTGGTTTGACCAACGGGGACTTGGAAGGAGTGAACAGGAGTCCGTTTGCTCGAGAAATAAGGACGGCTCAGAATCCGCCTAAGTTTAAGCTAACTAGCGTGGAGGTATATGATGGTAAGGCAGACCCAACTGATCACTTGATGAGGTACACCAGACACATGGAGGTGCTGGGGGCATCGGAGGAAGTGATGGCTCGATGCTTCCCCTTATATTTGACGGACTTAGCTGCAATGTGGTTTAGGCAGCTGGGAGAAGGATCTATCAGGACTTGGAGGGAATTGGTGGAAAATTTTTTGGGAAAGTTTCGGGTTCACGTCAAGAGGCCGAAGAATGTGATGACATTAACATCGGTGAAGTAAAGGATGGATGAATCGCTTAGAGATTTTCTAACTCGATTCAGTGCGGCAGTCGCTTCGGTGGATCGGCCTGATCCATCGATGGTTTTAATGGCAGCAGTATCAGGAGTTAGGGAGGACTAGGATTTCAAGGTATCTCTGATACGAGATCCTCCATAGGATCTCGACGAATTCTTTCACGAGGCAGAAAGGTTCCTTCGGCAGGAAGATGCGAGTACAGATTTAGAGATAAAAAGGGTTAATGCAACTCAGGATGTAGGACCATCCGGCAAAGGTTTGGATAAAAACAAAGGGAAAAGGAAGTTGGACGATGATTCTAGAAATGTTAGGAAGCGATGGAAGGATCCAAAGTTTTCTACATACACAGGATTGAACGAGACGCTGGAGCGGATATACATGGATACTCGGAACCGCCTTCCTTACCGGAGGCTGGCTAGGAGAGAACCAACGGAACGGAAAAGGACATCAGGAAGGCACTGCCTCTTCCATGACTTAGATGGACATGATACCAACAGCTGCAGGCACTTAAAGGATATAATCGAGGAACATGTAAGGAATGGGCAGTTACAGCAATATGTCGGAACTCGGAATACAACGGCAGGGCAGGAGCAACTACCGACTACCTCACACCATGATGATGTGAGGCCCAGGGATGATGGTCGATTGATCATCCACTGATCAGGATAATGTGAAATAAGTAGCGAACTACTAGCAAGCAACTAAGTCATTTACACATGTATGGGGACGGAGATAGCCCCTAGGCATGCTATGAATTACGATAAACTGCGATGCTGTGGTTTGTGAAATTTATCTTTTGCTTTTTGATTGGACACTGCTTTTCTCTTTGGATTTGGTTTTGGAGTTCGGATCGAACTCCTGGTTTTGTTTGTTTTTGATTTGGATTTTCCACTGGATGATTGTTTTTGGTTCTGGATGCTGGTTTGAATTTCTGATTCTTTGATTTCGATTTGGATTTTTGGATTTGATCCTGGATTGGATTTTGATTGGATTTTCATCTGGTTTTTGGTAAATGGTCGTCAGGTATGGATTATGCCTGGCAAGGGGTGAGTCACTTTGCCCGAACGTGGTAGATTGGCTCATTCAGATCGCCAAGTATGGACTATGCTCGGCAAGGGTCCGGAGTGACCATGATTCGGCCTGGGACTTAGGCCCTGTATTATCAATTGTTATTTCAGGTCGTTGAGTATGGACTATGCTCAACAAGGGTCCGGACAGACCAGGATTCGGCTTAGGACTTAAGCCATGGCTTAGCTCAACGTCCAGGGACACTGGACCAAGGTCGTCAAGTGTGGATTGCGCTTGGCAAGGCCCCGGAGAGGTTATGGATTTGGATATCGACCCGGAAAGGTCCTGGATCTGGTTATTGGCTATTGGATAAGGGTGAATTAAGACTCGGCTGTCGAGTTCAGATGGATATGGAATTGGCTAAGGCTTTGGTTACGGGATTTGGAATTGGGCGTCGACTCGAAGCAGTCAAGGATGGCATACTCTGGGAATATGGCTATGGACTTTGCATATTGGATTCGGAACTATTCAAAACACACCTTATTGTCACAAGGCATGTTTTGGGGGGCAAAGTGTTGTCCCATTTATGGTCAAAACTGGATATCAACAAATGGACGAGGAATAATGGATATTAGGATTGGAGATCAGTTGGAAACATGGCTACGGTCAATATCGTCAAAATTTGGCTGAACTCCGATCGGGACGAAATTAATTGGAGATGATGATAAGGATTAGGAAAGGCTATGTTTCAAATTTCAGGATAATCGGAGTTCATATGAAGAAGATATGATCGATGCAAGGTAGGAAGGGCATGGCTGTTCGAACCCATCAAGGTGTTCGTTTCGAACCCATCAGGTTCGAATCGATCGAAGGCATGCAAGGTTCGAATCGATACACTTCGTATCGATTGGTATGGATTCGGGTCTAAGAAGTTCGCGTTAGGTGTTGGTTCGACTCGATAGCGTTCGTATCGGTCAAAGGCGAAGCAAGGTGAAGGACTTCGAATCGATACACTTCGTATCGATTGGCATGGACGAGACTCGGTTACTTCGTATCGATCCGAAATAAATGTGGAGGTTCTTCGAATCGATTCCCTTCATATCAATCAGGGTGGAATGGCTTCGAATCGATGTACTTCGCCTCGATGTAATGTGAGGGAATGGATGCACGGATGTTCTTCGTATCGCTCAGTATTGGATCGATACGAAAGGGAAGTGTTTGGATTCTAGCCGAGTGGTTCGTACCAATCGTTTGAGAACCAATGCAAGGAAAGCGTTCACGAAGGAGATGGATTTGAAGCAATGGATTCGAAGGAGATGGACTCGAAGCAATGGATTCGAAGGAGATGGATTCGGAGGAGATGGATTCGAAGGAGGTGGGTTCGAATCGTGGGTTCGAACCAGGCAGAGCACACGGAACTTTGAACTTGAATCGATCATATCTTCCAGACCGTTGATCCAAATGCTATGAAATTTTCATAGAATCTTACATACATGTTGAAGAATGTTATCACCAAATTTCACCTCGATTGGACATTTCCTTGATCGATTCGAACCAAGGGTCGAATCGATCCTGATGTGGGCCCGGACCTCCAGATTTCGGGCGAGTGGGCCCCCTCACGTGCCTGAAGCGGTCTTCCCGGATTTTAGGAGAAATATCAGCCTCCTACGCTTATAAATAGATCCCCTGGTCATTCAGAAAAGGGGTTGGAGATTTTGGAGAAAGAAAGCACGCTCGGACGCTGCCAGAATCATTCCATATCATCATTGCTGCTATTTATTTCAAGTGTTGGACTTTTTAACTGGTGTAATCATCTGTAATCATCAAGGATAATCAATAAAAGGATAAAAACTTCGGAGTGGACGTAGGCCGGAGAAAGCCGAACCACTATAAAACTTGTGTCTCTATTCTATACTTTGGGATTACTGTTTAATATTTGTCGAGATCTGAGATTTGTGTTTGAATATTATTGATTTGCATTCATACATTGGTGCTTTCACGGTATTCGGGGTTTGTGACCAATTTTGGCACAAACGTGTTCCGTTTCAAATCCATGCATGCATTTCTAAAAGTCGTACGACACTGTTTCGCCATTTCGGACGGATATTGCACCTTGCACCGTGGATGTTGCACCCTGTAGATATCGATTATTCGGACAGCCATAACTTCTGGCTCGTTTAGAGTTACGGGAGCCATAACCAGTCAAATCGAAGGCCACGGTGAGTTTTACGGCTTTGACCGCTTTCAGCCATCAATGGATAGATTAATGCTTAAAAAGGACAACCCGAATCTCAATCGGGTCTCGTAAGTTTTTTACCCTTCATTTTTTCGACACCGGATTTTTACGGTAAAACGGGATTACCGTGCCTCGTCTTCGATTTACCATCGCTGGAGAGTGGTGCACCATGGTACTGTTCCGTTTCAAATCCATGCACGCATTTCTAAAAGTCGTACGGCACTGTTTCGCCATTTCGGATGGATGTTGCACCTTGCACCGCGGATGTTGCACCCTGTAGATATCGATTATTCGGACGGTCATAAATTCTGGCTCGTTTAGAGTTACGGGAGCCATAACACGTCAAAACGAAGGCCACGGTGAGTTCTACGGCTTTGACAGCTTTCAGCCGTCAACGGATAGATTAATGCCCAAAAAGGACAATCGAATCTCAATCGGGTCTCGTAAGTTTTTTTCCCTCCGTTTTTTCGACACCGGATTAATACGGTAAAACGGGATTACCGTGCCTCGTCTTCGATTTACCATCGCTGGAGAGTGGTGCACCATTGGACTGTTCCGTTTCAAATCCATGCACGCATTTCTAAAAGTCGTACGGCACTGTTTCGCCATTTCGGACGGATGTTGCACCTTGCACCGCGGATGTTGCACCATGTAGATATCGATTATTCGGACGGCCATAACTTCTGGCTCATTTAGAGTTACGGGAGCCATAACCTGTCAAAACGAAGGCCACGATAAGTTCTACGATTTTGACGGCTTTCAGCCGTCAACGGATAGATTAATGCCCAAAAAGGACAACCCGAATCTCAATCGGGTCTCGTAAGTTTTTTAACCTTCGTTTTTTCGACACCGGATTTTTACGGTAAAACGGGATTACCATGCCTCGTCTTCGATTTACCATCGCTGGAGAGTGGTGCACCATGGTACTGTTCCGTTTCAAATCCATGCACGCATTTCTAAAAGTCGTATGGCAGTGTTTCGCCATTTTGGATGGATGTTGCACCTTGCACCGCGGATGTTGCACCCTGTATATATCGATTATTCGGACGGTCATAACTTCTGGCTCGTTTAGAGTTACGGGAGCCATAACCTGTCAAAACGAACGCCACGGTAAGTTCTATGTCTTTGACAGCTTTCAGCCGTCAACGGATAGATTAATGCCCAAAAAGAACAACCCGAATCTCAATCAGGTCTCGTAAGTTTTTTACCCTTCGTTTTTTCAACGCCGGATTTTAACGGTAAAACGGGATTACCGTGGCTCGTCTTCGATTTACCATCGCTGGAGAGTGGTGCACCATGGTACTGTTCCATTTCAAATCCATGCATGCATTTCTAAAAGTCGTACGGCACTGTTTCGCCATTTCGGACGGATGTCGCACCCTGTAGATATCGATTATTCGGACGGCCATAACTTCTGGCTCGTTTAGAGTTAAGGGAGCCATAACCTATCAAAACGAAGGCCACGGTGAGTTCTACGGCTTTGACCACTTTCAGCCGTCAACGGATAGATTAATAACCAAAAAGGACAACCCGAATCTCAATCAGGTCTCGTAAGTTTTTTACCCTTCGTTTTGTCGACACCGGATTTTAACGGTAAAACGGGATTACCGTACCTCGTCTTCGATTTACCATCGCTGGAGAGTGGTGCACCATGGTACTGTTCCATTTCAAATCCATGCACGCATTTCTAAAAGTCATACGACACTGTTTCTCCATTTCGGACGGATGTTGCACCTTGCACCGTGGATATTGCACCCTGTAAATATCGATTATTCGGACGGCCATAGCTTCTGGCTCGTTTAGAGTTACGGGAGCCATAACCTGTTAAAACGAAGGCCACGGTGAGTTCTACGACTCTGAAGCTTTCAGCCGTTAAAGGATAGATTAATGCCCAAAAAGGACAACCCGAATCTCAATCGGGTCTCGTAAGTTTTTTACCCTTCCTTTTTTCGACACCGGATTTTTACGGTAAAACGGGATTACCGTGCCTCGTCTTCGATTTACCTTCGTTGGAGAGTGGTGCACCATGGTACTATTCCGTTTCAAATCCATGCATGCATTTCTAAAAGTCATACGACACTGTGCCGCCATTTCGGACGGATGTTGCACCATACACCGCGGATGTTGCACTCTGTAGATATCGATTATTCGGACGGCCATAACTTCTGGCTCGTTTAGAGTTACGGGAGTCATAACCTGTCAAAACGAAGGTCACGGTGAGTTCTACAGCTTTGACAGCTTTCAGCCGTCAATGGATAGATTAATGCCAGAAAAGGACAACCCGAATCTCAATCGGGGTTCGTAAGTTTTTTACCCTTCGCTTTTTCGACACCGGATTTTTACGGTAAAATGGGATTACTGTGCCTCGCTTTCGAATTACCATCGCTGGAGAGTGGTGCACCATGGTACTGTTCCGTTTCAAATCCATGCACGCATTTCTAAAAGTCGTACGGCACTGTTTCGCCATTTCGGACGGATGTTGCACCTTGCACCGCGGATGTTGCACCCTGTAGATATCGATTATTCGGACGGCCATAACTTCTGGCTCGTTTAGAGTTACGAGAGCCATAACCTGTCAAAACGAAGGCCACGGTGAGTTCTACGGCTTTGACCGCTTTCAGCCGTCAACGGATAGATTAATGCCCAAAAAGGACAAGCAGAATCTCAATCCGGTCTCATAAGTTTTTTACCCTTCGTTTTTTCGACACCGGATTTTAACGGTAAAACAGGATTACCGTGGCTCGTCTTCGATTTACCATCGCTGGAGAGTGGTGCACCATGGTACTGTTCCATTTCAAATCCATGCACGCATTTCTAAAAGTCGTACGACACTGTTTCGCCATTTTGGACGGATGTTGCACCTTACCCCGCGGATGTTGCAACATGTACATATCGATTATTCAGACGGCCATAACTTCAGGCTCGTTTAGAGTTACGG
This sequence comes from Allium cepa, assembly GCA_030765085.1. Classification (NCBI taxonomy): domain Eukaryota; kingdom Viridiplantae; phylum Streptophyta; class Magnoliopsida; order Asparagales; family Amaryllidaceae; genus Allium; species Allium cepa. The sequence continues at coordinate 3,353,966 of CM060934.1, forward strand.
GAGCCATAACCTGTCAAAACGAAGGCCACGGTGAGTTCTACGGTTTTGACAGCTTTCAGCCATCAACGGATAGATTAATGCCCGAAAAGGACAACCCGAATCTCAATCGGGTCTCGTAAGTTTTTTACCCTTCTTTTTTTCGACACCGGATTTTTACGGTAACACGGGATTACCGTGCCTCGTCTTCGATTTACCATCGTTGGAGAGTGGTGCACCATGGGACTGTTCTGTTTCAAATCCGTGCACGCATTTCTAAAAGTTGTACGGCACTGTTTCGCCATTTTGGACGGACGTTGCACCTTGCACCGCGGATGTTGCACCCTGTAGATATCGATTATTCGGACGGCCATAACTTCTAGCTCGTTTAGACTTACGGGAGCCATAACCTGTCAAAACGAAGGCCACGGTGAGTTCTACGGCTTTGACCACTTTCAGCCGTCAATGGATAGATTAATTCCCAAGAAGGACAACCCGAATCTCAATCAGGTCTCGTAAGTTTTTTACCCTTCGTTTTTTCGACACCGGATTTTTACGGTAAAACGGGATTACCGTGCCTCGTATTCAATTTACCATCGCTGGAGAGTGGTGCACCATGGTACTGTTCCATTTCAAATCCATGCACGCATTTCCAAAAGTCGTACTGCACTGTTTCGCCATTTCGGACGGATGTTGCACCTTGCACCGCAGATGTTGCACCCTGTAGATATCGATTATTCGGACGGTCATAACTTTTGGCTCGTTTAGAGTTACTGGAACCATAACCTGTCAAAACGAAGGCCACGGTGATTTCTATGGCTTTGACTGCTTTCAGCCGTCAACGGATAGATTAATGCCCAGAAAGAACAACCCAAATCTCAATCGGGTCTCGTAAGTTTTTTACCCTACGTTTTTTCGACGCCGGATTTTAACGGGTAAACGGGATTACCGTGGCTCGTCTTCGATTTACCATCGCTGGAGAGTGGTGCACCATGGTATTGTTCCATTCCAAATCCTTGCACGCATTTCTAAAAGTCGTACGGCACTGTTTCTCCATTTCGGACGGAGGTCGCACCCAGTAGATATCGATTATTCGGATGGCCATAACTTCTGGCTCGTTTAGAGTTACGAGAGCCATAACCTATCAAAACGAAGGCCACGGTGAGTTCTACGGCTTTGACCACTTTCAGCCGTCAACGGATAGATTAATGCCCGAAAAGGACAAACCGAATCTCAACCGGGTCCCGTAAGTTTTTTACCCTTCGTTTTTTCGACACCGGATTTTTACGGTAAAACGGGATTACCGTGCCTCATCTTCGATTTACCATCGTTAGAGAGTGGTGCACCATGGTACTGTTCCTTTTCAAATCCATGCACATATTTCTAAAAGTCATACGACACTGTTTTACCATTTCGGATGGATGTTGCACCTTGCACCGCGGATGTTGCACCCTGTAGATATCGATTATTCGGACGGCCATAACTTCTGGCTCGTTTAGAGTTACGGGAGCCATAACCTGTCAAAACGAAGGCCACGGAGAGTTCTACAGCTTTGACAGCTTTCAGCCGTCAACGGATAGATTAATGCCCAAAAAGGACAACCCGAATCTCAATCGGGGTTCATAAATTTTTTACCCTTCCATTTTTCGACACCGGATTTTTACGGTAAAACGGGATTACTGTGCCTCGCCTTCGATTTATCATCGCTGGAGAGTGGTGCACCATGGTACTGTTCCGTTTCAAATCCATGCACGCATTTCTAAAAGTCGTACGGCACTGTTCCTCCATTTCGGACGGATGTTGCACCTTGCACCTCGGATGTTGCACCCTGTAGATATCGATTATTCGGACGGCCATAACATCTGGCTCGTTCAGAGTTACGGGAGCCATAACCTATCAAAACGAAGGCCACGGTGAGTTCTACGGATTTGACCGCTTTTAGCCGTCAATGGATAGATTAATGCCCGAAAAGGACAACCCGAATCTCAATCCGGTCTCGTAAGTTTTTTACCCTTCGTTTTATCGACACCGGATTTAAACGGTAAAACAGGATTACCGTGGCTCGTCTTCGATTTACCATCGCTGGAGAGTGGTGCACCATGGTACTGTTCCGTTTCAAATCCATGCACGCATTTCTAAAAGTCGTACGACACTGTTTAGCCATTTCGGACGGATGTTGCACCTTACCCCGTGGATGTTGCACCCTGTATATATCGATTATTCGGACGGCCATAACTTCTGGCTCGTTTAGAGTTACGGGAGCCATAACCTGTCAAAACGAAGGCCACGGTGAGTTCTACGGCTTTGACAGCTTTCAGCCATCAACGGATAGATTAATGCCCGAAAAGGACAACCCGAATCTCAATCGGATCTCGTAAGTTTTTTACCCTTCGATTTTTCGACACCGGATTTTTATGGTAAAACGGGATTACCGTGCCTCGTCTTCGATTTACCATCGCTGGAGAGTGGTGCACCATGGTACTGTTCCATTTCAAATCCATGTACGCATTTCTAAAAGTCGTACGGTACTGTTTTGCCATTTCGGACGGATGTTGCACCTTGCACCGCGGATGTTGCACCCTGTAGATATCGATTATTTGGACGGCCATAACTTCTGGCTCGTTTAGAGTTACTGGAGCCATAACCTGTCAAAACAAAGGCCACGGTGAGTTCTACGGCTTTGACCGCTTTCAGCCGTCAACGGATAAATTTATGCCCAAAAAGGACAACCCGAATCTCAATCGGGTCTCGTAAGTTTTTTACCCTTCGTTTTTTCGACACCGGATGTTTACGGTAAAACGGGATTACCGTGCCTCGTCTTCGATTTACCATTGCTGGAGAGTGGTGCACCGTGGTGCTTTTCCATTTCAAATCCATGCACGCATTTCTAAAAGTCGTACGACACTATTTCGCCTTTTCGGACGGATGTTGCACCTTGCACCGCGGATGTTGCACCCTGTAGATAACGATTATTCGGACGATCATAACTTCTGGCTCGTTTAGAGTTACGGGAGCCATAACCTATCAAAACGAAAGCCACGGTGAGTTCTATGGCATTGACCGCTTTCAGCCATCAACGGATAGATTAATGCCCAAAAAGAATAACCCGAATCTCAATCGGATCTCGTAAGTTATTTACCTTTCGTTTTTTCGACGCCGGATTTTAACGGTAAAACGCGATTACCGTGGCTCGTCTTCGATTTACCATCGCTGGAGAGTGGTGCAGCATGGTACTGTTCCATTTCAAATCCATGCACGCATTTCTAAAAGTTGTACGGCAATGTTTCGCCATTTTGGACGGATGTCACACCCTATAGATATCAATTATTCGGACGGCCATCACTTCTGGCTCGTTTAGAGTTACGGGAGCCATAACCTATCAAAACGAAGGCCACGGTGAGTTCTACGGTTTTGACCACTTTCAGCCGTCAAATTTAGATTAATGCCCGAAAAGGACAACCCGAATCTCTATCGGGCCTCGTAAGTTTTTAACCCTTCTTTTTTCGACACCGGATTTTAACGGTATAACGGGATTACCGTGCCTCGTCTTCGATTTACCATCACTGGAGTGTGGTGCACCAGGGTACTGTTTCGTTTCAAATCCATACACGCATTTCTAAAAGTCGTACGAAACTGTTTCTCCATTTCGGACGGATGTTGCACATTGCACCGCGGATATTGCACCCTGTAGATATCGATTATTCGGACGGCCATAACTTCTGGCTCGTTTAGAGTTACTGGAGCCATAACATGTCAAAACGAAGGCCACGGTGAGTTCTACGGCTTTGAAGCTTTCAGCCGTCAAGGATAGATTAATGCCCAAAAAGGACAACCCGAATCTCAATCGGGTCTTGTAAGTTTTTTACCCTTCGTTTTTTCGACACCGGATTTTACGGTAAAACGGAATTACCGTGCCTCTCTTCGATTTACCATCGTTGGATAGTGGTGCACCATGGTACTGTTCCGTTTCAAATCAATGCACGCATTTCTAAAAGTCATACGACACTGTTTCGCCATTTCGGATGGATGTTGCACCTTGCACTGCGGATGTTGCACCCTGTAGATATCGATTATTCAGACGGCCATAACTTCGGGCTAGTTTAGAGTTACGGGAGCCATAACCTGCCAAAATGAAGGCCACGGTGTGTTCTCCAGATTTGACAGCTTTCAGCCGTCAACGGATAGATTAATGCCCGAAAAGGACAACCCGAATCTCAATCGGGGTTCGTAAGTTTTTTACCCTTCGCTTTTTCGACAACGGATTTTTACGGTAAAACGGGATTACTGTGCCTCGCCTTCGATTTACCATCGCTGGAGAGTGGTGCACCATGGTACTGTTCCATTTCAAATCCATGCACGCATTTCTAAAAGTCGTACGACACCGTTTCGCCATTTCGGATGGATGTTGCACCTTGCACCGCGGATGTTGCACCCTGTAGATATCGATTATTCGAACGGCCATAACTTCTGGCTCGTTTAGAGTTACAGGAGCCATAACCTGTCAAAACGAAGGCCACGGTGAGTTCTACAACTTTGACCACTTTCAGCCGCCAATGGATAGATTAATGCCTGAAAAGGACAACCCGAATCTCAATCCGGTCTCGTAAGTTTTTACCCTTTATTTTTTCGACACCGGATTTTTACGGTAAAACGGGATTACCGTGCCTTGTCTTCGATTTACCATCGCTGGAGAGTGGTGCACCGTGGTACTGTTCCGTTTCAAATCCATGCACGCATTTCTAAAAGTCGTACGACGCTGTTTCGCCATTTCGGACGGATGTTGCACCTTACCCCGCGGATGTAGCACCCTGTACATATCGATTATTCGAACGGCCATAACTTCTGGCTCGTATAGAGTTATGGGAGCCATAACCTGTCAAAACGAAGGCCACGGTGAGTTCTACGGCTTTGACAGCTTTCAGCCATCAACGGATAGATTAATGCCCGAAAAGGACAACCCGAATCTCAATCGGGTCTCGTAAGTTTTTTACCCTTCGTTTTTTCGACACCGGATTTTTACGGTAAAACGGGATTACCGTGCCACGTCTTCGATTTACCATCGCTGGAGAGTGGTGCACCATGGTACTATTCTGTTTCAAATCCATGCACGCATTTCTAAAAGTCGTACGCCACTGTTTCGCCATTTCGGACGGATGTTGCACCTTGCACCGCGGATGTTGCACCATGTAGATATCGATTATTCGGACGGCCATAACTTCTGGCTCGTTTGTAGTTACGGGAGCCATAACCTATCAAAATGAAGGCCACGATGAGTTCTACGGCTTCAACAGCTTTCATCCGTCAACGGATAGATTAATGCCCGAAAAGGACAACCCGAATCTTAATCGGGCGTCGTAAGTTTTTTACCCTTCCTTTTTTCGGCATCGGATTTTTACGGTAAAACGGGATTACCGTGCCTCGTCTTCGATTTACCATTGCTGGAGAGTGGTGCACCATGGTACTATTCCATTTCAAATCCATGCACGCATTTCTAAAAGTCGTACGCCGCTGTTTCGCCATTTCGGACGGATGTTGCACCTTGCACCGCGGATGTTGCACCCTGTAGATATCGATTATTCGGACAGCCATAACTTTTGGCTCATTTAGAGTTACGGGAACCATAACCTGTCAAAACGAAGGCCACAGTGAGTTCTACGGCTTTGACCGATTTCAGCCGTCAACGAATAGATTAATGCCCAAAAAGGACAACCCGAATCTCAATCGGGTGTCGTAAGTTTTTTACCGTTCGTTTTTTCGACACCGGATTTTTACGGTAAAACGGGAGTACCGTACCTCGTCTTCGATTTACCATTGCTGGAGAGTGGTGCACCATGGTACTTTTCCGTTTCAAATCCATGCATGCATTTCTAAAAGTCGTACGGCACTGTTTCGCCTTTTCGGACGGATGTTGCACCTTGCGCCGCGGATGATGCACCCTGTAGATATCGATTATTCGGACGGTCATAACTTCTGGCTCGCTAAGAGTTACGGGAGCCATAACCTGTCAAAACGAAGGCCGCGGTGAGTTCTATGGCATTGACTGCTTTCACCCGTCAACGGATAGATTAATGCCCAAAAAGAACAAGCCGAATCTCAATCGGATCTCGTAAGTTATTTACCCTTCATTTTTTCGACGCCGGATTTTAACGGTAAAACGGGATTACCGTGGCTCGTCTTCGATTTACCATCGCTGGAGAGTGGTGCACCATGGTACTGTTCCATTTCAAATCCATGCACGCATTTCTAAAAGTCGTACGGCAATGTTTCGCCATTTTGGACGGATGTCACACCCTGTAGATATCGATTATTCGGACGGCCATAACTTATGGCTCGTTTAGAGTTACGGGAGCCATAACCTATCAAAACGAAGGCCACGGTGAGTTCTACGGTTTTGACCACTTTCAGCCGTCAAGGATAGATTAATGCCCTTAAAGGACAACCCGAATCTCTATCGGGCCTCGTAAGTTTTTTACCCTTCTTTTTTCGACACTGGATTTTAACGGTAAAACGGCATTACCGTGCCTCGTCTTCGATTTACCATCGCTAGAGAGTGGTGCACCATGGTACAGTTCCGTTTCAAATCCATGCACGTATTTCTAAAAGTCGTACGACATTGTTTCTCCATTTCGGACGGATGTTGCACAATGCACCGCGGATATTGCACCCTGTACATATCGATTATTCGGACGGCCATAACTTCTGGCTCGTTTAGAGTTACTGGAGCCATAACATGTCAAAACGAAGGCCACGGTGAGTTCTACGGCTTTGAAGCTTTCAGCCATCAACGGATAGATTAATGCCCAAAAAGGACAACCCGAATCTCAATCGGGTCTCGTAAGTTTTTTACCCTTCGTTTTTTCGACACCGGATTTTTACGGTAAAACGGAATTACCGTGCCTCGTCTTCGATTTACCATCGTTGGAGAGTGGTGCACCATGGTACTGTTCCGTTTCAAATCCATGCACGCATTTCTAAAAGTCATACGACATTATTTCACCATTTCGGACGGATGTTGCACCTTGCACCGCGGATGTTGCACCCTGTAGATATCGATTATTCGGACGGCCATAACTTCTGGCTAGTTTAGAGTTACGGGAGCCATTACCTGTCAAAACGAAGGCCAAGGTGAGTTCTACAGCTTTGACAGCTTTCAGCCGTCAACGGATAGATTAATGCCCGAAAAGGACAACCCGAATCTCAATCGGGGTTTGTAAGTTTTTTACCCTTAGCTTTTTCGACACCGAATTTTTACGGTAAAACGGGATTACTGTGCCTCGCCTTCGATTTACCATCGCTGGAGAGTGGTGCACCATGGTACCGTTCCATTTCGAATCCATGCACGCATTTCTAAAAGTCGTACGGCACCGTTTCGCCATTTCGGACGGATGTTGCACCTTGCACCGCAGATGTTGCACCCTGTAGATATCGATTATTCGGACGGCCATAACTTCTGGCTCGTTCAGAGTTACGGGTGCCATAACCTGTCAAAACGAAGGCCACGGTGAGTTCTACGGATTTGACCGCTTTTAGCCGTCAATGGATAGATTAATGCCCGAAAAGGACAACCCGAATCTCAATCCGGTCTCGTAAGTTTTTTACCCTTCGTTTTATCGACACCGGATTTTTACGGTAAAACGGGATTACCATGGCTCGTCTTCGATTTACCATCGCTTGAGAGTGGTGCACCATGGTACTGTTCCGTTTCAAATCCATGCACGCATTTCAAAAAGTCGTACGACACTGTTTCTCCATTTTGGACGGATGTTGCACCTTACCCCGCGGATGTTGCACCCTGTGCATATCGATTATTCGGACGGCCATAACTTCTGGCTCGTTTAGAGTTACGGGAGCCATAACCTGTCAAAACGAAGGCCACGGTGAGTTCTACGGCTTTGACAGCTTTCAGCCATCAACGGATAGATTAATGCCCGAAAAGGACAACCTGAATCTCAATCGGGTCTCGTAAGTTTTCTACCCTTCGTTTTTTCGACACCGGATTTTTACGGTAAAACGGGATTACCGTGCCTCGTCTTCGATTTACCATCGCTGGAGAGTGGTGCACCATGGTACTGTTCCATTTCAAATCCATGCACGCATTTCTAAAAGTCGTACGGCACCGTTTCGGACGGATGTTGCACCTTGCACCGCGGATGTCACACCCTGTAGATATCGATTATTCGGACCGCCATAACTTCCGGCTCGTTTAGAGTTACGGTAGCCATAACCTATCAAAACGAAGGCCACGGTGAGTTCTGCGGTTTTGACCACTTTCAGCCGTCAAGTTTAGATTAATGCCCGAAAAGGACAACCCGAATCTCTATCGGGCCTCGTAAGTTTTTTACCCTTCTTTTTTCGACACCGGATTTTAATGGTAAAACGGGATTACCGTGCCTCGTCTTCGATTTACCATCGCTGGAGTGTGGTGCACCATGGTACTGTTCCGTTTCAAATACATACACGCATTTCTAAAAGTTGTACAAAACTGTTTCTCCATTTCGGACGGATGTTGCACATTGCACCGCGGATATTGCACCCTATAGGTATCGATTATTCGGACGGCCATAACTTCTGGCTCGTTTAGAGTTACGGGAGCCATAACCTGTCAAAACGAAGGCCATGGTGAGTTCTACAGCTTTGACAGCTTTCAGCCGTCAACGGGTAGATTAATGCCTGAAAAGGATAACCCGAATCTCAATCCGGTCTCGTAAGTTTTTACCCTTTGTTTTTTCGACACCGGATTTTTACGGTAAAACGGGATTACCGTGCCTCGTCTTCGATTTACCATCGCTGGAGAGTGGTGCACCGGGTTACTGTTCTGTTTCAAATCCATGCACACATTTCTAAAAGTCGTACGACGCTGTTTCGCCATTTCGGACGGATGTTGCACCTTACCCTGCGGATGTTGCACCCTGTACATATCGATTATTCGAACGGCCATAACTTCTGGCTTGTTTAGAGTTATGGGAGCCATAACCTGTCAAAACGAAGGCCACGGTGAGTTCTACGGCTTTGACAGCTTTCAGCTATCAATGGATAGATTAACGCCCGAAAAGGACAACCTGAATCTCAATCGGGTCTCGTAAGTTTTCTACCCTTCGTTTTTTCGACACCGAATTTTTACGGTAAAACGGGATTACCGTGCCACGTCTTCGATTTACAATCGCTGGAGAGTGGTGCACCATGGTACTATTCCGTTTCAAATCCATGCACGCATTTCTAAAAGTCGTACGCCACTATTTCGCCATTTCGGACGGATGTTGCACCTTGCACCGCGGATGTTGCACCATGTAGATATCGATTATTCGGACGGCCATAACTTCTGGCTCGTTTAGAATTACGGGAGCCATAACCTGTCAAAATGAAGGCCACGGTGAGTTCTACGGCTTTGACCACTTTCATCTGTCAACGGATAGATTAATGCCCGAAAAGGACAACCCGAATCTCAATCGGGTGTCGTAAGATTTTTACCCTTCCTTTTTTCGACACCGGATTTTTACGGTAAAACGAGATTTCCGTGCCTCGTCTTCGATTTACCATCGCTGGAGAGTGGTGCACCATGGTACTATTCCGTTTCAAATCCATGCACGCATTTCTAAAAGTCGTACGCCACTGTTTTGCCATTTCGGACGGATGTTGCACCTTGCACCACGGATGTTGCACCCTGTAGATATCGATTATTCGGACGGCCATAACTTTTGGCTCATTTAGAGTTACGGGAACTATAACCTGTCAAAACGAAGGCCACGGTGAGTTCTACGACTTTGACCGCTTTCAGCCGTCAATGGATAGATTAATTCCAAAAAAGGACAACCCGAATCTCAATCGGGTCTCGTAAGTTTTTTACCCTTCGTTTTTTCGACACCGGATTTTTACGGTAAAACGGGATTACCGTGCCTCGTCTTCGATTTACCATCGCTGGAGAGTGGTGCACCATAGTACTGTTCCATTTTAAATCCATGCACGCATTTTTAAAAGTCCTACGGCACTGTTTCGCCATTTCGTACGGATGTTGCACCTTTGCACCGTGGATGTTGTACCCTGTCGATATCGATTATTCGGACAGTCATAACTTCTGGCTCGTTTAGAGTTACGGGAGACATAACCTGTCAAAACGAAGACCACGGTGAGTTCTACGGTTTTGACAGCTTTCAGCCATCAACGGATAGATTAATGCCCAAAAAGGACAACCCGAATCTCAATCGGGTCTCGTAAGTTTTTTACCCATCGTTTTTTCGACGCCGGATTTTAACGGTAAAACGGGATTACCGTGGCTCGTCTTCGATTTACCATCGCTGGAGAGTGGTGCACCATGGTACTGTTCCATTTCAAATCCATGCACGCATTTCTAAATGTCGTACGGCTCTGTTTCGCAATTTCGGACGGATGTTGCACCTTGCAACGCGGATGTTGCACCCTGTAGATATCGATTATTCGGACGGCCATAACTTCTGGATCCTTTAGAGTTATGGGAGCCATAACCCGTCAAAACGAAGGCCACGGTGAGTTCTACGGCTTTGACAGCTTTCAGCCATCAACGGATAGATTAATGCCCGAAAAGGACAACCCGAATCTCAATCGGGTCTCGTAAGTTTTTTACCCTTTGTTTTTTCGGCACCAGATTTTTACGGTAAAACGGGATTACCATGGCTCGCCTTCGATTTACCATCGCTGGAGAGTGGTGCACCATGGTACTGTTCCATTTCAAATCCATGCATGCATTTCTAAAAGTCGTACCGCACTGTTTCGCCATTTCGGACGGATGTTGCACCTTGCACCATGGATGTTGCACCTTGTAGATATCGATTATTCGGACGACCATAACTTCTGGCTCGTTTAGAGTTGCGGGAGCCATAACCTGTCAAAACGAAGGCCACGGTGAGTTTTACGGCTTTGACTGCTTTCTGCCGTCAACGGATAGATTAATGCCCAAAAAGGACAAGCCGAATCTCAATCGGATCTCGTAAGTTATTTTGCCTTCATTTTTTCGACGCCGGATTTTAACGGTAAAACCGGATTACCATGGCTCGTCTTCGATTTACCATCGCTGGAGAGTGGTGCACCATGGTACTGTTCCATTTCAAATCCATGCACGCATCTCTAAAAGTCGTACGGTAATGTTTCGCCATTTTGGATGGATGTCACCCCCTGTAGATATCGATTATTCGGACGGCCATAACTTCTGGCTCGTTTAGAGTTACGGGAGCCATAACCTATCAAAACGAAGGCCACGGTGAGTTCTACGGTTTTGACCACTTTCAGCCGTCAAGGATAGATTAATGCCCGAAAAGGACAACCCGAATCTCTATCGGTCCTCGTAAGTTTTTTACCCTTCTTTTTTCGACACCGGATTTTAACGGCAAAACGACATTACCGTGCCTCGTCTTGGATTTACCATCGCTGGAGAGTGGTGCACCATGGTACTGTTCCGTTTCAAATCCATGCACGCATTTCTAAAAGTCGTACGACACTGTTTCTCCATTTCGGACGGATGTTGCACATTGCACCGCGGATATTGCACCCTGTAGATATCGATTATTCGGACGGCCATAACTTCTGGCTCGTTTAGAGTTACTGGAGCCATAACATGTCAAAACGAAGGCCACGGTGAGTTCTACGGCTTTGAAGCTTTCAGCCATCAACGGATAGATTAATGCCCAAAAAGGACAAACCGAATCTCAATCGGGTCTCGTAAGTTTTTTACCCTTCGTTTTTTCGACACCGGATTTTTACGGTAAAACGGAATTACCGTGCCTCGTCTTCGATTTACCATCGTTGGAGAGTGGTGCACCATGGTACTATTCCGTTTCAAATCCATGCACGCATTTCTAAAAGTGATACGACACTATTTCGCCATTTCGGACGGATGTTGCACCTTGCACCGCGGATGTTGCACCCTGTAGATATCGATTATTCGGACGGCCATAACTTCTGGCTAGTTTAGAGTTACGGGAGCCATAACCTGTCAAAACGAAGGCCACGGTGAGTTCTACAGCTTTGACAGCTTTCAGCCGTCAACGGATAGATTAATGCCCGAAAAGGACAACCCGAATCTCAATCGGGGTTCGTAAGTTTTTTACCCTTAGCTTTTTCGACACCGGATTTTTACGGTAAAACGGGATTACTTTGCCTCGCCTTCGATTTACCATCGCTGGAGAGTGGTGCACCATGGTACTATTCCATTTCAAATCCATGCACGCATTTCTAAAAGTCGTACGGCACCGTTTCGCCATTTCGGACGGATGTTGCACCTTGCACCGCGGATGTTGCACCCTGTAGATATCGATTATTCGGACGGCCATAACTTCTGGCTCGTTTAGAGTTACAGGAGCCATAACCTGTCAAAACGAAGGCCACGGTGAGTTCTACAGCTTTGACCGCTTTCAGCCGTCAACGGTTAGATTAATGCCTGAAAAGGACAACCCGAATCTCCATCCGGTCTCGTAAGTTTTTACCCTTTGTTTTTTCGACACCGGATTTTTACGGTAAAACGGGATTACCGTGCCTCGTCTTCGATTTACCGTCGCTTAAGAGTGGTGCACCGTGGTACTGTTCCATTTCAAATCCATGCACGTATTTCTAAAAGTCGTACGACACTGTTTCTCCATTTCCGACGGATGTCGCACCTTACCCCGCGGATGTTGCACCATGTACATATCGATTATTCGGACGGCCATAACTTCTGGCTCGTTTAGAGTTATGGGAGCCATAACCTGTCAAAACGAAGGCCACGGTGAGTTCTACGGCTTTGACAGCTTTCAGCCATCAACGGATAGATTAATGCCCGAAAAGGACAACTTGAATCTCAATCGGGTCTCGTAAGTTTTCTACCCTTCGTTTTTTCGACACCGAATTTTTACGGTAAAACGGGATTACCGTGCCACGTCTTCGATTTACAATCGCTGGAGAGTAGTGCACCATGGTACTATTCCATTTCAAATCCATGCACGCATTTCTAAAAGTCATACGCCACTATTTCGCCATTTCGGACGGATGTTGCACCTTGCACCGCGGATGTTGCACCATGTAGATATCGATTATTCGGACGGCCATAACTTCTGGCTCGTTTAGAATTACGGGAGCCAAAACCTGTCAAAATGAAGGCCACGGTGAGTTCTACGGCTTTGACCGCTTTCATCTGTCAACGGATAGATTAATGCCCGAAAAGGACAACCCGAATCTCAATCGGGTCTCGTAAGATTTTTACCCTTCCTCTTTTCGACACCGGATTTTTACGGTAAAACGGTATTTCCGTGCCTCGTCTTCGATTTACCATCGCTGGAGAGTGGTGCACCATGGTACTATTCCGTTTCAAATCCATGGACGCATTTCTAAAAGTCGTACGCCACTGTTTTGCCATTTCGGACGGATGTTGCACCTTGCACCACGGATGTTGCACCCTGTAGATATCGATTATTCGGACGGCCATAACTTTTGGCTCATTTAGAGTTACGGGAACTATAACCTGTCAAAACGAAGGCCACGGTGATTTCTACGGCTTTGACCGCTTTCAGCCGTCAACGGATAGATTAATTCCGAAAAAGGACAACCCGAATCTCAATCGGGTCTCGTAAGATTTTTACCCTTCCTTTTTTCGACACCGGATTTTTACGGTAAAACGGGATTACCGTGCCTCGTCTTCGATTTACCATCGCTGGAGAGTGGTGCACCATGGTACTGTTCCATTTTAAATCCGTGCACGCATTTTTAAAAGTTGTACGGCACTGTTTCGCCATTTCGGACGGATGTTGCACCTTGCACCGCGGATGTTGTACCCTGTAGATATCGATTATTCGGACGGTCATAACTTCTGGCTCGTTTAGAGTTACGGGAGACATAACCTGTCAAAACGAAGCCACGGTGAGTTCTATGGCTTTGACAGCTTTCAGCCATCAACGGATAGATTAATGCCCAAAAAGGACAACCCGAATCTCAATCGGGTCTCGTAAGTTTTTTACCCATCGTTTTTTCGATGCCGGATTTTAACGGTAAAACGGGATTACCGTGGCTCGTCTTCGATTTACCATCGCTGGAGAGTGGTACACCATGGTACTGTTCCATTTCAAATCCATGCACGCATTTCTAAAAGTCGTGCGGCTCTGTTTCGCAATTTCGGACGGATGTTGCACCTTGCAACGCGGATGTTGCACCCTGTAGATATCGATTATTCGGACGGCCATAACTTCTGGATCGTTTAGAGTAATGGGAGCCATAACCTGTCAAAACGAAGGCCACGATGAGTTCTACGGCTTTGACAGCTTTCAGCCGTCAACGGATAGATTAATGCCCGAAAAGGACAACCCGAATCTCAATCGGGTCTCGTAAGTTTTTTACCCTTTGTTTTTTCGGCACCAGATTTTTACGGTAAAACGGGATTACCATGGCTCGTCTTCGATTTACCATCGCTGGAGAGTGGTGCACCATGGTACTGTTCCATTTCAAATCCATGCATGCATTTTTAAAGTCGTACGGCACTGTTTCGCCATTTCGGACGGATGTTGCACCTTGCACCACGGATGTTGCACCCTGTAGATATCGATTATTCGGACGACCATAACTTCTGGCTCGTTTAGAGTTGCGGGAGCCATAACCTGTCAAAACGAAGGCCACGGTGAGTTTTACGGCTTTGACTGCTTTCTGCCGTCAACGGATATATTAATGCCCAAAAAGGACAACCCGAATCTCAATCGGGTCTCGTAAGTTTTTTACCCTTCATTTTTTCGATACCGGATTTTTACGGTAAAACGGGATTACCGTGCCTCGTCTTTGATTTACCATCGTTGGAGAGTGGTGCACCATGGTACTGTTCTGTTTCAAATCCATGCACGCATTTCTAAAAGTCGTACGGCGCTGTTTCGCCATTTCGGACGGATGTTGCACTTTGCACCGCGGATGTTGCACCCTGTAGATATCGATTATTCAGACGGTCATAACTTCTGGCTCGTTTAGAGTTACGGGAGCCATAACCTGTGAAAACGAAGGCCACGGTGAGTTCTACGACTTTGACAGCTTTCAGCCGCCAACGGATGGACTAATGCCCAAAAAGGACAACCCGAATCTCAATTGGGTCTCGTAAGTTCTTTACCCTTCGTTTTTTCGACACCTGATTTTAACGGTAAAACGGGATTACCGGGGATCGTCTTCGATTGACCATCGCTGGAGAGGGGTGCACCATGGTACCGTTCCATTTCAAATCCATGCACGCATTTCTAAAATCCGTACGGCACAATTTCGCCATTTCGGACGGATGTTGCACCTTGCACCGCGGATGTTGCACCTTGTAGATATCGATTATTCGGACGACCATAACTTCTGCCTCATTTAGAGTTACGGGAGCCATAACCTGTCAAAACGAAGGCCACGGTGAGTTCTACGGCTTTGATCACTTTCAGCCGTCAAAGGATAGATTAATGCCCGAAAAGGACAACCCGAATCTCAATCGGGTCTCGTAAGTTTTTTACCCTTCGTTTTTTCGACACCGGATTTTTACGGTAAAACGGGATTACCGTGGCTCGTCTTCGATTTACCATCGCTGGAGAGTGGTGCACCATGGTACTGTTCTGTTTCAAATCCATGTATGCATTTCTAAAAGTCGTACGGCACTGTTTCGCCATTACGGACGGATGTTGCACCTTGCACCGCGGATGTTGCACCCTGTAGATATCGATTATTCGGACGGTCATAACTTCTGGGTCGTTTAGAGTTACGGGAGCCATAACCTTTCAAAACGAAGGCCACAGTGAGTTCTACGGTTTTGACCGCTTTCAGCCGTCAATGGATAGATTAATGCCCAAAAAGGATAACCCGAATCTCAATCGGGTCTCGTAAGTTTTTTACCCTTCGTTTTTTCGACACCGGATTTTTACTGTAAAACGGGTTACCGTGCCTCGTCTTCGATTTACCATCGCTGGAGAGTGGTGCACCATGGTACTGTTCCATTTTAAATACATGCATGCGTTTCTAAAAGTCGTATGGCACTGCTTCACCATTTCGGACGGATGTTGCACCTTGCACCGCGGATGTTGCACCCTATAGATATCGATTATTCGGACGGTCATAACTTCTGGCTCGTTTAGAGTTACGGGAGCCATAACCTGTCAAAACGAAGGCCACGGTGAGTTCTACGGCTTTGACAACTTTCAGCCGTCAACGGATGGACTAATGCCCAAAAAGGACAACCCGAATCTCAATTGGGTCTCGTAAGTTTTTTACCCTTCGTTTTTTCGACACCGGATTTTAACGGTAAAACGGGATTACCGGGGATCGTCTTCGATTGACCATCGCTGGAGAGGGGTGCACCATGGTACTGTTCTGTTTCAAATCCATGCATGCATTTCCAAAAGTCGTACGGCACTGTTTCTCCATTTCGGACGGATGTTGCACCTTGCACCGATGATATTGCACCCTGTAGATATCGATTATTCGGACGACCATAACTTCTGGCTCGTTTAGATTTGCGGGAGCCATAACCTGTTAAAACGAAGGCCACGGTGAGTTTTACGGCTTTGACTGCTTTCAGCCGTCAACGGATAGATTAATGCCCAAAAAGGACAACCCGAATCTCAATCGGGTCTCGTAAGTTTTTTACGCTTCGTTTTTTCGATACCGGATTTTTACGGTAAAATGGGATTACCGTGCCTCGTCTTCGATTTACCATCGCTGGAGAGGGGTGCACCATGGTACCGTTCCATTTCAAATCCATGCACGCATTTCTAAAAGTCGTACGGCTGCATGGATTTTTACGGTAAAACGGGATTACCATGGCTCGCCTTCGATTTACCATCGCTGGAGAGTGGTGCACCATGGTACTGTTCCATTTCAAATCCATGCATGCATTTCTAAAAGTCGTACCGCACCGTTTCTCCATTTCGGACGGATGTTGCACCTTGCACCGCGGTTGTTGCACCCTGTAGATATCGATTATTCGGACGACCATAACTTCTGGCTCGTTTAGATTTGTGGGAGCCATAACCTATCAAAACGAAGGCCACGGTGAGTTTTACGGCTTTGACTGCTTTCAGCCGTCAACGGATAGATTAATGCCCCAAAAGGACAACCCGAATCTCAATCGGGTCTCGTAAGTTTTTTACCCTTCGTTTTTTCGATACCGGATTTTTACGGTAAAACGGGATTACCGTGCCTCGTCTTTGATTTACCATCGCTGGAGAGTGGTGCACCATGGTACTGTTCTGTTTCAAATCCATGCACGCATTTCTAAAAGTCGTACGGCACTGTTTCGCCATTTCGGACGGATGTTGCACCTTGCACCGCGGATGTTGCGCACTGTAGATATCGATTATTCAGACGGTCATAACTTTTGGCTCGTTTAGAGTTACGGGAGCCATAACCTGTCAAAACGAAGGCCACGGTGAGTTCTACGACTTTGACAGTTTTCAGCCGTCAATGGATGGACTAATGCCCAAAAAGGACAACCCGAATCTCAATTGGGTCTCGTAAGTTTTTTACCCTTCGTTTTTTCGACACCGGATTTTAACGGTAAAACGGGATTACCGGGGATCGTCTTCGATTGACCATCGCTGGAGAGGGGTGCACCATGGTACTGTTCTCTTTCAAATCCATGCATGCATTTCCAAAAGTCGTACGGCACTGTTTCTCCATTTCGGACGGATGTTGCACCTTGCACCGCGGATGTTGCACCCTGTAGATATCGATTATTCGGACGACCATAACTTCTGGCTCGTTTAGATTTGCGGGAGCCATAACCTGTCAAAACGAAGGCCACGGTGAGTTTTACGGCTTTGACTGCTTTCAGCCGTCAATGAATAGATTAATGCCCAAAAAGGACAACCCGAATCTCAATCGGGTCTCGTAAGTTTTTTACCCTTCGTTTTTTCGATACCGGATTTTTACGGTAAAACGGGATTACCGTGCCTCGTCTTTGATTTACCATCGCTGGAGAGTGGTGCACCATGGTACTGTTCTGTTTCAAATCCATGCACGCATTTCTAAAAGTCGTACGGCACTGTTTCGCCATTTCGGACGGATGTTGCACCTTGCACCGCGGATGTTGCACCCTGTAGATATCGATTATTCGGACGGCCATAACTTTTGGCTCGTTTAGAGTTACGGGAGCCATAACCTGTCAAAACGAAGGCCACGGTGAGTTCTACGGCTTTGATCGCTTTCAGCCATCAACGGATAGATTAATGCCCGAAAAGGACAACTCGAATCTCAATCGGGTCTCGTAAGTTTTTTACCCTTCGTTTTTTCGACACCGGATTTTTACGGTAAAACGGGATTACCGTGGCTCGTCTTCGATTTACCATCGCTGGATAGTGGTGCACCATGGTACTGTTCTGTTTCAAATCCATGGATGCATTTCCAAAAGTCGTACGACACTGTTTCGCCATTACGGACGGATGTTGCTCCTTGCACCGCGGATGTTGCACCCTGTAGATATCGATTATTCGGACGGTCATAACTTCTGGCTCGTTTAGAGTTACGGGAGCCATAACCTTTCAAAACGAAGGCCACGGTGAGTTCTACGGCTTTGACCGCTTTCAGCCATCAACGGATAGATTAATGCCCAAAAAGGATAACCCGAATCTCAATCGGGTCTCGTAAGTTTTTTACCCTTCGTTTTTTCGACACCGGATTTTTACTGTAAAACGGGATTACCGTGCCTCGTCTTCGATTTACCATTGCTGGAGAGTGGTGCACCATGGTACTTTTCCATTTTAAATCCATGCACGCGTTTCTAAAAGTCGTATGGCACTGCTTCGCCATTTCGGACGGATGTTGCACCTTGCACCGTGGATGTTACACCCTATAGATATCGATTATTCGGACGGTCATAACTTCTGGCTCGTTTAGAGTTACGGGAGCCATAACCTGTCAAAACGAAGGCCACGGTGAGTTCTACGGCTTTGAAAGCTTTCAGCCATCAACGGATAGATTAATTCCCAAAAAGGACAACCCGAATCTCAATCGGGTCTCGTAAGTTTTTTACCCATCGTTTTTTCGACGCCGGATTTTAATGGTAAAATAGGATTACCGTGGCTCGTCTTCGATTTACCATCGCTGGAGAGTGGTGCGCCATGGTACTGTTCCATTTCAAATCCATGCACGCATTTCTAAAAGTCGTACGGCACTGTTTCGTCATTTCGTACGGATGTTGCACCTTGCAACGCGGATGTTGCACCCTGTAGATATCGATTATTCGGACGGCCATAACTTCTGGATCGTTTAGAGTTACGGGAGCCATAACCTGTCAAAACGAAGGCCACGGTGAGTTTTACGGTTTTGACAGCTTTCAGCCGTCAACGGATAGATTAATGCCCGAAAAGGACAACCCGAATCTCAATCGGGTCTCGTAAGTTTTTTACCCTTCGTTTTTTCGACACCGGATTTTTACGGTAAAACGGGATTACCGTGCCTCGTCTTCGATTTACCATCGCCGGAGAGTGGTGCACTATGGTACTGTTCCGTTTCAAATCCATGCACGCATTTCTAAAAGTCGTACGGCACTTTTTCGCCATTTCGGACGGATGTTGCACCTTGCAACGCGGATGTTGCACCTTGTAGATATCGATTATTCGGACGACCATAACTTCTGGATCGTTTAGAGTTGCGGGAGCCGTAACCTGTCAAAACGAAGGCCACGGTGAGTTTTACGGTTTTGACAGCTTTCAGCCGTCAACGGATAGATTAATGCCCGAAAAGGACAACCCGAATCTCAATCGGGTCTCGTAAGTTTTTTACCCTTCGTTTTTTCGACACCGGATTTTTACGGTAAAACGGGATTCCGTGCCTCGTCTTCGATTTACCATCGCTGGAGAGTGGTGCACCATGGTACTGTTCCATTTTAAATCCATGCACGCATTTCTAAAAGTCGTAGGACACCGTTTCGCCATTTCGGATGGATGTTGCACCTTGCACCGCAGATGTTGCACCATATAGATATCGATTATACGGACGGCCATAACTTTTGGATCGTTTAGAGTTACGGGAGCCATAACCTGTCAAAACGAAGGCCACGGTGAGTTCTACGGTTTTGACCGCTTTCAGCCGTCAACGGATAGATTAATGCCCGAAAACGACAACCCGAACCTCAATTGGGTCTCGTATGTTTTTTACCCTTCGTTTTTTCGACACCGGATTTTTACGGTAAGACGGGATTACCGTGCCTCGTCTTCGATTTACCATCGCTGGAGAGTGGCACGCAATGGTACTGTTCCGTTTCAAATCCATGCACGCATTTCTAAAAGTCGTACGGCACTGTTTCGCCATTTCGGACGGATGTTGCACCTTGCACCGCGGATGTTGCACCCTGTAGATATCGATTATTCGGACGGCCATAAATTCTGGATCGTTTAGAGTTACGGGAGCCATAACCTGTCAAAACGAAGGCCACGGTGAGTTCTACGGCTTTGACTGCTTTCAGCCGTCAAAGGATAGATTAATGCCCAAAAAGGACAACCCGAATCTCAATCGGGTCTCGTAAGTTTTTTACCCTTCGTTTTTTCGACACCGGATTTTTACGGTAAAACGGGATTACCGTGCCTCGTCTTCGATTTACCATCGCTGGAGAGTGGTGCACCATGGTACTGTTCCATTTTAAATCCATGCACGTATTTCTAAAAGTCGTACGGCACTGTTTCGCCATTTCGGACGGATGTTGCACCTTGCACCGCGGATGTTGCACCCTATAGATATCGATTATTCGGACGGTCATAACTTCTGGCTCGTTTAGAGTTACAGGAGCCATAACCTGTCAAAACAAAGGCCACAGTGAGTTCTACGGCTTTGACAACTTTCAGCCATCAACGGATAGATTAATGCCCAAAAAGGACAACCCGAATCTCAATCGGGTCTCGTAAGTTTTTTACCCATCGTTTTTTCAACGCCGGATTTTAACGGTAAAATGGGATTACCGTGGCTCGTCTTCAATTTACCATCGTTGGAGAGTGGTGCACCATGGTACTGTTCCATTTCAAATCCATGCACGCATTTCTAAAAGTCGTACGGCACTGTTTCATCATTTCGGACGGATGTTTCACCTTGCAACGCGGATGTTGCACCCTGTAGATATCGATTATTCGGACGGCCGTAACTTCTGGATCGTTTAGTGTTACGGGAGCCATAACCTGTCAAAACGAAGGCCACGGTGAGTTCTACGGTTTTGACAGCTTTCAGCCGTCAACGGATAGATTAATACCCGAAAACGACAACCCGAATCTCAATCGGGTCTCATAAGTTTTTTACCCTTCGTTTTTTCGACACCGGATTTTTACGGTAAAACGGGATTACCGTGGCTCGTCTTCGATTTACCATCGCTAGAGAGTGGTGCACCATGGTATTGTTCCTTTTCAAATCCATGCATGCATTTCTAAAAGTCGTGCGGCACTGTTTCGCCATTTCGGACGGATGTTGCGTCTTGCACCGCGGATGTTGCACCCTGTAGATATAGATTATTCGGACGACCATAACTTCTGGCTCATTTAGAGTTACGGAAGTCATAACCTGTCAAAACGAAGGCCACGGTGAGCTTTATGGCTTTGACCGCTTTCAGCCATCAACGAATAGATTAATGCCCAAAAAGGACAACCCGAATCTCAATCGGGTCTCGTAAGTTTTTTACCCTTCGTTTTTTCGACACCGGATTTTTACGGTAAAACGGGATTACCGTGCCTCGTCTTCGATTTACCATCGCTGCAGAGTGGTGCACCATGGTACTGTTCGGTTTCAAATCCATGCACGCATTTCTAAAAGTCGTACGGCACTGTTTCACCATTTCGGACGGATGTTGCACCTTGCACCGCGGATGTTGCACCCTGTAGATATCGATTATTTGGACGGTCATAAATTCTGGCTCGTTTAGAGTTACGGGAGCCATAACCTGTCGAAATGAAGGCCACATTGAGTTCTACGGCTTTGACAGCTTTCAACCGTCAACGGATAGATTAATGCCCAAAAAGGACAACCCGAATCTCAATCGGGTCTCGTAAGTTTTTTGCCCTTCGTTTTTTCGACACCGGATTTTAACGGTAAAACGGGATTATAATGGCTCGTCTTCGATTTACCATCGCGGGAGAGGGGTGCACCATGGCACCGTTCCATTTCATATCCATGCACGCATTTCTAAAAGTCGTACGACACAATTTCACCATTTCGGACGGATGTTGCACCCTGTAGATATCGATTATTCGGACGGCCATAACTTCTGGCTCGTTTAGAGTTACGTGAGCCATAACCTGTCAAAACGAAGGCCACGGTGAGTGTTACGGCTTTGACCGCTTTCAGCCGTCAACGGATAAATTAATGCCCAAAAAGGACAACCCGAATCTCAATCGGGCCTCGTAAGTTTTTTACCCTTCGTTTTTTCGACACCGGATTTTTACGGTAAAACGGGATTACCGTGCCTCGTCTTCGATTTACCATCGCTGGAGAGTGGTGCACCATGATACTGTTCAGTTTCAAATCCATGCATGCATTTCTAAAAGTCGTACGGCACTGTTTCGCCATTTCGGACGGATGTTGCACCTTGCACCGCGGATGTTGCACCCTGTAGATATCGATTATTCGGACGGTCATAACTTCTGGCTCGTTTAGTGTTACGGGAGCCATAACCTTTCAAAACGAAGGCCACGGCGAGTTCTACGGCTTTGACCGCTTTCAGCCGTCAACGGATAGACTAATCCCCAAAACGGATAACCCGATTCTCAATCTGCTCTCGTAAGTTTTTTACCCTTCTTTTTTTCGACACCGGATTTTTACTGTAAAACGGGATTACCGTGCCTCGTCTTCGATTTACCATCGCTGGAGAGTGGTGCACCATGGTACTGTTCCATTTTAAATCCACGCACGCATTTCTAAAAGTCGTACGACACTGTTTCGCCATTTCTGACGGATGTTGCACCTTGCACCACGGATGTTGCACCCTATAGATATCGATTATTCGGACGGTCCTAACTTCTGGCTCGTTTAGAGTTACGGGAGCCATAACCTGTCAAAACGAAGGCCACGGTGAGTTCTACAGCTTTGACAGCTTTTAGCCATCAATGGATAGATTAATGCCCAAAAAGGACAACCCGAACCTCAATCGGGTCTCGTAAGTTTTTTACCCATCGTTTTTTCGACGCCGTATTTTTACGGTAAAATGGGATTACCGTGGCTCGTCTTCGATTTACCATCGCTGGAGAGTGGTGCACCATGGTACTGTTCCATTTCAAATCCATGCAAGCATTTCTAAAAGTCGTACGGCACTGTTTCGTCATTTCGGACGGATGTTGCACCTCGCAACGCGGATGTTGCACCTTGTAGATATCGATTATTCGGACGGCCATAACTTCTGGATCGTTTAGAGTTACGGGAGCCATAACCTGTCAAAACGAAGGCCACGGTGAGTTCTACTGTTTTGAAAGCTTTCAGCCGTCAACGGATAGATTAATGCCCGAAAAGGACAACCCGAATCTCAATCGGGTCTCGTAAGTTTTTTACCCTTCGTTCTTTCGACACCGGATTTTTACGGTAAAACGGGATTACCGTGCCTCGTCTTCGATTTACCATCGCTGGAGAGTGGTGCAACATGGTACTGTTCTGTTTCAAATCCATGCACGCATTTCTAAAAGTCGTACGGCACTGTTTCGCCATTTCGGACGGATGTTGCACCTTGCACCGCAGATGTTGCACCCTGTAGATATCGATTATTCGGACGGTCATAACTTCTGGCTCGTTTAGAGTTACGGGAGCCATAACCTTTCAAAACGAAGGCCGCGGTGAGTTCTACGGCTTTGACCGCTTTCAGCCGTCAACGGATAGATTAATGCCCAAAAAGGATAACCCGAATCTCAATCGGGTCTCGTAAGTTTTTTACCCTTCGTTTTTTCGACACCGGATTTTTACTGTAAAACGGGATTACCGTTCCTCGTCTTCGATTTACCATCGCTGTAGAGTGGTGCACCATGGTACTGTTCCATTTTAAATCCATGCACGCATTTCTAAAAGTCGTACGGCACCGTTTCGCCATTTCGGACGGATGTTGCACCTTGCACCGCGGACTATAGATATCGATTATTTGGACGGTCATAACTTCTGGCTCGTTTAGAGTTAACGGGAGCCATAACCTGTCAAAACGAAGGCTAGGGTGAGTTCTACGGCTTTGACAGCTCTCAGCCATCAACGGATAGATTAATGCCCAAAAAGGACAACCCGAATCTCAATCGGGTCTCGTAAGTTTTTTACCCATCGTTTTTTCGACGCCGGATTTTAACGGTAAAATGGGATTACCGTGGCTCGTCTTCGATTTACCATCGCTGGAGAGTGGTTCACCATGGTACTGTTCCAGTTCAAATCCATGCAAGCATTTCTAAATGTCGTAAGGCACTGTTTCGTACTTTCGGACGGATGTTGCACCTTACAACGCGGATGTTGCACCCTGTAGATATCGATTATTCGGACAGCCATAACTTCTGGATCGTTTAGAGTTACGGGAGCAATAACCTGTCAACACGAAGGCCACGGTGAGTTCTACGGTTTTGACAGCTTTCATCCGTCAACGGATAGATTAATGCCCGAAAAGGACAACCCGAATCTCAATCGGGTCTCGTAAGTTTTTTACCCTTCGTTTTTTCGACAACGGATTTTTACGGTAAAACGGGATTACCGTGCCTCGTCTTCGATTTACCATCGCTGGAGAGTGGTGCACTATGGTACTGTTCCATTTCAAATCCATGCACGCATTTCTAATAGTCGTACGGCACTATTTCGCCATTTCGGACGGATGTTGCACCTTGCACCGCGGATGTTGCACCATGTAGATATCGATTATTCGGACGGTCATAACTTCTGGCTCATTTAGAGTTACGGGAGCCATAACCCGTCAAAACGAAGGTCACGGTGAGTTCTACGGCTTTGACCGCTTTCAGCCGTCAACGGATAGATTAATGCCCAAAAAGGACAACCCGAATCTCAATCGGGCCTCGTAAGTTTTATCCTTCGTTTTTTCGACACCGTATTTTTACGGTAAAACGGGATTACCGTGCCTCGCCTTTGATTTACCATCGCTGGAGAGTGGTGCACCATGGTATTGTTCCGTTTTAAATCCATGCACGCATTTCTAAAAGTCGTACGGCGCTGTTTTGCCATTTCGGACGGATTTTGCACCTTGCCCCGCGGATGTTGCACCCTGTAGATATCGATTATTCGGACGGTCATAACTTCTGGCTCGTTTAGAGTTACGGGAGCAATAAGCTGTCAAAACGAAGGCCACGGTGAGTTCTACGTCTTTGACTGCTTTTAACCGTCAACGGATAGATTAATGCACAAAAAGGACAACCCGAATCTCAATCCGGTCTCGTAAGTTTTTTACCCTTCGTTTTTTCGACACCGGATTTTAACGATAAAATGGGATTACCGTGGATCGTCTTCGATTTACCATCACTGGAGAGGGGTGCACCATGGTACCGTTCCATTTCAAATCCATGCACGCATTTCTAAAAGTCATACGGCACAATTTCGCCATTTCGGATGGATGTTTTACCTTGCACCGCGGACGTTGCACCCTGTAGATATCGATTATTCGGACGGCCATAACTTCTGGCTCGTTTAGAGTTACGGGAGCCATAACCTGTCAAAACGAAGGCCACGGTGAGTTCTACGGCTTTCACAGCTTTCAGCCGTCAACGGATAGATTAATGCCCAAAAAGGACAACCCGAATCTCAATCGGGTCTCGTAAGTTTTTTACCTTTCGTTTTTTTGACACCGAATTTTAACGGTAAAACGGGATTACCGTTCCTCGTCGTCGATTTACCATCGCTGGAGAGTGGTGCACTATGGTACTGTTCCGTTTCAAACCATTGCACGCATTTCTAAAAGTGGTACGACACTGTTTCGCCATTTCGGACGGATGTTGCACCTTGCACCGCGGATGTTGCACCCTGTAGATATCGGTTATTTGAACGGCCATTACTTCTGGCTCGTTTAGAGTTACGGGAGCCATAACCTATCAAACGAAGGCCACGGTGAGTTCTACGGCTTTGACCGCTTTCAACCGTCAACGGATAGATTAATGCCCGAAAAGGACAACCCGAATCTCAATCGGGTCTCGAAAGTTTTTTACCCTTCGTTTTTTCGACACTGGATTTGCACGGTAACACGGGATTACCGTGGCTCGTCTTCGATTTACCATAGCTGGAGAGTGGTGCACCATGGTACTATTCCGTTTCAAATCCATGCACGCATTTCTAAAAGTCGTACGGCACTGTTTTGCCATTTCGGACGGATGTTACACCTTGCACCGCGGATGTTGCACCCTGTAGATATCGATTATTCAGACGGTCATAACTTGTGGCTCGTTAAGAGTTACGGGAGCCATAACCTGTCAAAACGAAGGCCATGGTGAGTTCTACGGCTTTGACCGCTTTCAGCCATCAACGGATAGATTAATGCCCAAAAAGGACAACCCGAATCTCAATCGGGTCTCGTAAGTTTTTTACCCATCGTTTTTTCGACGCCGTATTTTAACGGTAAAACGGGATTACCGTGGCTCATCTTTGAATTTACCATTGCTGGAGAGTGGTGCACCATGGTACTGTTCCGTTTCAAATCCATGCACGCATTTCTAAAAGTCATACGGCACTGTTTCGCCATTTCGGACGGATGTTGCACCTTGCACCGCGGACGTTGCACCCTGTAGATATCGATTATTCGGACGACCATAACGTTTGGCTAGTTTAGAGTTACAGGAGCCATAACCTGTCAAAACGAAGGCCACGGTGAGTTCTACGGTTTTGACAGCTTTCGGCCATCAACGGATAGATTAATGCCCGAAAAGGACAACCCGAATCTCAATCGGGTCTCGTAAGTTTTTTACCCTTCATTTTTTTGACGTCGGATTTTTACGGTAAAACGGGATTACCGTGGCTCGTCTTCGATTTACCATTGCTGGAGACTGGTGCGCCATGGTATTGTTCCGTTTCAAATCCATGCATGCATTTCTAAAAGTCGTACGGCACTGTTCGCCATTTCGGACGGCTGTTGCACCTTGCACCGCGGACGTTGCACCCTGTAGATATCGATTATTCGGACGGCCATAACTTCTGGCTCGTTTAGAGTTACGGGAGCCATAACCTGTCAAATCGAAGGCCACATTGAGTTCTACAGCTTTGACTGGTTTCAGCCGTCAACGGACAGATTAATGCCCGAAAAGGACAACCCGAATCTTAATCGGGTCTCGTAAGTTTTTTACCCTTCGTTTTTTCGACGCCGGATTTTAACGGTAAAACGGGATTACCGTGGCTCGTCTTCGATTTACCATCGCTGGAGAGTGGTGCACCATGGTACTGTGCCGTTTCAACACCATGCACGCATTTCTAAAAGTTGTACGACACTGTTTCGCCATTTCGGACGGATGTTGCACCTTGCACCGCGGATGTTGCACCCTGTAGATATCGATTATTCGGACGGTCATAACTTCTGGCTCGTTTAGAGTTACGGGAGCCATAACCTGTCAAAACGAAGGCCATGGTGAGTTCTATGGCTTTGACAGCTTTCAGCCGTCAACGGATAGATTAATGCCCAAAAAGGATAACCCGAATCTCAATCGGGTCTCGTAAGTTTTTTACCCATCGTTTTTTCGACGCCGGATTTTAACGGTAAAACGGGATTACCGTGGCTCGTCTTCGATTTACCATCGCTGGAGAGTGGTGCACCATGTTACTGTTCCGTTTCAAATCCATGCACGCATTTCTAAAAGTCGTACGGCACTGTTTCGCCATTTCGTACGGATGTTGCACCTTGCACCGCGGACGTTGCACCCTGTAGATATCGATTATTCGGACGGCCGTAACTTCTGGCTCGTTTCGAGTTACGGGAGCCATAACCTGTCAAAACGAAGGCCACGGTGAGTTCTACGGCTCTGACAGCTTTCAGCCGTCAACGGATAGATTAATGTCCGAAAAGGACAACCCGAATCTCAGTCGGGTTCGTAAGTTTTTTACCCATCGTTTTTTCGACGCCAGATTTTAACGGTAAAACGGGATTACCGTGGCTCGTCTTCGATTTACCATCGCTGGAGAGTGGTGCACCATGGTACTGTTCCATTTTAAATCCATGCACGCATTTCTGAAAGTCGTACTGTACTGTTTCGCCATTTCGGACGGATGTTGCACCTTGCACCGCGGACGTTGCACCCTGTAGATATCGATTATTCGGACGGCCATAACTTCTGGCTCGTTTAGAGTTACTGGAGCCATAACCAGTCAAAACGAAGGCCATGGTGAGTTCTACGGATTTGACAGCTTTCTGGCGTCAAAGGATAGATTAATGCCCGAATAGGACAACCCGAATCTCAATCGGGTCTCGTAAGTTTTTTACCCTTCGTTTTTTCGACACCGGATTTTAATGGTAAAACTGGATTACCGTGGCTTGTCTTCGATTTACCATCGCTGGAGAGTGGTGCACCATGGTACTGTTCCGTTTCAAATCCATGCATGCATTTCTAAAAGTCGTACGACACTGTTTCGCCATTTCGGACGGATGTTGCACCTTGCACCGCGGATGTTGCACCCTGTAGATATCGATTATTCGGACGGCCATAACTTCTGGCTCGTTTAGAGTTACGGGAGCCATAACCTATCAAAACGAAGGCCACGGTGAGTTATACGGCTTTGACAGCTTTCAGCCGTCAACGGATAGATTAATGCCCGAAAAGGACAACCCGAATCTCAATCGGGTCTCATAAGTTCTTTACCTTGCGTTTTTTCGACACCGGATTTTTACGGTAAAACGGGATTACCGTGGCTCGTCTTCGATTTACCATCGCTGGAGAGTGGTGCACCATGGTACTTTTCCGTTTCAAATCCATGCATGCATTTCTAAAAGTCGTACGGCACTGTTTCGCCATTTCGGACGGATGTTGAACGATGCACCCCGGATGTTGCACCCTGTAGATATCGATTATTCGGACGGCCATAACTTCTGGCTCGTTTAGAGTTACGGGGGCCATAACCTGTCAAAACGAAGGCCATGGTGAGTTCTATAGCTTTGACCGCTTTCAACCGTCAATGGATAGATTAATGCCCAAAAAGGACAACCCGAATCTCAATCGGGTCTCATAAGTTTTTTACCCTTCGTTTTTTCGACATCGGATTTTTACGGTAAAACGGGATTACCGTGCCTCGTCTTCGATTTACCATCGCTTGAGAGTGGTGGACCATGGTACTGTTCCGTTTCAAAGCCATGCACGCTTTTCTAAAAGTCGTACGACACTGTTTCGCCATTTCGGACGGATGTTGCACCTTGCACCGCGGATGTTGCACCCTGTATATATCGATTATTCGGACGGCCATAACTTCTGGCTCGTTCAGAGTTACGAGAGCCATAACCTGTCAAAACGAAGGCCACGGTGAGTTCGACGGCTTTGACCGCTTTCAGCCGTCAACAGATAGATTAATGCCCGAAAAGGACAACCTGGATCTCAATCGGGTCTCGTAAGTTTTTTACCCTTCGTTTTTTCGACACCGGATTTTTACGGTAAAACGAGATTACTGTTGCTCGTCTTCGATTTACCATCGCTGGAGTGTGGTGCAACATGGTACTGTTTCGTTTCAAATCCATGCATGCATTTCTAAAAGTCGTACGGCACTGTTTCTCCATTTCGGACGGATGTTGCACCTTGCACCGCGGATGTTGCACCCTGTAGATATCGATTATTCGGACGGCCATAACTTCTGGCTCGTTTAGAGTTACGGGAGCCATAACCTGTCAAAACGAAGGCCACGGTGAGTTCTATGGGTTTGACCACCTTCAGCCATCAACGGATAGATTAATGCTCGAAAAGGACAACCCGAATCTCAATCGGGTCTCGTAAGTTTTTCACCCTTCGTTTTTTCGACACCGGATTTTTATGGTAAAACGGGATTACCGTGGCTCGTCCTCGATTTACCATCGCTGGAGAGTGGTGCACCATGGTACTGTTCCGTTTCAAATCCATGCACGCATTTCTAAAAGTCGTACGGCACAATTTTGCCATTTCGGACGGATGTTGCAACTTGCACCGCGGATGTTGCACCCTGTAGATATCGATTATTCGGACGGCCATAACTTCTGGCTCGTTTAGAGTTACGGGAGCCATAACCTATCAAAACGAAGGCCACGGTGTGTTCTACGGCTTTGACCGCTTTTAGCCGTCAACGGATAGATTAATGCACGAAAAGGACAGCCCGAATCTCAATCGGGTCTCGTAAGTTTTTTTCCCTTCGTTTTTTCGACACCGGATTTTTACGGTAAAACGGGATTACCGTGGCTCGTCTTCGATTTACCATCGCTGGAGAGTGGTGCACCATGGTACTGCTCCGTTTCAAATCCATGCATGCATTTCTAAAAGTCGTACGGCACTGTTTCGCCATTTCGGACGGATGTTGCACCTTGCCCCGTGGATGTTGCACCCTGTAGATATCGATTATTCGGACGGCCATAACTTCTGACTCGTTTAGAGTTACGGGAGCCATAACCTGTCAAAACGAAGGCCACGGTGATTTTTACGGCTTTGATCGCTTTCAGCCGTCAACGGATAGATTAATGACCAAAAAGGACAACCCGAATCTCAATCGGGCCTCGTAAGTTTTTACCCTTCGTTTTTTCGACACCGGATTTTTACGGTAAAACGGGATTACCGCGCCTCGTCTTCGATTTACCATCGCTGGAGAGTGGTGCACCATGGCACTGTTCCGTTTCAAATCCATGCACGCATTTCTAATAGTCGTACGGCACTGTTTCTCCATTTCGGACGGATGTTGCACCTTGCACCACGGATGTTGCACCCTTTAGATATCGATTATTCGGACGGTCATAACTTCTGGCTCGTTTAGAATTACGGGAGCCATAACCTGTCAAAACGAAGGCCACGGTGAGTTCTACGGCTTTGACAGCTTTCAGCCGTCAACGGATAGATTAATGACCAAAAAGGACAAGCCGAATCTCAATCGGGTCTCGTAAGTTTTTTACCCATCGTTTTTTCGACGCCGGATTTTAACGGTAAAACGGGATTACCGTGGCTCGTCTTCGATTTACCATCGCTGGAGATTGGTGCACCATGGTACTGTTCCGTTTCAAATCCATGCACGCATTTTTAAAAGTCGTACGGCACTGTTTCGCCATTTCGGACGGATGTTGCACCTTGCACCACGGACGTTGCACCTTGTAGATATCGATTATTCGGACGGCCGTAACTTCTGGCTCGTTTAGAGTTACGGGAGCCATAACCTGTCGAAACGAAGGCCACGGTGAGTTCTACGGCTTTGACCGCTTTCAGCCGTCAACGGATAGATTAATGCCCGAAAAGGACAACCCGAACTCAATCGGGTCTCGTAAGTTTTTTACCCTTCGTTTTTTCGACAACGGATTTTTACGTTAAAACGGGATTACCGTGGCTCGTCTTCGATTTACCATCGCTGGAGAGTGGTGCACCATTTTACTGTTCCGTTTCAAATCCATGCACGCATTTCTAAAAGTCGTACGGCAAAATTTCGCCATTTCGGACGGATGTTGCACCTTGCACTGCGGATGTTGCATCCTGTATATATCGATCATTCGAACGGCCATAACTTCTGGCTCGTTTAGAGTTACGGGAACCATAACCTGTCAAAACGAAGGCCACGGTGAGTTCTATGGCTTTGATGCTTTCAGCCGTCAACGGATAGATTAATGCCCGAAAAGGACAACCCGAATCTCAATCGGGTCTCGTAAGTTTTTTACCCTTCGTTTTTTCAACATCGGATTTTTACGGTAAAACGGGATTACCGTGGCTCGTCTTCGATTTACCATCACTGGAGAGTGGTGCACCATGGTACTGTTCCGTTTCAAATCCATGCATGCATTTCTAAAAGTCGTACGGCACTGTTTCGCCATTTCGGACGGATGTTGCACCTTGCACCGCGGATGTAGCACCCTGTAGATATCGATTATTCGGACGGCCATAACTTCTGGCTCGTTTAGAATTACGGGAGCCATAAATTGTCAAAACGAAGGCCACGATGAGTTCTACGGCTTTGACAGCTTTCAACCGACAACGGATAGATTAATGGCCAAAAAGGACAAACCGAATCTCAATCGGGTCTCGTAAGTTTTTTACCCATCGTATTTTCGACCGCCGGATTTTAACGGTAAAACGTGATTACCGTGGCTCGTCTTCGATTTACCATCGCTGGAGATTGGTGCACCATGGCACTGTTCCGTTTCAAATCCATGCACGCATTTTTAAAAGTCGTACGGCACTGTTTCGCCATTTCGGACGGATGTTGCACCTTGCACCGTGGACGTTGCACCCTGTAGATATCGATTATTCGGACGACCGTAACTTCTGGCTCGTTTAGAGTTACGGGAGCCATAACTTCTAGCTCGTTTAGAGTTACGGGAGCCATAACCTGTCAAAACGAAGGCCACGGTGAGTTCTACGGCGTTGACAGCTTTCAGGCGTCAACAGATAGATTAATGCCCGAAAAGGACAATCCGAATCTCAATGAGGTCTCGTAAGTTTTTTACCCTTTGTTTTTTCGACACCGGATTTTAACGGTAAAACTGGATTACCGTGGCTCGTCTTCGATTTACCATCACTGGAGAGTGGTGCACAATGGTACTGTTCCGTTTCAAATCCATGCACGCATTTCTAAAAGTCGTACGGCACCGTTTCGCCATTTCGGACGGATGTTGCACCTTGCACCGCGGATGTTGCACCCTGTAGATATCGATTATTCGGACGGCCATAACTTCTGGCTCGTTTAGAGTTACGGGAGCCATAACCTGTGAAAACGAAGGCCATGATGAGTTCTACGGCTTTGACAGATTTCACCCGTCAACGGATAGATTAATGCCCGAAAAGGACAACCCGAATCTCAATCGGGTCTCGTAAGTTTTTTACCCTTTGTTTTTTCGACACCGGATTTTTACGGTAAAACGGGATTACCGTGGCTCGTCTTCGATTTACCATCGCTGGAGAGTGGTGCACCATGGTACTCTTCCGTTTGAAATCCATGCACGCATTTCTAAAAGACGTACGGCACTGTTTCGCCATTTCGGACGGATGTTGCACCTTGCACCGCGGACGTTGCACTCTGTAGATATCGATTATTCGGACGGCCGTAACTTCTGGCTCGTTTAGAGTTACGGGAGCCATAACCTGTCAAAACGAAGGCCACGGTGAGTTCTGCGGCATTGACCGCATTCAGCCGTCAACGGATAGATTAATGCCCGAAAATGATAACCCGAATCTCAATCGGGTCTCGTAAGTTTTTTACCCTTCGTTTTTTCGACAACGGATTTTTACGGTAAAACGGGATTACCGTGGCTCGTCTTCGATTTACCATCGCTGGAGAGTGGTGCACCACAGTACTGTTCCGTTTCAAATCCATGCATGCATTTCTAAAATTCGTACGGCACTGCTTCGCCATTTCGGACGTTTTTTGCACCTTGCACCGTGGATGTTGTACCCCGTAGATATCGATTATTCGGACGGCCATAACTTCTGGCTTGTTTAGAGTTACGGGAGCCATAACCTGTCAAAACGAAGGCCACGGTGAGTTCTACGTGTTTGACCGCTTTCAGCCGTCGACGGATAGATTAATGACCAAAAAGGACAACCCGAATCTCAATCCGGTCTCGTAAATTTTTTACCCTTCGTTTTTTCGACACCGGATTTTTACGGTAAAACGGGATTACCGTGCCTCGTCTTCGATTTACCATCGCTGGAGAGTGGTGCACCATGGTACGGTTCCGTTTCAAATCCATGCACGCATTTCTAAAAGTTGTACGGTACGATTTCCCCATTTCGGACGGATGTTGCACCTTGCACCGCGGATGTTGCACCCTGTAAATATCGATTATTCGGACAGCCATAACTTCAGGCTCGTTTAGTGTTACGGGAGCCATAACCTGTCAAAACAAAGGCCACGGTGAGTTCTACGGCTTTGACCGCTTTCAGCCATTAACGGATAGATTAATGCCCGAAAAGGACAACCCGAATCTCAATCGGGTCTCGTAAGTTTTTTACCCTTCGTTTTTTCGACACCGGATTTTTACGGTAAAACGGGATTACCGTGGCTCGTCTTCGATTTACCATCGTTGGAGAGTGGTGCACCATGGTACTGTTCCGTTTCAAATCCATGCACGCATTTCTAAAAGTCATACGACACTGTTTCCCCATTTCGGACGGATGTTGCTTCTTTCACCGCGGATGTTGCACCCTGTAGATATCGATTATTCGAACGGCCATAACTTCTGGCTCGTTTAGAGTTACGGGAGGCATAACCTGTCAAAACGAAGGCCATGGTGAGTTCTACGGCTTTGATAGCTTTCAGCCATCAACGGACAGATTAATGCCCGAAAAGGCAACCCGAATCTCAATCGGGTCTTGTAAGTTTTTTACCCTTCGTTTTTTCGACACCGGATTTTTACGGTGAAACGGGATATTCGTGGCTCGTCTTCGATTTACCATCGCGGAAGAGTGGTGTACGATGGTACTGTTCCGTTTCAAATCCATGCACGCATTTCTAAAAGTCGTACGGCACTGTTTCGCCATTTCGGACGGATGTTGCACCTTGCACCGCGGATGTTGCACCCTGTAGATATCGATTATTCGGACGGCCATAACTTTTGGCTCGTTTAGAGTTACGGGAGCCATAACCTGTCAAAACGAAGGCCACGGTGAGTTCTACGGGTTTGACCACTTTTAGCCGTCAATGGATAGATTAATGCCCAAAAAGGACAACCCGAATCTCAATCGGGTCTCGTAAGTTTTTTACCCTTCGTTTTTTCGACACCGGATTTTAACGGTAAAACGGGACTACCGTGGCTCGTCTTCGATTTACCATCGCTGGAGCGTGGTGCACCATGGCACTGTTCCGATTCAAATCCATGCACGCATTTCTAAAAGTTGTACGACACTGTTTCTCCATTTCGAACGGATGTTGCACCTTGCACCGCAGATATTGCACCCTGTAGATATCGATTATTTGGACGGCCATAATTCTGGCTCGTTTAGAGTTACAGGAGCCATAACCTGTCAAAACGAAGGCCATGGTGAGTTCTACGGCTTTGACAGCTTTCAGCCGTCAATGGATAGATTAATGCCCAAAAAGGACAACCCGAATCTCAATCGGGTCTCGTAAGTTTTTTACCCTTCGTTTTTTCGACACCGGATTTTTACGGTAGAACGGGATTACCGTGGCTCGTCTTCGATTTACCATCGCGGGAGAGTGGTGCACCATGGTACATTTCCGTTTCAAATCCATGCACGCATTTCTAAAAGTCGTACGGCGCTGTTTCGCCATTTCGGACGGATGTTGCACCTTGCACCGCGGATGTTGCACCCTGTATATATCGATTATTCGGACGGCCATAACTTCTGGCTCGTTTAGAGTTACGGGAGCCATAACCTGTCAAAACGAAGGCCACGATGAGCTCTACGGGTTTGACCACTTTCAGCCGTCAACGGATAGATTAATGCCCAAAAAGGAAAACCCGAATCTCAATCGGGTCTCGTAAGTTTTTTACCCTTCGTTTTTTCGACACCGGATTTTAACGGTAAAACGGGATTACCGTGCCTCGTCTTCGATTTACCATCGCTGGAGAGTGGTGCACCATGGTACTGTTCCGTTTCAAATCCATGCATGCATTTCTAAAAGTCGTACGACACTGTTTCTCCATTTCGGACGGATGTTGCACCTTGCACCGCGGATATTGCACCCTGTAGATATCGATTATTCGGACGGCCATAACTTCTGGCTCGTTTAGAGTTACGGGAGCCATAACCCGTCAAAACGAAGGCCACTGTGAGTTCTACGGCTTTAAAGCTTTCAGCCGTCAACGGATAGATTAATGCCCAAAAAGGACAACCCGAATCTCAATAGGGTATCGTATGTTTTTTACCCTTCATTTTTTCGACACCGGATTTTTATGGTAAAACGGGATTTTCGTGGCTCGTCTTCGATTTACCTTCGCTGGAGAGTGGTGCAACATGGTATTGTTCCATTTCAAATCCATGCATGCATTTCTAAAAGTCGTACGGCACTGTTTCGCCATTTCGGACGGATGTTGCACCTTGCACCGCGGATGTTGCACCCTGTAGATATCGATTATTCGAACGGCCATAACTTTTGGCTCCTTTAGAGTTACGGGAGCCATAACCTGTCAAAACGAAGGCCACGGTGAGTTCTACGGCTTTGACTGCTTTCAGCCGTCAACGGATAGATTAATGCCCGAAAAGGACGGCCCGAATCTCAATCGGGTCTCGTAAGTTTTTTACCCTTCGTTTCTTCGACACCGGATTTTTACGGTAAAACGGGATTACCGTGGCTCGTCTTCGATTTACCATCGCTGGAGAGTGGTGCACTATGGTACTGTTCTGTTTCAAATCCGTGCACGCATTTCTAAAAGTCGTACGGCAATGTTTCACCATTTCGGACGGATGTTGCACCTTGCACTGCGGATGTTGCACCCTGTAGATATCGATTATTAGGACGGCCATAACTTCTGGCTCGTTTAGAGTTACGGGAGCCATAACCTGTCAAAACGGAGGACACGGTGAGTTCTACGGCTTTGACAGCTTTCAGCTGTCAACGGATATATTAATGCCCGAAAAGGACAACCCGAATCTCAATCGGGTCTCGTAAGTTTTTTACCCTTCGTTTTTTCGACACCGGATTTTAACGGTAAAACAGGATTACCATGGCTCGTCTTCGATTTACCATCGCTGGAGAGTGGTGCGCCATGGTACTGTTCCGTTTCAAATCCATGCATGCATTTCTAAACGTCGTACGGCACTTTTCGCCATTTCGAACGGATGTTGCATCTTGCACCGCGGATGTTGCACCTTGTAGATATCGATTATTCGGACGGCCATAACTTCTGGCTCGTTTAGAGTTACGGGAGCCATAACCTGTCAAAACGAAGGTCACGGTGAGTTCTACGGCTTTGACAGCTTTAAGCCGTCAACGGATAGATTAATGCTCGAAAAGGATAACCCGAATCTCAATTGGGTCTCGTTAGTTTTTTACCCTTCATTTTTTTGACACCGGAATTTTACGGTAAAACGGGATTACCGTGGCTCGTCTTCAATTTACCATCGCTGGAGAGTGGTGCACCATGGTACTGTTCCGTTTCAAATCCATGCACGCATTTCTAAAATTCGTACGGCACTGTTTTGCCATTTCGGACGGATGTTGCACCTTGCACCGCGGATGTTTCACCGTGTAGATATCGATTATTCGGACGGCCATAACTTCTAACTCGTTTGGAGTTAAGGGAGCCACAAATTGTCAAAACGAAGGCCACGGTGAGTTCTACGGTTTTGACCGCTTTCAGCCGTCAACGGATAGATTAATGCCCGAAAAGGACAACCCGAATCTCAATCGGGCCTCGTAAGTTTTTTACCCTTCGTTTTTTCGACAACGGATTTTTATGGTAAAACGGGATTACCGTGGCTCGTCTTCGATTTACCATCGCTGGAGAGTGGTGCACCATGGTATTGTTCCGTTTCAAATCCATGCATGCATTTCTAAAAGTCGTACGACACTGTTTCGCCATTTCGGACGGATGTTGCACCTTGCACCGCGGATGTTGCACCCTGTAGATATCGATTATTCGGACGGCCATAACTTCTGGCTCGTTTAGAGTTACGGGAGCCATAACCTGTCAAAACGAAGGCCATGGTGAGTTTTACGGCTTTGACCACTTTCAGCCGTCGACGGATAGATTAATGCACAAAAAGGACAACCCGAATCTCAATCGGGCCTCGTAAATTTTTTACCCTTCGTTTTTTCGACACCAGATTTTTACGGTAAAACGGGATTACCGTGCCTCGTCTTCGATTTACCATCGCTGGAGAGTGGTGCACCATGGTACTGTTCCGTTTCAAATCGATGCACGCATTTCTAAAAGTAGCACGGCACTGTTTTGCCATTTCGGACGGATGTTGCACCTAGCACCGCGGAAGTTGCACCCTGTAGATATCGATTATTCGGACGGTCATAACTTTTGGCTCGTTTAGAGTTACGGGAGCCATAACCTGTCAAAACAAAGGCCACGGTGAGTTCTACGGCTTTGACCACTTCCAAGCGTCAACGTATAGATTAATGCCCGAAAAGGACAATCCGAATCTCAATCGGGTCTCGTAAATTTTTTACCCTTCATTTTTTCGACACCGGATTTTAACGGTAAAATGGGATTACCGTGCCTCGTCTTCGATTTACCATCGCGGGAGAGTGGTGCACCATTGTACATTTCCATTTCAAATCCATGCACGCATTTCTAAAAGTCATACGACACTGTTTCTCCATTTCGGACGGATGTTGCACCTTGCACCGCGGATATTGCACCCTGTAGATATCGATTATTCGGACGGCCATAACTTCTGGCTCGTTTACAGTTAAGGGAGCCATAACCTGTCAAATCGAAGGCCACGGTGAGTTCTACGGCTTTGAAGCTTTCAACCGTCAACGAATAGATTAATGCCCAAAAAGGACAACCCGAATCTCAATCGGGTCTCGTAAGTTTTTTACCCTTCGTTTTTTTGACACCGGATTTTTACGGTAAAACGGGATTACCTTGCCTCGTCTTCGATTTACCATCGTTTGAGAGTGGTGCACCATGGTACTGTTCCGTTTCAAATCCATGCACGCATTTCTAAAAGTCATACGACACTGTTTCGCCATTTCGGACGGATGTTGCTCCTTGCACCGCGGATGTTGCACCCTATAGATATCGATTATTCGGACGGCCATAACTTCTGGCTCGTTTAGAGTTACGGGAGCCATAACCTGTCAAAACGAAGGCCACGGTGAGTTCTAGGGCTTTGATAGCTTTCAGCCGTCAACGGATAGATTAATGCCCGAAAAGGCAACCCGAATCTCTATCGGGTCTCGTAAGTTTTTTACCCTTCGTTTTTTCGACACCGGATTTTACGGTAAAACGGGATTACCGTGGCTCGTCTTCGATTCACCATCGTGGGAGAGTGGTGCACCATGGTACTGTTCCGTTTCAAATCCATGCACGTATTTCTAAAAGTCGTACGGCACTGTTTCGCCATTTCAGACGGATGTTGCACCTTGCACCGCGGATGTTGCACCCTGTAGATATCGATTATTCGGACGACCATAACTTCTGGCTCGTTTAGAGTTACGGGAGCCATAACCTGTCAAAACGAAGGCCACGGTGAGTTCTATGGGTTTGACCACCTTCAGCCGTCAACGGATAGATTAATGCCCAAAAAGGACAACCCGAATCTCAATCGGGTCTCGTAAGTTTTTTACCCTTCGTTTTTTCGACACCGGATTTTTACGGTAAAACGGGATTACCGCGGCTCGTCTTCGATTTACCATCGTTGGAGAGTGGTGCACCATGGTACTGTTCCGTTTCAAATCCATGCACGCATTTCTAAAAGTCATACGACACTGTTTCCCCATTTCGGACGGATGTTGCTTCTTTCACCGCGGATGTTGCACCCTGTAGATATCGATTATTCGAACGGCCATAACTTCTGGCACGTTTAGAGTTACGGGAGCCATAACCTGTCAAAACGAAGGCCATGGTGAGTTCTACGGCTTTGATAGCTTTCAGCCGTCAACGGACAGATTAATGCCCGAAAAGGCAACCCGAATCTCAATCGGGTCTTGTAAGTTTTTTACCCTTCGTTTTTTCGACACCGGATTTTTACGGTAAAACGGGATATTCGTGGCTCGTCTTCGATTTACCACCGCGGAAGAGTGGTGCACCATGGTACTGTTCCGTTTCAAATCCATGCACGCATTTCTAAAAGTCGTACGACACTGTTTCGCCATTTCAGACGGATGTTGCACCTTGCACCGCGGATGTTGCACCCTGTAGATAACGATTATTCGGACAACCATAACTTCTGGCTCGTTTAGAGTTACGGGAGCCATAACCAGTCAAAACGAAGGCCACGGTGAGTTCTATGGGTTTGACCACCTTCAGCCGTCAACGGATAGATTAATGCCCAAAAAGGACAACCCGAATCTCAATCGGGTCTCGTAAGTTTTTTACCCTTCGTTTTTTCGACACCGGATTTTAACGGTAAAACGGGATTACCGTGGCTCGTCTTCGATTTACCATCGCTGGAGAGTGGTGCACCATGGTACTGTTCCGATTCAAATCCATGCACGCATTTCTAAAAGTTGTACGACACTGTTTCTCCATTTCGAACGGATGTTGCACCTTGCACCGCAGATATTGCACCCTGTAGATATCGATTATTTGGACGGCCATACTTCTGGCTCGTTTAGAGTTACAGGAGCCATAACCTGTCAAAACGAAGGCCATGGTGAGTTCTACGGCTTTGACATCTCTCAGCCATCAACGGATAGATTAATTCCCAAAAAGGACAACCCGAATCTCAATCGGGTCTCGTAAGTTTTTTACCCTTCGTTTTTTCGACACCCGGATTTTTACGGTAAAACGGGATTACCGTGGCTCGTCTTCGATTTACCATCGCGGGAGAGTGGTGCACCATGGTACATTTCCGTTTCAAATCCATGCACGCATTTCTAAAAGTCATACGACACTGTTTCTCCATTTCGGACGGATGTTGCACCTTGCACCGCGGATATTGCACCCTGTAGATATCGATTATTCGGACGGCCATAACTTCTGGCTCGTTTAGAGTTAAGGGAGCCATAACCTGTCAAATCGAAGGCCACGGTGAGTTCTACGGCTTTGAAGCTTTCAGCCGTCAACGGATAGATTAATGCCCAAAAAGGACAACCCGAATCTCAATCGGGTCTCGTAAGTTTTTTACCCTTCGTTTTTTCGACACCGGATTTTTACGGTAAAACGGGATTACCGTGCCTCGTCTTCGATTTACCATCGTTGGAGAGTGGTGCACCATGGTACTGTTCCGTTTCAAATCCATGCACGCATTTCTAAAAGTCATACGACACTGTTTCGCCATTTCGGACGGATGTTGCTCCTTGCACCGCGGATGTTGCACCCTATAGATATCGATTATTCGGACGACCATAACTTCTGGCTCGTTTAGAGTTACGGGAGCCATAACCTGTCAAAACGAAGGCCACGGTGAGTTCTAGGGCTTTGATAGCTTTCAGCCGTCAACGGATAGATTAATGCCCGAAAAGGCAACTCGAATCTCTATCGGGTCTCGTAAGTTTTTTACCCTTCGTTTTGTCGACACCCGGATTTTACGGTAAAACGGGATTACCGTGGCTCGTCTTCGATTCACCATCGTGGGAGAGTGGTGCACCATGGTACTGTTCCGTTTCAAATCCATGCACGTATTTCTAAAAGTCGTACGGCACTGTTTCGCCATTTCAGACGGATGTTGCACCTTGCACCGCGGATGTTGCACCCTGTAGATATCGATTATTCGGACAACCATAACTTCTGGCTCGTTTAGAGTTACGGGAGCCATAACCAGTCAAAACGAAGGCCACGGTGAGTTCTATGGGTTTGACCACCTTCAGCCGTCAACGGATAGATTAATGCCCAAAAAGGACAACCCGAATCTCAATCGGGTCTCGTAAGTTTTTTACCCTTCGTTTTTTCGACACCGGATTTTAACGGTAAAACGGGATTACCGTGGCTCGTCTTCGATTTACCATCGCTGGAGAGTGGTGCACCATGGTACTGTTCCGATTCAAATCCATGCACGCATTTCTAAAAGTTGTACGACACTGTTTCTCCATTTCGAACGGATGTTGCACCTTGCACCGCAGATATTGCACCCTGTAGATATCGATTATTTGGACGGCCATACTTCTGGCTCGTTTAGAGTTACAGGAGCCATAACCTGTCAAAACGAAGGCCATGGTGAGTTCTACGGCTTTGACATCTCTCAGCCATCAACGGATAGATTAATGCCCAAAAAGGACAACCCGAATCTCAATCGGGTCTCGTAAGTTTTTTACCCTTCGTTTTTTCGACACCGGATTTTTACGGTAAAACGGGATTACCGTGGCTCGTCTTCGATTTACCATCGCGGGAGAGTGGTGCACCATGGTACATTTCCGTTTCAAATCCATGCACGCATTTCTAAAAGTCATACGACACTGTTTCTCCATTTCGGACGGATGTTGCACCTTGCACCGCGGATATTGCACCCTGTAGATATCGATTATTCGGACGGCCATAACTTCTGGCTCGTTTAGAGTTAAGGGAGCCATAACCTGTCAAATCGAAGGCCACGGTGAGTTCTACGGCTTTGAAGCTTTCAGCCGTCAACGGATAGATTAATGCCCAAAAAGGACAACCCGAATCTCAATCGGGTCTCGTAAGTTTTTTACCCTTCGTTTTTTCGACACCGGATTTTTACGGTAAAACGGGATTACCGTGCCTCGTCTTCGATTTACCATCGTTGGAGAGTGGTGCACCATGGTACTGTTCCGTTTCAAATCCATGCACGCATTTCTAAAAGTCATACGACACTGTTTCGCCATTTCGGA
Organism: Allium cepa; assembly: GCA_030765085.1. Taxonomy (NCBI): domain Eukaryota; kingdom Viridiplantae; phylum Streptophyta; class Magnoliopsida; order Asparagales; family Amaryllidaceae; genus Allium; species Allium cepa. Next base: position 3,396,365 of record CM060934.1, read on the forward strand.
CGGATGTTGCTCCTTGCACCGCGGATGTTGCACCCTATAGATATCGATTATTCGGACGACCATAACTTCTGGCTCGTTTAGAGTTACGGGAGCCATAACCTGTCAAAACGAAGGCCACGGTGAGTTCTAGGGCTTTGATAGCTTTCAGCCGTCAACGGATAGATTAATGCCCGAAAAGGCAACCCGAATCTCTATCGGGTCTCGTAAGTTTTTTACCCTTCGTTTTTTCGACACCGGATTTTACGGTAAAACGGGATTACCGTGGCTCGTCTTCGATTCACCATCGTGGGAGAGTGGTGCACCATGGTACTGTTCCGTTTCAAATCCATGCACGTATTTCTAAAAGTCGTACGGCACTGTTTCGCCATTTCAGACGGATGTTGCACCTTGCACCGCGGATGTTGCACCCTGTAGATATCGATTATTCGGACAACCATAACTTCTGGCTCGTTTAGAGTTACGGGAGCCATAACCAGTCAAAACGAAGGCCACGGTGAGTTCTATGGGTTTGACCACCTTCAGCCGTCAACGGATAGATTAATGCCCAAAAAGGACAACCCGAATCTCAATCGGGTCTCGTAAGTTTTTTACCCTTCGTTTTTTCGACACCGGATTTTAACGGTAAAACGGGATTACCGTGGCTCGTCTTCGATTTACCATCGCTGGAGAGTGGTGCACCATGGTACTGTTCCGTTTCAAATCCATGCATGCATTTTTAAAAGTCGTACGGCACTGTTTCGCCATTTCGGACGGATGTTGCACCTTGCACCACGGATATTGCACCCTGTAGATATCGATTATTCGGACGGCCATAACTTTTGGCTTGTTTAGAGTTACAAGGAGCCATAACCTATCAAAACGAAGGCCACGGTGAGTTCTAGGGCTTTGACCACTTTAAGCCGTCAACGTATAGATTAATGCCCGAAAAGGACAACCCGAATCTCAATCGGGTCTCGTAAGTTTTTTACCCTTCGTTTTTTCGACACCGGATTTTAACGGTAAAACGGGATTACCGTGGCTCGTCTTCGATTTACCATCGCTGGAGAGTGGTGCACAATGGTACTGTTCGGTTTCAAATCCATGCATGCATTTCTAAAAGTCGTACGACACTATTTCGCCATTTCGGACGGATGTTGCACCTTGCACCGCGGATGTTGCACCCTGTAGATATCGATTATTCGGACGGTCATAACTTCTGGCTCGTTTAGAGTTGCGGGAGCCATAACCTGTCAAAACGAAGGCCACGGTGAGTTTTACGGCTATGACCACTTTCAGCCATCGACGGATAGATTAATGCCCAAAAAGGACAACCCGAATCTCAATCGGGCCTCGTAAGTTTTTTACCCTTCGTTTTTTCACCACCGGATTTTTACGGTAAAACGAGATTACCGTGCCTCATCTTCGATTTACCATCGCTGGAGAGTGGTGCACCATGGTACTGTTCCGTTTCAAATCCATGCACGGATTTCTAAAAGTCGTACGGCACTGTTTTGCCATTTCGGACGGATGTTGCACCTTGCACCGCGGAAGTTGCACCCTGTAGGTATCGATTATTCGGACGGTCATAACTTTTGGCTCGTTTAGAGTTACGGGAGCCATAACCTGTCAAAACGAAGGCCACGGTGAGTTCTACGGGTTTGACCACTTTCAGCCATCAACGTTTAGATTAATGCCCGAAAAGGACAACCCGAATCTCAATCGGGTCTCGTAAGTTTTTTACCCTTCGTTTTTTCACCACTGGATTTTTACGGTAAAACGGGATTACCGTGCCTCGTCTTCGATTTACCATCGCGGGAGAGTGGTGCACCATGGTACATTTCCGTTTCAAATCCATGCACGCATTTCTAAAAGTCGTACGGTACTGTTTCGCCATTTCGGACGGATGTTGCACCTTGCACCGCGGATGTTGCACCCTGTATATATCGATTATTCGGACGGCCATAACTTCTGGCTCGTTTAGAGTTACGGGAGCCATAACCTGTCAAAACGAAGGCCACGATGAGCTCTACAGGTTTGACCGCTTTCAGCCGTCAACGGATAGATTAATGCCCAAAAAGGACAACCCGAATCTCAATCGGGTCTCGTAAGTTTTTTACCCTTCGTTTTTTCGACACCGGATTTTAACGGTAAAACGGGATTACCGTGCCTCGTCTTCGATTTACCATCGCTGGAGAGTGGTGCGCCATGGTACTGTTCCGTTTCAAATCCATGCATGCATTTCTAAAAGTCGTACGACACTGTTTCTCCATTTCGGACGGATGTTGCACCTTGCACCGTGGATATTGCACCCTGTAGATATCGATTATTCGGACGGCCATAACTTCTGGCTCGTTTAGAGTTACGGGAGCCATAACCCGTCAAAACGAAGGCCACTGTGAGTTCTACGGCGTTAAAGCTTTCAGCCGTCAACGGATAGATTAATGCCCAAAAAGGACAACCCGAATCTCAATAGGGTATCGTATGTTTTTTACCCTTCATTTTTTCGACACCGGATTTTTATGGTAAAACGGGATTTTCGTGGCTCGTCTTCGATTTACCATCGCTGGAGAGTGGTGCAACATGGTATTGTTCCATTTCAAATCCATGCATGCATTTCTAAAAGTCGTACGGCACTGTTTCGCCATTTCGGACGGATGTTGCACCTTGCACCGCGGATGTTGCACCCTGTAGATATCGATTATTCGGACGGCCATAACTTTTGGCTCCTTTAGAGTTACGGGAGCCATAACCTGTCAAAACGAAGGCCACAGTGAGTTCTACGGCTTTGACTGCTTTCAGCCGTCAACGGATAGATTAATGCCCGAAAAGGATGGCCCGAATCTCAATCGGGTCTCGTAAGTTTTTTACCCTTCGTTTCTTCGACACCGGATTTTTACGGTAAAACGGGATTACCGTGGCTCGTCTTCGATTTACCATCGCTGGAGAGTGGTGCACTATGGTACTGTTCTGTTTCAAATCCATGCACGCATTTCTAAAAGTCGTACGGCAATGTTTCGCCATTTCGGACGGATGTTGCACCTTGCACCGCGGATGTTGCACCCTGTAGATATCGATTATTAGGACGGCCATAACTTCTGGCTCGTTTAGAGTTACGGGAGCCATAACCTGTCAAAACGGAGGACACGGTGAGTTCTACGGCTTTGACAGCTTTCAGCTGTCAACGGATAGATTAATGCCCGAAAAGGACAACCCGAATCTCAATCGGGTCTCGTAAGTTTTTTACCCTTCGTTTTTTCGACACCGGATTTTAACGGTAAAACTGGATTACCATGGCTCGTCTTCGATTTACCATCGCTGGAGAGTGGTGCGCCATGGTACTGTTCCGTTTCAAATCCATGAATGCATTTCTAAACGTCGTACGGCACTTTTCGCCATTTCGAACGGATGTTGCATCTTGCACCGCGGATGTTGCACCTTGTAGATATCGATTATTCGGACGGCCATAACTTCTGGCTCGTTTAGAGTTACGGGAGCCATAACCTGTCAAAACGAAGGTCACGGTGAGTTCTACGGCTTTGACAGCTTTTAGCCGTCAACGGATAGATTACTCGAAAAGGATAACCCGAATCTCAATTGGGTCTCGTTAGTTTTTTACCCTTCATTTTTTTGACACCGGAATTTTACGGTAAAACGGGATTACCGTGGCTCGTCTTCAATTTACCATCGCTGGAGAGTGGTGCACCATGGTACTATTCCGTGTCAAATCCATGCACGCATTTCTAAAATTCGTACGGCACTGTTTTGCCATTTCGGACGGATGTTGCACCTTGCACCGCGGATGTTTCACCGTGTAGATATCGATTATTCGGACGGCCATAACTTCTAACTCGTTTGGAGTTAAGGGAGCCACAAATTGTCAAAACGAAGGCCACGGTGAGTTCTACGGTTTTGACCGCTTTCAGCCGTCAACGGATAGATTAATTTCCGAAAAGGACAACCCGAATCTCAATCGGGCCTCGTAAGTTTTTTACCCTTCGTTTTTTCGACAACGGATTTTTATGGTAAAACGGGATTACCGTGGCTCGTCTTCGATTTACCATCGCTGGAGAGTGGTGCACCATGGTACTGTTCCGTTTCAAATCCATGCATGCATTTTTAAAAGTCGTACGACACTGTTTCGCCATTTCGGACGGATGTTGCACCTTGCACCGCGGATGTTGCACCCTGTAGATATCGATTATTCGGACGACCATAACTTCTGGCTCGTTTAGAGTTACGGGAGCCATAACCTGTCAAAACGAAGGCCATGGTGAGTTTTACGGCTTTGACCACTTTCAGCCGTCGACGGATAGATTAATGCACAAAAAGGACAACCCGAATCTCAATCGGGCCTCGTAAGTTTTTTACCCTTCGTTTTTTCGACACCAGATTTTTACGGTAAAACGGGATTACCGTGCCTTGTCTTCGATTTACCATCGCTGGAGAGTGGTGCACCATGGTACTGTTCCGTTTCAAATCGATGCACGCATTTCTAAAAGTAGTACGGCACTGTTTTGCCATTTCGGACGGATGTTGCACCTAGCACCGCGGAAGTTGCACCCTGTAGATATCGATTATTCGGACGGTCATAACTTTTGGCTCGTTTAGAGTTACGGGAGCCATAACCTGTCAAAACAAAGGCCACGGTGAGTTCTACGGCTTTGACCACTTTCAAGCGTCAACGTATAGATTAATGCCCGAAAAGGACAACCCGAATCTCAATCGGGTCTCGTAAATTTTTTACCCTTCATTTTTTCGACACCGGATTTTAACGGTAAAATGGGATTACCGTGCCTCGTCTTCGATTTACCATCGCGGGAGAGTGGTGCACCATGGTACATTTCCATTTCAAATCCATGCACGCATTTCTAAAAGTCATACGACACTGTTTCTCCATTTCGGACGGATGTTGCACCTTGCACCGCGGATATTGCACCCTGTAGATATCGATTATTCGGACGGCCATAACTTCTGGCTCGTTTAGAGTTAAGGGAGCCATAACCTGTCAAATCGAAGGCCACGGTGAGTTCTACGGCTTTGAAGCTTTCAGCCGTCAACGGATAGATTAATGCCCAAAAAGGACAACCCGAATCTCAATCGGGTCTCGTAAGTTTTTTACCCTTCGTTTTTTCGACACCGGATTTTTACGGTAAAACGGGATTACCGTGCCTCGTCTTCGATTTACCATCGTTGGAGAGTGGTGCACCATGGTACTGTTCCGTTTCAAATCCATGCATGCATTTCTAAAAGTCGTACGACACTGTTTCGCCATTTCGGACGGATGTTGCACCTTGCACCGCGGATGTTGCACCCTATAGATATCGATTATTCGGACGGCCATAACTTCTGGCTCGTTTAGAGTTACGGGAGCCATAACCTGTCAAAACGAAGGCCACGGTGAGTTCTAGGGCTTTGATAGCTTTCAGCCGTCAACGGATAGATTAATGCCCGAAAAGGCAACCCGAATCTCTATCGGGTCTCGTAAGTTTTTTACCCTTCGTTTTTTCGACACCGGATTTTACGGTAAAACGGGATTACTATGGCTCGTCTTCGATTCACCATCGTGGGAGAGTGGTGCACCATGGTACTGTTCCGTTTCAAATCCATGCACGTATTTCTAAAAGTCGTACGGCACTGTTTCGCCATTTCAGACGGATGTTGCACCTTGCACCGCGGATGTTGCACCCTGTAGATATCGATTATTCGGACGACCATAACTTCTGGCTCGTTTAGAGTTACGGGAGCCATAACCTGTCAAAACGAAGGCCACGGTGAGTTCTATGGGTTTGACCACCTTCAGCCGTCAACGGATAGATTAATGCCCAAAAAGGACAACCCGAATCTCAATCGGGTCTCGTAAGTTTTTTACCCTTCGTTTTTTCGACACCGGATTTTTACGGTAAAACGGGATTACCGTGGCTCGTCTTCGATTTACCATCGTTGGAGAGTGGTGCACCATGGTACTGTTCCGTTTCAAATCCACGCACGCATTTCTAAAAGTCATACGACACTGTTTCCCCATTTCGGACGGATGTTGCTTCTTTCACCGCGGATGTTGCACCCTGTAGATATCGATTATTCGAACGGCCATAACTTCTGGCACGTTTAGAGTTACGGGAGCCATAACCTGTCAAAACGAAGGCCATGGTGAGTTCTACGGCTTTGATAGCTTTCAGCCGTCAACGGAGAGATTAATGCCCGAAAAGGCAACCCGAATCTCAATCGGGTCTTGTAAGTTTTTTACCCTTCGTTTTTTCGACACCGGATTTTTACAGTAAAACGGGATATTCGTGGCTCGTCTTCGATTTACCACCGCGGAAGAGTGGTGCACCATGGTACTGTTCCGTTTCAAATCCATGCACGCATTTCTAAAAGTCGTACGACACTGTTTCGCCATTTCAGACGGATGTTGCACCTTGCACCGCGGATGGTGCACCCTGTAGATATCGATTATTCGGACGGCCATAACTTTTGGCTCGTTTAGAGTTACGGGAGCCATAACCTGTCAAAACGAAGGCCACGGTGAGTTCTACGGGTTTGACCACTTTCAGCCGTCAACGGATAGATTAATGCCCAAAAAGGACAACCCGAATCTCAATCGGGTCTCGTAAGTTTTTTACCCTTCGTTTTTTCGACACCGGATTTTAACGGTAAAACGGGATTACCGTGGCTCGTCTTCGATTTACCATCGCTGGAGAGTGGTGCACCATGGTACTGTTCCGATTCAAATCCATGCACGCATTTCTAAAAGTTGTACGACACTGTTTCTCCATTTCGAACGGATGTTGCACCTTGCACCGCAGATATTGCACCCTGTAGATATCGATTATTTGGACGGCCATACTTCTGGCTCGTTTAGAGTTACAGGAGCCATAACCTGTCGAAACGAAGGCCATGGTGAGTTCTACGGCTTTGACAGCTTTCAGCCATCAACGGATAGATTAATGCCCAAAAAGGACAACCCGAATCTCAATCGGGTCTCGTAAGTTTTTTACCCTTCGTTTTTTCGACACCGGATTTTTACAGTAAAACGGGATTACCGTGGCTCGTCTTCGATTTACCATCGCGGGAGAGTGGTGCACCATGGTACATTTCCGTTTCAAATCCATGCACGCATTTCTAAAAGTCGTACGGCACTGTTTTGCCATTTCGGACGGATGTTGCACCTTGCGCCGCGGATGTTGCACCCTGTATATATCGATTATTCGGACGGCCATAACTTCTGGCTCGTTTAGAGTTACGGGAGCCATAACCTGTCAAATCGAAGGCCACATTGAGTTCTACAGCTTTGACTGGTTTCAGCCGTCAACGGACAGATTAATGCCCGAAAAGGACAACCCGAATCTCAATCGGGTCTCGTAAGTTTTTTACCCTTCGTTTTTTCGACACGTGGGTTTTTACGGTAAAACAGGATTACCGTGGTTGGCTTTCGATTTACCATCGCTAGAGAGTGGTGCACCAAGGTACTGTTCCGTTTCAAATCCATGCACGCATTTCTAAAAGTCGTACGGCACTGTTTCGCCATTTCGGACGGATGTTGCACCTTGCACCGCGGATGTTGCACCCTGTATATATCGATTATTCGGACGGCCATAACTTCTGGCTCGTTTAGAGTTACGGGAGCCATAACCTGTCAAAACGAAGGTCACGATGAGCTCTACGGGTTTGACCACTTTCAACCGTCAACGGATAGATTAATGCCCAAAAAGGACAACCCGAATCTCAATCGGGTCTCGTAAGTTTTTTACCCTTCGTTTTTTCGACACCGGTTTTTAACGGTAAAAAGGGATTAACGTGCCTCGTCTTCGATTTACCATCGCTGGAGAGTGGTGCACCATGGTACTGTTCCGTTTCAAATCCATGCATGCATTTCTAAAAGTCGTACGACACTGTTTCTCCATTTCGGACGGATGTTGCACCTTGCACCGCGGATATTGCACCCTGTAGATATCGATTATTCGGACGGCCATAACTTCTGGGTCGTTTAGAGTTACGGGAGCCATAACCTGTCAAAACGAAGGCCACGGTGAGTTCTACGGCTTTAAAGCTTTCAGCCGTCAACGGATAGATTAATGCCCAAAAAGGACAACCCGAATCTCAATCGGGTATCATATGTTTTTTACCCTTCATTTTTTCGACACCGGATTTTTATGGTAAAACGGGATTTTCGTGGCTCGTCTTCGATTTACCATCGCTGGAGAGTGGTGCAACATGGTATTGTTCCATTTCAAATCCATGCATGCATTTCTAAAAGTCGTACGGCACTGTTTCGCCATTTCGGACGGATGTTGCACCTTGCACCGCGGATGTTGCACCCTGTAGATATCGATTATTCGGACGGCCATAACTTTTGGCTCCTTTAGAGTTACGGGAGCCATAACCTATCAAAACGAAGGCCATGGTGAGTTCTACGGCTTTGACTGCTTTCAGCCGTCAACGGATAGATTAATGCCCGAAAAGGACGACCCGAATCTCAATCGGGTCTCGTAAGTTTTTTACCCTTCGTTTCTTCGACACCGGATTTTTACGGTAAAACGGGATTACCGTGGCTCGTCTTCGATTTACCATCGCTGGAGAGTGGTGCACTATGGTACTGTTCCGTTTCAAATCCATGCACGCATTTCTAAAAGTCGTACGGCACTGTTTCGCCATTTCGGACGGATGTTGCACCTTGCACCGCGGATGTTGCACCCTATAGATATCGATTATTAGGACGGCCATAACTTCTGGCTCGTTTAGAGTTACGGGAGCCATAACCTGTCAAAACGGAGGACACAGTGAGTTCTACGGCTTTGACAGCTTTCAGCCATCAACGGATAGATTAATGCCCGAAAAGGACAACCCGAATCTCAATCGGGTCTCGTAAGTTTTTTACCCTTCGTTTTTTCGACACCGGATTTTAACGGTAAAACTGGATTACCATGGCTCGTCTTCGATTTACCATCGCTGGAGAGTGGTGCGCCATGGTACTGTTCCGTTTCAAATCCATGCATGCATTTCTAAACGTCGTACGACACTTTTCGCCATTTCGAACGGATGTTGCATCTTGCACCGCGGATGTTGCACCCTGTAGATATCGATTATTCGGACGGCCATAACTTCTGGCTCGTTTAGAGTTACAGGAGCCATAACCTGTCAAAACGAAGGTCACGGTGAGTTCTACGGCTTTGACAGCGTTTAGCCGTCAACGGATAGATTAATGCCCGAAAAGGATAACACGAATCTCAATCGGGTCTCGTTAGTTTTTTACCCTTCGTTTTTTTGACACCGGAATTTTACGGTAAAACGGGATTACCGTGGCTCGTCTTCAATTTACCATCGCTGGAGAGTGGTGCACCATGGTACTGTTCCGTTTCAAATCCATGCACGCATTTCTAAAATTCGTACGGCACTGTTTTGCCATTTCGAACGGATGTTGCACCTTGCACCGCGGATGTTTCACCGTGTAGATATCGATTATTCGGACGGCCATAACTTCTAGCTTGTTTAGAGTTAAGGGAGCCACAAATTGTCAAAACGAAGGCCACGGTGAGTTCTACGGTTTTGACCGCTTTCAGCCGTCAACGGATAGATTAATGCCCGAAAAGGACAACCCGAATCTCAATCGGGCCTCGTAAGTTTTTTACCCTTCGTTTTTTCGACAACGGATTTTTATGGTAAAACGGGATTACCGTGGCTCGTCTTCGATTTACCATCGCTGGAGAGGGGTGCACCATGGTACTGTTCCGTTTCAAATCCATGCATGCATTTCTAAAAGTCGTACGACACTGTTTCGCCATTTCGGACGGATGTTGCACCTTGCACCGCGGATGTTGCACCCTGTAGATATCGATTATTCGGACGGCCATAACTTCTGGCTCGTTTAGAGTTACGGGAACCATAACCTGTCAAAACGAAGGCCACGGTGAGTTTTACGGCTTTGACCACTTTCAGCCGTCGACGGATAGATTAATGCACAAAAAGGACAACCCGAATCTCAATCGGGCCTCGTAAGTTTTTTACCCTTCCTTTTTTCGACACCAGATTTTTACGGTAAAACGGGATTACCGTGCCTCGTCTTCGATTTACCATCGCTGGAGAGTGGTGCACCATGGTACTGTTCCGTTTCAAATCGATGCACGCATTTCTAAAAGTAGTACGGCACTGTTTTGCCATTTCGGACGGATGTTGCACCTAGCACCACGGAAGTTGCACCCTCTAGATATCGATTATTCGGACGGTCATAACTTTTCGCTCGTTTAGAGTTACGGGAGCCATAACCTGTCAAAACAAAGGCCACGGTGAGTTCTACAGCTTTGACCACTTTCAAGCGTCAACGTATAGATTAATGCCCGAAAAGGACAACCCGAATCTCAATCGGGTCTCGTAAATTTTTTACCCTTCATTTTTTCGACACCGGATTTTAACGGTAAAATGGGATTACCGTGCCACGTCTTCGATTTACCATCGCGGGAGAGTGGTGCACCATGGTACTGTTCCATTTCAAATCCATGCACGCATTTCTAAAAGTCATACGACACTGTTTCTCCATTTCGGACGGATGTTGCACCTTGCACCGCGGATATTGCACCCTGTAGATATCGATTATTCGGACGGCCATAACTTCTGGCTCGTTTAGAGTTAAGGGAGCCATAACTTGTCAAATCGAAGGCCACGGTGAGTTCTACGGCTTTGAAGCTTTCAGCCGTCAACGGATAGATTAATGCCCAAAAAGGACAACCCGAATCTCAATCGGGTCTCGTAAGATTTTTACCCTTCGTTTTTTCGACACCGGATTTTTACGGTAAAACGGGATTACCGTGCCTCGTCTTCGATTTACCATCGTTGGAGAGTGGTGCACCATGGTACTGTTCCGTTTCAAATCCATGCACGCATTTCTAAAAGTCATACGACACTGTTTCGCCATTTCGGACGGATGTTGCTCCTTGCACCGCGGATGTTGCACCCTATAGATATCGATTATTCGGACGGCCATAACTTCTGGCTCGTTTAGAGTTACGGGAGCCATAACTTGTCAAAACGAAGGCCACGGTGAGTTCTAGGGCTTTGATAGCATTCAGCCGTCAACGGATAGATTAATGCCCGAAAAGGCAACCCGAATCTCTATCGGGTCTCGTAAGTTTTTTACCCTTCGTTTTTTCGACACCGGATTTTACGGTAAAACGGGATTACCGTGGCTCGTCTTCGATTCACCATCGTGGGAGAGTGGTGCACCATGGTACTGTTCCGTTTCAAATCCATCCACGTATTTCTAAAAGTCGTACGGCACTGTTTCGCCATTTCAGACGGATGTTGCACCTTGCACCGCGGATGTTGCACCCTGTAGATATCGATTATTCGGACAACCATAACTTCTGGCTCGTTTAGAGTTACGGGAGCCATAACCAGTCAAAACGAAGGCCACGGTGAGTTCTATGGGTTTGACCACCTTCAGCCGTCAACGGATAGACTAATGCCCAAAAAGGACAACCCGAATCTCAATCGGGTCTCGTAAGTTTTTTACCCTTCGTTTTTTCGACACCGGATTTTAACGGTAAAACGGGATTACCTTGGCTCGTCTTCGATTTACCATCGCTGGAGAGTGGTGCACCATGGTACTGTTCCGTTTCAAATCCATGCATGCATTTTTAAAAGTCGTACGGCACTGTTTCGCCATTTCGGACGGATGTTGCACCTTGCACCACGGATATTGCACCCTGTAGATATCGATTATTCGGACGGCCATAACTTTTGGCTTGTTTAGAGTTACAAGGAGCCATAACCTATCAAAACGAAGGCCACGGTGAGTTCTAGGGCTTTGACCACTTTAAGCCGTCAACGTATAGATTAATGCCCGAAAAGGACAACCCGAATCTCAATCGGGTCTCGTAAGTTTTTTACCCTTCGTTTTTTCGACACCGGATTTTAACGGTAAAACGGGATTACCGTGGCTCGTCTTCCATTTACCATCGCTGGAGAGTGGTGCACAATGGTACTGTTCGGTTTCAAATCCATGCATGCATTTCTAAAAGTCGTACGACACTGTTTCGCCATTTCGGACGGATGTTGCACCTTGCACCGCGGATGTTGCACCCTGTAGATATCGATTATTCGGACGGTCATAACTTCTGGCTCGTTTAGAGTTGCGGGAGCCATAACCTGTCAAAACGAAGGCCACGGTGAGTTTTACGGCTATGACCACTTTCAGCCATCGACGGATAGATTAATGCCCAAAAAGGACAACCCGAATCTCAATCGGGTCTCGTAAGTTTTTTACCCTTCGTTTTTTCACCACCGGATTTTTACGGTAAAACGAGATTACCGTGCCTCGTCTTCGATTTACCATCGCTGGAGAGTGGTGCACCATGGTACTGTTCCGTTTCAAATCCATGCACGGATTTCTAAAAGTCGTACGGCACTGTTTTGCCATTTCGGACGGATGTTGCACCTTGCACCGCGGAAGTTGCACCCTGTAGGTATCGATTATTCGGACGGTCATAACTTTTGGCTCGTTTAGAGTTACGGGAGCCATAACCTGTCAAAACGAAGGCCACGGTGAGTTCTACGGGTTTGACCACTTTCAGCCATCAACGTTTAGATTAATGCCCGAAAAGGACAACCCGAACCTCAATCGGGTCTCGTAAGTTTTTTACCCTTCGTTTTTTCACCACTGGATTTTTACGGTAAAACGGGATTACCGTGCCTCGTCTTCGATTTACCATCGCTGGAGAGTGGTGCACCATGGTACTGTTCCGTTTCAATTCCATGCACGCATTTCTAAAAGTCGTACAACACTGTTTCTCCATTTCGGACGGGTGTTGCACCTTGCACCGCGGATATTGCACCCTGTAGATATCGATTATTCGGACGGCGATAACTTCTGGCTCGTTTAGAGTTACGGGAGCCATAACATGTCAAAACGAAGGCCACGGTGAGTTCTACGGCATTGAAGCTTTCAGCCATCAACGGATAGATTAATGCCCAATCAGGACAACCCGAATCTCAATCGGGTCTCGTAAGTTTTTTACCCTTCGTTTTTTTGACAACCCGAATCTCAATCGGGTCTCGTAAGTTTTTTTGACAACCCGAATCTCAATCAGGACAACCCGAATCGGGTCTCGTAAAACGGGATTACCGTGCCTCGTCTTCGATTTACCATCGTTGGAGAGTGGTGCACCATGGTACTGTTCCGTTTCAAATCCATGCACGCATTTCTAAAAGTCATACGACGCTGTTTCACCATTTCAGACGAATGTTGCTTCTTTCACCGCGGATGTTGCACCCTGTAGATATCGATTATTCGAACGGCCATAACTTCTGGCTCGTTTAGAGTTACGGGAGGCATAACTTGTCCAAACGAAGGCCATGGTGAGTTCTACGGCTTTGATAGCTTTAAGCCGTCAACGGATAGATTAATGCCCGAAAAGGCAACCCGAATCTCAATCGGGTCTCGTAAGTTTTTTACCCTTCGTTTTTTCGACACCGGATTTTTACGGTAAAACGGGATATTCGTGGCTCGTCTTCGACTTACCATCGCGGGAGAGTGGTGCACCATGGTACTGTTCCGTTTCAAATCCATGCACGCATTTCTAAAAGTCGTACGGCACTGTTTTGCCATTTCGGACGGATGTTGCACCTTGCACCGCGGATGTTGCACCCTGTAGATATCGATTATTCGGACCACCATAACTTTTGGCTCGTTTAGAGTTACGGGAGCCATAACCTGTCAAAACGAAGGCCACGGTGAGTTCTACGGGTTCGACTACTTTCAGCCGTCAACAGATAGATTAATGCCCAAAAAGGACAACCCGAATCTCAATCGGGTCTCGTAAGTTTTTTACCCTTCGTTTTTTCGACACCGGATTTTAACGGTAAAACGGGATTACCGTGGCTCGTCTTCGATTTACCATCGCTGGAGAGTGGTGCACCATGGTACTGTTCCGATTCAAATCCATGCACGCATTTCTAAAAGTTGTACGACACTGTTTCTCCATTTCGGACGGATGTTGCACCTTGCACCGTAGATATTGCACCCTGTAGATATCGATTATTTGGACGGCCATACTTCTGGCTCGTTTAGAGTTACAGGAGCCATAACCTGTCAAAACGAAGGCCATGGTGAGTTCTACGGCTTTGACAGCTTTCAGCCGTCAACGGATAGATTAATGCCCAAAAAGGACAACCCGAATCTCAATCGGGTCCCGTAAGTTTTTTACCCTTCGTTTTTTCGACACCGGATTTTTACGGTAAAACGGGATTACCGTGGCTCGTCTTCGATTTACCATCGCGGGAGAGTGGTGCACCATGGTACATTTCCGTTTCAAATCCATGCACGCATTTCTAAAAGTCGTACGGCACTGTTTCGCCATTTCGGACGGATGTTGCACCTTGCACCGCGGATGTTGCACCCTGTATATATCGATTATTCGGACGGCCATAACTTCTGGCTCGTTTAGAGTTACGGGAGCCATAACCTGTCAAAACGAAGGCCACGATGAGCTCTACGGGTTTGACCACTTTCAGCCGTCAACGGATAGATTAATGCCCAAAAAGGACAACCCGAATCTCAATCGGGTCTCGTAAGTTTTTTACCCTTCGTTTTTTCGACACCGGATTTTAACGGTAAAACGGGATTACCGTGCCTCGTCTTCGATTTACCATCGCTGGAGAGTGGTGCACCATGGTACTGTTCCGTTTCAAATCCATGCACGCATTTCTAAAAGTCGTACGACAATGTTTCTCCATTTCGGACGGATGTTGCACCTTGCACCGTGGATATTGCACCCTGTAGATATCGATTATTCGGACGGCCATAACTTCTGGCTCGTTTAGAGTTACGGGAGCCATAACCTGTCAAAACGAAGGCCACGGTGAGTTCTACGGCTTTGAAGCTTTCAGCCGTCAACGGATAGATTAATGCCCAAAAAGGACAACCCGAATCTCAATCGGGTATCGTATGTTTTTTACACTTCATTTTTTTGACACCGGATTTTTATGGTAAAACGGGATTTTCGTGGCTCGTCTTCGATTTACCATCGCTGGAGAGTGGTGCAACATGGTATAGTTCCATTTCAAATCCATGCATGCATTTCTAAAAGTCGTACGACACTGTTTCGCCATTTCGGACGGATGTTGCACCTTGCACCGCGGATGTTGCACCCTGTAGATATCGATTATTCGGACGGCCATAACTTTTGGCTCCTTTAGAGTTACGGGAGCCATAACCTGTCAAAACGAAGGCCACGGTGAGTTCTACGGCTTTGACAGCTTTCAGCCATCAACGGATAGATTAATGCGCGAAAAGGACAACCCGAATCTCAATCGGGTCTCGTAAGTTTTTTTACCCTTCGTTTTTTCGACACCGGATTTTTACGGTAAAACGGGATTACCGTGGCTCGTCTTCGATTTACCATCGCTGGAGAGTGGTGCACCATGGTACTGTTCCGTTTCAAATCCATGCACGCATTTCTAAAAGTCGTACGGCACTGTTTCGCCATTTCGGACGGATGTTGCACCTTGCACCGCGGACCTTGCACCCGGTAGATATCGAATATTCGGACGGCCATAACATCTGGCTCGTTTAGAGTTACGGGGGCCATAACCTGTCAAAACGGAGGACACGGTGAGTTCTACGGCTTTGACAGCTTTCAGCCGTCAACGGATAGATTAATGCCCGAAAAGGACAACCCTAATCTCAATCGGGTCTCGTAAGTTTTTTACCCTTCGTTTTTTCGACACCGGATTTTAACGGTAAAACTGGATTACCATGGCTCGTCTTCGATTTACCATCGCTGGAGAGTGGTGCGCCATGGTACTGTTCCGTTTCAAATCCATGCATGCATTTCTAAAAGTCATACGACACTTTTCGCCATTTCGAACGGATGTTGCATCTTGCACCGCGGATGTTGCACCCTGTAGATATCGATTATTCGGACGGCCATAACTTCTGGCTCGTTTAGAGTTACGGGAGCCATAACCTGTCAAAACGAAGGCCACGGTGAGTTCTACGGCTTTGAAGCTTTCAGCCGTCAACGGATAGATTAATGCCCAAAAAGGACAACCCGAATCTCAATCGGGTATCGTATGTTTTTTACCCTTCATTTTTTCGACACCGGATTTTTAAGGTAAAACGGGATTTTCGTGGCTCGTCTTCGATTTACCATCGCTAGAGAGTGGTGCAACATGGTATTGTTCCATTTCAAAACCATGCATGCATTTCTAAAAGTCGTACGACACTGTTTCGCCATTTCGGACGGATGTTGCACCTTGCACCGCGGATGTTGCACCCTGTAGATATCGATTATTCGGACGGCCATAACTTTTGGCTCCTTTAGAGTTACGGGATCCATAACCTGTCAAAACGAAGGCCACGGTGAGTTGTACGGCTTTGACAGCTTTCAGCCGTCAACGGATAGATTAATGCCCGAAAAGGACAACCCGAATCTCAATCGGGTCTCGTAAGTTTTTTACCCTTCGTTTTTTTGACACCAGATTTTTACGGTAAAACGGGACTACCGTGGCTCGTCTTCGATTTACCATCGCTGGAGAGTGGTGCACCATGGTACTGTTCCGTTTCAAATCCATGCACGCATTTCTAAAAGTCGTACGGCACTGTTTCGCCATTTCGGACGGATGTTGCACCTTGCACCGCGGACGTTGCACCTTGTAGATATCGATTATTCGGACGGCCATAACTTCTGGCTCGTTTAGAGTTACGGGAGCCATAACCTGTCAAAACGGAGGACACGGTGAGTTCTACGGCTTTGACGGCTTTCAGCCGTCAATGGATAGATTAATGCCCGAAAAGGACAACCCGAATCTCAATCGGGTCTCGTAAGTTTTTTACCCTTCGTTTTTTCGACACCGGATTTTAACGGTAAAACTGGATTACCATGGCTCGTCTTCGATTTACCATCGCTGGAGAGTGGTGCGCCATGGTACTGTTCCGTTTCAAATCCATGCATGCATTTCTAAAAGTCGTACGACACTTTTCGCCATTTCGAACGGTTGTTGCATCTTGCATCGCGGATGTTGCACTCTGTAGATATCGATTATTCGGACGGCCATAACTTCTGGCTCGTTTAGAGTTACGGGAGCCATAACCTGTCAAAACGAAGGTCACGGTGAGTTATACGGCTTTGACAGCTTTTAGCCGTCAACGGATAGATTAATGCCCGAAAAGGATAACCCGAATCTCAATCGGGTCTCGTTAGTTATTTACCCTTCGTTTTTTTGACACCGGATTTTTACGGTAAAACGGGATTACCGTGGCTCGTCTTCAATTTACCATCGCTGGAGAGTGGTGCACCATGGTACTGTTCCGTTTCAAATCCATGCACGCATTTCTAAAATTCGTACGACACTGTTTTGCCATTTCGGGCGGATGTTGCACCTTGCACCGCGGATGTTTCACCGTGTAGATATCGATTATTCGGACGGCCATAACTTCTAGCTCGTTTAGAGTTAAGGGAGCCACAAATTTTCAAAACGAAGGCCACGGTGAGTTCTACGGCTTTGACCGCATTCAGCCGTCAACGGATAGATTAATGCCCGAAAAGGACAACCCGAATCTCAATCGGGTCTCGTATGTTTTTTACCCTTCGTTTTTTCGACACCGGATTTTAACGGTAAAACTGGATTACCATGGCTCGTCTTCGATTTACCATCGCTGGAGAGTGGTGCGCCATGGTACTGTTCCGTTTCAAATCCATGCATGCATTTCTAAAAGTCGTACGACACTTTTCGCCATTTCGAACGGATGTTGCATCTTGCACCGCGGATGTTGCACTCTGTAGATATCGATTATTCGGACGGCCATAACTTCTGGCTCGTTTAGAGTTACGGGAGCCATAACCTGTCAAAACGAAGGTCACGGTGAGTTCTACGGCTTTGACATCTTTTAGCCGTCAACGGATAGATTAATGCCCGAAAAGGATAACCCGAATCTCAATCGGGTCTCGTTAGTTATTTACCCTTCGTTTTTTTGACACCGGATTTTTACGGTAAAACGGGATTACCGTGGCTCGTCTTCAATTTACCATCGCTGGAGAGTGGTGCACCATGGTACTGTTCCGTTTCAAATCCATGCACGCATTTCTAAAATTCCTACGACACTGTTTTGCCACTTCGGACGGATGTTGCACCTTGCACCGCGGATGTTTCACCGTGTAGATATCGATTATTCGGACGGCCATAACTTCTAGCTCGTTTAGAGTTAAGGGAGCCACAAATTATCAAAACGAAGGCCACGGTGAGTTCTACGGCTTTGACCGCATTCAGCCGTCAACGGATAGATTAATGCCCGAAAAGGACAACCCGAATCTCAATCGGGCCTCGTAAGTTTTTTACCCTTCGTTTTTTCGACAACGGATTTTTATGGTAAAACGGGATTACCGTGGCTCGTCTTCGATTTACCATCGCTGGAGAGTGGTGCACCATTGTACTGTTCTGTTTCAAATCCATGCATGCATTTCTAAAAGTCGTACGACACTGTTTCGCCATTTCGGACGGATGTTGCAACTTGCACCGCGGATGTTGCACCCTGTAGATATCGATTATTCGGACGGCCATAACTTCTGGCTCGTTTAGAGTTACGGGAGACATAACCTGTCAAAACGAAGGCCACGGTGAGTTTTACGGCTTTGACCACTTTCAGCCGTCGACGGATAGATTAATGCCCAAAAAGGACAACCCGAATCTCAATCGGGCCTCGTAAGTTTTTTACCCTTCGTTTTTTCGACACCAGATTTTTACGGTAAAACGGGATTACCGTGCCTCGTCTTCGATTTACCATCGCTGGAGAGTGGTGCACCATGGTACTGTTCCGTTTCTAATCCATGCACGCATTTCTAAAAGTCGTACGACACTGTTTTGCCATTTCGGACCGATGTTGCACCTAGCACCGCGGAAGTTGCACCCTGTAGATATCGATTATTCGGACGGTCATAACTTTTGGCTCGTTTAGAGTTACGGGAGCCATAACCTGTCAAAACAAAGGCCACGGTGAGTTCTACGGCTTTGACCACTTTCAGGCGTCAACGTATAGATTAATGCCCGAAAAGGACAACCCGAATCTCAATTGGGTCTCGTAAATTTTTTACCCTTCATTTTTTCGACACCGGATTTTAACGGTAAAATGGGATTACCGTGCCTCGTCTTCGATTTACCATCGCGGGAGAGTGGTGCACCATGGTACATTTCCATTTCAAATCCATGCACGCATTTCTAAAAGTCATACGACACTGTTTCTCCATTTCGGACGGATGTTGCACCTTGCACCGCGGATATTGCACCCTGTAGATATCGATTATTCGGACGGCCATAACTTCTGGCTCGTTTAGAGTTACGGGAGCCATAACCTGTCAAATCGAAGGCCACGGTGAGTTCTACGGCTTTGAAGCTTTCAGCCATCAACGGATAGATTAATGCCCAAAAAGGACAACCCGAATCTCAATCGGGTCTCGTAAGTTTTTTACCCTTCGTTTTTTTGACACCGGATTTTTACGGTAAAACTGGATTACCGTGCCTCGTCTTCGATTTACCATCGTTGGAGAGTGGTGCACCATGGTACTGTTCCATTTCAAATCCATGCACGCATTTCTAAAAGTCATACGACACTGTTTCGCCATTTCGGACGGATGTTGCTTCTTGCACCGCGGATGTTGCACCCTGTAGATATCGATTATTCGGACGGCCATAACTTCTGGCTCGTTTAGAGTTACGGGAGCCATAACCTGTCGAAACGAAGGCCACGGTGAGTTCTACGGCTTTGACCGCTTTCAGCCGTCAACGGATAGATTAATGCCCGAAAAGGACAACCCGAATCTCAATCGGGTCTCGTTAGTTTTTTACCCTTCGTTTTTTCGACACCGGATTTTTGCGGTAAAACGGGATTACCGTGGCTCGTCTTCGATTTACCATCGCTGGAGAGTGGTGCGCCGTGGTACTGTTCCGTTTCAAATCCATGCACGCATTTCTAAAATTCGTAAGACACTATTTCGCCATTTCGGACGGATGTTGCACCTTGCACCGCGGATATTGCACCCTGTAGATATCGATTATTCGGACGACCATAACTTCTGGCTCGTTTAGAGTTACGGGAGGCTTAATCTGTCAAAACGAAGGCCACGGTGAGTTCTACGGCTTTGACAGCTTTCAGCCGTCAATGGATAGATTAATGCCCAATAAGGACAACCCGAATCTCAATCGGGTCTCGTATGTTTTTTACCTTTCGTTTTTTCGACACCGGATTTTTACGGTAAAACGGGATTGCCGTGGCTCGTCTTCGATTTACCATCGCGGGAGAGTGGTGCACCATGGTACTGTTCCGTTTCAAATCCATGCACGCATTTCTAAAAGTCGTACGGCACTGTTTCGCCATTTCGAACGGATGTTGCACCTTGCACCGCGGATGTTGCACCCTGTATATATCGATTATTCGGACGGCCATAACTTCTGGCTCGTTAGAGTTACGGAAGCCATAACCTGTCAAAACGAAGGCCACGGTGAGTTCTACGGGTTTGACCACTTTCAGCCGTCAACAGATAGATTAATGCCCAAAAAGGACAACCCGAATCTCAATCGGGTCTCGTAAGTTTTTTGCCCTTCGTTTTTTCGACACCGGATTTTAACGGTAAAACGGGATTACTGTGCCTCGTCTTCGATTTACCATCGCTGGAGAGTGGTGCACCATGGAACTGTTCCGTTTCAAATCCATGCACATATTTCTAAAAGTCGTACGGCACTGTTTCGCCATTTCGGACGGATGTTGCTCCTTGCACCGCGGTTGTTGCACCCTGTAGATATCGATTATTCGGACGGCCATAACTTCTGGCTCGTTTAGAGTTAAGGGAGACATAACCTGTTGAAACGAAGGCCACGGTGAGTTCTACGGCTATGACCGCTTTCAGCCGTCAACGGATAGATTAATGCCCGAAAAGGACAACCCGAATCTCAATCGGGTCTCGTTAGTTTTTTACCCTTCGTTTTTTCGACACCGGATTTTTGCGGTAAAACGGGATTACCGTGGCTCGTCTTCGATTTACCATTGCTGGAGAGTGGTGCGCCATGGTACTGTTCCGTTTCAAATCCATGCACGCATTTCTAAAATTCGTACGGCACTGTTTCGCCATTTCGGACGGATGTTGCACCTTGCACCGCGGATGTTTCACCGATTAGATATCGATTATTCGGACGGCCATAACTTCTGGCTCGTTTAGAATTAAGGGAGCCACAAATTGTCAAAACGAAGGCCATGGTGAGTTCTACGGGTTTGCATCTTTCAGCCGTCAACGGATAGATTAATGCCCGAAAAGGACAACTCGAATCTCAATCGGGCCTCGAAAGTTTTTTACCCTTCGTTTTTTCGACAACGGATTTTTATGGTAAAACGGGATTACCGTGGCTCGTCTTCGATTTACCATCGCTGGAGAGTGGTGCACCATGGTACTGTTCCGTTTCAAATCCATGCATGCATTTCTAAAAGTCGTACGACACTGTTTCGCCATTTCGGACGGATATTGCACCTTGCACCGTGGATGTTGCACCCTGTAGATATCGATTATTCGGACGGCCATAACTTCTGGCTCGTTTAGAGTTACGGGAGCCATAACCTGTCAAAACGAAGGCCACGGTGAGTTTTACGGCTTTGACCACTTTCAGCCGTCGACGGATGGATTAATGCCCAAAAAGGACAACTCGAATCTCAATCGGGCCTCGTAAGTTTTTTACCCTTCGTTTTTTCGACACCGGATTTTTACGGTAAAATGGGATTACCGTGCCTCGTCTTCGATTTACCATCGCTGGAGAGTGGTGCACCATGGTACTGTTCCGTTTCAAATCCATGCACGCATTTCTAAAAGTCGTACGACACTGTTTCGCCATTTCGGACGGATGTTGCACCTTGCACCGCGGATGTTGCACCCTGTAGATATCGATTATTCAGACGGCCAAAACTTCTGGCTCGTTTAGAGTTACGGGAGCCATAACCTATCAAAACGAATGCAATGGTGATTTCTATGGCTTTGACAGCTTTCAATCATCAACAGATAGATGAATGCCCGAAAAGGACAACCCGAATCTCAATCGGGTCTCGTAAGTTTTTTACCCTTCGTTTTTTCGACACCGGATTTTTGCGGTAAAACGGGATTACCGTTCCTCGCCTTTGATTTATTATCATTGGAGAGTGGTGCACCATGGTACTGTTCCGTTTCAAATCCATGCACGCATTTCTAAAAGTCATACGACACTGTTTCGCCATTTCAGACGGATGTTGCATCTTGGATGTTGCACCCTGTAGATATCGATTATTCGGACGGCCATAACTTCTGGCTCGTTTAGAGTTACGGGAGCCATAACTTGTCAAAACGAAGGCCACGGTGAGTTCTACGGCTTTGACAGCTTTCAGCCGTCAACGGATAGATTAATGCCCGAAAAGGACAACCCGAATCTCAATCAGGGTTCGTAAGTTTTTTACCCTTCGCGTTTTCGACACCGGATTTTTACGGTAAAACGGGATTACCGTGCCTCGTCTTCGATTTACCATCGCTGGAGAGTGGTGCACCTTGGTGTTGTTCCGTTTCAAATCCATGCACGCATTTCTAAAAGTCGTACGACACTGTTTCGCCATTTCGGACGGATGTTGGACCTTGCACCGCGGATGTTGCACCCTGTAGATATCGATTATTCGGACGACCATAACTTCTGGCTCGTTTAGAGTTACGGGAGCCATAACCTGTCGAAACGAAGGCCACGGTGTGTTCTACGGCTTTGACCACTTTCAGCCGTCAACGGATAGATTATTTCCCGAAAAGGACTACCCGAATCTCAATCCGGTCTCGTAAGTTTTTTACCCTTCGTTTTTTCGACCACGGATTTTAACGGTAAAACAGGATTACCGTGGCTCGTCTTCGGTTTACCATCGCTGGAGAGTGGTCCACCATGGTACTGTTCCGTTTCAAATCCATGCACGCATTTCAAAAAGTCGTACGCAACTGTTTCGCCATTTCGGACGGATGTTGCACCTTGCACTACGGATGTTGCACCCTGTAGATATCGATTATTCGGACGGCCATAACTTCTGGCTCGTTTAGAGTTACGGGAGCCATAACCTATCGAAATGAAGGCCACGGTGAGTTCTACGGCTTTGATAGATTCATCCGTCAACGGATAGATTAATTCCCGAAAAGGACAACCCGAATCTCAATCGCATCTCGTAAGTTTTTTACCCTTCCTTTTTGGACACCAGATTTTTACGGTAAAACGGGATTACCGTGCCTCGTCTTCGATTTACTATTGCTGGAGAGTGGTGCCCATGGTACTGTTCCGTTTCAAATCCATGCACGCATTTCTAAAAGTCGTATGCCACTGTTTCGCCATTTCGGACGGATGTTGCACCTTGCACCGCGGATGTTGCACCCTGCAGATATCGATTATTCGGACGGCCATAACTTTTGGCTCGTTTAGAGTTACGGGAGCCATAACCTGTCAAAACGAAGGCCACGGTGAGTTCTACGGCTTTGATAGGTTTCAGTCCTCAACGGATAGATTAATGCCCGAAAAGGACAACCCGAATCTCAATCGGTTCTCGTAAGTTTTTTACCCTTCGTTTTTTCGACACCGGATTTTTACGGTAAAACGGGATTACCGTGCCACGTCTTCGATTTACCATCGCTGGAGAGTGGTGTACTATGGTACTGTTCCATTTCAAATCCATGCACGCATTTCTAAAAGTCGTACTTCACTCATTCGCCATTTCGGACGGATGTTGCACCTTGCACCGCGGATGTTGCACCATGTAGATATCGATTATTCGGACGGCCATAACTTCTGGCTCGTTTAGAGTTACGGAAGCCATAACCTGTCAAAACGAAGACCACGGTGAGTTATACGGCTTTGACCGCTTTCAGCCGTCAACGGATAGATTAATGCCCAAAAAGGACAACCCGAATCTCAATCGGGTCTCGTAAGTTTTTTACCCTTCGTTTTTACGACACCGGATTTTTACGGTAAAATGGGATTACCGTGCCTCGTCTTCGATTTACCATCGCTGGAGAGTGGTGCAACATGGTACTGTTCCGTTTCAAATCCATGCACGCATTTCAAAAAGTCGTACGCCACTGTTTCGCCATTTCGGACGGATGTTGCACCTTGCACCGCGGATGTTGCACCCTGTAGATATCGATTATTCGGACGGCCATAACTTCTGGCTCGTTTAGAGTTACGGGAGCCATAACCTGTCAAAATGGAGGCCAGGGTGAGTTCTACGGCTTTGATAGCTTTCATCCGTCAACGGATAGATTAATGCCCGAAAAGGACAACCCGAATCTCAATCGGGTCTCGTAAGTTTTTTACCCTTCCTTTTTTGACACCGGATTTTTATGGTAAAACGGGATTACCGTGCCTCGCCTTCGATTTACTATCGCTGGATAGTGGTGCACTATGGTACTGTTCCCTTTCAAATCCATGCATGCATTTCTAAAAGTCATACGCCACTGTTTCGTCATTTCAGACGGATGTTGCACCTTGCACCGCGGATGTTGCACCCTGTAGATATCGATTATTCGGACGGTCATAACTTTTGGCTCGTTTAGAGTTACGGGAGCCATAACCTGTCAAAACGAAGGCCACAGTGAGTTCTACGGCATTGACCGCTTTCAGCCGTCAACGGATAGATTAATGCCCAAAAAGGACAACCTGAATCTCAATCGGGTCTCGTAAGTTTTTTACCCTTCGTTTTTTCGGCACCGGATTTTTACGGTAAAACGGGATTACCGTGCCTCGTCTTCGATTAACCATCGCTGGAGAGTGGTGCACCATGGTACTGTTCCGTTTTAAATCCATGCATGCATTTCTAAAAGTCGTACGGCACTGTTTCGCCATTTCGGACGGATGTTGCACCTTGCACCACGGATGTTGCATCCTGTAGATATTGATTATTCGGACGGTCATAACTTCTGGCTCGTTTAGAGTTACGGGAGCCATAACCTGTCAAAACGATGGCCACGGTGAGTTCTACGGGTTTGACAGCTTTCAGCCATCAACGGATAGATTAATGCCCAAAAAGGACAACCCGAATCTCAATCGGGTCTCGTAAGTTTTTTACCCATCGTTTTTTCGACGCCGGATTTTAACGGTAAAACGGGATTACCGTGGCTCGTATTCGATTTACCATCGCTGGAGAGTGGTGCACCATGGTACTGTTCCATTTCAAATCCATGCACGCATTTCTAAAAGTCATACGGCACTGTTTCGCCATTTCGGACGGATGTTGCACCTTGCAACGCGGATGTTGCGCCCTGTAGATATCGATTATTCGGACGGCCATAAGTTACGGGAGCCATAACCTGTCAAAACGAAGGCCACGGTGAGTTCTACGGCTTTGATAGCTTTCAGCCGTCAACGGATAGATTGATGCCCGAAAAGGACAACCAGAATCTCAATCGGGTCTCGTAAGTTTTCTACCCTTCGTTTTTTCGACGCCGGATTTTTACGGTAAAACGGGATTACCGTGGCTCGTCTTCGATTTACCATCGCTGTAGAGTGGTGAACCATGGTACTGTTCCGTTTCAAATCCATGCACGCATTTCTAAAAGTCGTACGACACTGTTTCGCCATTTCCGACGGATGTTGCACCTTGCACCGCGGATGTTGCACCCTGTAGATATCGATTATTCGAACGACCATAACTTCTGGCTCGTTTAGAGTTACGGGAGCCATAACCTGTCAAAACGAAGGCCACGGTGAGTTTTACGGCTTTGACCACTTTCAGCCGTCAACGGGTAGATTAATGTCCAAAAAGGACAACCCGAATCTCAATCGGGTCTCGTAAGTTTTTTGCCTTTCGTTTTTTCGACACCGGATTTTTACGGTAAAACGGGATTACCGTGCCTCATCTTCGATTTACCATCGTTGGTGAGTGGTGCACCATGGTACTGTTCCGTTTCAAATCCATGCACGCATTTCTAAAAGTCATACGACACTGTTTCGCCATTTCGGAAGGATGTTGCACCTTGCACCGTGGATGTTTCACCCTGTAGATATCGATTATTCGGACGGCCATAAATTCTGGCTCGTTTAGAGTTACGGGAGCCATAACCTGTCAAAACAAAGGCCACGGTGAGTTCTACGGTTTTGACAGCTTTCAGCCGTCAACGGATAGATTAATGCCCGAAAAGGACGACCAGAATCTCAATCGGGTCTCGTAAGTTTTTTACCCTTCGTTTTTTCGACACCGGATTTTTACAGTAAAACGGGATTACCGTGCCTCGTCCTCGATTTACCATCGTTGGAGAGTGGTGCACCATGGTACTATTCCGTTTCAAATCCATGCACGCATTTCTAAAAGTCATACGACACTGTTTCGCCATTTCGGACGGATGTTGCACCTTGCACCGCGGATGTTGCACCCTGTAGATATCGATTATTCGGACGGCCATAACTTCTGGGTCGTTTAGAGTTACGGGAGCCATAACCTGTCAAAATGAAGGCCACGGTGAGTTCTACGGCTTTGATAGCTTTCAGCAGTCAACGGATAGATCAATGCCCGAAAAGGACAACCCGAATCTCAATCGGGTTTCGTAAGTTTTTTACCCTTCGCTTTTTCGACACCGGATTTTTATGATAAAATGGGATTACCGTGGCTGGTCTTCGATTTACCATCGCTAGAGAGTGGTGCACCATGCTGTTCCGTTTCAAATCCATGTACGCATTTCTAAAAGTCGTACGGCACTGTTTCGCAATTTCGGACGGATGTTGCACCTTGCACCGCGGATGTTGCACCCTGTATACATCAATTATTCGGACGGCCATAACTTCTGGATCGTTTAGATTTACGGGAGCCATAACCTGTCAAAACGAAGGCCACAGTGAGTTCTACGGCTTTAATAGTTTTCAGCCGTCAACGGATAGATTAATGCCCGAAAAGGACAACCCGAATCTCAATCGGGGCTCGTAAGTTTTTTACCCTTCGCTTTTTCGACACCGGATTTTTACGGTAAAACGGGATTACCGTGCCTCGTCTTCGATTTACCATCGCTGGAGAGTGGTGCACCATGGTGTTTTTCCGTTTCAAATCCATGCACGCATTTCTAAAAGTCATACGACACTGTTTCGCCAATTCGGACGGATGTTGCACCTTGCACCGCGGATGTTGCACCCTGTAGATATCGATTATTCGGACGGCCATAACTTCTGGCTCGTTTAGAGTTACGGAAGCCATAACCTGTCAAAACGAACGCCACGGTGAGTTCTACGGCTTTGACAACTTTCAGCCGTCAAAGGATAGATTAATGCCCGGAAAGGACAACCCGAATCTCAATCAGGGTTCGTAAGTTTTTTACCCTTCCCTTTTTCGACGCCGGATTTTTACGTCAAAAAGGGATTACCGTGCCTCGTCTTCGATTTACCATCGCTGGAGAGTGATGCACCATGGTGCTGTTCCGTTTCAAATCCATGCACGCATTTCTAAAAGTCGTACGGCACTATTTTGCTATTTCGGACGGATGTTGCACCTTGCACCGCGGATGTTGCACCCTGTAGATATCGATTATTCGGACGGCCATAACTTCTGGCACGTTTAGAGTTACGGGAGCCATAACCTGTCAAAACGAAGGCCACGGTGAGTTCTATGGCTTTGACCACTTTCAGCCATCAACGGATAGATTAATGCCCGAAAAGGACTACCCGAATCACAATCAGGTCTTGTAAGTTTTTTACCCTTCGTTTTTTCGACACCGGATTTTAACGGCAAAACAGGATTACCGTGGCTCGTCTTCAATTTACCATCGCTGGAGAGTGGTGCACCATGGTACTGTTCCGTTTCAAATCCATGCACGCATTTCTAAAAGTCGTACGACACTTTTTCGCCATTTCGGACGGATGTTGCACCTTACCTTGTGGATGTTGCACCCTGTACAGATCGATTATTCGGACGGCCATAACTTCTGGCTCGTTTAGAGTTACGGGAGCCATAAACTGTCAAAACGAAGGCCACGGTGAGTTCTACGGCTTTGACAGCTTTCAGCCATCAACGGATAGATTAAAGCCCGAAAAGTACAACCCGAATCTCAATCGGGTCTCGTAAGTTTTTTACCCTTCGTTTTTTCGACACCAGATTTTTACGGTAAAACGAGATTACCGTGCCACGTCTTCGATTTACCATCGCTGGAGAGTGGGGCACAATGGTACTGTTCCGTTTCAAATCCATGCACGCATTTCTAAAAGTCGTCCACCACTGTTTCGCCGTTTCGGACGGATGTTGCACCTTTCACCGTGGATGTTGCACCATGTAAATATCGATTATTCGGACGGCCATAACTTCTGGCTCGTTTAGAGTTACGGGAGCCCTAACCTGTCAAAACGGAGGCCACGGTGAGTTCTACGGATTTGACCACTTTCAGCCGTCAACGGATAGATTAATGCCCAAAAAGGACAACCCGAATATCAATCGGGTCTCGTAAGTTTTTTACCCTTCGTTTTTTCGACACCGGATTTTGACGGTAAAATGGGATTACCGTGCCTCGTCTTCGATTTACCATCGCTGGAGAGTGGTGCACCATGGTAGTGTTCCGTTTCAAATCCATGCACGCATTTCAAAAAGTCGTACGCCACTGTTTCGCCATTTCGGACGGATGTTGCACCTTGCACCGCGGATGTTGCACCCAGTAGATATCGATTATTCGAACGGCCATAACATCTGGCTCGTTTAGAGTTACGGGAGCAATAACCTGTCAAAATGAAGGTCACGGTTAGTTCTACGGCTTCGACAGCTTTCATCCATCAACGGTTAGATTAATGCCCGAAAAGGACAACCCGAATCTCAATCGGGTCTCGTAAGTTTTTTACCCTTACTATTTCGACACCGGATTTTTACGGTAAAACGGGATTACCGTGCCTCGTCTTCGATTTACCATCGCTGGAGAGTGGTGCACCATGGTACTGTTCCGTTCAAATCCATGCATGCATTTCTAAAAGTCGTACGCCACTGTTTCGCCATTTCGGACGGATGTTGCACCTTGCACCGCGGATGTTGCACCCTGTAGATGTCGATTATTCGGACGGCCATAACTTCTGGATCGTTTAGAGTTAAGGGAGCCATAACCTGTCAAAATGAAGGCCACGGTGAGTTCTACGGCAGTTTTCAGCCGTCAACGGATAGATTAATGCCCGAAAAGGACAACCCGAGTCTCAATCGGGGTTCGTAAGTTTTTTACCCTTCGCTTTTTCGACACCGGATTTTTACGTTAAAACGGGATTACCGTGCCTCGTCTTCGATTTAACATCACTGGAGAGTGGTGCACCATGGTGTTTTTCTGCTTCAAATCCATGCACGCATTTCTAAAAGTCATACGACACTGTTTCGCTATTTCGGACGGATGTTGCACCTTGCACCGCGGATGTTGCACCCTGTAGATATCGATTATTCGGACGGCCATAACTTCTGGCTCGTTTAGAGTTACGGGAGCCATCACCTGTCAAAACGAACGCCACAGTGAGTTCTACGGCTTTGACAGCTTTCAGCCGTCAACGGATAGATTAATGCCCGAAAAGGACAACCCGAATCTCAATCAGGGTTCGTAAGTTTTTTACCCTTCGCTTTTTCGACGCCGGATTTTTACGTCAAAACGGGATTACCGTGCCTCGTCTTCGATTTACCATCGCTGAAGAGTGATGCACCATGGTGCTATTCCGTTTCAAATCCATGCACGCATTTCTAAAAGTCGTACGACACTGTTTCGCCATTTCGGACGGATGTTGCACCTTGCACCGCTGATGTTGCACCCTGTAGATATCGATTATTCGGACGGCCGTAACTTCTGGCTCGTTTAGAGTTACGGGAGCCATAACCTGTCAAAACGAAGGCCACGGTGAGTTCTATGGCTTTGACCGCTTTCAGCCATCAACGGATAGATTAATGCCCGAAAAGGACTACCCGAATCTCAATCGGGTCTCGTAAGTTTTTTACCCTTCGTTTTTTCGACACCGGATTTTAACGGTAAAACAGGATTACCGTGGCTCGTCTTCAATTTACCATCGCTGGAGAGTGGTGCACCATGGTACTGTTCCGTTTCAAATCCATGCACACATTTCTAAAAGTCGTACGACACTGTTTCGCCATTTCGGACGGATGTTGCACCTTGCAACACGGATGTTGCGCCCGGTAGATATCGATTATTCGGACGGCCATAACTTCTGGATCGTTTAAAGTTACGGGAGCCATAACCTGTCAAAACGAAGGCCACGGTGAGTTCTACGGCTTTGATAGCTTTTAGCCATCAACGGATAGATTAATGCCCGAAAAGGACAACCCGAATCTCAATCGGGTCT
Organism: Allium cepa; assembly: GCA_030765085.1. Lineage (NCBI taxonomy): Eukaryota > Viridiplantae > Streptophyta > Magnoliopsida > Asparagales > Amaryllidaceae > Allium > Allium cepa. The sequence goes on from CM060934.1 coordinate 3,426,647, forward strand.
CGTAAGTTTTCTACCCTTCGTTTTTTCGACACCGGATTTTTACGGTAAAACGGGATTACCGTGGCTCGTCTTCGATTTACCGTTGCTGGAGAGTGGTGCACCATGGTACTGTTCCGTTTCAAATCCATGCATGCATTTCTAAAAGTCGTACGACACTGTTTCGCCATTTCGGACGGATGTTGCACCTTGCACCGCGGATGTTGCACACTGTAGATATCGATTATTCGGACGACCATAACTTTTGGCTCGTTTAGAGTTACGGGAGACATAACCTGTCAAAACAAAGGCAACGGTGAGTTTTACGGCTTTGACCACTTTCAGCCATCAACGGATAGATTAATGCCCAAAAAGGACAACCCGAATATCAATCGGGTCTCGTAAGTTTTTTACCCTTCGTTTTTTCGACACCGTTGTTATCCCGCTTTTTGGCAAAGCCGTGATACCAAAAGATTGGCCGAAAACGAAAGACAGTTCGTCTCAGAGATTGGTCATACTTCACTTTGCTATGGATATCGATGAATTTTGTCCGAGTCCCGAACGGGCCACAATTGATAGGACATGACAAGAGAGATCGTAGGGGTCATCATTTCAAATTTCAAGACAATCCGAGTTCGTATGCTCGAGATATGATGGATCCGATTTAAGAAAAGTAGTCATTGTCTGGTTCGAAACCGTCACCTTCGAACCCATCCAATACCCCTACCTCGAAACCATCGGCTTGTTGAGAGGACGCCCGTTTCGAACCGATGGAGTTCGAACCCATCAGTGACCCCTCTATTCGAACCCATCAGTCTGCACATACTTCGAATCGAACGAGTTCGAACCGATCAGGTGTGATAATTGTTCGCTTCGAACCCATCAGAAAGGCATCGTCTCAACAAGTTCGAACCCATCAAGCTTCGTGTACTTCGAACCGATCAGTTCGAACCCATCACCTGAGCGCTGTTTCATTTATCCGGAGTACTTCGAACCCATCACCATGTACCCTACTTCGTATCGATCAACCTCGCCTCCATCAAAAATGTCAGATCGTTCTTTCGTATCCATGAATTCTGTCATGTTCGAATCCACTCGGCTCGCCTTGATCCCCTTCGTATTGATCCATTTCGAATCCATTGATACGAGCTGGGTCGCGGCGCACGATACGAACGAGGCGAAATCCATGGGTGCGAAGCGGTCAACTCGGAGATAAAGTAGGGTCGATTCGAGAGATACGCGCCACGTCACTGCAGAATCACGTGCGTCCATGGGTTCGAAGTCGTGGTTTCGAAGTGATCGGTTCGAACTCCACATCCAACCGAGAATCCCCATTTCGAACCGAGTATATCTCCTCAACCACACATCCAAATGCAACCAAATTTTCACAGTAGCTTCCATATGAGGTAAAGATTGTCCCTGCCAAGTTTCAGCTTGATTGGACCAATTCTTGATGGGTTCGAAATCACTTCGAATCGATGTCAGATCGAGACGAAACTTGGTGGGATCGGTTGCGTGGGCCCACTCACGTGCCAGAAGAAGTCTCCCGAAGTTTCAGCCAGATCTGGGCCTCCAACGCCTATAAATAGCACCCTGAAGCCTTCAGAAAGGGGGCTTCGAACAACTTATGCCATTGAACGCCAAGACTCTGCCGGATTCAAGTCTATCTACCATAATCACTGTTGTATTCAGATTTCAAAGCTATCATCTACTGTAATCCATTGTAATCGATTGAATCGAGCAAAGCAATAAAGAGAAATCCTTCAAAGTGGACGTAGGCACGAACGCCGAACCACTATAAATCCTGTGTTTGTGATTGTTGTTTGTGAATAACTGTGATTTGTTACGTAGAGCTGAATTTTATATTGATTGTTGCTGAGTTCTGTGTTGATTATTATCAAGTTGAATACGCGAACGGGTGCTTTCGTGATATTGGGTGTTTGTGACCAATTTTGGCGCAAACATTTTGGTGCTTTCACTGAGAAACTGAACTCAGGAGTTCTACCAGTTGATAATTGATTCAGAGAAAGTTTGGAAGTTTAAATTTGAGAAGTTATGACGAGACAATCGAGTAGAAGGCCAAGGCCAGAAAGGAGTGAACAACAAGGAAGTCAGGAGGCTTCCTCAGGAGCGAATCAACCATCGATCTACATCACTAGAGACGAGATGGAGACGATGATGAAGAAGCAGGAGGAGTTGATCCAGAGTTTGTTTCAACAGATAGGACAGCTTGGAGCACAGAATAGGGAAACCAATGGAGTTCAGAACGAAGCAGGACCATCTGGCGTCGCACCCGGATTAGGGGGCACACCCATGGAGAATGTTGGTCCAATTTCGGAAGGAGAAAGAGGAATATCTGCACAACCTGGAGACAGCAGAGGAATGAACGCTCAGTCAAGGGGGCGCATCTCAGAATTCCCTCGTGAACTCGGGGGGCAGGATGAAAGTGACGAACGAAGGCTGCATCTTAGAGACACCGACAAGCTGGCAGAGATGGTTAGGCGAGCAATGAGAGGCGGTTTGGTGAACAAGGACCTAGAGGATGTTAATAGGAGTCCTTTCACTCCGGCAATCAGACGAGCTAGAAACCCACCAGATTTCAAACTACCATCGTTGGACATGTATGACGGGAGGACGGACCCCACGGTCCATCTGACAAAATATATGAGGCATATGGAAGTGCTGGGGGCATCAGAGGAAGTTATGGCCCGGTGCTTTCCACTGTACTTGGCGGATATTGCGGCGTTATGGTTCAGGCAATTAGATAGTGGGTCCATCGGAACATGAAACGATTTAACTGAGAGGTTTATGAGGCAGTTCAGGGTTCACATTACAAGACCTAAGAATGTGATGACACTGGCAACTTTGAAACAGAAGGCTGGAGAAACATTGAGAAGTTTCCTGACACGGTTCAATGCAGCGGCGGCTTCCGTGGATAGACCGGATCCATCTATGGTTATGATGGCGGCTATGTCCGGAATAGCGGACGAAACAAAATTCAAAAATTCGCTAACTAAGGATCCACCTATGGATCTAGGAGAATTTTATCACGAGGCGGAAAAGTTTTTACGATTAGAGGATGCGAGTGCAGAAAGAGAAGAAGGAGACGGGATAGAAGTTTATGCACTCAAAGACGAAAAACTCCCAAGAAGGGACTCGGACAAGGATAAAGGTAAAAGAAGGATTGAGAATAATGGAGACATATCAAAGCGGCAATGGAGGGAGCCGCGATTTACCACCTACACTGAGCTGAACGAGAGCCTGGAGCGAATTTACCAGGATACCAAAGAACAGATTCCGTATCGTAGGCCAATGCGAAGGGATCCTACCTCTGACGAAAGGAAATCAGATAAGTTCTGTGTATTCCATGAATTAAATGGTCATAACACTAATGATTGTAGGCACCTGAAGGACGAGGTGGAAGGGCATATCAGGAACGGTATGCTCCTTCAATATGTAAGGAGGCGAGCTCCTGTGGCGGAACTAGAACGACCACCGTCCACATCAGCTAGAGGCGACCCCGAATCCAGGCACCGTTTGGTTATCAATTGAGTGAGATAACGATGAACAAGTTGTAAGCTTCCACTAACGCAATCAAATCATTTACACATGTGCGAGATCGCGAACGATCTCCAGGCATGCTCTGAATGATCGTTGACCGTTTCGTAGTGGGAACTTACGCTTCGACATCCATGCTTTGCTTTCATGTCATTTCAATTTGAACATTTAGACTCTGTTTGTTTGGACATTGTTTTTGAAACTCATCCGTGTAATAGATATTTGATTCTGATAACTCTGGAATGGCTAAGCTACTTACACATGTACGGGGTCGCGAACGATCCTTAGGCATGCTCTGAGATGGCGCTGAACCGCCCTGACAAACGATCCAGGATCTCACCCGAACGTGACCCTGACATCGATAACATCAAGCCCTCCCGGGCACACAATTCGCCTCGAACGGCACTCGACTTCGAACAGTCACAACTCACCACGCCTCAAATGGCTTGATCGCGAACGGTCGTCACTTGAGGTCCAACGTCCGACCGCGAACGGTCACAAATCCGCCTCGAACGGCACACGATCGCGAACGATCACTCTCTGCCTTGAACGACACCGACCACGAACGGTCATGATTCACTAATCATAAAATCCGACCCCGAACGGTCACCCTTCGCCTTGAACGGCACTTGGTCGCGAACGATCATCAATTGCCGCGAACGGCATCGACCGCGAACGGTCCCATTCAATCTTTTCGCCATAAATAGCGTCGACCGCGAACGGTCCTATTCTCATCATTTGCCGCGAACGGCATCGATCGCGAACGGTCTTATTTCATCCTATGCCGCGAACGGCACGGACCGCGAACGGTCCCAATTCACCTCAAACAGCATATGATCCCGAACGATCGATGCATGAATTTATACGCTCGACCGCGCACGGTCGCACTACACCTCGAATGACTCGATCACGAACGATCGTCATTTGAAGTTAAGCGCTCGACCATGAACGGCCGCGCTTCGTCCCAAATGGCTTGATCCCGAACGATCGTCATTTGAGGCCATATGAAACTGTCAAATTCTTTGCAGGTTGATGATCGGATACGAACATCCAACTTGAGGCATTACAAAACACACCTTCCTACTGCAAGGCATGTTTTGGAGGGCAAAATGTTATCCCGCTTTTTGGCAAAGCCGTGATACCAAAAGATTGGCCGAAAACGAAAGACAGTTCGTCTCAGAGATTGGTCATACTTCACTTTGCTATGGATATCGATGAATTTTGTCCGAGTCCCGAACGGGCCACAATTGATATGACATGACAAGAGAGATCGTAGGAGTCATCATTTCAAATTTCAAGACAATCCGAGTTCGTATGCTCGAGATATGATGGATCCGATTTAAGAAAAGTAGTCATTGTCTGGTTCGAAACCGTCACCTTCGAACCCATCCAATACCCCTACCTCGAAAACATCGGCTTGTTGACAGGACGCCCGTTTCGAACCGATGGAGTTCGAACCCATCAGTGACCCCTCTATTCGAACCCATCAGTCTGCACATACTTCGAATCGAACGAGTTCGAACCGATCAGGCGTGATAATTGTTCGCTTCGAACCCAACGGTTCGAACCCATCAGAAAGGCATCGTCTCAACAAGTTCGAACCCATCAAGCTTCGTGTACTTCGAACCGATCAGTTCGAACCCATCACCTGAGCGCTGTTTCATTTGTCCGGAGTACTTCGAACCCATCACCATGTACCCTACTTCGTATCGATCAACCTCGCCTCCATCAAAAATGTCAGATCGTTCTTTCGTATCCATGAATTCTGCCATGTTCGAATCCACTCGGCTCGCCTTGATCCCCTTCGTATTGATCCATTTCGAATCCATTGATACGAGCTGGGTCGCGGCGCACGATACGAACGAGGCGAAATCCATGGGTGCGAAGCGGTCAACTCGGAGATAAAGTAGGGTCGATTCGAGAGATACGTGCCACGTCACTGCAGAATCACGTGCGTCCATGGGTTCGAAGTCGTGGTTTCGAAGTGATCGGTTCGAACTCCACAGCCAACCGAGAATCCCCATTTTGAACCGAGTATATCTCCTCAACCACACATCCAAATGCAACCAAATTTTCACAGTAGCTTCCATATGAGGTAAAGATTGTCCCTGCCAAGTTTCAGCTCGATTGGACCAATTCTTGATGGGTTCGAAATCACTTCGAACCGATGTCAGATCGAGACGAAACTTGGTGGGATCGGTTGCGTGGGCCCACTCACGTGCCAGAAGAAGTCTCCCGAAGTTTCAGCCAGATCTGGGCCTCCAAAGCCTATAAATAGCACCCTGAAGCCTTCAGAAAGGGGGCTTCGAACAACTTCTGCCATTGAACGCCAAGACTCTGCCGGATTCAAGTCTATCTACCATAATCACTGTTGTATTCAGATTTCAAAGCTATCATCTACTGTAATCCATTGTAATCGATTGAATCGAGCAAAGCAATAAAGAGAAATCCTTCAAAGTGGACGTAGGCACGAACGCCGAACCACTATAAATCCTGTGTTTGTGATTGTTGTTTGTGAATAACTGTGATTTGTTACATAGAGCTGAATTTTATATTGATTGTTGCTGAGTTCTGTGTTGATTATTATCAAGTTGAATACGCGAACGGGTGCTTTCGTGATATTGGGTGTTTGTGACCAATTTTGGCGCAAACAACCGTATTTTTACGGTAAAAAGGGATTACCGTCCCTTGTCTTCGATTTGCCATCGCTGGCGAGTGGTGCACCATGGTACTGTTCCGTTTCAAATTCATGCACGCATTTCTAAAAGTCGTACGGCACTGTTTCGCCATTTCGGACGGATGTTGCACCTTGCACCGCGGATGTTGCACCCTGTAGATATCGATTATTCAGACGGTCATAACTTCTGACTCGTTTAGAGTTACGGGAGCCATAACCTGTCAAAACGAAGGCCACGGTGAGTTCTACGGCTTTGACAGCTTTCAGCCGTCAACGGATAGATTAATGCCCAAAAAGGACAACCCGAATCTCAATCGGGTCTCGTAAGTTTTTTACACTTCGTTTTTTCGACACCGGATTTTAACGGTAAAACGGGATTACCGTGGCTCGTCTTCGATTTATCATCGCTGGAGAGTGGTGCACCATGGTACTGTTCCATTTTAAATCCATGCACGCATTTCTAAAAGTTGTAAGGAACAATTTTGCCATTTCGGACGGATGTTGCACCTTGCACCGCGGATGTTGCACCCTGTAGATATCGATTATTCGGACGGCCATAACTTCTGGCTCGTTTTGAGTTACGGGAGCCATAACCTGTCAAAACGAAGGCCACGGTGATTTGTACGGTTTTGACCGCTTTCAGCCGTCAACGAATAGATTAATGCCCAAAAAGGACAACCCGAATCTCAATCGGGCCTCGTAAGTTTTTTACCCTTCGTTTTTTCGACACCGAATTTTTACGGTAAAACGGGATTATCGTGCCTCGTCTTCGATAACATCGCTGGAGAGTGGTGCACCATGGTTCTATTCCGTTTCAAATCCATGCACTCATTTCTAAAAGTCGTACGGCACTATTTCGCCGTTTCGGACGGATGTTGCACCTTGCACCGCGGATGTTGCACCCTGTAGATATCGATTATTCGGACGGTCATAACTTCTGGCTCGTTTAGAGTTACGGGTACCATAACCTGTCAAAACGAAGGCCACGGTGAGTTCTACGGCTTTGACAACTTTTAGCCGTCAACGGATAGATTAATGCTCAAAAAGGACAACTCGAATCTCAATCGGGTCTCGTTGGTTTTTTACCCATCGTTTTTTCGACGCCGGATTTTAACTATAAAACGGGACTACTGTGGCTCGTATTCGATTTACCATCACTGGAGAGTGGTGCACCATGGTACTGTTCCGTTTCAAATCCATGCACGCATTTCTAAAAGTCGTACGACACTGTTTCGCTATTTCGGACGGATGTTGCACCTTGCACCGCGGATGTTGCACCCTGTAGATATCGATTGTTCAGACGGCCATAACTTCTGGCTCGTTTAGAGTTACGGGAGCCATAACCTGTCAAAACGAAGGCCACGGTGATTTCTACGGCTTTGACAGCTTTCAGTCGTCAACGGATAGATTAATGCCCGAAAAGGACAACCCGAATCTCAATCGGGTCTCGTAAGTTTTTACCCTTCGTTTTTTCGACACCGGATTTTTACGGTAAAACGGGATTACCGTGCCTCGTCTTCGATTTACCATCGCTGGAGAGTGGTGCACCACGGTACTGTTCCATTTCAAGTCCATGCACGCATTTCTAAAGTCGTACGGCACTGTTTCGCCATTTCGAACGGATGTTGCACCTTGCAACGCGGATGTTGCGCCCTGTAGATATCGATTATTCGGACGGGCATAACTTCTGGCTCATTTAGATTTACGGGCGCCATAATCTGTCAAAACGAAGGTCACGGTGAGTTCTACGGCTTTGACATATTTCAGCCATCAACGGATAGATTAATGCCCAAAAAGGACAACCCGAATCTCAATCGGGCCTCGTAAGTTTTTTACCCTTCGTTTTTTCGACACCGGATTTTTACGGTAAAATGGGATTACCTTGCCTCATCTTCGATTTACCATCGCTGGAGAGTGGGGCACCATGGTACTGTTCCGTTTCAAATCCATGCACGCATTTCTAAAAGTCGTATGGCACTGTTTCGCCATTTCGGACGGATGTTGCACCTTGCACCGCGGATGTTGCACCCTGTAGGTATCGATTATTCGGACAGTCATAACTTGTGGCTCGTTTAGAGTTACGGGAGCCACAACCTGTCAGAACGAAGGCCACGGTGAGTTCTACGGCTTTGACAGCTTTCAGCCGTTAACGGATAGATTAATGCCCGAAAAGGACAACCCGAATCTCAATCGGGTCTCGTAAGTTTTTTACCCTTCGTTTTTTCGACACCGGATTTTAACGGTAAAACGGGATTACCTGGCTCGTCTTCGATTTACCACCGCTGGAGAGTGGTGCACCATGTTACTGTTCCTTTTCAAATCCACGCACGCATTTTTAAAAGTCGTACGGCACAATTTCGCTATTTCGGACGGATGTTGCACCTTGCACCGCGGATGTTGCACCCTGTAGATATCGATTATTCGGACGGCCATAACTTCTGGCTCGTTTTGAGTTACGGGAGCCATATCCTGTCAAAACGAAGGCCACTGTGAGTTCTACGGCTTTGTCCACTTTCAGCAGTCAACGGATAGATTAATGCCCGAAAAGGACAACCCGAATCTCAATCGGGTCTCGTAAGTTTTTTACCCTTCGTTTTTTCGACACCGGATTTTTACGGTAAAACGGGATTACCGTGGCTCGTCTTCAATTTACCATCGCTGGAGAGTGGTGCACCATGGTACTGTTCCGTTTCAAATCCATGCATGCATTTCTAAAAGTCGTACGGCACTGTTTCGCCATTTCGGACGGATGTTGCACCTTGCACCGCGGATGTTGCACCCTGTAGATGTCGATTATTCGGACGGCCATAACTTCTGGCTCGTTTAGAGCTACGGGAGCCATAACCTGTCAAAACGAAGGCCAAGGTGAGTTTTACTGCTTTGACCGCTTTCAGCCGTCAACAGAAAGATTAATGCCCAAAAAGGACAACCCGAATCTCAATCGGGCCTCGTAAGTTTTTTACCCTTCGTTTTTTCGACACCGGATTTTTACGGTAAAACGGGATTATCGTGCCTCGTCTTCGATTTAACATCGCTGGAGAGTGCTGCACCATGGTACTATTCCGTTTCAAATCCATGCACGCATTTCTAAAAGTCGTACGACAGTGTTTCGCCGTTTCGGACGGATGTTGCACCTTGCACCGCGGATGTTGCACCCTATAGATATCGATTATTCGGACGGTCATAACTTCCGGCTCGTTTAGAGTTACGGGAACCATAACCTGTCAAAACGAAGGCCACGGTGAGTTCTACGGCGTTGACATCTTTTAGCCGTCAATAGATAGATTAATGCCCAAAAAGGACAACCCGAATCTCAATCTGGTCTCGTTAGTTTTTTACCCATCGTTTTTTCGACGCCGGATTTTAACGATAATACGGGATTACTGTGGCTAATCTTCGATTTACCATCGCTGGAGAGTGCTGCACCATGGTACTGTTCCGTTTTAAATCCATGCACGCATTTCTAACAGTCGTACGACACTGTTTCGCCATTTCGGACGGATGTTGCACCTTGCACCGCGGATGTTGCACCCTGTAGATATCGATTATTCAGACGGCCATAACTTCTGGCTCGTTTAGAGTTACGGGAGCCATAACCTGTCAAATCGAAGGCCACGGTGAGGTCTATGGCTTTGACAACTTTCAGCCGTCAATGGATAGATTAATGCCCGAAAAGGACAACCCGAATCTCAATCGGGTCTCGTAAGATTTTTGCCCTTCGTTTTTTCGACACCGGATTTTTACAGTAAAACGGATTACCGTGCCTCGTCTTCGATTTACCATCACTGGAGAGTGGTGCACCATGGTACTGTTCCATTTCAAATCCATGCACGCATTTCTAAAAGTCCACGGCACTGTTTCGCCATTTCGGACGGATGTTGCACCTTGCACCGCGGATGTTGCACCCTGTAGATATCGATTATTCGGACGATCATAACTTCTGGCTCGTTTAGAGTTACGGGAGCCATAACCTATCAAAAGAAGGCCACGGTGAGTTCTACGGCTTCGACAGCTTTCATCCGTCGACGGATAGATTAGTGCCCGAAAAGGACAGCCCGCATCTCAATTGGGTCTCGTAAGTTTTTTACCCTTCCTTTTTTCGACACCCGGATTTTTACGGTAAAATGGGATTACCGTGCCTCGTCTTTGATTTACCATAGCTGGAGAGTGGTGCATCATGGTACTGTTCCGTTTCAAATCCATGCACGCATTTCTAAAAGTCGTACGCCACTGTTTTGCCATTTCAGACGGATGTTGCACCTTGCACCGCGGATGTTGCACCATGTAGATATCGATTATTCGGAAGGCCATAACTTCTGGCTCATTTAGAGTTACGGGAGCCATAACCTGTCAAAACGAACGCCACGGTGAGTTCTACGGCTTTGACAGCTTTCATCCGTCAACGGATAGATTAATGCCCAAAAAGGACAATCCGAATCTCAATCGGGTCTCGTAAGTATTTTACCCTTCGTTTTTTCGACACCGGATTTTTACGGTAAAACGGGATTACCGTGCCTCGTCTTCGATTTACCATCGCTGGAGAGTGGTGCGCCATGGTACTGTTCCTTTTCAAATCCACGCACACATTTCTAAAAGTCTTTACGCCACTGTTTCGCCATTTCAGACGGGTGTTGCACCTTGCACCGCGAATGTTGCACCCTGTAGAAATCGATTATTCGGACGGCCATAACTTCTGGCTCATTTAGAGTTACGGGAGCAATAACCTGTCAAAATGAAGGCCACGGTGAGTTCTACGGCTTCGACAGCTTTCATCCGTCAACGGATAGATTAAAGCCCGGAAAGGACAAGCCGAATCTCAATCGGGTCTCGTAAGTTTTTTCCCTTCCTTTTTTCGACACCCGGATTTTTACGGTAAAACGGGATTACCGTGCCTCGTCTTCGATTTACCAGCGCTAGAGAGTGGAGCACCATGGTAATGTTCCGTTTCAAATCCATGCACGCATTTCTAAAAGTCGTACGGCACTGTGTCGCCATTTCGGACGGATGTTACGCCTTGCACCACGGATGTTGCACCCTGTAGATATCGATTATTTGGACAGCCATAACTTTTGGCTCGTTTAGGGTTACGAGAGCCATAACCTGTCAAAACTAAGGCCACGGTGAGTTCTACGGCTTTGACTGCTTTCAGCCGTCAATGGATAGATTAATGCCCAAAAAGGACAACCCGAATCTCAATCGGGTCTCGTAAGATTTTTACCCTTCGTTTTTTCGACACCTGATTTTTACGGTAAAACGGGATTACCGTGCCTCGTCTTCGATTTACCGTCGCTGGAGAGTGGTGCACCATGCTACTGTTCCATTTTAAATCCATGCACGCATTTCTAACAGTCGTACGGCACTGTTTCGCCATTTCGGACGGATGTTGCACCTTGCGCCGTGCATGTTGCACCCTGTAGATATCGATTATTCGGACGGCCATAACTTCTGGCTCGTTTAGAGTTACCGGAGCCATAACCTGTCAAAATGGAGGCCTTGGTGAGTTTTACGGCTTTGACTGCTTTCAGCCGCCAACGGATAGATTAATGCCCAAAAAGGAAAACCCGAATCTCAATCGAGTCTCGTAAGTTTTTTACCCTTCGTTTTTTCGACACCGGATTTTTACGGTAAAACGGGATTACCGTGGCTTGTCTTCGATTTACCATCGCTGGAGAGTGGTGCACCATGGTACTGTTCCATTTCAAATCCATGCATGCATTTCTAAAATTCGTACGGCACTGTTTCGCCATTTCGGACGGATGTTGCACCTTGCACCGCGGATGTTGCACCCTGTAGATATCGATTATTCGGACGGCCATAACTTATAGCTCGTTTAGAGTTACGGGAGCCATAACCTGTCAAAACGAAGGCCACGGTGATTTCTACGGCTTTGACCGCTTTCAACTGTCAACGGATAGATTAATTCCCAAAAAGGACAACCCGAATCTCAATCGGGTCTCGTTAGTTTTTTACCCTTCGTTTTTTCGACACCGGATTTTTACGGTAAAACGGGATTACCGTGCCTCGCCTTCTATTTACCATCGCTGGAGAGTGGTGCGCCATGGTACTATTCCGTTTCAAATACACGCACGCATTTCTAAAAGTCTTTACGCCACTGTTTCGCCATTTCGATTATTAGGACGGCCATAACTTCTGGCTCGTTTAGAGTTACGGGAGCCATAACCTGTCAAAATAAAGGCCACGGTGAGTACTACGGCTTCGACTGTTTGCGCCAAAATTGGTCACAAACACCCAATATCACGAAAGCACCCGTTTACGTACTCAACTCGATAATAATCAACACAGAACTCAGCAACAATCAATATAGAATTCAGCTCTAAGTAACAAATCACAGTAATTCACAAGCAACAATCACAAACACAGGATTTATAGTGGTTCGGCGTTCGTGCCTACGTCCACTTTGAAGGATTTCTCTTTATTGCTTTGCTCGATTCAATCGATTACAATGGATTACAGTAGATAATGGCTTTGAAATCTGAATACAACAGTGATTCTGATCAATAGACGTTAATCCGGCAGAGTCTCAGCGTTCAATGGCAGAAGTTCTCGGAAGACCCCCCTTTCTGAAGGCTTCAGGGTGCTATTTATAGGCATTGGAGGCCCAGATCTAGCTGAAACTTCGGGAGAGCTCTTCTGGCACGTGAGTGGGACCACGCGACCGACCCCACCAAGTTTCGTCTCGATCTGACATCGATTCGAAGTCATTTCGAACCCATCAAGAAATGGTCCAATCGAGATGAAACTTGGCAGGAACAATCTTTAACTTGTATGGAAGCTACTGTGAAAATTTGGTTGCATTTGGATGTGTGGTTGAGGAGATATGCTCGGTTCGAAATGGTGTTTTCTTGGTTGGCTGTGTCGTTCGAACCCATGACTTCGAACCCATGCATTCGAATCGATGGAAGCACGTGTTACCTAGTGACGTGTCGCGCACTCCTCGCATCGATCCTACTTTTTCTCCGTGTTGACCGCTTCGAACCCGGGGATTTCGCCGACTTCGTATCGATGACCGTTGCGTAGTTTGAATCGATCAACTGCATCTGCCTAGTTCGAACCGAGGGGAGGGAGCTTCCTTCGTATCGATGTCAAGCTCGCATATGTGATGGATACGAAATGAAAGCTCCGCGATGGATTTGAAGGCAATCGGTTCGAAGTAGATGGAGGATGATGGATTCGAACACATCCATCTGAAGGGTCACGAACCGATCGATTCGAAGTGACCAATATCATGCCTGATCGGTTTGAATCGATCGGTTCGAAGTTAGCGGAGTGATGGGTTCGAAGCAGTGAGTATTGGATAGGTTCAAAGTGGATGGGTTCGAAGCACTCCAGTGTGATGGGTTCGAAACAGACAGTGACCACCTTTCTCAATTTGAATCCATCCTATCTCGAGCATACGAACTCGGATTGACTTGAAATTTGAAATGACGACTCATACGATCTTTATTGTCATGCTCTATCAATTTTGGCCCGTTCCGGACTCGGACAAAATTCATCGATATCCATAGTAAAGTGAAGTATAACCAATCTCTGAGACGAACTGTCTTTTGTTTTCGATCAATCTTTTGGTATCACGGCTTTGCCAAAAAGCGGGATAACATTTTGCCCCCCAAAACATGCCTTGCGGTAGGAAGGTGTGTTTTGTAATGCTTTGAGTTGGATGTTCTTATCCTGTCATCGACCTGTAAAGAATTTGACAGTTTCATATGGCCTCAAATGACGATCGTTCGGGATCGAGTCATTTGGGATGAAGTGCGGCCATTCGCGGTCAAGCGCTCAACTTCAAATGACGATCGTTCGTGATCGAGTCATTCGAGGTGAAGTGCGACCGTGCGCGGTCGAACGTATAAATCCATGCATTGATCGTTCGGGATCGTATGCTATTCGAGGTGAATTGGGACCGTTCGCGGTCTGTGCCGTTCGTGGCATAGGATGGAATAGGACCGTTCGCGGTCGATGCTATTCATGGCAAAAGATTGAACGGGACCGTTCGCGGTCGATGCCGTTCGCGGCAATTGATGATCGTTCGCGACCAAGTGCCGTTCAAGGCGAATGGTGACCGTTCGCGATCGGATTTTATAATAAGTGAACCATGACCGTTCGCGGTCGGTGCCGTTCAAGGCAGAGAGTGATCGTTCGCGATCGTGTGCCGTTCGAGGCGATTTTGTGACCGTTCGCAGTCGGGTGTTGGACCTCAAGTGACGACCGTTCGCGATCAAGCCATTTGAGGCGTGGTAAGTTGTGACTGTTCGAAGTCGAGTGTCGTTCGAGGCGAATTGTGTGCCCGGGAGGGCTTGATGTTAACGAGGTCAGGGTCACGTTCGGGTGACATCCTGGATCGTTTGTCAGGGCGGTTCATCGCCATCTCAGAGCATGCCTAAGGATTGTTCGCGACCCCATACATGTGTAAGTAGCTTAGCCATTCCGGAGTTATCAGAATCAAATGTCCATTAAACGAATGAGTTTCACAAACAATGTCCAAACAAACAGCAAACAAACAGGGTCTAAATGTTCAAATTGAAATGATATGAAAGCAAAGCATGGATGTCAAAGTGTAAGTTCCCACTACGAAACGGTCAATGATCATCCAGAGCATGCCTGGAGATCGTTCGCGATCTCGCACATGTGTAAATGATTTGATTGCGTTAGTGGAAGCTTACAACTTGTTCATCGTTATCTTACTCAATTGATAACCAAACGGTGCCTCGGTTCAGGATCGCCCCTAGCTGATGTGGACGGTGGTCGTTCTGGTTCCGCCACAGGAGCTCGCCTCCTTACATATTGAAGGAGCATACCGTTCCTGATATGCCCTTCCACCTCGTCCTTCAGGTGCCTACAATCATTAGTGTTATGACCATTTAATTCATGGAATACACAGAACTTATCTGATTTCCTTTCGTCAGAGGTAGGGTCCCTTCGCATCGGCCTTCGATACGGAATCTGCTCTTTGGTATCCTGATAAATTCGTTCCAAGCTCTCGTTCAGCTCAGTGTAGGTGGTGAATCGCGGCTCCCTCCGTTGCCGCTTTGATCTGTCTCTGTCATTCTCAATTCTTCTTTTACCTTTATCCTTGTCCGAGTCCCTTCTAGGGGGCTTTTCATCTTTGAGTGCATAAACTTCTATCCCATCTCCCTCTTCTCTTTCCGCATTCGCATCCTCTAATCGTAAAAACTTTTCCGCCTCGTGGTAGAATTCTCCCAGATCTACGGGTGGATCCTTAGTTAATGAATTTTTTGAATTCCGTTCCGTCTGCTATTCCGGACACCGCCACCATCGTAACCATGGACGGATCCGGTCTATCCACCGAAGCTGCCGCCACATTGAACCGTGTCAGGAAACTTCTCAATGTTTCTCCAGCCTTCTATTTCAAAGTTGCCAGTGTCATCACATTCTTAGGTCTTGTAATGTGAACCCTGAATTGCCTCATAAACCTCTCAGTTAAGTCGTTCCATGTTCCGATGGATCCGCTATCCAATTGCCTGAACCATAATGCCGCAATATCCGCCAAATACAGTGGAAAGCACCGGGCCATAACCTCCTCTGATGCCCCCAGCACTTCCATATGCCTCATATATTTTGTCAGATGGACCGTGGGGTCCGTTCTCCCGTCATACATATACAACAATGGTAATTTGAAATCTGGTGTGTTTCTAGCTCGTCTGATTGTCGGAGTGAAAGGACTCCTATTGACATCCTCTAGGTCTTTGTTCACCAAACCGCCTCTCATCGCTCGCCTAACCATCTCTGTCAACTTGTCGGTGTCTCCAAGATGCAGCCTTCGTTCGTCACTTTCATCCTGCCCCTCGAGTTCACGAGGGAATTCTGAGATGTGCCCCCTTGACTGAGCGTTCATTCCTCTGCTGTCTCCAGGTTGCGCAGATATTCCTCTTTCTCCTTCCGAAATTGGACCAACATTCTCCATGGGTGTGCCCCCTAATCCGGGTGGGACGCCAGATGGTCCTGCTTCGTTTTGGACTCCATTGGCTTCTCTATTCTGTGCTCCAAGCTGTCCTATCTGTTGAAACAAACTCTGGATCAACTCCTCTTGCTTCTTCATCATCGTCTCCATCTCGTCCCTAGTGATGTAGATCGATGGTTGATTCGCTCCTTAGGAAGCCTCCTGACTTCCTTGCTGTTCACTTCTTTCTGGCCTTGGCCTTCGGCTCTATTGTCTCGTCATAATTTCTCAAATCTAAACTTTCAAACTTTCTCTGAATCAATTATCAACTGGTAGAACTCCTGAGTTCAATTCTCAGTGAAAGCACCAAAATGTTTGCGCCAAAATTGGTCACAAACACCCAATATCACGAAAGCACCCGTTTACGTACTCAACTCGATAATAATCAACACAGAACTCAGCAACAATCAATATAGAATTCAGCTCTAAGTAACAAATCACAGTAATTCACAAGCAACAATCACAAACACAGGATTTATAGTGGTTCGGCGTTCGTGCCTACGTCCACTTTGAAGGATTTCTCTTTATTGCTTTGCTCGATTCAATCGATTACAATGGATTACAGTAGATAATGGCTTTGAAATCTGAATACAACAGTGATTCTGATCAATAGACGTTAATCCGGCAGAGTCTCAGCGTTCAATGGCAGAAGTTCTCGGAAGACCCCCCTTTCTGAAGGCTTCAGGGTGCTATTTATAGGCATTGGAGGCCCAGATCTGGCTGAAACTTCGGGAGAGCTCTTCTGGCACGTGAGTGGGCCCACGCGACCGACCCCACCAAGTTTCGTCTCGATCTGACATCGATTCGAAGTCATTTCGAACCCATCAAGAAATGGTCCAATCGAGATGAAACTTGGCAGGAACAATCTTTACCTTGTATGGAAGCTACTGTGAAAATTTGGTTGCATTTGGATGTGTGGTTGAGGAGATATGCTCGGTTCGAAATGGTGTTTTCTTGGTTGGCTGTGTCGTTCGAACCCATGACTTCGAACCCATGCATTCGAATCGATGGAAGCACGTGTTACCTAGTGACGTGTCGCGCACTCCTCGCATCGATCCTACTTTTTCTCCGTGTTGACCGCTTCGAACCCGGGGATTTCGCCGACTTCGTATCGATGACCGTTGCGTAGTTTGAATCGATCAACTGCATCTGCCTAGTTCGTATCGAGGGGAGGGAGCTTCCTTCGTATCGATGTCAAGCTCGCATATGTGATGGATACGAAATGAAGCTCCGCGATGGATTTGAAGGCAATCGGTTCGAAGTAGATGGAGGATGATGGATTCGAACACATCCATCCGAAGGGTCACGAACCGATCGATTCGAAGTGACCAATATCATGCCTGATCGGTTCGAATCGATCGGTTCGAAGTTATCGGAGTGATGGGTTCGAAGCAGTGAGTATTGGATGGGTTCGAAGTGGATGGGTTCGAAGCACTCCAGTGTGATGGGTTCGAAACAGACAGTGACCACCTTTCTCAATTTGAATCCATCCTATCTCGAGCATACGAACTCGGATTGACTTGAAATTTGAAATGACGACTCATACGATCTTTATTGTCATGCTCTATCAATTTTGGCCCGTTCCGGACTCGGACAAAATTCATCGATATCCATAGTAAAGTGAAGTATAACCAATCTCTTAGACGAACTGTCTTTCGTTTTCGATCAATCTTTTGGTATCACGGCTTTGCCAAAAAGCGGGATAACATCGACGGCTTTCATCCGTCAATGGATAGATTAAAGCCCGGAAAGGATAACCCGAATCTCAATCGGGTCTCGTAAGTTTTTTACCCTTCCTTTTTTCGACACCGGATTTTTACGGTAAAACAGGATTACCGTGCCTCGTCTTCGATTTACCATCGCTAGAGAGTGGTGCACCATGGTACTGTTCCGTTTCAAATCCATGCATGCGTTTCTAAAAGTCGTACGACACTGTTTCACCATTTCGGACGGATGTTGCACCTTGCACCGCGGACGTTGCACCCTGTAGATATCGATTATTCGGACGGCCATAACTTCTGGCTCGTTTAGAGTTACGGTAGCCATAACCTATGAAAACGAAGGCCACGGTGAGTTCTACGGCATTGACCGCTTTCTGCCGTCAACGGATAGATTAATGCCCAAAAAGGACAACACGAATCTCAATCGGGTCTCGTAAGTTTTTTACCCTTCGTTTTTTCGACACCGGATTTTTACGGTAAAACGGGATTACCGTGGCTCATTTTCGATTTACCATCGCTGGAGAGTGGTGCACCATGGTACTGTTCCTTTTCAAATCCATGCACGCATTTCTAAAAGTCGTACGGCACAGTTTCGCCATTTCGGACGGATGTTGCACCTTGCACCGCGGATGTTGCACCCAGTAGATATCGATTATTCGGACGGCCATAACTTCTGGCTCGTTTAGAGTTACGGGATCCATAACCTGTCAAAACGAAGGCCACAGTGAGTTCTACGGCTTCGACCGCTTTCAGCCGTCAACGGATAGATTAATGCCCGAAAAGGACAACCCGAATCTCAGTCGGGTCTCGTAAGTTTTTTACCCTTCATTTTTTCGACACCGGATTTTTACGGTATAACGGGATTACCGTGCCTCGTCTTCGATTTACCATCGCTGGAGAGTGGTGCACCATAGTACTGTTCCATTTCAAATCCATGCACGCATTTCTAAATGTCGTACGGCAATGTTTCGCCATTTCGGACGGATGTTGCACCTTGCACCGTGGATGTTGCACCCTGTAGATATCGATTATTCGGATGGTCATAACTTCTGGGTCGTTTAGAGTTATGGGAACCAGTCAAAACGAAGGCCACGGTGAGTTCTACAACTTTGACAGCTTTCAGCCGTCAATGGGTAGATTAATGCCCAAAAAGGACAACCCGAATCTCAATCGGGTCTCGTAAGTTTTTTACCCTTCATTTTTTCGACACCGGATTTTAACGGTAAAACGGGATTACCGTGGCTCGCCTTCGATTTACCATCACTGGAGAGTGGTGCACCATGGTACTGTTCCATTTCAAATCCATGCACGCATTTCTAAAAGTCGTACGGAACTGTTTCGCCATTTCGGACGGATGTTGCACCTTGCACCGCGGATGTTGCACCCTGTAGATATCGATTATTCGGACGGCCATAACTTCTGGCTCATTTAGAGTTACCGGACCCATAACCCAAAAAGGACAACCCGAATCTCAATCGAGTCTCGTAAGTTTTTTACCCTTCGTTTTTTCGACACCGCATTTTTACGGTAAAACGGGATTACCGTGCCTCGTCTTCGATTTACCATCGCTGGAGAGTGGTGCACCATGATACTGTTCCGTTTCAAATCCACGCACGCATTTCTAAAAGACGTACGACACTGTTTCGCCATTTTGGACGGATGTTGCACCTTGCACCGCGGATGTTGCACCCTGTAGATATCGATTATTCGGACGGTCAAAACTTCTGGCGCGTTTAGAGTTACGGGAGCCATAACCTGTCAAAACGAAGGCCACAGTGAGTTATACGGCTTTGACCGCTTTCAGCCGTCAACGGATAGATTAATGCCCAAAAATGGCAACCCGAATCTCAATCGGGTCTCGTAAGTTTTTGACCCTTCATTTTTTCGACACCGGATTTTAACGGTAAAACGGGATTACCGTGGCTCGTCTTCGATTTACCATTGCTGGAGAGTGGTGCACCATGGTACTGTTCCATTTCAAATCCATGCACGCATTTCTGAAAGTCGTCCGACATAGTTTTGCCATTTCGGACGGATGTTGCACCTTGCACCGCGGATGTTGCACCCTGTAGATATCGATTATTCGGACGGCCATAACTTCTGGCTCGTTTAGAGTTACAGGAGCCATAACCTGTCAAAACGAAGGCCACGGTGAGTTCTACGGCTTTGACAGCTTTCAGCCGTCAACGGATGGATTAATGCCCGAAAAGCACAACCCGAATCTCAATCGGGTCTCGTAAGTTTTGTGCCCTTCCTTTTTTCGACACCGGATTTTTACGGTAAAACGGGATTACCGTGCCTCGTCTTCGATTTACCATTGCTGGACAGTGGTGCACCATGGTACTGTTCCGTTTCAAATCCATGCACGCATTTCTAAAAGTCATACGGCACTGTTTCTCCATTTCGGACGGATGTTGACCATGCACCGCGGATGTTGCACCCTGTAGATATCGATTATTCGGACGGCCATAACTTCTGGCTCGTTTAGAGTTACGGGAGACATAACCTGTCAAAACGAAGGCCACGGTGAGTTCCACGGATTTGACCGCTTTCAGCCGTCAACGTATAGATTAATGCCCAAAAAGGACAACCCGAATCTCTATCGGGTCTCGTAAGTTTTTTACCCTTCGTTTTTTTGACACTGGATTTTTACGGTAAAACTGGATTACCGTGCCTCGTCTTCGATTTACCATCGCTGGAGAGTGGTGCACCATGGTACTGTTCCGTTTCAAATCCATGCACGCATTTCTAAAAGTCGTACGGCACTGTTTCGCCATTTCGGACTGATGTTGCACCTTGCACCGCGGATGTTGCACCCTGTAGATATCGATTATTGGGACGGTAAAAACTTCTGGCTCGTTTAGAGTTACGGGATCCTTAACCCATCAAAACGAAGGCCACGGTGAGTTCTATGGCTTTCACTGCTTTCAGCCATCAACGGATAGATTAATTCCCAAAAAGAACAACCCGAATCTCAATCGGGTCTCGTAAGTTTTTTACCCTTCGTTTTTTCGACGCCGGATTTTAACGGTAAAACGAGATTACCGTGGCTCGTCTTCGATTTACCATCGCTGGAGAGTGGTGTACCATGGTACTGTTCCATTTCAAATCCATGCACGCATTTCTAAAAGTCGTACGGCACTGTTTCGCCATTTCGGACGGATGTCGCACCCTGTAGATATCGATTATTCGGACGGCCATAAATTCTGGCTCGTTTAGAGTTACGGGAGCCATAACCTGTCAAAACGAAGGCCACGGTGAGTTCTATGGCTTTGACCACTTTCGGCCGTCAACGGATAGATTAATGCCCGAAAAGGACAATCCGAATCTCAATCGGGTCTCGTAAGTTTTTTACCCTTCGTTTTTTCGACACCGGATTTGAACGGCAAAACGGGTTTACCGTGCCTCGTCTTCGATTTACCATCGCTGGAGAGTAGTGCACCATGGTACTGTTCCGTTTCAAATCCATGCACGCATTTCTAAAAGTCGTACGACACTGTTTCTCCATTTCGGATGGATGTTGCACCTGCACCGTGGATATTGCACCCTGTAGATATCGATTATTCGGACGGCCATAACTTCTGGCTCGTTTAGAGTTACGGGCGCCATAACCTGTCAAAACGAAGGCCACGGTGAGTTCTACGGCTTTGAAGCTTTCAGCGGTCAACGGATAGATTAATGCCCAAAAAGGACAACCCGAATCTCAATCGGGTCTCGTAAGTTTTTTTACCCTTCGTATTTTCGACACCGGATTTTTACGGTAAAACGGGATTACCGTGGCTCGTCTTCGATTTACCATCGCTAGAGAGTGGTGCACCATGGTATTGTTCCTTTTCAAATCCATGCATGCATTTCTAAAAGTCGTACGACACTGTTTCGCCATTTCGGACGGATGTTGCACCTTACCCCGCGGATGTTGCACCCTGTACATATCGGTTATTCGGACGGCCATAACTTCTGGCTCGTTTCGAGTTACGGGTGCCATAGCCGGTCAAAACGAAGACCACGGTGAGTTTTACGGCTTTGACAGCTTTCAGCCGTCAACGGATAGATTAATGCCCGTAAAGGACAACCGGAATCTCAATCCGGTCGCGTAAGTTTTTTACCCTATGTTTTTTCGACACCGGATTTTAACGGTAAAACAGGATTATTGTAGCTCGTCTTCGATTTACCATCGTTGGAGAGTGGTGCACCATGGAACTGTTCCGTTTCAAATCCATGCACGCATTTCTAAAAGTCGTACGACACTATTTCGCCATTTCGGACGGATGTTGCCCTTACCCCGCGGATGTTGCACCCTGTACATATCGATTATTCGGACGGCCATAACTTCTGGCTCATTTACAGTTACGGGAGCCATGACCTGTCAAAACGAAGGCCACGGTGAGTTCTACAGCTATGACAGCTTTCAGCTATCAACTGTTTGCACAAAAAATGGACAAACACCTCCAAGTCGTATTATTTAGTTGATTATATGTAATTTTCAATGATTTTAGATGAGTATGTAAATATGAGAAAAGTAGGGGCTGAAATGTAAAAGACACACAGATTTATAGTGGTTCGGCCAGAATGTGCCTACGTCCACTTTATATGTTATTATCTTCTTTCTTTCAGGTTACAAGTACAATGCGTTGTATACAAGTGTATGAAAGTAGTTTGAAAGTTCCTTCCTTGCTTGAGCTCTCAAACTTGTCTGCCATTGTTGTACCCCTGCCCCTCTATTTATAGAATGAGGTAGGGGGCAGGGGTCTTGGAAGTATATAACTGCTGGCGGGCCCGGGCTGAAGCGATCTGGACTGGCAACTATGTGGTTCGGCGAGGCTCATTCGGTGTTGCGTGGATATGGAGGCTTGGACCGGTGTTGGGTAGTTCGGCATGTAGGTGTTGTGGTGGTTCGGTAGTATGGTTGGTCCGGTGGCGATTGTGGTTCGGCAGTAGCGAGGTGTGGGCTTTGGACCGGCAAGGGTCTTGTCCGGTGGTTTGGTGGTATAAAGGACGCCGAATGAGGTGGAGCCGAACGAGGTGGGGACCGAATGTGGTGGAGCCGAATGAAGTGGAGCCGAATGAGTTGGAGCCGAATATGGTGGAGCCGAATGAGGTGATGGTTGAACGTTGGATGGACATCTAGGTTAGTATTGAGCTTCTTGGCTGTCGAACGAAGTGGAGGCTGCAAGCCCGGGTGACATTGTGACTTCCTGGTCCCTAGATCTTCTGGGTGAGAATTCGCCCAACATTTGCCCCCCAAAGTGGGGCACGTGCTTGCATGTGTCGCGCTTTGTTTTTCTTGTGGCGGGGAGATTGGCTTTGTAACGCCGGTGATCGGACGTTCGTATTCCGTTAATGTCCTGCAAAGAAATTTACAGTTTTAGCGTGATTTCGAATAACGACCGTTCATGATCGAAATATTCGAGTTGAAGTGAACTATTCCGTTAAGGACGATAGAGTGAGCCCCGAAGGGGCTTGGCATCGTCGATGCCCGGTTTATGTTTGTGAAGATGGTTTATTGCCAGCTCAGAGCATGCCTAGGGATCGTTCGCAACCCCGTACATGTGTAAGTAGCTTAGCCATTTCATAATAATTATCAAATATCCATATGACCGATGGGCTTAAGAATGCATGTCAAAGTGTAAATTCCCACGATGGTAGGGTTAACAACCATTCAGAGCGTGCCTATGGACCATTCGAGGTCGCGTACACGTGTAAACGATTTAATCCACGTCGGTGAGGATTTTACGACTTATTCATCGTTATCTTAATCTTATTTTATTAGTTAGTTCTGGGGTTCGGTACTTATCTGAGGGAGGCGCTTTGCACGCCACTAGTTCCTGGTCTTGATCGGTAGAGAGAGAATTTCATTCGGTTTTTGGTTGGTCCGGCTATTCACATTCGGCTTCTGGTGGTCCGGTATTATTGGTCCGGTTGGGCGAGTCGTTTGGTTCGGTGGTTGTGAGTTCGCCTATATATAGAGGCCGTACCCCCCTTGTTTTTCTTCACCGAACCAGCAAGCGCCGAATCAATCTATTGCCGAACCAAGTGTTTTGCCGAACCAAGTGTTTTGCCGAACCAACCTTATACCGGACCAGGTATACACTTATTGCCGAATACACACGTACGTCTTCGTTTCACCGAATGAGATTACGGCCTTGGGGCCGAATGCCTTGCGTACCGAATGCCCCTGATACAGTACCACCGAATGAACATGATGACCGAATGAGATGGAAAACCGAATGAACATGATGACCGAATGAACTTGTTGACCGAATGAGATGGAAACCGAATGAACATGATGACCGAATGAACTTGATGACCGAATGAGATGGAAACCGAATGAACACGATGACCTTGAAAACTTTAGTTTGCGAATGAAATCCCACACTTGCACGCACTTGTTTGTTTACTTTTCTATGTTCCCTGTTCTAATGCCTTGCTTTCCTTGTGTTGCAGAAAATGTCTCGCAAAGCGGAAACACGATCGGATAGAAAGAAGTCTAGAGGCACAGGAGAGCCTTCTTCTTCCTTGCCCCCAGTCCAACCAGGATCCGGGCAACACCGACCTATTCCGAGGTCTCTAGTGGACGGATATGGTCCACAGGAACTTTTGGTCTCTCCCCCGGATTGCTTTCCTAGCTCCCTAAAGGAGGAGCAACTTGACGTCATATCCCGTTCCTTCGGGATAGATAGGGCTCTTATGCTGCTGCCGGGAGATGGAGTGATGCCATATAATCCTCCCGAGGGCTACTTCGCTTTTAGCAGATACCATTGCATGTGCGGCGCTATCCCCCCTATCAACGCTTGGATAGTAAGCTTCACCACATATTTGAAGGTGGCTCCCTTCCAGCTTCAGCCTAACTCATATGCTATCCTGGTGAGCCTCTTTGTCATCTTCCAAAGGAGGTACGGGCGTCCTCCTTCTAACCGGGAAATCCGATACTTGTACAACCTGAGAGGCTATAAGAAGGGGTCTCCGTATATTAGTCTGGAGGCGGCCGTACCCTTCAAACCAGTTCTGGACTTATATTCCAAGTTTACCATGTTCAAGAAAGAGTGGTTCTTCATCAAGGACGATGCTGTTTCTTTCCGCCTTTTCACTTCTGGCTGTAAGATGGATTTCATTTATATTTTCCATGTTTTGACTGTAGTGTTTTTTCTGACATGCTTCTATTTCTGGCTAGCGATAGGTGGTATTGCAGTTGTGGAGGATGATTCCTTGGTGCGAATGGCTGCTGAACTAAAGGCTATTCCGTCACGGGACCGGTCGGCCTCCTTCTTGATCAGGAACGCAACCCTCTTGGAGTATAATTTGATCTTACCGCACCAGTCCGTGGTTAAGCAAAGAGACACGGCTGAGGAGAAGGCTGCTAAAGCTAAGGAGGGGGATAAGGTAAAGAGCGGTAAGAGGGAGCCTTTCGCAGAGCGTCCCGTGGTCGGGGGGAAGAAACTGAGGAAGTCCGATGGCCCTTCTCCAAGTACTTGCCCGATTGTCCCGGAGGAGGAAGGTGTAGAAGAGGAGGAAGGAGGCGAAGTTGGAGAAGGGTCGGAGGGTGGAGGAGATGGCGATGGTCAAGGTGGTAGTGGTGTTGCTGCTCTAACCTCTGAACAAGACCTCGAACTGGATGAGGCTCTCCGTCGGGCCTTCGGGGAGTCGGAGGGAGAGTCGGAAACGGAGAAGGGAACGGAGAAGGCAAAGGAAACCGGCAAAGCTGTGGCTGGCACTGACCCATCCTCTAAGGGTTCCTCAGCTAGGGTGATTCCGGCGATGCAAGGTGAACTTTTGTCTTCTGCCGATTCTATTTTCGATAAGGACTTAGAAATTTTTTACGGTTCACTTCCGTCCTGGAATGAGATCCAGGACTTATTGCAGTATCCCACTCCTCCGCCGGGTTTGTATAACAGATGTGTCTCCTCACTTTTCTTTCTTTTTAACTTAGCACATTTTTTGAATTGCGGATTATTGTATGTTCGTAACACTTGTTCTTTATTCCAGGGGCAGGCCAGGCGGTTAAAACGTCGGATGTTCGACACCGCCTTGAACAATTTAAGTCGAGGAGAGCTTCCGCGAAACCTTCTACTGATCGCACTGGGGACGTAGTCAAGTACCGCCCTCTTCTTGGGGTCATCGAAGAGGGCATTCAGAAAAGGAAGCGGAGCCGTTCCTTATTTGAGTCTTCTTCTGCTTCGCAGCTTCCTACTCTGCCTCCCCCTACTCAGCCTCCTCGTGATACTACGGAGGAGAGCACGGAGCCCTGCCCCCCTCCTCCTCCTTCCAAGAGTTCTACTGTCATTCATATAAGGCGTCCCGATGTGCCTCGCCCCGTGCCTCGTGACCCTTTTGCCGGCCATCCTGATTTAGACCCAAGTTTTCGGGACATTTCATTCGATGAGACCACGGGCGAGCACCTACTTCCCCGCAACCCCATGGTAAGAGTGCTGGACGAGGCCAAATCTTTAGATCTTGATTTACTTACTACACGGGTAGTCACCATGGGGGATGAGGCCAAGGCTAATATCGACCGGGTGGCCGCAGAGACCAAGAAGTTAATGGAGCATCATGCTAAGTTGGTCAAGGCCGGGGAAGAGATCGGGAGTGCTAACATTCGGTTGAGGTTAAAGGTTGCCGATCAGGCCAAGCAACTCGCCGACCAAGCCATCCAGATTTCCCAGCATGAGGAAGCCTCCAAGCGTCTGAAAGAGACCATGGAGAAGGCCAGTAGGGCGGAATTACGGAAGATGGAGGTCGCTTGCAGGGAACGGATTAACATAGCTATCGCAACGGTGGATGAGGTTCGAAATGCGGATCTCGAGCGGGTAGAGGAGTTGTCAGGGAGGCTCGAGGCGCCGGAGATGGCTCAGGCCGAGTTGAAGGAGGAGATGGAGGAGATGAGGAGGTCCCTCAAGTTGAAGGAAGAGGAAATGAGGAGGTCACTCCAGGCTGACTGCTTGAGATACCAATCAGAGAGGGACGTCGCCATCACCAAGTTGCAAGCTTCCGAGGCCCGGGTGAGGGAGTTTGAGGAAAACGAGGGGATGATGGATGAGATGTTGCAGGATATGTACTTCCACACTTGGAAGGAGGGCGGCTTGTCTTGGATGGATGATTACCCTCGGGTCATGGCCAAGGTGTATCTCCAGGCTTTAGAGGAGGCCAGGGTGAATGCGGGTAAGGAAGGCGGAGAGGCTTTCAACTTGAGTGCGGTTACTGCTCAGTTCTCAAAGGAGGAGCAAGCGGCGGTGAAGGAGGGGATGCGGCTACTCGCTGCAGAGGAAGCGGGCGTGCAGTTGGATGATGAGGATCAAGCGGCGGATGCTGGTGAGTTATTCTTTTCCCTTTCTTTTCTTTTCGTGTTTTCATAACTTGATCGTTCGTTTAATGAATTCCTCTTCTGATCTGGACAGGTGGGACTTCAGATCCACATGCCGGGGGCTCCGATCCTGCGGCTAAGTAGGCTGGGGGAGTTGGTGATGGAGTGTGGATGCATCTGCCATCTTTTTGTTTCTTTTTTTTATCACTGTTCATGTTAGTCTTTGATATGCAACTGTAATAAAATTATTTGCAAAGAATAACTTCGTGTGATCTTATAATATAAGCTGATTTTGTCATGTTTAAATGTTGTTGCTATCTTTATGTGCTGTGTGAGAAGTATAATTATGTATATGCCTGTGATTCCACTTGTGTTTGATGTTAAGTTTTTGCTTGAAATATAATTTCACGTTTTGCAATGTCAGTGTATGAATAAGTTATAGTTACACATTTATGTACAAGAGAAGAGAGTACCGCCCTTTATGTTTTATTCGCAGGCGGTAGCTTTGAGTGTCTTGTGTAACTGTTCACGGGTATAGCCGAGCGCCCTGCTACCCAGCACGCAGGCTTAGAGCCTCATGAGTGAGTGCTTCCTATTTGGTTTCCTGTACTTTAGAGTTTGTTATACAGGATAGGAGAAAAATATTTAAATGAAACGGAAATATAGTAAAAGTAAAACTTCCAGTCACGGAAGGCCGTCGATGTGCTTAAGTTCGTGGCAAACGGGTTTTGTAGTCACTTTCCCTAGCTGTGGGTCTTGGAGACATTTGTCACCCATCTTACGCCTCCACGGGGAGTTTTCTTTTTTACCACAGCCGCACTTAAGACACATCGGAGCCGAGATCGCGCACGGTAACTACCCGAACCATTATGGTCCGTAATCGTGGGTATTATTCGATTTACCGTGGCCGGCTAGCGTGGGTGCCGTTGGCCGTGAACTACCCCTGGCTGGCCACACCTTATGTTGGGGCTTAAAGTAGGTTCACAGTTACCGACGAGCCGAACGCCGTAATGAGCTGCCATCGGCTATAGTCGGCCTTTATGATGACTTATAATCGGCTCATTACAGTTGGCTTTGAGGGCAGGCGCGCAATGAGTTAACCCGCAGCAGAGGGATGCTGGGGCAAAAGAGTCTCATTGGCGAGTGCATAGAATCGTAGCGTACCTGTTAGGCCTAGTCCAGATGAGGCCGCGGCGCGTCTTGAGTGGAGATGCCATAGAATTTTGTTCAACAGAAAGGGATAACGCTTAACAAGTAGCCAAGACATAAAGGAACAAGTTAAAAAGAGACAAGATTTTTTAAAGTGGTTCGGCACGAAAATGCCTACGTCCACTGATTCTCTTTGTTAATTCACTTCATATGGGCAGTACAAGTTAAGAAAAGTATCGACGGAGGTGTCGGATGTTCCATGCCCTCTGGAACACCTCTCCGTCCACTGTTGACAAAATGTAAGCTCCGTTGTGGAGATCTTTGTGAATTACATATGGTCCGTCCCAGATGGGGTCCAGTGCCCCGGGGCGCGGAAAGATTCGCCTGAGGACAAGATCTCCTTCTTGTAAGCTGCGATGCTTGACTTTGGAATTGTATAGTGCTGCCACTTTTTGTTTGTGAGCTGCTGCTTTGAGTGCTGCATCGTTTCTCCTTTCCTCAATCAGATCCAAAGACATGAGGAGGAGTTCTTCGTTTTCTTCTGGGTTGTAGTGGATCCTACGGTGGGAAGGCACAATAGTCTCAACTGGGAGCATTGCCTCCGATCCATATGCCAAAGAGAAAGGAGTATGTCCCGTTGATGTTCTGAAAGATGTGCGGTATGCCCATAGTGCCGTAGGAAGTTCGTCCACCCAAGCGCCTTTTGACTTTTCAAGTTTCTTCTTGATTAGGGTTTTGAGAATTTTGTTGACAGCTTCAACTTGTCCGTTTGCCTGAGGGTAAGCTACTGATGAGAAGCTTTTATGAATTCCATGCTCTTGGCACCAGTCGGCAAATTCTTCGCTGTCAAATTGGAGTCCGTTGTCTGATACGATCTTGAGGGGGACTCCATACCTGCACAGAATGTTTTTGATCAAGAAGTTGATAACTTTTGCTGAAGATATTTTATTTAAAGGTTCCGCTTCCACCCATTTGGTGAAATAATCGACTGCCACTATAGCATATTTGGCTCCGCCTCGGCCCGTTGGCAGTTCGCCAATTAAGTCAATTCCCCATACAGCAAAGGGCCAAGGGCTGGTCATTTGAGTAATTTCGTTTGTGGGTAGTCGAGGGATCTTGGCGAACTTCTGACATCTGTCGCATTTCTTAACGAAGTCTAGGGCATCTTTGTTTAGTGTGGGCCAGTAATATCCATATCGGAGTATCTTTCTTGCCAAAGTCTGTCCTCCAGTGTGATCTCCGCATCCTCCCTGATGGATGTTTGTTAATATCTCCTTGGCTTCCCTTCCGGCGACGCATCTTAATAGGGGGCTAGAGAAGCCACGCCGGTAGAGGATGCCTTCTTGTATTGTGTAGTGGGGAACTTTCCTCAAGATCTTCTTGGCTTCGTCACGCCTGTCGGGTAGTATGCCATCTTGCAAATATTTCCGGATAGGAGTCATCCAGGTTCCTTCTTCGATTGCAGTTATCAGATTCGCTTGTTCGAAACTCGGGGCTAGCTGCCTTGAGATTGCTAGTGCTCCGGGAATGGTGCTGTCCTTCATACTAGCTTGCTTTGCAAGTTCATCTGCCTCTTGGTTTTCTTCTCGAGGAATGTGTTTGATTAGATAATGGTTCAATCGATCGAGCAGCAGTCTGGTTTTCTTTAGGTATGATGTGAGCCGTTCTCCTCGAGTCTGGAATTCTCCTAGTACCTGGTTTACGATAAGCTGAGAATCACTATGAATACATAAGGAATTGATCCCAATTTCTAGGGCCAGTTCCAATCCCGCTATTACTGCTTCATATTCAGCATCGTTGTTAGTGGCCGTGAACTCCAATCTTAATGCATAGTACAACTTTCTTCCCCTGGGGGTGACGATCACAATACCTGCCCCCGAGCCTTGTTCGTTCGATGCTCCGTCTACAAAGAGGTTCCACTTGATGTTTTTTGCTACTTCGGATTGTTCCTTGCCTTCGTTGGTAGTGAATTCGGCAATGAAATCAGCCATGGCTTGTCCTTTGATAGCGGTGCGGGGATGGTAGGTGATATCATACTGACTTAGTTCGATGCACCATTTGAGGAGTCGCCCAGAAGTGTCAGGACGATGGAGCACTTGTCTTAGTGGTTGATCGGTTAGAACCCTGATGGAGTGAGACTGGAAGTAGTGTCGCAGTTTCCGTGACGCGATCAATAAACAATATGCTAACTTCTCAAGTTTAGGATATCTGGCTTCTGCCCCCGTAAATCTCTTGCTTACAAAGTAAACCGGGCGTTGTGTGCGGTCTTCTTCTCTTACCAAGGCGGCGCTTAGAGCATGAGATGATACAGCGAGGTATAGGTATAACACTTCACCTTCATTTGGAGTTGAGAGTACTGGTGGTCTCTGAAGGTGTTCGATTAGGTTGAGGAAGGCTTTTAAGCATTCGTCGGTCCACTCGAACCTCCCTTTGTCTTTCTTGAGTGCTTCGAAGAAAGGGACACACTTGTCAGTTGCCATGGAAATGAATCTGCTTAGGGCGGCCACCTTCCCGTTTAGGCTCTGCATTTCTTTTCGAGTGGAAGGTATCCTTATTTCTTTTAAAGCCCGGACTTGTTCAGGGTTTGCTTCGATTCCTCTGGCGTGGACGATGAATCCTAAGAATTTTCCCGATGAAACTCCGAAGGAGCACTTTAGAGGATTCAGCTTCATTCCATACCGGCGAAGTACCTGAAACATATCGTCCAGATGGCTTACATGGTCGTTGGCTTTCCTGGACTTTACCAACATGTCATCCACATATACTTCCATAGTTCGTCCTATCAGTCCTGCGAACATTTTGTTGACGAGGCGTTGATAGGTAGCTCCAGCATTTTTGAGTCCAAAAGGCATGACTTTGTAACAATATAATCCGCGGTCGGTGATGAAGCTAGTGTGGTCCTGATCGGGAGCGTGCATGGGGATCTGGTTATATCCGGAGTATGCATCCATAAAAGATAGGAGTTCGTGCCCAGCTGTGCTGTCTACGAGTTGGTCAATTCGGGGAAGTGGGAAGCAGTCTTTCGGGCAAGCGTCATTCAGATTGGAGAAGTCAATACATGTTCGCCACTTTCCATTGGCCTTTTTTACTAGCACCGGGTTAGCGATCCATTCTGGGTAGATGGCTTCCCGTATGAAGCCATTAGCAAGTAGATTTTTTACTTCCTCATCAAGGGCTGCTGATCGCTCTGCCCCCATGCTCCTCTTTTTCTGCTTTACTGGTACCTTGGTGGGATCGATGTTCAACATGTGGCATGCTATGTCTGGGGAGATTCCTGTCATATCGGCATGGGTCCACGCAAATACATCTAAGTTGTGGCGGAGGAAGTCAATGAGTTGATCCTTCAATCCCGTTTTCAGCTGAGATCCGATTTTTAATAGTCTACTTGAATCATGCTTATCTACCGATACGAATTCCATAGCCTCTGCAGGCTCGGCGGTAGCCTCCTCCTCTTTATCCCTGGGGTCTAGTTCATTGAAGGGATCGCTTGTGTATCGAAGAGGAGGGGCTTTCTTTAGTTGCTATGCCTCCAAGCTTTTCATGCAGAGAGTAGTCTCTGCATCTATTCCTTTATTCTTTCTGCGGTTATTGCGAAGTTCAGTTACGTAGCAGTCTCGGGCAGCATCTTGATCTCCTTCTACTTCTCCTACTCCGTTGTCTGTTGGAAATTTCATTTTCAGGCACCAGGGGGCTAATACAATCTGAAAGTCAGACAAGGCTGGTCTTCCCAAGAAAGCGTTGTAAGCCGAGTGGTTTTCTATTAGTACGAACGTTTGTTTTCGCACAACGGAGCGGGGATGACTTCCTATTTCGACGAAGAGGTCAAGTTGCCCGAGAGGCATCTTTGCATCTCCAGTGAAAC
The DNA here is from genome assembly GCA_030765085.1 of Allium cepa. Classification (NCBI taxonomy): domain Eukaryota; kingdom Viridiplantae; phylum Streptophyta; class Magnoliopsida; order Asparagales; family Amaryllidaceae; genus Allium; species Allium cepa. The sequence continues at coordinate 3,458,864 of CM060934.1, forward strand.
CGTGCAGTGGTTTGTCACAGGGGGATACATCCTTCATTGATAACTTCATTTTGTCGAAAGCATGTTTGAACAGGATATTAACGGAGCTTCCCGTGTCTATTAGAATCCGAAAAACTTTAGCTGGACCAAACCAGGCAGAGATGACCATGGGATCCATATGTGGGTACTGTCTTCCTTCCAAATCATGCCTACTGAATACAATGTCATTGTTTTCTTTTCGTTTCGGGTGGCGTTCCTCCGTAATGGAGTTAACATATCCTTCGGCATTTCTAAGCGACTTGCCGTACCTTTCCATCTCTGCCCAACTTCTGTCGGCGATGTGTGGTCCTCCTGAGATGGTAAGGACCACTATCTTCTCTTGACTAGAGCCACTGGTGTTGTGATTGTTGCGATTCCCTCCGCCTACTTCTGGGAGGGGTTGCTTTGAGTTCTCGTTGGCAGGAGTTGGAGTCCTGTTCTGACCTTTCACATAACGTTCCAGTCTTCTTCTTCTAATGTGTTCTTCGATCAAGTCCCGAAGATGGTGGCATTCATTGGTGTCATGTCCGTGGGATTCGTGGAAGCGACAGAACTTTCCGGACTTGAGTGCGTTATCTGATTCTTTCTTGTGCGGGGGGCGCTTGTATCCGAGTTCGCCCTGAGTGGCTAGGTAGATGTTTTCGATTGTTTCATTCAAAGGAGTGTAGGAGTCAAATCTTGGCCCTGGTCGATATTGGCGCTTCTCAACCTTTCTGCCCCCAGCATTGTCTCTAGATTCATTTCTTCGAGCGTCCTTAGCTGCAGTGGGAACCTTGTCCTGAACTATCTTGCCTTGTTGCCCTGACTGCCTCTCCGTAGCAGCGTCTTCAAGTCTCATATACTTTCCAGCTTCATGGAAGAAATCAGGCAAGGTAGCTGGTTTTTCCTTAGTTAATCTTCTGGCAAACTTGGTGTCTGGATGTACACCACTACAGAGGGCCATCAGAGTGAGTTTTTCATCGGCATCTTGCACTGCTGCCGCTGCGGCGTTGAACCGTGTTAGATATTGTTGCAGCGTCTCTCCGGATTTCTGTTTGACATTGGATAGAGAATAAGCATCCTTGGGTTGTTCCACATGGATGCGGAACTGGCTAATAAACCTTTCTTTTAACATCTCCCATGAGCTGATGGATCCTTGGGGTAGATGGCAGAACCAGGAGGTAGCTAGATCTGATAGGAATAGCGGAAAGCATTTACATAATACTCCTTCTGTTGCTCCACTCATGAGCATATGCTGGGTGTATCTCTGCAGGTGTACGATGGGGTCGGAAGTTCCTTTGTAAGGTTCCATGGTTGGCATTTTCCATTCCCGGGGAGTGATGGCAGTTTCGATATTTCGGGTAAAGGGACTGGTGACCCTAGCGCCTATTCCCCGGTCCCTTTGCTCCCGTTGGACACATTCTCTGAATAATCGTGCCATTCGTTCGTCAGAACTTGGAGCGGACAAAAATGAGCTCGGTTCTTCCCTGCGGGATCTATCTCGTCCAGATGCCCTGTAGGGATGGTACAGTCTATCACCTCTAGCATTATCCAGTGGTTGTCTTTGGCTGCTTGGATGCACGCTAGGACCAGCTACAGTTGCCCCCTGCCTTGATCTTCCCCTGTGGGGTTCTGTTTCGAGCACATCCATGGGGTCAACTTCGGGCTGGGTTCTAGCTCGGCTCCGTTCAGCGGGGTTTCTATGATTAGGTGGCATGACTGGCTCAGCTACATCCGACCCTCGCCTGGTGCCTTCCCCGCTAGGTTCGGTTCCAAGGGCTTCCTCGAGTCGGAATTCGGGCTGAGTCCGGGCGCGGCCCCTATCATCGTTTTTCCTGTTGGTAGCTTGTTCGAAGAGTGAAGACCTTTGTTTCCTCCGGGATCCTCCGGATTGGGATTCACCCCATGATTCCGTGTTGCGGTTGGACTCTTCAGCATCCCTTAAGCGTGACATGAGTTGGTCCACCAAAGTTTCTTGTTGGGATGTGAAGCGGTTAGTTACTTCAGCCACAACCCTGTCCAGATCTGCCCTAGTGATTGGTTGTTCCGTTGCGGGACCAGTTGGATTCTCCTGATTTTCATCTGGTACTGCTGTTGAAGTGGGCTGATCTGTGATTGCTGGATCTGGAAGGCTGCTAGTTGCGATGTTCTTTCCTTTGTTAACATCCCTTCTCTGTTTGGAAGGCATGATTTCTAAGCAACGAGTGATGTTGTTAGGAAGAAGGTTGAGTGGGAGAAGATGAAGCTTGAGTTCTGAAGATGAAGTCTGAGTTCAGTTCTTAGTGAAAGCACCAAAAATGTTTGCACAAAAAATGGACAAACACCTTCAAGTCGTATTATTTAGTTGATTATATGTAATTTTCAATGATTTTAGATGAGTATGTAAATATGAGAAAAGTAGGGGCTGAAATGTAAAAGACACACAGATTTATAGTGGTTCGGCCAGAATGTGCCTACGTCCACTTTATATGTTATTATCTTCTTTCTTTCAGGTTACAAGTACAATGCGTTGTATACAAGTGTATGAAAGTAGTTTGAAAGTTCCTTCCTTGCTTGAGCTCTCAAACTTGTCTGCCATTGTTGTACCCCTGCCCCTCTATTTATAGAATGAGGTAGGGGGCAGGGGTCTTGGAAGTATATAACTGCTGGCGGGCCCGGGCTGAAGCGATCTGGACTGGCAACTATGTGGTTCGGCGAGGCTCATTCGGTGTTGCGTGGATATGGAGGCTTGGACCGGTGTTGGGTAGTTCGGCATGTAGGTGTTGTGGTGGTTCGGTAGTATGGTTGGTCCGGTGGCGATTGTGGTTCGGCAGTAGCGAGGTGTGGGCTTTGGACCGGCAAGGGTCTTGTCCGGTGGTTTGGTGGTATAAAGGACGCCGAATGAGGTGGAGCCGAACGAGGTGGGGACCGAATGTGGTGGAGCCGAATGAAGTGGAGCCGAATGAGTTGGAGCCGAATGTGGTGGAGTCAAATGAGGTGATGGTTGAACGTTGGATGGACATCTAGGTTAGTATTGAGCTTCTTGGCTGTCGAACGAAGTGGAGGCTGCAAGCCCGGGTGACATTGTGACTTCCTGGTCCCTAGATCTTCTGGGTGAGAATTCGCCCAACATCAACGGATAGATTAATCCCCGAAAAGGACAACCCGAATCTCAATTGGGGTTCGTAAGTTTTTTACCCTTCATTTTTTCGACACCGGGTTTTTACGGTAAAACGGGATTACTGTGCCTCGCCTTCGATTTACCATCACTGGAGAGTGGTGCACCATGGTGCTGTTCCATTTGAAATCCATGCACGCATTTCTAAAAGTCGTACGGCACTGTTTCGCCATTTCGGACGGATGTTGCACCTTGCACCGCGGATGTTGCACCCTGTAGATATTGATTATTCGGACGGCCATAACTTCTGGCTCATTTACAGTTACGGAAGCCATGACCTGTCAAAACGAAGGCCACGGCGAGCTCTACGGCTTTGACCGCTTTCAACCGTCAACAGATAGATTGATGCCCAAAAAGGACAACCCGAATCTCAATCGGGTCTCGTAAGTTTTTTACCCATCGTTTTTTCGACACCGGATTTTTACGGTAAAACGGGATTACCGTGCCTCGTCTTCGATTTACCATCGCTGGAGAGTGGTGCACCATGGTACTGTTCCGTTTCAAATCCATGCACGCATTTCTAAAAGTCTACGGCACAATTTCGCCATTTCGGACGGATGTTGCACCTTGCACCGAGGATGTTGCACCCTGTAGATATCGATTATTCGGACGGCCATAACTTCTGGCTCGTTTAGAGTTACGGGAGCCATAACCTGTCAAAACGAAGGCCAATGTGAGTTCTACGGCTTTGACAGCTTTCAGCCGTTAACGAATAGATTAATGCCCGAAAGGACAACCCGAATCTCAATCGGGGTTCGTAAGTTTTTTACCCATCGTTTTTTCGACACCGTATTTTTACGGTAAAACGGGATTACTGTGCCTCGCCTTCGATTTACCATCGTTGGAGAGTGGTGCACCATGGTACTGTTCCGTTTCAAATCAATGCATGCATTTCTAAAAGTCGTACGACACTGTTTCGCCATTTCGGATGGATGTTGCACCTTGCACCGCGGATGCTGCACCCTGTAGGTATCGATTATTCGGACGGCCATAACTTCTGGCTCATTTAGAGTTACGGGAGCCATAATCTGTCGAAACGAAGGCCACGGTGAGTTCTACGGCTTTGACAGCTTTCAGCCGTCAACGGATAGATTAATGCCCAAAAAGGACAACCTGAATCTCAATCAGGTCTCGTAAGTTTTTTACCCTTCGTTTTTTCGACACCGGATTTTAATGGTAAAACATGATTACCGTGGCTCATCTTCGATTTACCATCGCTGGAGAGTGGTGCACCACGGTACTATTCCGTTTCAAATCCATGCACGCATTTCTAAAAGTCGTACGACACTGTTCCGCCATTTCGGACGGATGTTGCACCTTACCCCGCGGATGTTGCACCCTGTACATATCGATTATTCGGACGGCCATAACTTCTGGGTCGCTTAGAGTTACGGGAGCCATAACCTGTCAAAACGATGGCAACGGTGAGTTCTACGGCTTTGACAGCTTTCAGCCGTCAATGGATAGATTAATGCCCAAAAAGGACAACACGAATCTCAATTGGGTCTCGTAAGTTTTTTACCCTTCGTTTTTTGGCACCGGATTTTTGCGGTAAAACGGGATTACCGTGCCACGTCTTCGATTTACCATCGCTGGAGAGTGGTGCACCATGGTACTGTTCCATTTCAAATCCATGCACGCATTTCTAAAAGTCGTACGCCACTGTTTCGCCATTTCGAACGGATGTTGCACCTTGCACCGCGGATGTTGCACCTTGTAGATATCGATAATTCGGACGGTCATAACATCTGGCTCGTTTAGAGTTACGGGAGTGCCAAAACGAAGGCCACAGTGAGTTCTACAGCTTTGACAGCTTTCAGCCGTCAACGGATAGATTAATGCTCGAAAAGGACAACCCGAATCTCAATCGGGGTTCGTAAGTTTTTTACCCTCCGTTTTTTCGACACCGGATTTTTACGGTAAAACGGGATTACCGTGGCTCGTCTTCGATTTACCATCGCTGGAGAGTGGTGCACCATGGTACCGTTCCGTTTCAAATCCATGCACGCATTTCTAAAAGTTGTACGGCACTGTTTCGCCATTTCGGATGGATGTTGCACCTTGCAACGCGGATGTTGCACCCTGTATATATCGATTATTCGGACAGCCATAACTTCTGGCTCGTTTAGATTTACGGGATCCATAACCTGTCAAAACGAAGATCATGGTGAGTTCAACATCTTTGACAGTTTTCAGCCGTCAACGGATAGATTAATGCCCGAAAAGGACAACCCGAATCTCAATCGGGTCTCGTAAGTTTTTTTCCCTTCGTTTTTTCGACACCGGATTTTTACGGTAAAACGGGATTACCGTGCCTCGTCTTCGATTTACCATCGCTGGAGAGTGGTGCACCATGGTACTGTTCCGTTTCAAATCCATGCACGCATTTCTAAAAGTCGTACGACACTGTTTCGCCATTTCGGACGGATGTTGCACCTTACCCCGCGGATGTTGCACCCTGTACATATCGGTTATTCGGACGGCCATAACTTCTGGCTCGTTTAGAGTTACGGGTGCCATAACCGGTCAAAACGAAGACCACGGTGAGTTTTACGGCTTTGACAGCTTTCAGCCGTCAACGGATAGATTAATGCCCGTAAAGGACAACCGGAATCTCAATCCGGTCGCGTAAGTTTTTTACCCTATGTTTTTTCGACACCGGATTTTAACGGTAAAACAGGATTATTGTAGCTCGTCTTCGATTTACCATCGCTGGAGAGTGGTGCACCATGGAACTGTTCCGTTTCAAATCCATGCACGCATTTCTAAAAGTCGTACGACACTATTTCGCCATTTCGGACGGATGTTGCCCTTACCCCGCGGATGTTGCACCCTGTACATATCGATTATTCGGACGGCCATAACTTCTGGCTCGTTTAGATTTACGGAAGCCATAACCTGTCAAAACGAAGGCCATGGTGAGTTCTACGGCTTTGACAGCTTTCAACCATCAACGGATAGATTAATGCCCGAAAAGGATAACCCGAATCTCAATCGGGTCTCGTAAGTTTTTTACCCTTCGTTTTTTCGACACCGGATTTTTACGGTAAAACGGGATTACCGTGCCACGTCTTCGATTTGCCATCGCTGGAGAGTGGTGCAACATGAACTGTTCCGTTTCAAATCCATGCACGCATTTCTAAAAGTCGTACGCCACTGTTTCGCCATTTCGGATGGATGTTGCTCCTTGCACCGCGGATGTTGCACCATGTAGATATCGATTATTCGGACGGCCATAACTTCTGGCTCGTTTAGAGGTACGGGAGCCATAACCTGTCAAAACAAAGGCCACGGTGAGTTCTACGGCTTCGACAGCTTTCATTCGTCAACGGCTAGATTAATTCTCGAAAAGGACAACCCGAATCTCAATTGGGTCTCGTAAGTTTTTTACCCTTCCTTTTTTCGACACCGGATTTTTACAGTAAAACGGGATTACCGTGCCTCGTCTTTGATTTACCATCGCTGGAGAGTGGTGCACCATGGTACTGTTCCATTTCAAATCAATGCACGCATTTCTAAAAGTCTTTACGCCACTGTTTCGCCATTTCGGACGGATGTTGCACCTTGCACCGCGGATGTTGCACCCTGTAGATATCGATTATTCGGACGGCCATAACTTCTGGCTCGTTTAGAGTTACGGGAGCCATAACCTGTCAAAATGAAGGCCACGGTGAGTTCTACGGCTTTGACCGCTTTCAGCCGTCAACGGATAGATTAATGCCCAAAAAGGACAACCCGAATCTCAATCGGGTCTCGTAAGTTTTTTACCCTTCGTTTTTTCGACACCGGATTTTTACGGTAAAACGGATTACCGTGCCTCGTCTTCGATTTACCATCGCTGGAGAGTGGTGCACCATAGTACTGTTCCGTTTTAAATCCATGCACGCATTTCTAAAAGTCGTACGGCACTGTTTCTCCATTTCGGACGGATGTTGCACCGTGCACCGTGGATGTTGCACCCTGTAGATATCGATTATTCGGACGGTCATAACTTCTGGCTCGTTTAGAGTTACGGGAGCCATAACCTGTCAAAACGAAGGCCACGGTGAGTTTTACGGCTTTGACAGCTTTCAGCCGTCAACGGATAGATTAATGCCCAAAAAGGACAACCCGAATATCAATCGGATCTTGTAAGTTTTTTACCTTTCGTTTTTTCGACACCGGATTTTTATGGTAAAACGGGATAACCGTGGCTCGTCTTCGATTTACCATCGCTGGAGAGTGGTGCACCATGGTACTGTTCCGTTTCAAATCCATGCATGCATTTCTAAAAGTCGTACGGCACTGTTTCGCCATTTCGGACGGATGTTGCACCTTGCACCGCGGATGTTGCGCCCTAAAATCAACTAAATCACACGACTTTGAGGTGTTTGCCCATTTTTTGCGCAAACAATGCACGCATTTCTAAAAGTCGTACGGCACAATTTCTCCTTTTCGGACGGATGTTTCTCCTTGCACCGCGGACGTTGCACCCTGTAGATATCGATTATTCGGACGACCATAACTTCTAGCTCGTTTAGAGTTACGGGAGCCATAACCTGTCAAAACGAAGGCCACGGTGAGTTCTACGGCTTTGACAGCTTTCAGGCGTCAACAGATAGATTAATGCCCGAAAAGGACAATCCGAATCTCAACGAGGTCTCGTAAGTTTTTTACCCTTCGTTTTTTCGACACCGGATTTTAACGGTAAAACTGGATTACCGTGGCTCGTCTTCGATTTACCATCACTGGAGAGTGGTGCACAATGGTACTGTTCCGTTTCAAATCCATGCACGCATTTCTAAAAGTCGTACGGCACCGTTTCGCCATTTCGGACGGATGTTGCACCTTGCACCGCGGATGTTGCACCCTGTAGATATCGATTATTCGGACGGCCATAACTTCTGGCTCGTTTAGAGTTACGGGAGCCATAACCTGTCAAAACAAAGGCCACGGTGAGTTCTACGGCTTTGACCGCTTTCAGCCGTCAACGGATATATTAATGCCTGAAAAGTACAACCCGAATCTCAATCGATTCTCGAAAGTTTTTTACCCTACGTTTTTTCGACACCGGATTTTCACGGTAACACGGGATTACCGTGGCTCGTCTTCGATTTACCATCGCTCGAGAGTGGTGCACCATGGTACTGTTCCGTTTCAAATCGATGCACGCATTTCTAAAAGTCGTACGTCACTGTTTCGCCATTTCGGACGGATGTTGCACCTTGCACCGTGGATGTTGCACCCTGTAGATATCGATTATTCGGACGGCAATAACTTCTGGCTCGTTTAGAGTTACGGGAGCCATACTCTGTCAAAACGAAGGCCACGGTGAGTTCTACGGCTTTGGCCACTTTCAGCCGTCAACGGATAGATTAATGCTCGAAAAGGACAAACCGAATCTCAATCGGGTCTCGTAAGTTTTTTACCCTTCGTTTTTTCGACACCGTATTTTTACGGCAAAACGGGATTACCGAGGCTCGTCTTCGATTTACCATCGCTGGAGAGTGATGCACCATGGTACTGTTCCGTTTCAAATCAATGCATGCATTTCTAAAAGTCGTACGGCACAATTTCGCCATTTCGGATGTATGTTTTACCTTGCACCGCGGACGTTGCACCCTGTAGATATCGATTATTCGGACGACCATAACTTTTGGCTCGTTTAGAGTTACGGGAGCCATAACCTGTCAAAACGATGGCCACGGTGAGTTCTACGGCTTTGACAGCTTTCAGCCGTCAACGGATAGATTAATGCCCGAAAAGGACAACCCGAATCTCAATCGGGTCTCGTAAGTTTTTTACCCTTCGTTTTTTCGACGCCGGATTTTAACGGTAAAACGGGATTACCGTGCCTCGTCTTCGATTTACCATCGCTGGAGAGTGGTGCACCATGGTACTGTTCCGTTTCAAATCCATGCACGCATTTCTAAAAGTCGTACGGCACTGTTTCGCCATTTCGGACGGATGTTGCACCTTGCACCGCGGATGTTGCACCCTGTAGATATTGATTATTCGGACGACCATAACTTCTGGATCGTTTAGAGTTACGGGAGCCATAACCTGTCAAAACGAAGGCCATGGTGAGTTTTACGGCTTTGACCGCTTTCAGCCGACAACGGATAGATTAATGCCCAAAATGCACAACCCGAATCTCAATCGGGTCTCGTAAGTTTTTTACCCTTCGTTTTTTCGACACCGGATTTTTACGGTAAAACGAGATTATCGTGCCTCGTCTTCGATTTACCATCGCTGGAGAGTGGTGCACCATGGTACTGTTCCGTTTCAAATCCATGCACGCATTTCTAAAAGTCGTACGACACTGTTTTGCCATTTCGGACGGATTTTGCACCTTGCCCCGCGGATGTTGCACCCGATAGATATCGATTATTCGGACGGTCATAACTTCTGGCTCGTTTAGAGTTACGGGAGCCATAAGCTGTCAAAACGAAGGCCACGGTGAGTTCTACGTCTTTGACATCTTTTAGCCGTCAACGGATAGATTAATGCACAAAAAGGACAACCCGAATCTCAATCCGGTCTCGTAAGTTTTTTACCCTTCTATTTTTCGACACCGGATTTTAACGGTAAAACGGGATTACCGAGGATCGTCTTCGATTTACCATCGCTGGAGAGGGGTGCACCATGGTACCGTTCCATTTCAAATCCATGCACGCAGTTCTAAATGTCATACGGCACAATTTCGCCATTTTGAAAGGATGTTTTACCTTGCACAGCGGGCGTTGCACCCTGTAGATATCGATTATTCGGACGGCCATAACTTCTGGCTCGTTTAGAGTTACGGGTGCCATAACCTGTCAAAACGAAGGCCACGGTGAGTTCTACGGCTTTGACAGCTTTCAGCCGTCAACGGATAGGTTAATGCCCAAAAAGGACAACCCGAATCTCAATCGGGTCTCGTAAGTTTTTTACCCTTCGTTTTTCCGACACCGAATTTTAACGGTAAAACGAGATTACCGTGGCTCGTCTTCATTTACCATCGCTGGAGAGTGGTGCACCATGGTACTGTTCCGTTTCAAATCCATGAACGCATTTCTAAAAGTCGTACGACACCGTTTTGCCATTTCGGACGGATGTTGCACCTTGCACCGCGGATGTTGCACCCTGTAGATATCGATTATTCGAACGGCCATAACTTCTGGCTTGTTTAGAGTTACGGGAGCCATAACCTGTCGAAACGAAGGCCACGGTGAGTTCTACGGCTTTGACCACTTTCAGCCGTCAACGGATAGATTAATGCCCGAAAAGGACAACCCGAATCTCAATCGGGTCTCGTAAGTTTTTTACCCTTCGTTTTTTCGACACCGTATTTTTACGGTAAAACGGGATTACCGTGGCTCGTCTTCGATTTACCATCGCTGTAGAGTGGTGGACCATGGTACTGTTCCGTTTCAAATCCATGCATGCATTTCTAAAAGTCGTACGACACAATTTTGCCATTTCGGACGGATGTTTTTCCTTGCACCGCGGACGTTGCACCCTGTAGATATCGATTATTCGGACGGCCATAACTTTTGGCTCGTTTAGAGTTACGGGAGCCAAAACCTGTCAAAACGAAGGCCACGGTGAGTTCTAAGGCTTTGACAGCTTTCAGCCATCAACGGATAGATTAATGCCCGAAAAGGACAACCCGAATCTCAATCGGGTCTTAGAAGTTTTTTACCCATCGTTTTTTCGACGCCGGATTTTAACGGTAAAAAGGGATTACCGTGGCTCATCTTCGATTTACCATAGCTGGAGTGTGGTGCACCATGGTACTGTTCCGTTTCAAATCCATGCACGCATTTCTAAAAGTCGTACGACACTGTTTCGCCATTTCGGACGGATGTTGCACCTTGCACCGCGGATGTTGCACCCTGTATATATCGATTATTCGGACGCCCATAACTTCTGGCTCGTTTAGAGTTACGGGAGACATAAACTGTCAAAATGCGGTGAGTTCTATGGCTTTGACCGCTTTCAGCCGTCAACGGATAGATTAATGCCCGAAAAGGACAACCTGAATCTCAATCGGGTCTCGTAAGTTTTTTATCCTTCGTTTTTTCGACACCGGATTTTTACGGTAAAACGGGATTACCGTGGCTCGTCTTCGATTTACCATCGCTGGAGAGTGGTGCAACATGGTACTGTTCCGTTTCAAATCCATTCAAGCATTTCTAAAAGTCGTACGGCTCTGTTTTTCCATTTCAGACGGATGTTACACCTTGCACCGCGGATGTTGCACCCTGTAGATATCGATTATTCAGACGGCCATAACTTCTGGCTCGTTTAGAGTTACGGGAGCCATAACCTGTCAAAACGAAGGCCACCGTGAGTTCTACGGCTTTGACAGCTTTCAGCCGTCAAAGGATAGATTAATGCCCGAAAAGGACAACCCGAATCTCAATCGGGTCTCGTAAGTTTTTTACCCTTCGTTTTTCCGACACCGGATTCTTGTGGTAAAACGGGATTACCGTGGCTCGTCTTCGATTTACCATCGCTGGAGAGTGTTGCAACATGGTACTGTTCCGTTTCAAATCCATTCAAGCATTTCTAAAAGTCGTACGGCTCTGTTTCGCCATTTCAGACGGATGTTACACCTTGCACCGCGGATGTTGCACCCTGTAGATATCGATTATTCGGACGGCCATAACTTCTGCCTCATTTAGAGTTACGGGAGCCATAACCTGTCAAAACAAAGGCCACGGTGACTTCTACGGCTTTGACAGCTTTCAGCCGTCAAAGGATAGATTAATGCCCGAAAAGGACAACCCGAATCTCAATCGGGTCTCGTAAGTTTTTTACCCTTCGTTTTTTCGACACCGGATTTTTACGGTAAAACGGGATTACCGTGGCTCGTCTTCGATTTACCATCGCTGGAGAGTGGTGCACCACCGTACTGTTCTCGTTTCAAATCCATGCATGCATTTCTAAAAGTCGTACGACACTGTTTCGCCATTTCGGACTTTTGTTGCACCTTGCACCGCAGATGTTGCACCCTGTAGATATCGATTATTCGGATGGCCATAACTTCTGGCTCGTTTAGAGTTACGGGAGCCATAACCTGTCAAAACGAAGGCCACGGTGAGTTTTAAGGCTTTGACAGCTTTCAGCCGTCAACGGATAGATTAATGTCCGAAAAGGACAACCCGAATCTCAATCGGGCCTCGTAAGTTTTTACCCTTCGTTTTTTCGACACCGGATTTTTACGGTAAAACGGGATTACCGTGCCTCGTCTTCGATTTACCATCGCTGGAGAGTGGTGCACCATGGCACTGTTCCGTTTCAAATCCATGCACGCATTTCTAAAAGTCGTACGGCACTGTTTCTCCATTTCGGACGGATGTTGCACCTTGCACCGCGGATGTTGCACCCTGTAGATATCGATCATTCGGACGGCCATAACTTCTGGCTCGTTTAGAGTTACGGCAGCCATAACCTATCAAAACGAAGGCCACGGTGAGTTCTACGGCTTTGACAGCTTTCAGTCGACAACGGATAGATTAATGCCCAAAAAGGACAACCCGAATCTCAATCGGGTCTCGTAAGTTTTTTACCCATCGTTTTTTGGACGCCGGATTTTAACGGTAAAACGGGATTACCGTGGCTCGTCTTCGATTTACCATCGCTGGAGAGTGGTGCACCATGGTACTGTTCCGTTTCAAATCCATGCACGCATTTATAAAAGTCGTATGGCACTGTGTCGCCATTTCAGACGGATGTTGCACCTTGCACCGCGGATGTTGCACCCTGTAGATATCGATTATTCGGACGACCATAACTTCTGGATCGTTTAGAGTTACGGGAGCCATAACCTGTCAAAACGAAGGCCACGGTAAGTTTTACGGCTTTGACCGCTTTCAGCCGACAACAGATAGACTAATGCCCAAAATGCACAACCCGAATCTCAATCGGGTCTCGTAAGTTTTTTACCCTTCGTTTTTTCGACACCGGATTTTTACGGTAAAACGAGATTACCGTGCCTCGTCTTCGATTTACCATCGCTGGAGAGTGGTGCACCATGGTACTATTCCGTTTCAAATGCATGCACGCATTTCTAAAAGTCGTACGGCACTGTTTTGCCATTTCGGACGGATTTTGCACCTTGCCCCGCGGATGTTGCACCCTATAGATATCGATTATTCGGACGGTCATAACTTCTGGCTCGTTTAGAGTTACGGGAGCCATAAGCTGTCAAAACGAAGGCCACGGTGAGTTCTACGTCTTTGACAGCTTTTAGCCGTCAACGGATAGATTAATGCACAAAAAGGACAACCCGAATCTCAATCCGGTCTCATAAGTTTTTTACCCTTCTATTTTTCGACACCGGATTTTAACGGTAAAACGGGATTACCGAGGATCGTCTTCGATTTACCATCGCTGGAGAGGGGTGCACCATGGTACCGTTCCATTTCAAATCCATGCACGCATTTCTAAAAGTCATACGGCACAATTTCGCCATTTTGGACGGATGTTTTACCTTGCACCGCGGACGTTGCACCCTGTAGATATCGATTATTCGGACGGCCATAACTTCTGGCTCGTTTAGAATTACGGGTGCCATAACCTGTCAAAACGAAGGCCATGGTGAGTTCTACGGCTTTGACAGCTTTCAGCCGTCAATGGATAGGTTAATGCCCAAAAAGGACAACCCGAATCTCAATCGGGTCTCGTATGTTTTTTACCCTTCGTTTTTCCGACACCGAATTTTAACGGTAAAACGAGATTACTGTGCCTCGTCTTCGGTTTACCATCGCTGGAGAGTGTTGCACTATGGTACTGTTCCGTTTCAAATCATTGCACGCATTTCTAAAAGTGGTACGACACTGTTTCGCCATTTCGGACGGATGTTGCCCTTGCACCGCGGATGTTGCACCCTATAGATATCGATTATTCGGACGGCCATAACTTCTGGCTCGTTTAGATTTACGGGAGCCATAACCTGTCAAAACGAAGGCCACGGTAAGTTCTACGGCTTTGACCGCTTTCAGCCGTCAACGGATAGATTAATGCCCAAAAAGGACAACCCGAATCTCAATCGGGTCTCGTAAGTTTTTTACCCATCGTTTTTTCGACGCCGGATTTTCACGGTAACGCGGGATTACCGTGGCTCGTCTTCGATTTACCATCGCTGGAGAGTGGTGCACCATGGTACTGTTCTGTTTCAAATCCATGCACGCATTTCTAAAAGTCGTACGGCACTGTTTCGCCATTTCGGACGGATGTTGCACCTTGCACCACGGATGTTGCACCCTGTAGATATCGATTATTCGGACGGTCATAACTTCTGGCTCGTTTAGAGTTACGGGGGCCATAACCTGTCAAAACGAAGGCCACGGTGAGTTCTACGGCTTTGACCACTTTCAGCCGTCAACGGATAGATTAATGCCCAAAAAGGACAACCCGAATCTCAATCGGGTCTCGTAAGTTTTTTACCCATCGTTTTTTCGACGCCGGATTTTAACGGTAAAACGGGATTACCGTGGCTCGTCTTCGATTTACCATCGCTGGAGAGTGGTGCACCATGGTACTGTTCAGTTTCAAATCCATGCACGCATTTCTAAAAGTCGTACGGCACTGTTTCGCCATTTCGGACGGATGTTGCACCTTGCACCGCGGACGTCGCACCCTGTAGATATCGATTATTCGGACGGCCATAACTTTTGGCTCGTTTAGAGTTGCAGGAGCCATAACCTATCAAAACGAAGGCCACAGTGAGTTCTACGGTTTTGGCACCTTTCAGCCATCAACGGATAGATTAATGCCCGAAAAGGAGAACCTGAATCTCAATCGGGTCTCGTAAGTTTTTTACCCATCGTTTTTTTGACGCCGGATTTTAACGGTAAAACGGGATTACCGTGGCTCGTCTTCGATTTACCATCGCTGGAGAGTGGTGCACCATGGTATTGTTCCGTTTCAAATCCATGCACGCATTTCTAAAAGTCGTACGGCACTGTTTCGACATTTCGGACGGCTGTTGCACCTTGCACCGCGGACATTGCACCCTGTAGATATCGATTATTCGGACGACCATAACTTCTGGCTCGTTTAGAGTTACGGGAGCCATAACCTGTCAAAACGAAGGACACGGTGAGTTCTACGGCTTTGACAGCTTTCAGCCGTCAACGGATAGATTAATGCCCGAAAAGGACAACCCGAATCTCAATCGGGTCTCGTAAGTTTTTTACCCTTCGTTTTTTCGACGCCGGATTTTAACGGTAAAACGGGATACCGTGGCTCGTCTTCGATTTACCATCACTGGAGAGTGGTGCACCATGGTACTGTTCCGTTTCAAATCCATGCACGCATTTCTAAAAGTCGTACGGTACTGTTTCGCCATTTCGGACGGATGTTGCACCTTGCACCGCGGACGTTGCACCCTGTAGATATCGATTATTCGGACGGCCATAACTTCTGGCTCGTTTAGAGTTACGGGAGCAATAACCTGTAAAAACGAAGGCCACGGTGAGTTCTACGGCTTTGACAGCTTTCAGGCGTCAACGGATAGATTAATGCCCGAAAAGGACAACCCGAATCTCGATCGGGTCTCGTAAGTTTTTTACCCTTCGTTTTTTCGACACTGGATTTTCACGGTAAAACGGGATTACCGTGGCTCGTCTTCGATTTACCAACGCTGTAGAGTGGTGCACCATGATATTGTTCCGTTTCAAATCCATGCACGCATTTCTAAAAGTCGTACGGCACAATTTTGCCATTTCGGACGGATGTTTTTCCTTGCACCGCGGACGTTGCACCCTGTAGATATCGATTATTCGGACGGCCATAACTTTTGGCTCGTTTAGAGTTACGGGAGCCAAAACCTGTCAAAACGAAGGTCACGGTGAGTTCTACAGCTTTGACAGCTTTCAGCCATCAACGGATAGATTAATGCCCGAAAAGGACAACCCGAATCTCAATCGGGTCTTAGAAGTTTTTTACCCATCGTTTTTTCGACGCCGGATTTTAACGGTAAAACGGGATTACCGTGGCTCATCTTCGATTTACCATCGCTGGAGTGTGGTGCACCATGGTACTGTTCCGTTTCAAATCCATGTACGCATTTCTAAAAGTCGTACGACACTGTTTCGCCATTTCGGATGGATGTTGCACCTTGCACCGCGGATGTTGCACCCTGTATATATCGATTATTCGGACGCCCATAACTTCTGGCTCGTTTAGAGTTACGGGAGACATAAACTGTCAAAATGCGGTGAGTTCTATGGCTTTGACCGCTTTCAGCCGTCAACGGATAGATTAATGCCCGAAAAGGACAACCTGAATCTCAATCGGGTCTCGTATGTTTTTTACCCTTCGTTTTTTCGACACCTGATTTTTACGGTAAAACGGGATTACCGTGGCTCGTCTTCGATTTACCATCGCTGGAGAGTGGTGCAACATGGTACTGTTCCGTTTCAAATCCATTCAAGCATTTCTAAAAGTCGTACGGCTCTGTTTTTCCATTTCAGACGGATGTTACACCTTGCACCGCGGATGTTGCACCCTGTAGATATCGATTATTCAGACGGCCATAACTTCTGGCTCGTTTAGAGTTACGGGAGCCATAACCTGTCAAAACGAAGGCCACCGTGAGTTCTACGGCTTTGACAGCTTTCAGCCGTCAAAGGATAGATTAATGCCCGAAAAGGACAACCCGAATCTCAATCGGGTCTCGTAAGTTTTTTACCCTTCGTTTTTTCGACACCGGATTTTTATGGTAAAACGGGATTACCGTGGCTCGTCTTCGATTTACCATCGCTGGAGAGTGGTGCAACATGGTACTGTTCCGTTTCAAATCCATTCAAGGATTTCTAAAAGTCGTACGGCTCTGTTTCGCCATTTCAGACGGATGTTACACCTTGCACCGCGGATGTTGCACCCTGTAGATATCGATTATTCGGACGGCCATAACTTCTGGCTCGTTTAGAGTAAAGGGAGCCATAACCTGTCAAAACGAAGGCCACGGTGACTTCTACGGCTTTGACAGCTTTCAGCCGTCAAAGGATAGATTAATGCCCGAAAAGGACAACCCGAATCTCAATCGGGTCTCGTAAGTTTTTTACCCTTCGTTTTTTCGACACCGGATTTTTACGGTAAAACGGGATTACCGTGGCTCGTCTTCGATTTACCATCGTTGGAGAGTGGTGCACCATGGGACTGTTCCGTTTCAAATCCATGCACGCATTTCTAAAAGTCGTACGACACTGTTTCTCCATTTCGGATGGATGTTGCACCTTGCACCGCGGATGTTGCACCCTGTAGATATCGATCATTCGGACGGCCATAACTTCTGGCTCGTTTAGAGTTACGGGAGCCATAACCTGTCAAAACGAAGGCCACGTTGAGTTCTACGGCTTTGACCGCTTTCAGTCGTCAACGGATAGATTAATGCCCGAAAAGGACAACCCGAATCTAAATCGGGTCTCGTAAGTTTTTTACCCATCGTTTTTTCGACGCCGGATTTTAACGGTAAAACGGTATTACCGTGGCTCGTCTTCGATTTACCATCGCTGGAGAGTGGTGCACCATGGTACTGTTCCGTTTCAAATCCATGCACACATTTCTAAAAGTCGTACGACACTGTTTCGCCATTTCGGACGGATGTTGCACCTTGCACCGCGGACGTTGCACCCTGTAGATATCGATTATTCGGACGGCCGTAACTTCTGGCTCGTTTAGAGTTACGAGAGCCATAACCTGTCAAAACAAAGGTCATGGTGAGTTCTACAGTTTTGACCGCTTTCAGCCATCAACGGATAGATTAGTGCCCGAAAAGGACAACCCGAACTCAATCGGGTCTCGTAAGTTTTTTACCCTTCGTTTTTTCGACACCAGATTTTTACGGTAAAACGGGATTACTGTGGCTCGTCTTCGATTTACCATCGCTGGAGAGTGGTGCACCATGGTACTGTTCCATTTCTAATCCATGCACGCATTTCTAAAAGTCGTACGACACAATTTCGCCATTTCGGACGGATGTTGCACCTTGCACCGCGGATGTTGCATCCTGTATACATCGATTATTCGGACGTCCATAACTTCTGGCTCGTTTAGAGTAACGGGAGCCATAACATGTCAAAACGAAGGCCACGGTGAGTTCTATGGCTTTGAAGCTTTCAGCCGTCAACGGATAGATTAATGCCCGAAAAGGACAACCCGAATCTCAATCGGGTCTCGTAAGTTTTTTACCCTTCGTTTTTTCGACACCGGATTTTTACGGTAAAACGGGATTACCGTGGCTCGTCGTCGATTTACCATCGCTGGAGAGTGGTGCACCATGGTACTGTTCCATTTCAAATCCATGCATGCATTTCTAAAAGTCGTACGGCACTGTTTCTCCATTTCGGACGGATGTTGCACCTTGCACCGTGGATGTTGCACCCTGTAGATACCGATTATTCGGACGGCCATAACTTCTGGCTCGTTTAGAGTTACGGGAGCCATAACCTGTCAAAACGAAGGCCACGGTGAGTTCTACGGCTTTGACAGCTTTCAACCGACAACGGGTAGATTAATGCCAAAAAAGGACAACGCGAATCTCAATCGGGTCTCGTAAGTTTTTTACCCTTCGTTTTTTCGACACGTGGATTTTTACGGTAAAACGGGATTACCGTGGCCCGTCTTCGACTTCCCATCGCTGAAGAGTGGTGCACCATGGTGCTGTTCCGTTTCAAATCCATGGACGCATTTTTAAAAGTCGTACGACACTGTTTCGCCATTTCGGACGGAAGTTGCACCTTGCACCGCGGACGTTGCACCCTCTAGATATCGATTATTCGGACGGCCATAACTTCTGGCTCGTTTAGAGTTACGGGAGCCATAACCTGTTAGAACGAAGACCACGGTGAGTTCTACGGCTTTGATAGCTTTCAGGCGTCAACGGATAGATTAATGCCCGAAAAGGACAACCCGAATCTCAATCGGGTCTCGTAAGTTTTTTACCCTTCGTTTTTTCGACACCGGATTTTTACGGTAAAATGGGATTGCCGTGGCTCGTCTTCGATTTACCATCGTTGGAGAGTGGTGCACCATGGTAGTGTTCCATTTCAAATCCATGCACGCATTTCTAAAAGACGTACGGCACTGTTTCGCCATTTCGGACGGATGTTGCACCTTGCACCGCGGACGTTGCACTCTGTAGATATCGATTATTCGGACGGCCGTAACTTCTGGCTCGTTTAGAGTTACGGGAGGCATAACCTGTCAAAACGAAGGCCACGGCGAGTTCTACGGCATTGACCGCTTTCAGCCATCAACGGATAGATTATTGCCCGAGAAGGACAACCCGAATCTCAATCGCGTCTCGTAAGTTTTTTACCCTTCGTTTTTTCGACACCGGATTTTTACGGTAAAACGGGATTACCGTGGCTCGTCTTCGATTTACCATCGCTGGAGAGTGGTGCACCACGGTACTGTTCTGTTTCAAATCCATGCATGCATTTCTAAAAGTCGTACGGCACTGTTTCGCCATTTCGGACGTTTGTTACACCTTGCACCGCGGATGTTGCACCCTATAGATATCGATTATTCGGACGGCCATAACTTCTGGCTCGTTTAGAGTTCTACATGTTTGACCGCTTTCAGCCATCAACGGATAGATTAATGCCCGAAAAGGACAACCCGAATCTCAATCGGGTCTCGTAAGTTTTTAACCCTTCGTTTTTTCGACACCGGATTTTTACGGTAAAACGGGATTGCCGTGGCTCGTCTTCGATTTACCATCCCTGGAGGGTGGTGCACCATGGTACTGTTCCGTTTCAAATCCATGCATGCATTTCTATAAGTCGTACGACACTGTTTCGCCATTTCGGACGGATGTTGCACCTTGCACCGCGGATGTTGCACCCTGTAGATATCGATTATTCGGACGGCCATAACTTCTGGCTCATTTAGAGTTACGGGAGCCATAACCTGTCAAAACGAAGGCCACGGTGAGTTTTACGGCTTTGACCACTTTCAGCCGTCTACGGATAGATTAATGCCCAAAAAGGACAACCCGAATCTCAATCGGGCCGCGTAAGTTTTTTACCCTTCGTTTTTTCGACACCGGATTTTTACGGTAAAACGGGATTACCGTGCCTCGTCTTCGATTTACCATCGCTGGAGAGTGGTGCACCATGGCACTGTTCCGTTTCAAATCCATGCACGCATTTCTAAAAGTCGTACGGCAATGTCTCGCCATTTCGGACAGATGTTGCACCTTGTACCACGGATGTTGCACCCTGTAGATATCGATTATTCGGACGGTCATAACTTCTGGCTCGTTTAGAGTTACGGGAGCCATAACCTGTCAAAACGAATGCCACAGTGAGTTCTACGGCTTTGACAGCTTTCAGCCGTCAACGGATAGATTAATGCCCAAAAAGTACAACCCGAATCTCAATCGGGTCTCGTATGTTTTTTACCCATCGTTTTTTCTACGCCGGATTTTAACGGTAAAACGGGATTACCGTGGCTCGTCTTCGATTTACCATCACTGGAGAGTGGTCCACCATGGTACTGTTCCGTTTCAAATCCATGCACGCATTTCTAAAAGTCATACGGCACTGTTTCGCCATTTCGGACGGATGTTGCACCTTGCACCGCGGACGTTGCACCCTGTAGATATCGATTATTCGGACGGCCGTAACTTCTGGCTCCTTTAGAGTTACGGGAGCCATAACCTGTCAAAACGAAAGCCACGGTGAGTTTTACGGCTTTGATAGCTTTCAGCCATCAACGGATAGATTAATGCCCGAAAAGGAGAAGCCGAATCTCAATCGGGTCTCGTCAGTTTTTTACCCTTCGTTTTTTCGACACCGGATTTTAACGGTAAAACTGGATTACCGTGGCTCGTCTTCGATTTACCATCGTGGTGCGCCATGGCATTGTTCCGTTTCAAATCCATGCACGCATTTCTAAAAGTCGTATGGCACTGTTTCGCCATTTCGGACGGATGTTGCATCTTGCACCGCAGATGTTGCACCCTGTACATATCGATTATTCGGACGGCCATAACTTCTGGGTCGTTTAGAGTTAAGGGAGCCATAACCTGTCAAAACGAAGGCCACGGTGAGTTCTACGGCTATGACAGCTTTCAGCCGTCAACGGATAGATTAATGACCAAAAAGGACAACCCGAATCTCAATCGGGCCTCGTAAGTTTTTTACCCTTCGTTTTTTCGACACCGGATTTTTACGGTAAAACGGGATTACAGTGCCTCATCTTCGATTTACCATCGCCGGAGAGTGGTGCACCATGGCACTGTTCCGTTTCAAATCCATGCACGCATTTCTAAAAGTCGTACGATAATGTTTCGCCATTTCGGACGGATGTTGCACCTTGCACCGCGGATGTTGCACCCTGTAGATATCGATTATTCGGACGGTCATAACTTCTGGGTCGTTTAGAGTTACGGGAGCCATAACCTGTCAAAACGAAGGCCATGGAGAGTTCTACAGCTTTGACAGCTTTCAGCCGTCAACGGATAGATTAATGCCCGAAAAGGACAACCCGAATCTCAATCGGGTCTCGTAAGTTTTTTACCCATCGTTTTTTCGACGCCGGATTTTAACGGTAAAAGAGGATTACCGTGGCTCATCTTCGATTTACCATCGCTGGAGAGTGGTGCACCATGGTATCGTTCCGTTTCAAATCCATGCACGCATTTCTATAAGTCATACGACACTGTTTCGCCATTTCGGACGGATGTTGCACCTAGCACCGCGGACGTTGCACCCTTTAGATATCGATTATTCGGACGGCCATAACTTCTGGCTCGTTTAGAGTTACGGGAGCCATAACCTGTCAAAACGAAGGCCACGGTGAGTTCTACGGCTTTGACAGCTTTCAGCCGTCAACGGATAGATTAATGCCCGAAAAGGACAACCCGAATCTCAATCGGGTCTCGTAAGTTTTTTACCCTTCGTTTTTTCGACACCGGATTTTAACGGTAAAACTGGATTACCGTGGCTCGTCTTCGATTTACCATCGTTGGAGAGTGGTGCGCCATGGTCCTGTTTCGTTTCAAATCCATGCACTCATTTCTAAAAGTCGTATGGCACTGTTTCGCCATTTCGAACGAATGTTGCATCTTGCACCGTAGATGTTGCACCCTGTACATATCGTTTCTTCGGACGGCCATAACTTCTGGCTCGTTTAGAGTTACGGGAGCCATAACCTGTCAAAACGAAGGCCATGGTGAGTTCTACGGCTTTGATAGCTTTCAGCCGTCAACGGATAGATTAATGCCCGAAAAGGACAACTCGAATCTCAATCGGGTCTCGTAAGTTTTTTACCCTTCGTTTTTTCGACACCGGATTTTTACGGTAAAACGGGATTACCGTGGCTCCTCTTCGATTTACCATCGCTAGAGAGTGCTGCACCATGGTACTGTTCCGTTTCAAATCCATGCACGCATTTCTAAAATTCGTACGACACTGTTTCGCCATTTCGGACGGATGTTGCACCTTGCACCGCGGATGTTGCACCGTGTAGATATCGATTATTCGGACGGCCATAACTTCTGGCTCGTTTAGAGTTACGGGAGCCAAAAATTGTCAAGACGAAGGCCACGATGAGTTCTACGGCTTTGACCGCTTTCAGCCATCAACGGATAGATTAATGCCCGAAAAGGACTACCCGAATCTCAATCGGGCCTTGTAAGTTTTTTACCCCTCGTTTTTTCGACAACTGATTTTTATGGTAAAACGGGATTACCGTGGCTCATCTTCGATTTACCATCGCTGGAGAGTGGTGCACCATGGTACTGTTCCGTTTTAAATCCATGCATGCATTTCTAAAAGTCGTATGGCACTGTTTCGCCATTTCGGACGGATGTTGCACCTTGCATCGTGGATGTTGCACCCTGTAGATATCGATTATTCGGACGACCATAACTTCTGGCTCGTTTAGAGTTACGGGAGCCATAACCTGTCAAAACGAAGGCCACGGTGAGTTTTACGGCTTTGACCACTTTCAGCCGTCGACGGATAGATTAATGCCCAAAAAGGACAACCCGAATCTCCATCGGGCCTCGTATGTTTTTTACCCTTCGTTTTTTCACCACCGGATTTTTACGGTAAAACG
The DNA here is from genome assembly GCA_030765085.1 of Allium cepa. NCBI lineage: Eukaryota > Viridiplantae > Streptophyta > Magnoliopsida > Asparagales > Amaryllidaceae > Allium > Allium cepa. Next base: position 3,482,061 of record CM060934.1, read on the forward strand.
GGATTACCGTGCCTCGTCTTCGATTTACCATCGCTGGAGAGTTGTGAACCATGGTACTGTACCGTTTCAAATCCATGCACACATTTCTAAAAGTCGTACGGCACTGTTTTGCCATTTCGGACGGATGTTGCACCTTGCACCGCGGAAGTTGCACCCTGTAGGTATCGATTATTTGGACGGTCATAACTTTTGGCTCGTTTAGATTTACGGGAGCCATAACCTGTCAAAACGAAGGGCACAGTGAGTTCTACGGCTTTGACCACTTTCAGCCGTCAACGTTTAGATTAATGCCCGAAAAGGACAACCCGAATCTCAATCGGGTCTCGTAAATTTTTTACCCTTCGTTTTATCGACACCGGTTTTTAACGGTAAAACGGGATTACCGTGCCTCGTCTTCGATTTACCATCGCTGGAGAGTGGTGCACCATGGTACTGTTCCGTTTCAAATCCATGCACGCATTTCTAAAAGTCGTACGACACTGTTTCTCCATTTCGGACGGATGTTGCACCTTGCACCGCGGATATTGCACCCTGTAGATATCGATTATTCGGACGGCCATAACTTCTGGCTCGTTTAGAATTACGGGAGCCATAACCTGTCAAAACGAAGGTCACGGTGAGTTCTACGGCTTTGAGGCTTTCAGCCATCAACGGATAGATTAATGCCCAAAAAGGACAACCCGAATCTCAATCGGGCCTCGTAAGTTTTTTACCCTTCGTTTTTTCGACAACGGATTTTTATGGTAAAACGGGATTACCGTGGCTCGTCTTCGATTTACCATCGTTGGAGAGTGGTGCACCATGGTACTGTTCCATTTCAAATCCATGCATGCATTTCTAAAAGTCATACGACGCTGTTTCGCCATTTCGGACGGATGTTGCTTCTTGCACCGCGGATGTTGCACCCTGCAGATATCGATTATTCGGACGGCCATAACTTCTGGCTCGTTTAGAGTTACGAGAGCCATAACCTGTCAAAACGAAGGCCATGGTGAATTCTACGGCTTTGATAGCTTTCAGCCATCAACGGATAGATTAATGCCCGAAAAGGTAACCCGAATCTCAATCGGGTCTCGTAAGTTTTTTACCCTTTGTTTTTTCGACATCGGATTTTTACGGTAAAACGGGATTATCGTGGCTCGTCTTCGATTTACCATCGCGGGAGAGTGGTGCACCATGGTACTATTCCATTTCAAATCCATGCACGCATTTCTAAAAGTCGTACGGCACTGTTTCGCCATTTCGGACGGATGTTGCACCTTGCACGGCGGATGTTGCACCCTGTAGATATCGATTATTCGGACGACCATAACTTCTGGCTCGTTTAGAGTTACGGGAGCCATAACCTGTCAAAACAAAGGCCACGGTGAGCTCTACGGGTTTGACCACTTTCAGCCATCAACGGATAGATTAATGCCCAAAAAGGACAACCCGAATCTCAATCGGGTCTCGTAAGTTTTTTACCCTTCGTTTTTTCGACACCGGATTTTAACGGTAAAACGGCATTACCGTGCCTCGTCTTCGATTTACCATCGCTGGAGAGTGGTGCACCATGGTACTGTTCCGTTTCAAATCCATGCACGCATTTCTAAAAGTCGTACGACACTGTTTCTCCATTTCGGACGGATGTTGCACCTTGCACCGTGGATATTGCACCCTGTAGATATCGATTATTCGGACGGCCATAACTTCTGCCTCGTTTAGAGTTACGGGAGCCTTAACCTGTCAAAACGAAGGCCACGGTGAGTTCTACGCCTTTGACAGCTTTCAGCCGTCAACGGATAGATTAATGCCCAAGAAGGACAACCCGAATCTCAATCGGGTCTCGTAAGTTTTTTACCCTTCGTTTTTTCGACACCGGATTTTTACGGTAAAACGGGATTACCGTGGCTCGTCTTCGATTTACCATCGCGGGAGAGTGGTGCACCATGGTACTGTTCCGTTTCAAATCCATGCACGCATTTCTAAATGTCGTACGACATTGTTTCTCCATTCCGGACGGATGTTGCACCTTGCACCGCGGATATTGCTCCCTGTAGATATCGATTATTCGGACGGCCATAACTTCTGGCTCATTTAGAGTTACGAGAGCCATAACCTGTCAAATCGAAGGCCACGGTGAGTTCTACGGCTTTGAAGTTTTCAGCCATCAACAGATAGATTAATGCCCAAAAAGGACAACCCGAATCTCAATCGGGTCTCGTAAGTTTTTTACCCTTCGTTTTTTCGACACCGCATTTTTACTGTAAAATGGGATTTCCGTGGCTCGTCTTCGATTTACCATCGCTGGAGAGTGGTGCAGTGAGTTCTACGGCTTTGACCACTTTCAGCCGTCAACGTTTAGATTAATGCCCGAAAAGGACAACCCGAATCTCAATCGGGTCTCGTAAATTTTTTACCCTTCGTTTTATCGACACCGGTTTTTAACGGTAAAACGGGATTACCGTGCCTCGTCTTCGATTTACCATCGCTGGAGAGTGGTGCACCATGGTACTGTTCCGTTTCAAATCCATGCACGCATTTCTAAAAGTCGTACGGCACTGTTTCGCCATTTCGAACGGATGTTGCACCTTGCACCGCGGATGTTGCACCCTGTATATATCGATTATTCGGACGGCAATAACTACTGGCTCGTTTAGAGTTACGGAAGCCATAACCTGTCAAAACGAAGGCCACGGTGAGTTCTACGGGTTTGACCACTTTCAGCCGTCAATGGATAGATTAATTCCCAAAAAGGACAACCCGAATCTCAATCGGGTCTCGTAAGTTTTTTACCCTTCGTTTTTTCGACATCGGATTTTAACGGCAAAACGGGATTACCGTGCCTCGTCTTCGATTTACCATCGCTGGAGAGTGGTGCACCATGGTACTGTTTCGTTTCAAATCCATGCACGCATTTTTAAAAGTCGTACGACACTGTTTCTCCATTTCGGACAGATGTTGCACCTTGCACCGCGGATATTGCACCCTGTAGATATCGATTATTCGGACGGCCGTAACTTCTGGCTCGTTTAGAGTTACGGGAGCCATAACCTGTCAAAACGAAGGCCACGGTGAGTTCTACGGCTTTGAAGCTTTCAGCCGTCAATGGATAGATTAATGCCCAAAAAGGACAACCCGAATCTCAATCGGGTCTCGTAAGTTTTTTACCCTTCATTGTTTCGACACCGGATTTTTACGGTAAAACGGGATTTCCGTGGCTCGTCTTCGATTTACCATCGCTGGAGAGTGGTGCACCATGGTACTGTTCCGTTTCAAATCTATGCATGCATTTCTAAAAGTCGTACGACACTGTTTCGCCATTACGGACGGATGTTGCACCTTGCACCGTGGATGTTGCACCCTGTAGATATCGATTATTCGGACGGCCATAACTTTTGGTTCCTTTAGAGTTACGGGAGCCATAACCTGTCAAAACGAAGGCCACGGTGAGTTCTACGGCTTTGACAGCTTTCAGCCGTCAACGGATAGATTAATGCCCGAAAAGGACAACCCGAATCTCAATCGGGTCTCGTAAGTTTTTTACTCTTCGTTTTTTCGACACCGGATTTTTACGGTAAAACGGGATTACCGTGGCTCGTCTTCGATTTACCATCGCTGGAGGGTGGTGTAGCATGGTACTATTCGGTTTCAAATCCATGCATGTATTTCTAAAAGTCGTACGGCACTGTTTCGCCATTTCGGCCGGATGCTACACGTTGCACCGCGGACGTTGCACCCTGTAGATATCGATTATTCGGACGTCCATAACTTCTGGCTCGTTTAGAGTTACGGGAGCCATAACCTGTCAAAACGAAGGCCACGGTGAGTTCTACGGCTTTGACAGCTTTCAGCCGTCAACGGATAGATTAATGCCCGAAAAGGACAACCCGAATCTCATTCGGGTCTCGTTAGTTTTTTACCCTTCGTTTTTTCGACACCGGATTTTTACGATAAAACGGGATTACCGTGGCTCGTCTTCGATTTACCATCGCTGTAGAGTGGTGCACCGTAGTACTGTTCTGTTTCAAATCCATGCACGCATTTCTAAAAGTCGTATGGCACTGTTTCGCCATTTCGGACGGATGTTGCACCTTGCACCGCGGATGTTTTACCGTGTAGATATCAATTATTCGGACGGCCATAACTTCTGGCTCGTTTAGAGCTAAGGGAGCCACAAATTGTCAAAACGAAGGCCATGGTGAGTTCTATGGGTTTGACCGCTTTCAGCCGTCAACGGATAGATTAATGCCCGAAAAGGACAACTCGAATCTCAATCGGGCCTCGTAAGTTTTTTACCCTTCGTTTTTTCGACAACGGATTTTTACGGTAAAACGGGATTACCGTGCCTCGTCTTCGATTTACCATCGCTAGAGAGTGGTGCACCATGGTATTGTTCCGTTTCAAATCCATGCACGCATTTCCAAAAGTCATACGGCACTGTTTTGCCATTTCGGACGAATGTTGCACCTTGCACCGCGGAAGTTGCACCATGTAGATATCGATTATTCGGACGGTCATAACTTTTGGATGGTTTAGAGTTACGGGAGCCATAACCTGTCAAAACGAAGGCCACGGTGAGTTCTACGGCTTTGAGCACTTTCAGCCGTCAACGTATAGATTAATGCCCAAAAAGGACAACCCGAATCTTAATCGGGTCTCGTAAGTTTTTTACCCTTCGTTTTTTCGACACCGGATTTTAACGGTAAAACGGGATTACCGTGCCTGGTCTTCGATTTACCATCGCTGGAGAGTAGTGCACCATGGTACTGTTCTGTTTCAAATCCATGCACGCATTTCTAAAAGTCGTACGACACTGTTTCTCCATTTCGGACGGATGTTGCACCTCGCACCGCGGATATTGCACCCTGTAGATATCGATTATTCGGACGGCCATAACTTCTGGCTCGTTTAGAGTTACGGGAGCCATAACCTGTCAAAACGAAGGCCACGGTGAGTTCTACGGCTTTGAAGCTTTCAGCCGTCAATGGATAGACTAATGCCCGAAAAGGACAACCCGAATCTCAATCGGGTCTCGTAAGTTTTTTACCTTTCGTTTTTTCGACACCGGATTTTAACAGTAAAACTGGATTACCGTGGCTCGTCTTCGATTTACCATCGCTGGAGAGTGGTGCGCCATGGTACTGTTCCGTTTCAAATCCATGCATGCATTTCTAAAAGTCGTACGGCACTGTTTCGCCATTTCGGACGGATGTTGCATCTTGCACCGCGGATGTTGCACCCTGTAGATATCGATTATTCGGACGGCCATAACTTCTGGCTCGTTTAGAGTTACGGGAGCCATAACCTGTCAAAACGAAGGCCACGGTGATTTCTACGGCTTTGATAGCTTTCAGCCGTCAAGGGATAGATTAATGCCCGAAAAGGACAACCCGAATCTCAATCGGGTCTCGTTAGTTTTTTACCCTTCGTTTTTTCGACCCCGGATTTTTACGGTAAAACAGGATTACCGTGGCTCGTCTTCGATTTACCATCGCTGAAGAGTAGTGCACCATGGTACTGTTCCGTTTCAAATCCATGCACGCATTTCTAAAATTCGTATGGCACTGTTTCGCCATTTCGGACGGATGTTGCACCTTGCACCGCGGATGTTTCACCGTGTAGATATCGATTATTCGGACGGCCATAACTTCTGGCTCGTTAGATTTAAGGGAGCCACAAATTGTCAAAACAAAGGCCACGGTGAGTTCTATGGGTTTGACCGCTTTCAGCCGTCAACGGATAGATTAATGCCCGAAAATGACAACTCGAATCTCAATCGGGCCTCGAAAGTTTTTTACCCTTCGTTTTTTCGACAATGGATTTTTATGGTAAAACGGGATAACCGTGGCTCGTCTTCGATTTACCATCGCTGGAGAGTGGTGCACCATGGTACTGTTCCGTTTCAAATCCATGCATGCATTTCTAAAAGTCGTACGACACTGTTTTTCCATTTCGGACGGATGTTGCACCTTGCACCGCGGATGTTGCACCCTGTAGAAATCGATTATTCGGACGGCCATAACTTTTAGCTCCTTTAGAGTTACGGGATCCATAACCTGTCAAAAGGAGGGCCACGGTGAGTTCTACGGCTTTGACCGCTTTCAGCCGTCGACAGATAGATTAATGCCCAAAAAGGACAACCCGAATCTCAATCGGGCCTCGTAAGTTTTTTACCCTTCGTTTTTTCGACACCGGATTTTTACGGTAAAACGGGATTACCGTGCCTCGTCTTCGATTTACCATCGCTGGAGAGTGGTGCACCATGGTACTGTTCCGTTTCAAATCCATGCACGCATTTCCAAAAGTCGTACGGCACTGTTTTGCCATTTCGGACGGATGTTGCACCTTGCACCGCGGAAGTTGCACCCTGTAGATATCGATTATTCGGACGGTCATAACTTTTGGCTCGTTTAGAGTTACGGGAGCCATAACCTGTCAAAACGAAGGCCACGGTGAGTTCTACGGCTTTTACCGCTTTCGGCCGTCAACGGATAGATGAATGCCCGAAAAGGACAACCCGAATCTCAATCGGGTCTCGTAAGTTTTTTACCCTTCGTTTTTTCGACACCGGATTTTAACGGTAAAACGAGATTACCGTGGCTCGTCTTCGATTTACCATCGCGGGAGAGTGGTGCACCATGGTACTGTTCCGTTTCAAATCCATGCACGCATTTCTAAAATTCATACGGCACTGTTTCGCCATTTCGGACAGATGTTGCACCTTGCACCGCGGACGTTGCACCCTGTAGATATCGATTATTCGGACGGCCATAACTTCTGGCTCGTTTAGAGTTACGGGAGCCATAACCTGTCAAAACGAAGGCCACGGTGAGTTCTATGGGTTTGACCACTTTCAGCCGTCAACGGATAGATTAATGCCCCAAAAGGACAACCCGAATCTCAATCGGGTCTTGTAAGTTTTTTACCCTTCGTTTTTTCGACACCGGATTTTAACGGTAAAACGGGATTACCGTGCCTCGTCTTCGATTTACCGTCGCTGGAGAGTGGTGCACCATGGTACTGTTCCGTTTCAAATCAATGCACGCATTTCTAAAAGTTGTACGACATTGTTTCTCCATTCCGGACGGATGTTGCTCCTGTAGATATCGATTATTCGGACGACCATAACTTTTGGCTCGTTTAGAGTTACGGGAGCCATAACATGTCAAAACGAAGCCCACGGTGATTTCTACGGGTTTGACCACTTTCATCCGTCAACGGATAGATTAATGCCCAAAAAGGACAACCCGAATCTCAATCGGGCCTCGTAAGTTTTTTACCCTTCGTTTTTTCGACACCGGATTTTAACGGTAAAACGGGATTACCGTGCCTCGTCTTCGATTTACCATCGCTGGAGAGTGGTGCACCATGGTACTGTTCCGTTTCAAATCCATGCACGCATTTCTAAAAGTCGTACGACATTGTTTCTCCATTTCGGACGGATGTTGCACCTTGCACCGTGGATATTGCACCCTGTAGATATCGATTATTCGGACGGCCATAACTTCTGGCTCGTTTAGAATTACGGAAGCCATAACCTGTCAAAACAAAGGCCATGGTGAGTTCTACGGCTTTGACAGCTTCCAGCCGTCAACGGATAGATGAATGCCCAAAAAGGAAAACCCGAATCTCAATCGGGTCTCGTAAGTTTTTTACCCTTCGTTTTTTTGATACCGGATTTTTACGGTAAAACGGGATTACCGTGGCTCGTCTTCGATTTACCATCGCGGGAGAGTGGTGCACCATGGTACTGTTCCGTTTCAAATCCATGCATGCATTTCTAAAAGTCGTACGGCACTGTTTCGCCATTTCGGACGGATGTTGCACCTTGCGCCGCGGATGTTGCACCCTGTAGATATCGATTATTCGGAAGGCCATAACTTCTGGCTCGTTTAGAGTTACGGGAGCCATAACATGTCAAAACGAAGGCCACGGTGAGTTCTACGGGTTTGACCATTTCAGCCGTCAACGGATAGATTAATGCCCATAAAGGACAACCCGAATCTCAATCGGGTCTCGTAAGTTTTTTACCCTTCGTTTTTTCGACACCGGATTTTAACGGTAAAACGGGATTACCGTGGCTCGTCTTCGATTTACCATCGCGGGAGAGTGGTGCACCATGGTACTGTTCCGTTTCAAATCCATGCACGCATTTCTAAAAGTCGTACGGCATTGTTTCTCCATTCCGGACGGATGTTGCACCTTGCACCGCGGATATTGCTCCCTGTAGATATCGATTATTCGGACGGCCATAACTTCTGGCTCATTTAGAGTTACGGGAGCCATAACCTGTCAAATCGAAGGCCACGGTGAGTTCTACGGCTTTGAAGTTTTCAGCCATCAACAGATAGATTAATGCCCAAAAAGGACAACCCGAATCTCAATCGGGTCTCGTAAGTTTTTTACCCTTCGTTTTTTCGACACCGCATTTTTACTGTAAAACGGGATTTCCGTGGCTCGTCTTCGATTTACCATCGCTGGAGAGTGGTCCGCCATGGTACTGTTCCGTTTCAAATCCATGCATGCATTTCTAAAAGTCATACGGCACTGTTTCGCCATTTCGGACGAATGTTGCACCTTGCACCACGGATGTTGCACCCTGTAGATATCGATTATTCGGACGACCATAACTTTTGGCTCCTTTAGAGTTACGGGAGCCATAACCTGTCAAAATGAAGGCAACGGTGAGTTCTACGGCTTTGACCGCTTTCAGCCGTCAACGGATAGATTAATGCCCAAAAAGGACACCCCGAATCTCAATCGGGTCCCGTAAGTTTTTTACCCTTCGTTTTTTTCGACACCGGATTTTTACGGTAAAACGGGATTACCGTGCCTCGTCTTCAATATACCATCGCTGGAGAGTGGTGCACCATGGTACTGTTTCGTTTCAAATCCATGCACGCATTTCTAAAAGTCGAACGACACTGTTTCTCCATTTCGGACGGATGTTGCACCTTGCACCGCGCATATTGCACCCTGTAGATATCGATTATTCGGACGGCCATAACTTCTGGCTCGTTTAGAGTCACGGGAGCCATAACCTGTCAAAACGAAGGCCATGGTGAGTTCTACGGCATTGACAGATTTCAGCCGTCAACGGTTAGATGAATGCCCAAAAAGGACAACCCGAATCTCAATCGGGTCTCGTAAGTTTTTTACCCTTCGTTTTTTCGACGCCGGATTTTTACGGTAAAACGGGAATACCGTGGCTCGTCTTCGATTTACCATCCCGGTAGAGTGTTGCACCATGGTACTGTTGCATTTCAAATCCATGCACGCATTTCTAATAGTCGTACGACACTGTTTCGCCATTTCGGACGGATGTCGCACCTTGCACCGCGGATGTTGCACCCTGTAGATATCGATTATTCGGACGGCCAAAACTTCTGGCTCGTTTAGAGTTACGGGAGCATTAACCTGTCAAAACGAAGGCCACGGTGAGTTTTATGGCTTTGACCGCTTTCAGCCGTCAACGGATAGATTAATGCCCAAAAAGGACTACCCGAATCTCAATCGGGTCTCGTAAGTTTTTTACCCTTCGTTTTTTCGACACCGGATTTTAACGGTAAAACGGGATTACCGTGCCTCGTCTTCGATTTACCATCGCTGGAGAGTGGTGCACCATGGTACTGTTCCGTTTCAAATCAATGCACGCATTTCTAAAAGTCGTACGACACTGTTTCTCCATTCCGGACGGATGTTGCACCTTGCACCACGGATATTGCACCCTGTATATATCGATTATTCGGACGACCATAACTTCTGGATCGTTTAGAGTTACGGGAGCCATAACCTGTCAAAACGAAGGCCACGGTGAGTTCTACGGCATTGAAGCTTTCAGCCGTCAACGGATAGATTAATGCCCAAAAAGGACAACCCGAATCTCAATCGGGTCTCGTAAGTTTTTTACCCTTCGTTTTTCCGACACCGGATTTTTATTGTAAAACGGGATTTCCGTGGCTCTTCTTCGATTTACGATCGCTGGGGAGTGGTGCACCATGGTACTGTTTCGTTTCAAATCCACGCATGCATTTCTAAAAGTCGTACGGCACTGTTTCACCATTTCGGACGGATGTTGCACCTTGCACCACGGATGTTGCACCCTGTAGATATCGATTATTCGGACGGCCATAACTTTTGGCTCCTTTAGAGTTACGGGAGCCATAACCTGTCAAAATGAAGGCCATGGTGAGTTCTATGGCTTTGACCGCTTTCAGCCGTCAACGGATAGATTAATGCCCAAAAAGGACAACCCGAATCTCAATCGGGTCTCGTAAGTTTTTTACCCTTCGTTTTTTTCGATACCGGATTTTTACGGTAAAACGGTATTACCGTGCCTCGTCTTCGATTTACCATCGCTGGAGATTGGTGCACCATGGAACTGTTCTGTTTCAAATCCATGCACGCATTTCTAAAAGTCGTACGGCACTGTTTCGCTATTTCGGACGGATGTTGCACCTTGCACCGCGGATGTTGCACCCTGTAGATATCGATTATTCGGACGGTCATAACTTTTGGCTCGTTTAGAGTTACGGGAGCCATTACCGTTCAAAACGAAGGCCACGGTGAGTTCTACGGCTTTGACAGCTTTCAGCCGTCAACGGATAGATTAATGCCCAAAAAGGACAACCCGAATCTCCATCGGGTCTTGTATGTTGTTTACCCTTCGTTTTTTCGACACCGGATTTTAACGGTAAAATGGGATTACCATGGCTCGTCTTCGATTTAACATCGCTGGAGAGTGGTGCACCATGGTACTGTTCCGTTTCGAATCCATGCATGCATTTCTAAAAGTCGTACGGCACTGTTTCGCCATTTCGGACGGATGTTGCACCTTGCACCGCGGATGTTGCACCCTGTAGATATCGATTATTCGGACGGCCATAACTTTTGGCTCGTTTAGAGTTACGGGAGCCATAAACTATCAAAACGAAGGCCACGGTGAGTTCTACGGCTTTGACCACTTTCAGCCGTCAACGTATAGATTAATGCCCGAGAAGGACAACCCGAATCTCAATCGGGTCTCGTAAGTTTTTTACCCATCGTTTTTTCGACACCGGATTTTGACGGTAAAACGGGATTACCATGCCTCGTCTTCGATTTACCATCGCTGGAGAGTGGTGCACCATGGTACTGTTTCGTTTCAAATCCATGCACGCATTTCTAAAAGTCGTACGTCACTGTTTCTCCATTTCGGACGGATGTTGCACCTTGCACCGTGGATATTGCACCCTGTAGATATCGATTATTCGGACGGCCATAAATTCTGGTTCGTTTAGAGTTACGGGAGCCATAACCTGTCAAAACGAAGGCCACGGTGAGTTCTACGGCTTTAAAGCTTTCAGCCGTCAACGGATAGATTAATGCCCAAAAAGGACAACCCGAATCTCAATCGGGTCTCGTAAGTTTTTTACCCTTCGTCTTTTCGACACCGGATTTTTACGGTAAAACGGGATTACCGATCCTCGTCTTCGATTTACCATCGTTGGAGAGTGGTGCACCATGGTACTGTTCCGTTTCAAATCCATGCACGTATTTCTAAAAGTCAGACGACACTGTTTCGCCATTTCGGACGGATGTTGCTCCTTGCACCGCGGATGTTGCACCCTGTAGATATCGATTATTCGGACGGCCATAACTTCTGGCTCGTTTAGATTTACAGGAGCCATAACCTGTCAAACCGAAGGCCACGGTGAGTTATACGGCTTTGATAGCTTTCTGCCGTCAACGGATAGATTAATGCCTGAAAAGGCAACCCGAATCTCAATCGGGTCTCGTAAGTTTTTTACCCTTCGTTTTTTCGACACCGGATTTTTACGGTAAAACGGGATTACCGTGGCTCGTCTTCGATTTACCATCGCTGGAGAGTGGTGCACCATGGTACTGTTCCGTTTCAAATCCATGCATGCATTTCTAAAAGTCGTACGGCACTGTTTCGCCATTTCGGACGGATGTTGCACCTTGCACCGCGGATGTTGCACCCTATAGATATCGATTATTCGGACGGCCATAACTTCTGGCTCGTTTAGGGTTACGGGAGCCATAACCTGTCAAAACGAAGGCCACGGTGAGTTCTACGGCTTTCACCACTTTCAGCCATCAACGGATATATTAATGCCCAAAAAGGACAACCCGAATCTCAATCGGGTCTCGTAAGTTTTTTACCCTTCGTTTTTTCGACACCGGATTTTTACGGTAAAACGGGATTAACGTGCCTCGTCTTCGATTTACCATCGCTGGAGAGTGGTGCACCATGGTACTGTTCCTTTTCAAATCCATGCACGCATTTCTAAAAGTCGTACGGCACTGTTTCGCCATTTCGGACGGATGTGGCATCTTGCACCGCGGATGTTGCACCCTGTAGATATCGATTATTCGGACGGCCATAACTTCTAGCTCGTTTAGAGTTACGGGAGCCATAACCTGTCAAAACGAAGGCCACGGTGAGTTCTACGGCTCTGACCACTTTCAGCCGTCAACGGATAGATTAATGCCCGAAAAGGACTACCCGAATCTCAATCCGGTCTCGTAAGTTTTTTACCCTTCGTTTTTTCGACACTGGATCTTAACGGTAAAACAGGATTACCGTGGCTCGTCTTCGATTTACCATCGCTGGAGAGTGGTGCACCATGGTACTGTTCCGTTTCAAAACCATGCATGCATTTCTAAAAGTCGTACGACACTTTTTCGCCATTTCGGACGGATGTTGCACCTTACCCCGCGGATGTTGCACCCTGTACACATCGATTATTCGGACAGCCATAACTTCTGGCTCGTTTAGAGTTACGGGAGCCATAACTTGTCAAAACGAAGGCCACGGTGAGTTATACGGCTTTGACAGCTTTCTGCCATCAACGGATAGATTAATGCCCGAAAAGGACAACCCGAATCTCAATCGGGTCTCGTAAGTTTTTTACCCTTCGTTTTATCGACTTCGGATTTTTACGGTAAAACAGGATTACCGTGCCACGTCTTCGATTTACCATCGCTGGAGAGTGGTGCACAATGGTACTGTTCCGTTTCAAATCCATGCACGCATTTCTAAAAGTCGTACGCCACTGTTTCGCCATTTCGGACGGATGTTGCACCTTGCACCGCGGATGTTGCACCCTGTAGATATCGATTATTCGGACGGCCATAACTTCTGGCTCGTTTAGAGTTACGGGAGCCATAACCTGTCAAAACGAAGGCCACGGTGAGTTCTACGGTTTTTGACCACTTTTCGCCGTCAACGGATAGATTAATGCCCAAAAAGGGCAACCCGAATCTCAATCGGGACTCGTAAGTTTTTTACCCTCCGGTTTTTCGACACCGGATTTTTACGGTAAAACGGGATTACCGTGCCTCGTCTTCGATTTACCATCGTTGGAGAGTGGGGCACCATGGTACTGTTCCGTTTCAAATCCATGTACGCATTTCTAAAAGTCATACGACACTGTTTCGCCATTTCGGACGGATGTTGCACCTTGCACCGCGGATGTTGCACCCTATAGATATCGATTGTTCGGACGGCCAAAACTTCTGGGTCGTTTAGAGTTACGGGAGCCATAACCTGTCAAAACGAATGCCATGGTGATTTCTATGGCTTCGACAGCTTTCAGCCGTCAACGGATAGATGAATGCCCGAAAAGGACAACCCGAATCTCAATCGGGTCTCGTAAGTTTTTTACCCTTCGTTTTTTCGACACCGGATTTCTGCGGTAAAACGGGATTACCGTGCCTCGTCTTCGATTTACCATCATTGGAGAGTGGTGCACCATGGTACTGTTCCGTTTCAAATCCATGCACGCATTTCTAAAAGTCATACGACACTGTTTCGCCATTTCGGACGGATGTTGCATCTTGGATGTTGCACCCTGTAGATATCGATTATTCGGACGGCCATAACTTCTGGCTCGTTTAGAGTTACGGGAGCCATAACCTGTCAAAACGAAGGCCACGGTGAGTTCTACGGCTTTGACAGCTTTCAGCGGTCAACGGATAGATTAATGCCCGAAAAGGACAACCCGAATCTCAATCGGGGTTCGTAAGCTTTTTACCCTTCGCTTTTTCAACACCGGATTTTTACGGTAAAACGGGATTACCGTGCCTCGTCTTCGATTTACCATCGCTGGAGAGTGGTGCACCATGGTGTTGTTCCGCTTCAAATCCATGCACGCATTTCTAAAAGTCGTACGGCACTGTTTCGCCATTTCGGACGGATGTTGGACCTTGCACCGCGGATGTTGCACCCTATAGATATCGATTATTCGGACGGCCATAACTTCTGGCTCGTTTAGAGTTACGGGAGCCATAACCTGTCAAAACGAAGGCCACGGTGAGTTCTACGGCTTTGACCACTTTCAGCCATCAACGGATAGATTAATGCCCGAAAAGGACTACCCGAATCTCAATCCGGTCTCGTAAGTTTTTTACCCTTCGTTTTTTCGACACCGGATTTTAACGGTAAAACAGGATTACCGTGGCTCGTCTTCGATTTACCATCGCTGGAGAGTGGTTCACCATGGTACTGTTCCGTTTCAAATCCATGCACGCATTTCTAAAAGTCGTACTGCACTGTTTCGCCATTTCGGACGGATGTTGCACCTTGCACCGCGGATGTTGCACCCTGTAGATATCGATTATTCGGACGGCCATAACTTCTGGCTCGTTTAGAGTTACGGGAACCATAACCTGTCAAAATGAAGGCCACGGTGAGTTCTACGGCTTTGACACCTTTCATCCATCAACGGATAGATTAATGCCCGAAAAGGACAACCCGAATCTCGATCGGGTCTCGTAAGTTTTTTACCCTTCCTTTTTTGACACCGGATTTTTACGGTAAAACGGAATTACCGTGCCTTATCTTTGATTTACTATCGCTGGAGAGTGGTGCACCATGGTACTGTTTCGTTTCAAATCCATGCTCGCATTTCTAAAATTCGTACGCCACTGTTTCGCCATTTCGGACGGATGTTGCACCTTGCACCGCCGATGTTGCCCCATGTAGATATCGATTATTCGGACGGCCATAACTTCTGGCTCGTTTAGAGTTACGGAAGCCATAACCTGTCAAAACGAAGGCCACGGTGAGTTCTACGGCTTTGATCGCTTTCAACCGTCAACGGATAGATTAAAGCCCAAAAAGGACAACCCGAATCTCAATCGGGTCTCGTAAGTTTTTTACCCTTCGTTTTTACGACACCGGATTTTTACGGTAAAAAGGGATAACCGTGCCTCGTCTTCGATTTACCATCGCTGGAGAGTGGTGCACCATGGTACTATTCCGTTTCAAATCCATGCATGCGTTTCAAAAAGTCATACGCCACTGTTTCGCCATTTCGGACGGATGTTGCACCTTGCACCGCCGATGTTGCACCCTGTAGATATTGATTATTCGGACGGCCATAACTTCTGGCTCGTTTAGATTTACGGGAGCCATAACCTGTCAAAATGAAGGCCACGGTGAGTTCTACGGCTTTGACAGCTTTCATCCGTCAACGGATAGATTAATGCCCGAAAAGGACAACCCGAATCTCAATCGGGTCTCGTAAGTTTTTTACCCTTCCTTTTTTGACACCGGATTTTTACGGTAAAACGGAATTACCGTGCCTCGTCTTCGATTTACTATCGCTGGAGAGTGGTGTACCATGGTACTGTTCCGTTTCAAATCCATGCACGCATTTCTAAAAGTCGTACGCCACTGTTTCGCCATTTCGGACGGATGTTGCACCTTGCACCGTGGATGTTGCACACTGTAGATATCGATTATTCGGACGGTCATAACTTTTGGCTCGTTTAGAGTTACGGGAGCCATAACTTGTCAAAACGAAGGCCAAGGTGAGTTCTACGGCTTTGACCGCTTTCAGCCGTCAACGGATAGATTAATGACAAAAAAGGACAACCCGAATCTCAATCGGGTCTCGTAAGTTTTCTACCCTTCGTTTTTTCGACACCGGATTTTTACGGTAAAACGGGATTACCGTGCCTCGTCTTCGATTTACCATCGCTGGAGAGTGGTGCACCATGGTACTGTTCCATTTTAAATCCATGCATGAATTTCTAAAAGTCGTACGGCACTGTTTCGCCATTTCGGACGGATGTTGCACCTTGCACCACGGATGTTGCACCCTGCAGATATCGATTATTCGGACGGTCATAACTTCTGGCTCGTTTAGAATTACGGGAGCCATAACCTGTCAAAACAAAGGCCTAGTTCTACGGCTTTGACAGCTTTCAGCCATCAACGGATAGATTAATGCCCAAAAAGGACAACCCGAATCTCAATCGCGTCTCGTAAGTTTTTTACCCTTCGTTTTTTCGACACCGGATTTTTACGGTAAAATGGGATAACCGTGCCTCGTCTTCGATTTACCATCACTAGAGAGTGGTGCACCATGGTACTGTTCCATTTCAAATCCATGCACGCATTTCTCAAAGTCGTACGGCACTGTTTCGCCATTTCGGACGGATGTTGCGCCTTGCAACGCGGATGTTGCGCCCTGTAGATATCGATTATTCGGACGGCCATAACTTCTGGATCGTTTAGAGTTACGGGAGCCATAACCTGTCAAAACGAAGGCCACGGTGAGTTCTACGGCTTTGACAGCTTTCAGCCGTCAATGGATAGATTGATGCCCAAAAAGGACAGCCAGATTCTCAATCGGGTCTCATAAGTTTTCTACCCTTCGTTTTTTCGACACCGGATTTTTACGGTAAAACGGGATTACCGTGGCTCGTCTTCGATTTACCATCGCTGGAGAGTGGTGCACCGTGGTACTGTTCCGTTTTCAAATCCATGCACGCATTTCAAAAAGTCGTACGGCACTGTTTCGCCATTTCGGACGGATGTTGCACTTTGCACCGCGGATGTTGCACCCTGTAGACATCGATTATTCGGACGGCCATAACTTCTGGCTCGTTTTGAGTTACGGGAGCCATAACCTGTCAAAACGAAGGCCACGGTGAGTTCTACGGCTTTGACCGCTTTCAGCCGTCAACGGATAGATTAATGCCCGAAAAGGACAACCCGAATCTCAATCGGGTCTCGTAAGTTTTTTACCCTTCGTTTTTTCGACACCGGATTTTTACGGTAAAACGGGATTACCGTGGCTCGTCTTTGATTTACCATCGCTGGGGAGTGGTGCACCATGGTACTGTTCCGTTTCAAATCCATGCATGCATTTCTAAAAGTCGTACGGCACTGTTTCTCCATTTCGGACGGATGTTGCACCTTGCACCGCGGATGTTGCACCCTATAGATATCGATTATTCGGACGGCCATAACTTCTGGCTCGTTTAGAGTTACGGGAGCCATAACCTGTCAAAACGAAGGCCACGGTGAGTTCTACGGCTTTGACCACTTTCAGCCATCAACGGATAGATTAATGCCCGAAAAGGACTACCCGAATCTCAATCTGGTCTCGTAAGTTTTTTACCCTTCGTTTTTTCGACACCGGATTTTAACGGTAAAACAGGATTACCGTGGCTCGTCTTCGATTTACCATCGCTGGAGAGTGGTTCACCATGGTACTGTTCCGTTTCAAATCCATGCACGCATTTCTAAAAGTCGTACTGCACTGTTTCGCCATTTCGGACGGATGTTGCACCTTGCACCGCGGATGTTGCACCCTGTAGATATCGATTATTCGGACGGCCATAACTTCTGGCTCATTTAGAGTTACGGGAGCCATAACCTGTCAAAATGAAGGCCACGGTGAGTTCTACGGCTTTGACACCTTTCATCCATCAACGGATAGATTAATGCCCGAAAAGGACAACCCGAATCTCAATCGGGTCTCGTAAGTTTTTTACCCTTCCTTTTTTGACACCGGATTTTTACGGTAAAACGGAATTACCGTGCCTCATCTTTGATTTACTATCGCTGGAGAGTGGTGCACCATGGTACTGTTTCGTTTCAAATCCATGCTCGCATTTCTAAAATTCGTACGCCACTGTTTCGCCATTTCGGACGGATGTTGCACCTTGCACCGCGGATGTTGCCCCATGTAGATATCGATTATTCGGACGGCCATAACTTCTGGCTCGTTTAGAGTTACGGAAGCCATAACCTGTCAAAACGAAGGCCACGGTGAGTTCTACGGCTTTGATCGCTTTCAACCGTCAACGGATAGATTAAAGCCCAAAAAGGACAACCCGAATCTCAATCGGGTCTCGTAAGTTTTTTACCCTTCGTTTTTACGACACCGGATTTTTACGGTAAAAAGGGATAACCGTGCCTCGTCTTCGATTTACCATCGCTGGAGAGTGGTGCACCATGGTACTGTTCCGTTTCAAATCCATGCATGCGTTTCAAAAAGTCATACGCCACTGTTTCGCCATTTCGGACGGATGTTGCACCTTGCACCGCGGATGTTGCACCCTGTAGATATCGATTATTCGGACGGCCATAACTTCTGGCTCGTTTAGATTTACGGGAGCCATAACCTGTCAAAATGAAGGCCACGGTGAGTTCTACGGCTTTGACAGCTTTCATCCGTCAACGGATAGATTAATGCCTGAAAAGGACAACCCGAATCTCAATCGGGTCTCGTAAGTTTTTTACCCTTCCTTTTTTGACACCGAATTTTTACGGTAAAACGGAATTACCGTGCCTCGTCTTCGATTTACTATCGCTGGAGAGTGGTGTACCATGGTACTGTTCCGTTTCAAATCCATGCACGCATTTCTAAAAGTCGTACGCCACTGTTTCGCCATTTCGGACGGATGTTGCACCTTGCACCGTGGATGTTGCACACTGTAGATATCGATTATTCGGACGGTCATAACTTTTGGCTCGTTTAGAGTTACGTGAGCCATAACTTGTCAAAACGAAGGCCAAGGTGAGTTCTACGGCTTTGACCGCTTTCAGCCGTCAACGGATAGATTAATGACAAAAAAGGACAACCCGAATCTCAATCGGGTCTCGTAAGTTTTCTACCCTTCGTTTTATCGACACCGGATTTTTACGGTAAAACGGGATTACCGTGCCTCGTCTTCGATTTACCATCGCTGGAGAGTGGTGCACCATGGTACTGTTCCATTTTAAATCCATGCATGAATTTCTAAAAGTCGTACGGCACTGTTTCGCCATTTCGGACGGATGTTGCACCTTGCACCACGGATGTTGCACCCTGCAGATATCGATTATTCGGACGGTCATAACTTCTGGCTCGTTTAGAGTTACGGGAGCCATAACCTGTCAAAACAAAGGCCTAGTTCTACGGCTTTGACAGCTTTCAGCCATCAACGGATAGATTAATGCCCAAAAAGGACAACCCGAATCTCAATCGCGTCTCGTAAGTTTTTTACCCTTCGTTTTTTCGACACCGGATTTTTACGGTAAAATGGGATAACCGTGCCTCGTCTTCGATTTACCATCACTAGAGAGTGGTGCACCATGGTACTGTTCCATTTCAAATCCATGCACGCATTTCTCAAAGTCGTACGGCACTGTTTCGCCATTTCGGACGGATGTTGCGCCTTGCAACGCGGATGTTGCGCCCTGTAGATATCGATTATTCAGACGGCCATAAATTCTGGATCGTTTAGAGTTACGGGAGCCATAACCTGTCAAAACGAAGGCCACGGTGAGTTCTACGGCTTTGACAGCTTTCAGCCGTCAATGGATAGATTGATGCCCAAAAAGGACAGCCAGATTCTCAATCGGGTCTCATAAGTTTTCTACCCTTCGTTTTTTCGACACCGGATTTTTACGGTAAAACGGGATTACCGTGGCTCGTCTTCGATTTACCATCGCTGGAGAGTGGTGCACCGTGGTACTGTTCCGTTTTCAAATCCATGCACGCATTTCAAAAAGTCGTACGGCACTGTTTCGCCATTTCGGACGGATGTCGCACTTTGCACCGCGGATGTTGCACCCTGTAGACATCGATTATTCGGACGGCCATAACTTCTGGCTCGTTTTGAGTTACGGGAGCCATAACCTGTCAAAACGAAGGCCACGGTGAGTTCTACGGCTTTGACCGCTTTCAGCCGTCAACGAATAGATTAATGCCCGAAAAGGACAACCCGAATCTCAATCGGGTCTCGTAAGTTTTTTACCCTTCGTTTTTTCGACACCGCATTTTTACGGTAAAACGGGATTACCGTGGCTCGTCTTTGATTTACCATCGCTGGGGAGTGGTGCACCATGGTACTGTTCCGTTTCAAATCCATGCATGCATTTCTAAAAGTCGTACGACACTGTTTCTCCATTTCGGACGGATGTTGCACCTTGCACCGCGGATGTTGCACCCTGTAGATATCGATTATTCGGACGGCCATAACTTCTGGCTCGTTTAGAGCTACGGGAGCCATAACCTGTCAAAACGAAGGCCACGGTGAGTTCTACGGCTTTGACCGCTTTCAGCCGTCAACGGGTAGATTAATGCCCAAAAAGGACAACCCGAATCTCAATCGGGTCTCGTAAGTTTTTTACCCTTCGTTTTTTCGACACCGGATTTTTACGGTAAAACGGGATTACCGTGCCTCGTCTTCGATTTACCATCGTTGGAGAGTGGTGCACCATGGTACTGTTCCGTTTCAAATCGATGCACGCATTTCTAAAAGTCATACGACACTGTTTCGCCATTTCGGACGGATGTTGCACCTTGCACCGCGGATGTTGCATCCTGTAGATATCGATTATTCGGACGGCCATAAATTCTGGCTCGTTTAGAGTTACGGGAGCCAAAACCTGTCAAAACAAAGGCCACGGTGAGTTCTACGGCTTTGACAGCTTTCAGCCGTCAACGGATAGATTAATGCCCGAAAAGGACGACCCAAATCTCAATCGGGTCTCGTAAGTTTTTTACCCTTCATTTTTTCGACACCGGATTTTTACGGTAAAACGGGATTACCGTGCCTCGTCTTCGATTTACCATCGTTGGAGAGTGGTGCACCATGGTACTGTTCCGTTTCAAATCGATGCACGCATTTCTAAAAGTCATACGACACTGTTTCGCCATTTCGGACGGATGTTGCACCTTGCACCGCGGATGTTGCACCCTGTAGATATCGATTATTCGGACGGCCATAACTTCTGGCTCGTTTAGAGCTACGGGAGCCATAACCTGTCAAAACGAAGGCCACGGTGAGTTCTACGGCTTTGACCGCTTTCAGCCGTCAACGGGTAGATTAATGCCCAAAAAGGACAACCCGAATCTCAATCGGGTCTCGTAAGTTTTTTACCCTTCGTTTTTTCGACACCGGATTTTTACGGTAAAACGGGATTACCGTGCCTCGTCTTCGATTTACCATCGTTGGAGAGTGGTGCACCATGGTACTGTTCCGTTTCAAATCCATGCATGCATTTCTAAAAGTCGTACGGCACTGTTTCTCCATTTCGGACGGATGTTGCACCTTGCACCGCGGATGTTGCACCCTGTAGATATCGATTATTCGGACGGCCATAACTTCTGGCTCGTTTAGAGCTACGGGAGCCATAACCTGTCAAAACGAAGGCCACGGTGAGTTCTACGGCTTTGACCACTTTCAGCCGTCAACGGGTAGATTAATGCCCAAAAAGGACAACCCGAATCTCAATCGGGTCTCTTAAGTTTTTTACCCTTCGTTTTTTCGACACCGGATTTTTACGGTAAAACGGGATTACCGTGCCTCGTCTTCGATTTACCATCGTTGGAGAGTGGTGCACCATGGTACTGTTCCGTTTCAAATCGATGCACGCATTTCTAAAAGTCATACGACACTGTTTCGCCATTTCGGACGGATGTTGCACCTTGCACCGTGGATGTTGCATCCTGTAGATATCGATTATTCGGACGGCCATAAATTCTGGCTCGTTTAGAGTTACGGGAGCCAAAACCTGTCAAAACAAAGGCCACGGTGAGTTCTACGGCTTTGACAGCTTTCAGCCGTCAACGGATAGATTAATGCCCGAAAAGGACGACCCAAATCTCAATCGGGTCTCGTAAGTTTTTTACCCTTCATTTTTTCGACACCGGATTTTTACGGTAAAACGGGATTACCGTGCCTCGTCTTCGATTTACCATCGTTGGAGAGTGGTGCACCTTAGTACTATTCCGTTTCAAATCCATGCACGCATTTCTAAAAGTCATACGACACTGTTTCGCCATTTCGGACGGATGTTGCACCTTGCACCGCGGATATTGCACCCTGTGGATATCGATTATTCGGACGGCCATAACTTCTGGCTCGTTTAGAGTTACGGGAGCCATCACCAGTCAAAATGAAGGCCACGGTGAGTTCTACGGGTTTGATAGCTTTCAGCCGTCAACGGATAGATTAATGCCCGAAAAGGACAACCCGAATCTCAATCGGGGTTCGTAAGTTATTTACCCTTCGCTCTTTCGACAACGGATTTTTACGATAAAACGGGATTACCGTGCCTCGTCTTCGATTTACCATCGCTGGAGAGTGGTGCACCATGGTGCTATTCCGTTTCAAATCCATGCACGCAATTCTAAAAGTCATACGGCACTGTTTCGCCATTTCGGACGGATGTTGCACCATGCACCGCGGATGTTGCACCCTGTAGATATCAATTATTCGGACGGCCATAACTTCTGGCTCGTTTAGAGTTACGGGAGCCATAACCTGTCAAAACGAAGGCCACGGTGAGTTCTACGGCTTTGACAGCTTTCAGCCGTCAACAGATAGATTAACGCCCGAAAAGGACAACCCGAATCTCAATCAGGGTTCGTAAGTTTTTTACCCTTCGCTTTTTCGACGCCGGATTTTTACGTCAAAACGGGATTACCGTGCCTCGTCTTCGATTTACCATCGCTGGAGAGTGATGCACCATGGCGCTGTTCCGTTACAAATCCATGCACGCATTTCAAAAAGTCGTACGGCACTGTTTCGCCATTTCGGACGGATGTTGCACCTTGCACCGCGGATGTTGCACCCTGTAGATATCGATTATTCGGACGACCATAACTTCTGGCTCGTTTAGAGTTACGGGAGCCATAACCTGTCAAAACGAAGGCCACAGTGAGTTCTATGGCTTTGACCGCTTTCAACCGTCAACGGATAGATTAATGCCCGAAAAGGACTACCCGAATCTCAATCGGGTCTCGTAAGTTTTTTACCCTTCGTTTTTTCGACACCGGATTTTAACGGTAAAACAGGATTACCGTGGCTCGTCTTCGATTTACCCTCGCTGGAGAGTGGTGCACCATGCTACTGTTCCGTTTCAAATCCATGCACGCATTTCTAAAAGTCGTACGACACTTTTTCGCCATTTCGGACGGATGTTGCACCTTACCCCGTGGATGTTGCACACTGTACATATCGATTATTCGGACGGCCATAACTTCTGGCTCGTTTAGAGTTACGGGAGCCATAACCTATCAAAACGAAGGCCACGTTGAGTTCTACGGCTTTGACAGCTTTCAGCCATCAACGGATAGATTATAGCCTGAAAAGGACAACCCGAATCTCAATCGGGTCTCGTAAGTTTTTTATCCTTCGTTTTTTCGACACCGGATTTTTACGGTAAAACTAGATTACCGTGCCATGTCTTCAATTTACCATCGCTGGAGAGTGGTGCACCATGGTACTGTTCCGTTTCAAATCCATGCACGCATTTCTAAAAGTCGTACTTCACTGTTTCGCCATTTCGGACGGATGTTGCACCTTGCACCGCGGATGTTGCACCATGTAGATATCGATTATTCGGACGGCCATAACTTCTGGCTCGTTTAGAGTTACGGGATCCATAACCTGTCAAAACGAAGGCCACGGTGAGTTCTACGGATTTGACCGCTTTCAGCCGTCAACGGATAGATTAATGCCCAAAAAGGACAACCCGAATCTCGATCGGGTCTCGTAAGTTTTTTACCCTTCGTTTTTTCGACACCGGATTTTTACGGTAAAATGGGATTACCGTGCCTCGTCTTCGATTTACCATCGCTGGAGAGTGGTGCACCATGGTACTGTTCCATTTCAAATCCATGCACGCATTTCAAAAAGTCGTACGTCACTGTTTCGCCATTTCGGACGGATGTTGCACCTTGCACCGGGGATGTTGCACCCTGTAGATATCGATTATTCGAACGGCCATAACTTCTGGCTCATTTAGAGTTACGGGAGCAATAACCTGTCAAAATGAAGGCCACGGTGATTTCTACGGCTTCGACAGCTTTCATCCGTCAACGGTTAGATTAATGCCCGAAAAGGACAACCCGAATCTCAATCGGGTCTCGTAAGTTTTTTACCCTTCCTTTTTTCGACACCGGATTTTTACGGTAAAACGGGATTACCGTGCCTCGTCTTCGATTTACCATCACTGGAGAGTGGTGCACCATGGTACTGTTCCGTTTCAAATCCATGCATGCATTTCTAAAAGTCGTACGCCACTGTTTCGCCATTTCGGACGGATGTTGCACCTTGCACCGTGGATGTTGCACCCTGTAGATATCGATTATTCGGACGGGCATAACTTTTGGCTCGTTTAGAGTTACGGGAGCCATAACCTGTCAAAACGAAGGCCACGGTGAGTTCTATGGCTTTAACCTCTTTCAGCATTCAATGGATAGATCAATGCCCAAAAAGAACAACCCGAATCTCAATCGGGCCTCGTAAGTTTTTACCCTTCGTTTTTTCGACACCGGATTTTTATGGTAAAACGGGATTACCGTGCCACGTCTTCGATTTACCATCGCTGGAGAGTGGTGCACCATGGTACTGTTTCGTTTTAAATCCATGCGCGCATTTCTAAAAGTCGTACGGCATTGTTTCGCCATTTCGGACGGATGTTGCACCTTGCACCGCGGATGTTGCACCCTATAGACATCGATTATTCGGACGGTCATAACTTCTGGCTCGTTTAGAGTTACGGGAGCCATAACCTGTCAAAATGAAGGTCACGGTGAGTTCTACGGCTTTGACAGCTTTCAGCCATTAACGGATAGATTAATGCCGAAAAATGACAACCCGAATCTCAATCGGGTCTCGTAAGTTTTTTACCCTTCGTTTTTTCGACGCCGAATTTTAACGGTAAAACGGGATTACCGTGGCTCGTCTTTGATTTACCATCGCTGGAGAATTGTGCACCATGGTACTGTTCCATTTCAAATCCATGCACACATTTCTAAAAGTCGTACGGCACTGTTTCGCCATTTCGGACGGATGTTGCACCTTGCAACACGGATGTTGCGCCCTGTAGATATCGATTATTCGGACGGCCATAACTTCTGGATCATTTAAAATTACGGGAGCCATAACCTGTTAAAACAAAGGCCATGGTGAGTTCTACGGCTTTGACAGCTTTCAGCCATCAACGGATAGATTAATGCCCGAAAAGGACAACTCGAATCTCAATCGGGTCTCGTAAGTTTTCCACCCTTCGTTTTTTCGACACCGGATTTTTACGGTAAAACGGGATTACCGTGGCTCGTCTTCGATTTACCATCGCTGGAGAGTGGTGCACCATGGTGCTGTTCCGTTTCAAATCCATGCATGCATTTCTAAAAGTCGTACGACACTGTTTCGCCATTTCGGACGGATGTTGCACCATGCACCGCGGATGTTGCACCCTGTAGATATCGATTATTCGGACGACCATAACTTCTGGCTCGTTTAGAGTTACGGGAGCCATAACCTGTCAAAACGAAGGCAACGGTGAGTTTTACGGCTTTGACCACTTTCAACCATCAACGGATAGATTAATGCCAAAAAAGGACAACCCGAATATCAATCGGGTCTCGTAAGTTTTTTACCCTTCGTTTTTTCGACACCGGATATTTACGGTAAAAAGGGATTACCGTCCCTCGTTTTCGATTTACCATCGTTGGAGAGTGGTGCACCATGGTACTGTTCCGTTTCAAATCCATGCACGCATTTCTAAAAGTCGTACGGCACTGTTTCGCCATTTCGGACGGATGTTGCAACTTGCACCGCGGATGTTGCACCCTGTAGATATCGATTATTCGGACGGTCATAACTTCTGGCTCGTTTAGAGTTACGGGAGCCATAACCTGTCAAAACGAAGGCCACGGTGAGTTCTACGGCTTTGACAGCTTTCAACCTTCAACGTATAGATTAATGCCCAAAAAGGACAACCCGAATCTCTATCGGGTCTCGCAAGTTTTTTACCCTTCGTTTTTTCGACACCGGATTTTAACGGTAAAACGGGATTACCGTGGCTCGTCTTCGATTTACCATCGCTGGAGAGTGGTGCACCATGGTACTGTTCCATTTCAAATCCATGCACGCATTTCGAAAGTCGTACGGTGTTTGCACAAAAAATGGACAAACACCTCCTAATCGTATTATTTAGTTGATTATATGTGATTTTCAATGATTTTAGATGAGTATGTAAATATGAGAAAAATAGGGGCTGAAATGTAAAAGACACACAGATTTATAGTGGTTCGGCCAGAATGTGCCTACGTCCACTTTATATGTTATTATCTTCTTTCTTTCAGGTTACAAGTACAATGCGTTGTATACAAGTGTATGAAAGTAGTTTGAAAGTTCCTTCCTTGCTTGAGTTCTCAAACTTGTCCGCCATTGTTGTACCCCTGCCCCTCTATTTATAGAGTGAGGTAGGGGGCAGGGGTCTTGGAAGTATATAACTGCTGGTGGGCCCGGGCTGAAGCGATCTGGACTGGCAGTTGTCTGGTTCGGCGGAGGACATTCGGCATGGAGCTTGGTCCGGTGGTAGGCGTGGTCCGGTGGTAGTGTGGAGATGGAGTTTGGACCGGTGTTGGTTCTCGTCCGGTAGTGGAGGAGAAGCTTTGGTTCGGCTGAGGGGTGGTCCGGTAGTGGTACCTCATCGTTTGGTTCGGTGGTGTGGAGGCGAGGCTTTGGTTTGGCATGATCTCATTCGGTAGTTGGGCCTTGGTTTGGACCGGCATGGAGATGTGGGGGGTTGGTCCGGTGGCCTTCGTGCCGAATGGAACTGCTGCCAAGGGGATGTTGGATGGGCTTTAGCACTTGAGTACATGGAGATGCCGAATGAACCTCGCATGGGGATGCCGAATGGAACTTTGGACATGAGTGTTGAATGAACTCCTTGCTGGGTGGAATGGGGGTTGCCAGCCCGGGTGAAATTTACGCTTCTCGGTCTCGAGACCTTCTGGGTGAGAATCCGCCCAACATTTGCCCCCCAAAGTGGGGCACGTGCTTGCATGTGTCGCGCTTTGTTTCCCTGTAGTGGGCGTGATTTGTAAAACGACATAAGCTGGGTGTCCATATCCTTCGGATGTCCTGCAAAGGAAATTATAGCTTCAGTGTGATTTCAAATGATGACCGTTCGAGCTCGTTATCGATGCCAGGTCCACGTTCGAGTGGTTCCCCGGATCGTTTTCAAGGTGGTTTATCGCCAGCTCAGAGCATGCCTAGGGATCGTTCGCGATCCCGTACATGTGTAAGTAGCTTAGCCATTCTCTAATTATCAGAGTCAAATATTCGTCTAACCGATGGGCTTAAAACAGGGGTGTCAAAGTGTGAATTCTCATGGCGACGGGGTTAATAGCCATTCAGAGCGTGCCTATGGACCATTCGCGGTCGCGTACACGTGTAAATGATTAACCCACGTTGGTGAGAGATTCACGACTTATCCGTTGTTATCATATTCTTTATTTTATTAGTAAGATCTGGAGTTCGGGACTTATCTGAGTGAGGCGCCCTGCGTGCCCCCTAGTTCCTGGTCTTGGACGGTAGAGAGAGAGTTCCATTCAGTTCTTGGTTGGTCCGGCTATTCTCATTCGGCTTATGGTGGTCCGGTATTATTGGTCCGGTTGGGCAAAAATGTTTGGTTCGGTGGTTGTGAATTCGCCTATATATAGAGGCCGTACCCCCTTGTTTTTCTTTACCGAACGAGTAGAGCCGAACCATATTGAGCACCGAACCAGTTAAGTACCGGATCAAACAAATACCGAATCGATCAAGCGCCGGACCAATCTAGTACCGAACCAGGTATGTTCCCTTTTGCCGAATACATACGAAAGTTTTCATTTTACCGAATGGGACTATGGCCTTGGGGCCGAACGAGATGGGAACCGAAGGGATGGTAACCGAATGAGATGGAAACCGAATGAGATGGAAACCGAATGGGATGGAAACCGAATGAACTGGGAACCGAATGAACTTGTGAACTTGAAAACTTTAGTTTGCGAATGAAATCCCACACTTGCACGCATTTGTTTGTTTACTTTTCTATGTTCCTTGTCCTAATGCCTTGCTTTCCTTGTGTTGCAGAAAATGTCTCGCAAAGCGGAAACACGATCAGACAGAAAAAAGTCTCGAGGCACAGGAGAACCTTCTTCTTCCTTGCCCCCAGTCCAACCAGGATCCGGGCAACATCGACCTATCCCGAGGTCTCTAGTGGATGGATATGGTCCACAGGAACTTTTGATCTCTCCTCCGGATTGCTTTCCCAGCTCCCTAAAGGAGGAGCAACTTGACGTCATATCCCGTTCCTTCGGGATAGATAGGGCCCTTATGCTGCTGCCGGGAGATGGAGTGATGCCATATAATCCTCCCGAGGGCTACTTCGCTTTTAGCAGATACCATTGTATGTGCGGTGCTATCCCCCCTATCAACGCTTGGATTATTAGCTTCACCACATATTTGAAGGTGGCTCCCTTCCAGCTTCAGCCTAATTCTTATGCCATCCTGGTGAGCCTCTTTGTTATCTTCCAGAGGAGGTACGGGCGTCCTCCTTCTAACCGGGAAATTCGATACTTGTACAACCTAAGAGGCTATAAGAAGGGGTCTCCGTATATTAGTCTGGAAGCGGCCGTGCCCTTCAAACCAGTCCTGGACCTATATTCCAAGTTTACCATGTTCAAGAAAGAGTGGTTCTTCATCAAGGACGATGCTGTTTCTTTCCGCCTTTTCACTTCTGGCTGTAAGATGGATTTCATTTATATTTTCCATGTTTTGACTGTAGTGTTTTTTCTGACATGCTTCTATTTCTGGCTAGCGACAGGTGGTATTGCAGTTGTGGAGGATGATTCTTTGGTACGAATGGCTGCTGAACTAAAGGCTATTCCGGCACGGGACCGGTCGGCCTCCTTCTTGATCAGGAACGCAACCCTCTTGGAGTATAATTTGATCTTACCGCACCAGTCCGTGGTTAAGCAAAGAGACACGGCTGAGGAGAAGGCTGCTAAAGCTAAGGAGGGGGATAAGGTAAAGAGCGGTAAGAGGGAGCCTTTCGCAGAGCGTCCCGTGGTCGGGGGGAAGAAACTGAGGAAGTCCGATGGCCCTTCTCCAAGTACTTGCCCGACTGTCCCGGAGGAGGAAGGTGTAGAAGAGGAGGAAGGAGGCGAAGTTGGAGAAGGGTCGGAGGGTGGAGGAGATGGCGACGGTCAAGGTGGTAGTGGTGTTGCTGCTCTAACCTCTGAACAAGACCTCGAACTGGATGAGGCTCTCCGTCGGGCCTTCGGGGAGTCGGAGGGAGAGTCGGAAACGGAGAAGGGAACGGAGAAGGCAAAGGAAACCGGTAAAGCTGTGGCTGGCACTGACCCATCCTCTAAGGGTTCCTCAGCTAGGGTGATTCCGGCGATGCAAGGTGAACTTTTGTCTTTTGCCGATTCTATTTTCGATAAGGACTTAGAAATTTTTTACGGTTCACTTCCGTCCTGGAATGAGATCCAGGACTTATTGCAGTATCCCACTCCTCCGCCGGGTTTGTATAATAGATGTGTCTCCTCACTTTTCTTTCTTTTTAACTTAGCACATTTTCTGAATTGCGGATTATTGTATGTTCGTAACACTTGTTCTTTATTCCAGGGGCAGGCCAGGCGGGTAAAACGTCGGATGTTCGACACCGCCTTGAACAATTTAAGTCGAGGAGAGCTTCCGCGAAACCTTCTACTGATCGCACTGGGGACGTAGTCAAGTACCGCCCTCTTCTTGGGGTCATCGAAGAGGGCATTCAGAAAAGGAAGCGGAGCCGTTCCTTATTTGAGTCTTCTTCTGCTTCGCAGCTTCCTACTCTGCCTCTTCCTACTCAGCCTCCTCGTGATACTACGGAGGAGAGCACGGAGCCCTGCCCCCCTCCTCCTCCTTCCAAGAGTTCTACTGTCATTCATATAAGGCGTCCCGATGTGCCTCGCCCCGTGCCTCGTGACCCTTTTGCCGGTCATCCTGATTTAGACCCAAGTTTTCGGGACATTTCATTCGATGAGACCACGGGCGAGCACCTCCTTCCCCGCAACCCCATGGTAAGAGTGTTGGACGAGGCCAAATCTTTAGATCTTGATTTACTTACTACACGGGTAGTCACTATGGGGGATGAGGCCAAGGCTAATATCGACCGAGTGGCCGCAGAGACCAAGAAGTTAATGGAGCATCATGCTAAGTTGGTCAAGGCCGGGGAAGAGATCGGGAGTGCTAACATTCGGTTGAGGTTAAAGGTTGCCGATCAGGCCAAGCAACTCGCCGACCAAGCCATCCAGATTTCCCAGCATGAGGAAGCCTCCAAGCGTCTGAAAGAGACCATGGAGAAGGCCAGTAGGGCGGAATTACGGAAGATGGAGGTCGCTTGCAGGGAACGGATTAACATAGCTATCGCGACGGTGGATGAGGTTCGAAATGCGGATCTCGAGCGGGTAGAGGAGTTGTCAGGGAGGCTCGAGGCTGCGGAGATGGCTCAGGCCGAGTTGAAGGAGGAGATGGAGGAGATGAGGAGGTCCCTCAAGTTGAAGGAAGAGGAAATGAGGAGGTCACTCCAGGCTGACTGCTTGAGATACCAGTCAGAGAGGGACGTCGCCGTCGCCAAGTTGCAAGCTTCCGAGGCCCGGGTGAGGGAGTTTGAGGAAAACGAGGGGATGATGGATGAGATGCTGCAGGATATGTACTTCCACACTTGGAAGGAGGGCGGCTTGTCTTGGATGGACGATTACCCTCGGGTCATGGCCAAGGTGTATCTCCAGGCTTTAGAGGAGGCCAGGGTGAACGCGGGTAAGGAAGGCGGAGAGGCTTTCAACTTGAGTGCGGTTACTGCTCAGTTCTCAAAGGAGGAGCAAGCGGCGGTGAAAGAGGGGATGCGGCTGCTCGCTGCAGAGGAAGCGGGCGTGCAGTTGGATGATGAGGATCAAGCGGCGGATGCTGGTGAGTCATTCTTTTCCCTTTCTTTTCTTTTCGTGTTTTCATAACTTGATCGTTCGTTTAATGAATTCCTCTTCTGATCTGGACAGGTGGGACTTCAGATCCACATGCTGGGGGTTCTGATCCTGCGGCTAAGTAGGCTGGGGGAGTTGGTGATGGAGTGTGGATGCATCTGCCATCTTTTTTGTTTCTTTTTTATCACTGTTTATGTTAGCCTTTGACATGCAACTGTAATAAAATTATTTGTAAAGAATAACTTCGTGTGATCTCATAATATAAGCTGATTTTGTCATGTTTAAATGTTGTTGCTATCTTTATGTGCCGTGTGAGAAGTATAATTATGTATATGCCTGTGATTCTAGTTGTGTTTGATGTTAAGTTTTTGCTTGAAATATAACTTCACGTTTTGCAATGTCAGTGTATGAATAAGCTATAGTTACGCATTTATGTACAAGAGAAGAGAGTACCGCCCTTTATGTTTTATTCGCAGGCGGTAGCTTTGAGTGTCTTGTGTAACTGTTTACGGGTATAGCTGAGCGCCCTGCCACCCAGTACGCAGGCTTCGAGCCCCATGAGTGAATGCTTCCTATTTGGTTTCCTGTACTTTAGAGTTTGTTATACAGGATAGGAGAAAAATATTTAAATGAAAAGGAAATATAGTAAAAGTAAAACTTCCAGTCACGGAAGGCCGTCGATGTGCTTAAGTTCGTGGCAAACGGGTTTTGTAGTCACTTTCCCTAGCTGTGGGTCTTGGAGACATTTGTCACCCATCTTACGCCTCCGCGGGGAGTTTTCTTTTTTACCACAGCCGCACTTAGGACACATCGGAGCCGAGATCGCACACGGTAACTACCCGAACCATTATGGTCCGTAATCGTGGGTATTATTCGATTTACCGTGGCCGGCTAGCGTGGGTGCCGTTGGCCGTGAACTACCCCTGGCTGGCCACACCTTATGTTGGGGCTTAAAGTAGGTTCACAGTTACCGACGAGCCGAACGCCGTAATGAGCTGCCATCGGCTATAATCGGCCTTTATGATGACTTATAATCGGCTCATTACAGTTGGCTTTGAGGGCAGGCGCGCAATGAGTTAACTCGCAGCAGAGGGATGCTGGAGCAAAAGAGTCTCATTGGCGAGTGCATAGAATCGTAGCGTACCTGTTAGGCCTAGTCCAGATGAGGCCGCGGTGCGTCTTGAGTGGAGATGCCATAGGATTTTGTTCAACAGAAAGGGATAAAACTTAACAAGTAGCCAAGACATAAAGGAACAAGTTAAAAAGAGACAAGATTTTTTAAAGTGGTTCGGCACGAAAATGCCTACGTCCACTGATTCTCTTTGTTAATTCACTTCATATGGGCAGTACAAGTTAAGAAAAGTATCGACGGAGGTGTCGGATGTTCCATGCCCTCTGGAACACCTCTCCGTCCACTGTTGACAAAATGTAAGCTCCGTTGTGGAGATCTTTGTGAATTACATATGGTCCGTCCCAGATGGGGTCCAGTGCCCCGGGGCGCGGAAAGATTCGCCTGAGGACAAGATCTCCTTCTTGTAAGCTGCGATGCTTGACTTTGGAATTGTATAGTGCTGCCACTTTTTGTTTGTGAGCTGCTGCTTTGAGTGCTGCATCGTTTCTCCTTTCCTCAATCAGTTCCAAAGACATGAGGAGGAGTTCTTCGTTTTCTTCTGGGTTGTAGTGGATCCTACGGTGGGAAGGCACAATAGTCTCAACTGGGAGCATTGCCTCCGATCCATATGCCAAAGAGAAAGGAGTATGTCCCGTTGATGTTCTGAAAGATGTGCGATATGCCCATAGTGCCGTAGGAAGTTCGTCCACCCAAGCGCCTTTTGACTTTTCAAGTTTCTTCTTGATTAGGGTTTTGAGAATTTTGTTGACAGCTTCAACTTGTCCGTTTGCCTGAGGGTAAGCTACTGATGAGAAGCTTTTATGAATTCCATGCTCTTGGCACCAGTCGGCAAATTCTTCGCTGTCAAATTGGAGTCCGTTGTCTGATACGATCTTGAGGGGGACTCCATACCTGCACAGAATGTTTTTGATCAAGAAGTTGATAATTTTTGCTGAAGATATTTTATTTAAAGGTTCCGCTTCCACCCATTTGGTGAAATAATCGACTGCCACTATAGCATATTTGGCTCCGCCTCGGCCCGTTGGCAGTTCGCCAATTAAGTCAATTCCCCCTACAGCAAAGGGCCAAGGGCTGGTCATTTGAGTAATTTCGTTTGTGGGCAGTCGAGGGATCTTGGCGAACTTCTGACATCTGTCGCATTTCTTAACGAAGTCTAGGGTATCTTTGTTTAGTGTGGGCCAGTAATATCCATATCGGAGTATCTTTCTTGCCAAAGTCTGTCCTCCAGTGTGATCTCCGCATCCTCCCTGATGGATGTTTGTTAATATCTCCTTGGCTTCCCTTCCGGCGACGCATCTTAATAAGGGGCTAGAGAAGCCACGCCGGTAGAGGATGCCTTCTTGTATTGTGTAGTGGGGAACTTTTCTCAAGATCTTCTTGGCTTCGTCACGCCTGTCGGGTAGTATGCCATCTTGCAAATATTTCCGGATAGGAGTCATCCAGGTTCCTTCTTCGATTGCAGTTATCAGATTTACTTGTTCGAAACTTTGGGCTAGCTGCCTTGAGATTGCTGGTGCTCCGGGAATGGTGCTGTCCTTCATACTAGCTTGCTTTGCAAGTTCATCTGCCTCTTGGTTTTCTTCTCGAGGAATGTGTTTGATTAGATAATGGTCCAATTGATCGAGCAGCAGTTTGGTTTTCTTTAGGTATGCTGTGAGTCGTTCTCCTCGAGTCTGGAATTCTCCTAGTACCTGGTTTACGATAAGCTGAGAATCACTATGAATACATAAGGAATTGATTCCAATTTCTAGGGCCAGTTCCAATCCCGCTATTACTGCTTCATATTCAGCATCGTTGTTAGTGGCCGTGAACTCCAATCTCAATGCATAGTACAACTTTCTTCCCCTGGGGGTGATGATCACAATACCTGCCCCCAAGCCTTGTTCGTTCGATGCTCCGTCTACAAAGAGGTTCCACTTGATGTTTTTTGCTACTTCAGATTGTTCCTCGCCTTCGTTGATAGTGAATTCGGCAATGAAATCAGCCATGGCTTGTCCTTTGATAGCGGTACGAGGATGGTAGGTGATATCATACTGACTTAGTTCGATGCACCATTTGAGGAGTCGCCCAGAAGTGTCAGGACGATGGAGCACTTGTCTCAGTGGTTGATCGGTTAGAACCCTGATGGAGTGAGACTGGAAGTAGTGGCGCAGTTTTCGTGACGCGATCAATAAACAATATGCTAATTTCTCAAGTTTAGGATATCTGGCCTCTGCCCCTGTAAATCTCTTACTTACAAAGTAAACCGGGCGTTGTGTGCGGTCTTCTTCTCTTACCAAGGCGGCGCTTAGAGCATGAGATGATACAGCGAGGTATAGGTATAACACTTCACCTTCATTTGGAGTTGAGAGTACTGGTGGTCTCTGAAGGTGTTCGATGAGGTTGAGGAAGGCTTTTAAGCATTCGTCGGTCCACTCGAACCTCCCTTTGTCTTTCTTGAGTGCTTCGAAGAAAGGGACACACTTGTCAGTTGCCTTGGAAATGAATCTGCTTAGGGCGGCCACCTTTCCGTTTAGGCTCTGCATTTCTTTTCGAGTGGAAGGTATCCTTATTTCTTTTAAAGCTCGGATTTGTTCAGGGTTTGCTTCGATTCCTCTGGCGTGGACGATGAATCCTAAGAATTTTCCCGATGATACTCCGAAGGAGCACTTTAGAGGATTCAGCTTCATTCCATATCGGCGAAGTACCCGAAACATATCGTCCAGATGGCTTACATGGTCGTTGGCTTTCCTGGACTTCACCAACATGTCATCCACATATACTTCCATAGTACGTCCTATCAGTTCTGCGAACATTTTGTTGACGAGGCGTTGATAGGTAGCTCCAGCATTTTTGAGTCCAAAAGGCATGACTTTGTAACAATATAATCCGCGGTCGGTGATGAAGCTAGTGTGGTCCTGATCGGGAGCGTGCATGGGGATCTGGTTATATCCGGAGTATGCATCCATAAAAGATAGGAGTTCGTGCCCAGCTGTGCTGTCCACGAGTTGGTCAATTCGGGGAAGTGGGAAGCAGTCTTTCGGGCAAGCGTCATTCAGATTGGAGAAGTCAATACATGTTCGCCACTTTCCATTGGCCTTTTTTACTAGCACCGGGTTAGCGATCCATTCTGGGTAGATGGCTTCCCGTATGAAGCCATTAGCAAGTAGATTTTTTACTTCCTCATCAAGGGCTGCTGATCGCTCTGCCCCCATGCTCCTCTTTTTCTGCTTTACTGGTACCTTGGTGGGATCGATGTTCAACATGTGGCATGCTATGTCTGGGGAGATTCCTGTCATATCGGCATGGGTCCACGCAAATACATCTAAGTTGTGGCGGAGGAAGTCAATGAGTTGATCCTTCAATCCCGTTTTCAGCTGAGATCCGATTTTTAATAGTCTACTTGAATCATGCTTATCTACCGATACGAATTCCATAGCCTCTGCAGGCTCGGCGGTAGCCTCCTCCTCTTTATCCCTGGGGTCTAGTTCATTGAAGGGATCGCTTGTGTATCGAAGAGGAGGGGCTTTCTTTAGTTGCTATGCCTCCAAGCTTTTCATGCAGAGAGTAGTCTCTGCATCTTTTCCTTTACTCTTTCTGCGGTTATTGCGAAGTTCAGTTACGTAGCAGTCTCGGGCAGCATCTTGATCTCCTTCTACTTCTCCTACTCCGTTGTCTGTTGGAAATTTCATTTTCAGGCACCAGGGGGCTAATACAATCTGAAAGTCAGACAAGGCTGGTCTTCCCAAGAAAGCGTTGTAAGCCGAGTGGTTTTCTATTAGTACGAACGTTTGTTTTCGCACAACGGAGCGGGGATGACTTCCTATTTCGACGAAGAGGTCAAGTTGCCCGAGGGGCATTTTTGCATCTCCAGTGAAACCGTGCAGTGGTTTGTCACAGGGGGATACATCCTTCATTGATAACTTCATTTTGTCGAAAGCATGTCTGAATAGGATATTTACGGAGCTTCCTGTGTCTATTAGAATCCGAAAAACTTTAGCTGGACCGAACCAGGCAGAGATGACCATAGGATCCATATGTGGGTACTGTCTTCCTTCCAAATCACGCCTACTGAATATGATGTCGTCGTTCTCTTTTCGTTTCGGGTGGCGTTCTTCCGTGATGGAGTTAACATAGCCTTCTGTATTTCTAAGCGACTTGCCGTACCTTTCCATCTCTGCCCAACTTCTGTCGGCGATGTGTGGTCCTCCTGAGATGGTAAGGACCACTATCTTCTCTTGACTAGAGCCACTGGTGTTGTGATTGTTGCGATTCCCTCCGCCTACTTCTGGGAGGGGTTGCTTTGAGTTCTCATTGGCAGGAGTTGGAGTCCTGTTCTGACTTTTCACATAACGTTCCAGTCTTCTTCTTCTAATGTGTTCTTCGATCAAGTCCCGAAGATGGTGGCATTCATTGGTGTCATGTCTGTGGGATTCGTGGAAGCGACAGAACTTTCCGGACTTGAGTGCGTTATCTGATTCTTTCTTGTGCGGGGGGCGCTTGTATCCGAGTTCGCCCTGAGTGGCTAGGTAGATGTTTTCGATTGTTTCATTCAAAGGAGTGTAGGAGTCAAATCTTGGCCCTGGTCGATATTGGCGCTTCTCAACCTTTCTGCCCCCAGCATTGTCTCCAGATTCATTTCTTCGAGCGTCCTTAGCTGCAGTGGGAACCTTGTCCTGAACTATCTTGCCTTGTTGCCCTGACTGCCTCTCCATAGCAGCGTCTTCAAGTCTCATATACTTTCCAGCTTCATGGAAGAAATCAGGCAAGGTAGCTGGTTTTTCCTTAGTTAATCTTCTGGCAAACTTGGTGTCTGGATGTACACCACTACAGAGGGCCATTAGAGTGAGTTTTTCATCGGCATCTTGGACTGCTGCCGCTGCGGCGTTGAACCGTGTTAGATATTGTTGCAGCGTCTCTCCGGATTTCTGTTTGACATTGGATAGAGAATAAGCATCCCTGAGTTGTTCCACATGGATGCGGAACTGGCTAATAAACCTTTCTTTTAACATCTCCCATGAGCTGATGGATCCTTGGGGTAGATGGCAGAACCAGGAGGTAGCTAGATCTGATAGGAATAGCGGAAAGCATTTACATAATACTCCTTCTGTTGCTCCACTCATGAGCATATGCTGGGTGTATCTCTGCAGGTGTACGATGGGGTCGGAAGTTCCTTTGTAAGGTTCCATGGTTGGCATTTTCCATTCCCGGGGAGTGATGGCAGTTTCGATATTTCGGGTAAAGGGACTGGTGACCCTAGCGCCTATTCCCCGGTCCCTTTGCTCCCGTTGGACACATTCTCTGAATAATTGTGCCATCCGCTCGTCAGAACTTGGAGCGGACAAAAATGAGCTCGGTTCTTCCCTGCGGGATCTATCTCGTCCAGATGACCTGTAGGGATGGTACAGTCTATCACCTCTAGCATTATCCAGTGGTTGTCTTTGGCTGCTTGGATGCACGCTAGGACCAGCTACAGTTGCCCCCTGCCTTGATCTTCCCCTGTGGGGTTCTGTTTCGAGCACCTCCATGGGGTCAACTTCGGGCTGGGTTCTAGCTCGGCTCCGTTCAGCGGGGTTTCTATGATTAGGTGGCATGACTGGCTCAGCTACATCCGACCCTCGCCTGGTGCCTCCCCCGCTAGGTTCGGTTCCAAGGGCTTCCTCGAGTCGGAATTCGGGCTGAGTCCGGGCGCGGCCCCTATCATCGTTTTTCCTGTTGATAGCTTGTTCGAAGAGTGAAGACCTTTGTTGCCTCCGGGATCCTCCGGATTGGGATTCACCCCATGATTCAGTGTTGCGGTTGGACTCTTCAGCGTCCCTTAAGCGTGTCATGAGTTGGTCCACCAAAGTTTCTTGTTGGGATGTGAAGCGGTTAGTTACTTCAGCCACAACCCTGTCCAGATCTGCCCTAGTGATTGGTTGTTCCGTTGCGGGACCAGTTGGATTTTCCTGATTTTCATCTGGTACTGCTGTTGAAGTGGGCTGATCTGTGATTGCTGGATCTGGAAGGCTGCTAGTTGCGATGTTCTTTCCTTTGTTAACATCCCTTCTCTGTTTGGAAGGCATGATTTCTAAGCAACGAGTGATGTCGTTAGGAAAAAGGTTGAGTGGGAGAAGATGAAATTTGAGTTCAGTTCTCAGTGAAAGCACCAAAAATGTTTGCACAAAAAATGGACAAACACCTCCAAGTCGTATTATTTAGTTGATTATATGTGATTTTCAATGATTTTAGATGAGTATGTAAATATGAGAAAAATAGGGGCTGAAATGTAAAAGACACACAGATTTATAGTGGTTCGGCCAGAATGTGCCTACGTCCACTTTATATGTTATTATCTTCTTTCTTTCAGGTTACAAGTACAATGCGTTGTATACAGGTGTATGAAAGTAGTTTGAAAGTTCCTTCCTTGCTTGAGTTCTCAAACTTGTCCGCCATTGTTGTACCCCT
The DNA here is from genome assembly GCA_030765085.1 of Allium cepa. Taxonomy (NCBI): domain Eukaryota; kingdom Viridiplantae; phylum Streptophyta; class Magnoliopsida; order Asparagales; family Amaryllidaceae; genus Allium; species Allium cepa. The sequence goes on from CM060934.1 coordinate 3,520,641, forward strand.
GCCCCTCTATTTATAGAGTGAGGTAGGGGGCAGGGGTCTTGGAAGTATATAACTGCTGGTGGGCCCGGGCTGAAGCGATCTGGACTGGCAGTTGTCTGGTTCGGCGGAGGACATTCGGCATGGAGCTTGGTCCGGTGGTAGGCGTGGTCCGGTGGTAGTGTGGAGATGGAGTTTGGACCGGTGTTGGTTCTCGTCCGGTAGTGGAGGAGAAGCTTTGGTTCGGCTGAGGGGTGGTCCGGTAGTGGTACCTCATCGTCTGGTTCGGTGGTGTGGAGGCGAGGCTTTGGTTTGGCATGATCTCATTCGGTAGTTGGGCCTTGGTTTGGACCGGCATGGAGATGTGGGGGGTTGGTCCGGTGGCCTTCGTGCCGAATGGAACTGCTGCCAAGGGGATGTTGGATGGGCTTTAGCACTTGAGTACATGGAGATGCCGAATGAACCTCGCATGGGGATGCCGAATGGAACTTTGGACATGAGTGTTGAATGAACTCCTTACTGGGTGGAATGGGGGTTGCCAGCCCGGGTGAAATTTACGCTTCTCGGTCTCGAGACCTTCTGGGTGAGAATCCGCCCAACATACGGCACAATTTCGCAATTTCGGACGGATGTTGCACCTTGCACCGCGGATGTTGCACCTTATAGATATCGATTATTCGGACGGCCATAACTTCTGGCTCGTTTTGAGTTACGGGAGCCATAACCTGTCAAAACGAAGGCCACGGTGAGTTCTACGGCTTTGACCGCTTTCAGCCGTCAATGGATAGATTAATGCCCGAAAAGGACAACCCGAATCTCAATCGGGTCTCGTAAGTTTTTTACCCTTCGTTTTTTCGACACCGGATTTTTACGGTAAAACGGGATTACCGTGTCTCGTCTTCGATTTACCATCGCTGGAGAGTGGTGCACCATGGTACCGTTCCGTTTCAAATCCATGCATGCATTTCTAAAAGTCGTACGGCACTGTTTCGCCATTTCGGACGGATGTTGCACCTTTAACCGCGGATGTTGCACCCTGTAGATATCGATTATTCGGACGGCCATAACTTCTGACTCGTTTAGAGCTACGGGAGCCATAACCTGTCAAAACGAAGGCCACGGTGAATTTTACGGCTTTGACCGCTTTCAGCCGTCAACGGATAGATTAATGCCCAAAAAGGACAACCCGAATCTCAATCGGGCCTCGTAAGTTTTTTACCCTTCGTTTTTTCGACACCGGATTTTTACGGTAAAACGGGATTATCGTGCCTCGTCTTCGATTTAACATCGCTGTAGAGTGGTGCACCATGTTACTATTCCGTTTCAAATCCATGCACGCATTTCTAAAAGTCGTACTGCACTGTTTCGCCGTTTCGGACGGATGTTCCACCTTTCAACGCGGATGTTGCACCCTGTAGATATCGATTATTCGGACGGTCATAACTTCTGGATCGTTTAGAGTTACGGGTACCATAACCTGTCAAAACGAAGGCCACGGTGAGTTCTACGGCTTTGACAGCTTTTAACCGTCAACGGATAGATTAATGCCCAAAAAGGACAACCCGAATCTCAATCGGGTCTCGTTAGTTTTTTACCCATCGTTTTTTCGACGCCGGATTCTAACGATAAAACGGGATTACTGTGGCTCGTCTTCGATTTACCATCGCTGGAGAATGGTGCACCATGGTACTGTTCCATTTCAAATCCATGCACGCATTTCTAAAAGTCGTACGGCACTATTTCGCCATTTCGGACGGATGTTGCACCTTGCACCGCGGATGTTGCACCCTGTAGACATCGATTATTCGGACGGCCATAACTTCTGGCTCGTTTAGAGTTACGGGAGCCATAACCTGTCAAAACGAAGGCTACGGTGAGTTCTACGGGTTTGACAGCTTTCAGCCGTCAATGGATAGATTAATGCCTGAAAAGGACAACCCGAATCTCAATCGGGTCTCGTAAGATTTTTGCCCTTCGTTTTTTCGACACCGGATTTTTACGGTAAAACGGGATTACCGTGGCTCGTCTTCGATTTACCATCGCTGGAGAGTGGTGCACCATGGTACTGTTCCATTTCAAATCAATTCACGCATTTCTAAAAGTCGTACGACACTGTTTCGCCATTTCGGACGGATGCTGCACCTTGCACCGCGGATGTTGCACCCTGTAGATATCGATTATTCGGACGGCCATAACTTCTGGCTCGTTTAGAGTTACGGGAGTCATAACCTGTCAAAACGAAGGCCACGGTGAGTTCTACGTCTTTGACCGCTTTCAGCCGTCAACGGATAGATTAATGCTCGAAAAGGACAACCCGAATCTCAATCGGGCCTCGTAAGTTTTTTACCCTTCGTTTTTTCGACAACGGTTTTTACAGTAAAACGGGATTACTGTGGCTCGTCTTCGATTTACCATCGCTGGAGTGTGGTGCACCATGGGACTGTTCCATTTCAAATCCATGCGTGCATTTCTAAAAGTCGTACAGCACTGTTTCGCTATTTCGGATGGATGTTGCACCATGCACCGCGGATGTTGCACCATGTAGATTTCTATTATTCGGACGGCCATGACTTCTGGCTCGTTTAGAGTTACGGGAGCCATTACCTGTCAAAACGAAGGCCACAGTGAGTTCTACGGCTTTGACAGATTTCAGCCGTCAATGGATAGATTAATGCCCGAAAAGGACAACCCGAATCTCAATCGGGCCTCGTAAGTTTTTTACCCTTCGTTTTTTCGACACCGGATCTTTATGGAAAAACGGGATTACCGTGCCTCGTCTTCGATTTACCATCGCTGGAGAGTGGTGCACCATGGTACTGTTCCGTTTTAAATCCATGCACGCATTTCTAAAAGTCGTACGGTATTGTTTCGCCATTTCGGACGGATGTTGCACCTTGCACCGCGGATGTTGCACCCTGTAGACATCGATTATTCGGACGGTCATAACTTCTGGCTCGTTTAGAGTTACGGGAGCCATAACCTGTCAAAATGAAGGCCATGGTGAGTTCTACGGCTTTGACAACTTTCAGCCATCAACGGATAGATTAATGCCGAAAAAGGACAACCCGAATCTCAATCGGGTCTCGTAAGTTTTTTACCCTTCGTTTTTTCGACGCCGGATTTTAACGGTAAAACGGGATTACCGTGGCTCGTCTTTGATTTACCATCGCTGGAGAATTGTGCACCATGGTACTGTTCCATTTCAAATCCATGCACACATTTCTAAAAGTCGTACGGCACTGTTTCGCCATTTCGGACGGATGTTGCACCTTGCAACACGGATGTTGCGCCCTGTAGATATCGATTATTCGGACGGCCATAACTTCTGGATCATTTAGAGTTACGGGAGCCATAACTTGTTAAAACAAAGGCCACGGTGAGTTCTACGGCTTTGACAGCTTTCAGCCATCAACGGATAGATTAATGCCCGAGAAGGACAACCCGAATCTCAATCGGGCCTCGTAAGTTTTTTACCCTTCGTTTTTTCGACACCGGATTTTTATGGTAAAAAGGGATTACCGTCCCTCGTCTCCGATTTACCATCGTTGGAGAGTGGTGCACCATGGTACTGTTCCGTTTCAAATCCATGCACGTATTTCTAAAAGTCGTACGGCACTGTTTCGCCATTTCGGACGGATGTTGCACCTTGCACCGCGGATGTTGCACCCTGTAGATATAGATTATTCGGACGGTCATAACTTCTGGCTCGTTTAGAGTTACGGGAGCCATAACCTGTCAAAACGAAGGCCACGGTGAGTTCTACAGCTTTGACAGCTTTCAGCCGTCAACGGATAGATTAATGCCCAAAAAGGACAACCCGAATCTCAATCGGGTCTCGTAAGTTTTTTACCCTTCGTTTTTTCGACACCGGATTTTAACGGTAAAACGGGATTACCGTGGCTCGTCTTCGATTTACCATCGCTAGAGAGTGGTGCACCATGGTACTGTTCCATTTCAAATCCATGCACGCATTTCTAAAAGTCGTACGGCACAATTTCTTCATTTCGGACGGATGTTGCACCTTGCACCGCGGATGTTGCACCCTGTAGATATCGATTATTCGGACGGCCATAACTTCTGGCTCGTTTTGAGTTACGGGAGCCATAACCTGTCAAAATGAAGGCCACGGTGAGTTCTACGGCTTTGACCACTTTCAGCCGTCAACGGATAGATTAATGCCCAAAAAGGGCAACCCGAATCTCAATCGGGTCTCGTAAGTTTTTTACCCTTCGTTTTTTCGACACCGGATTTTTACGGTAAAACGGGATTACCGTGGCTCGTCTTCGATTTACCATCGCTGGAGAGTGGTGCACCATGGTACTGTTCCGTTTCAAATCCATGCATGCATTTCTAAAAGTCGTACGGTACTGTTTCGCCATTTCGGACGGATGTTGCACCTTGCACCGCGGATGTTGCACCCTGTAGATATCGATTATTCGGACGGCCATAACTTCTGGCTCGTTTAGAGCTACGGGAGCCATAACCTGTCAAAACGAAGGCCACGGTGAGTTTTACGGCTTTGACCGCTTTCAGCCGTCAACGGATATATTAATGCCCAAAAAGGACAACCCGAATCTCAATCGGGCCTCGTAAGTTTTTTACCCTTCCTTTTTTCGACACCGGATTTTTACGGTAAAACGGGATTATCGTGCCTCGTCTTCGATTTAACATCGCTGGAGAGCGGTGCACCATGTTACTATTCCGTTTCAAATCCATGCACGCATTTCTAAAAGTCGTACGACACAGTTTCGCCATTTCGGACGGATGTTCCACCTTGCATCGCAGATGTTGCACCCTGTAGATATCGATTATTCGGACGGTCATAACTTCTGGATCGTTTAGAGTTACGGGTACCATAACCTGTCAAAACGAAGGCCACGGTGAGTTCTACGGCTTTGACAGCTTTTAACCGTCAACGGATAGATTAATGCCCAAAAAGGACCACCCGAATCTCAATCGGGTCTCGTTAGTTTTTTACCCATCGTTTTTTCGACGCCGGATTTTAACGATAAAACGGGATTACTATGGCTCGTCTTCGATTTACCATCGCTGGAGAGTGGTGCACCATGGTACTATTCCGTTTCAAATCCATGCACGCATTTCTAAAAGTCGTACGGCACTGTTTCGCCATTTCGGACGGATGTTGCACCTTGCACTGCGGATGTTGCACCCTGTAGACATCGATTATTCGAACGACCATAACTTCTGGCTCGTTTAGAGTTACGGGAGCCATAACCTGTCAAAACGAAGGCCACGGTGACTTCTACGGCTTCGACAGCTTTCAGCCGTCAATGGATAGATTAATGCCCGAAAAGGACAACCCGAATCTCAATCGGGTCTCGTAAGATTTTTGCCCTTCGTTTTTTTGACACCGGATTTTTACGGTAAAACGGGATTACCGTGGCTCGTCTTCGATTTACCATCGCTGGAGAGTGGTGCACCATGGTACTGTTCCATTTCAAATCCATGCACGCATTTCTAAAAGTCGTACGACGTTGTTTCGCCATTTCGGACGGATGTTGCACCTTGCACCGCGGATGTTGCACCCTGTAGATATCGATTATTCGGACGGCCATAACTTCTGGCTCGTTTAGAGTAAAGGGAGTCATAACCTGTCAAAACGAAGGCCACGGTGAGTTCTACGGCTTTGACCGCTTTCAGCCATCAACGGATAGATTAATGCCCGAAAAGGACAACCCGAATCTCAATCGGGCCTCGTAAGTTTTTTACCCTTCGTTTTTTCGACACCGGATTTTTACGGTAAAACGGGATTACCGTGGCTCGTCTTCGATTTACCATCGCTGGAGTGTGGTGCACAATGGTACTGTTCCGTTTCAAATCCATGCATGCATTTCTAAAAGTCGTACAGTACTGTTTCGCCATTTCAGACGGATGTTGCACCTTGCACCGCGGATGTTGCACCCTGTAGATTTCGATTATTCGGACGGCCATGACTTCTGGCTCGTTTAGAGTTACGGGAGCCATAACCTGTCAAAACGAAGGCCACGGTGATTTTTACCGCTTTGACCGCTTTCAGCCGTCAACAGATAGATTAATGCCCAAAAAGGACAACCCGAATCTCAATTGGGCCTCGTAAGTTTTTTACCCTTCGTTTTTTCGACACCGGATTTTTACGGTAAAACGGGATTACCGTGCCTCGTCTTCGATTTACCATCGCTGGAGAGTGGTGCACCATGGTACTGTTCCATTTCAAGTCCATGCACGCATTTCTAAAAGTCGTACGGCACTGTTTCGCCATTTCGGACGGATGTTGCACCTTGCAACGCGGATGTTGCGCCCTGTAGATAACGATTATTCTGACGGTCATAACTTCTGGCTCGTTTAGAGTTACGGGAGCCATAATCTGTCAAAACGAAGGTCACGGTGAGTTCTACAGCATTGACAGCTTTCAGCCGTCAACGGCTAGATTAATGCCCAAAAAGGACAACCCGAATCTCAATCGGGTCTCGTAAGTTTTTTACCCATCGTTTTTTCGACGCCGGATTTTAACGGTAAAACGGGATTACCGTGGCTCGTCTTCGATTTACCATCGCTGGAGAGTGGTGCACCATGGTACTATTCCGTTTCAAATCCATGCACGCATTTCTAAAAGTCGTACGGCACTGTTTCGCCATTTCGGACGGATGTTGCACCTTGCACCGCGGACGTTGCACCCTGTAGATATCGATTATTCGGACGGCCATAACTTCTGGCTCGTTTAGAGTTACGGGAGCCATAACCTGTCAAAACGAAGGCCACGGTGAGTTCTACGGTTTTGATAGCTTTCAGCCGTCAACAGATAGATTAATGGACGAAAAGGACAACCCAAATCTCAATCGGGTCTCGTAAGTTTTTTACCCTTCATTTTTTCGACACCGGATTTTAACGGTAAAATGGGATTACTATGGCTCATCTTCGATTTACCATCGCTGGAGAGTGGTGCACCGTGGTACTGTTCCGTATCAAATCCATGCATGCATTTCTAAAAGTCGTACCGCACTGTTTTGCCATTTCGGACGGATGTTGCACCTTGCACCGCGGATGTTGCACCCTGTAGATATCGATTATTCGGACGACCATAACTTCTGGCTCGTTTATAGTTACGGGAGCCATAACCTGTCAAAACGAAGGCCACGGTGAGTTTTACGGTTTTGATTGCTTTCAGCCGTCAACGGATAGATTAATGCCCAACAAGGACAACCCGAATCTCAATTGGGTCTCGTAAGTTTTTTACCCTTCGTTTTTTCGACACCGGATTTTAACGGTAAAAAGGGATTACCGTGCCTCGTCTTCGATTTACCATCGCTGGAGAGTGGTGCACCATGGTACTGTTCCGTTTCATGCCATGCACGCATTTCTAAAAGTCGTACGACACTGTTTTGCCATTTTGGATGGATGTTGCACCTTGCACCGCGGATGTTGCACACTTTAGATATCTATTATTCGCACGGCTATAACTTCTGGCTCGTTTAGAGTTACGGGAGCCATAAGCTGTCAAAACGAAGGCCACGGTGAGTTCTACGGCTTCGAAGCTTTCAGCCGTCAACGGATAGATTAATGCCCAAAAAGGACAACCCGAATCTCAATCGGGTCTCGTAAGTTTTTTACCCTTCGTTTTTTCGACACCGGATTTTAACGGTAAAACGGGATTACCGTGGCTTGTCTTCGATTTACCATCGCTGGAGGGTGGTGCACCATGGTACTGTTCCATTTCAAATCCATGCACACATTTTTAAAAGTCGTACGACACAATTTCGCCATTTCGGACGGATGTTGCCCCTTGCACCGCGGATGTTGCACCCTGTAGATATCGATTATTCGGACGGTCATAACTTCTGGCTCGTTTAGATTTACGGGAGCCATAACCTATCAAAACGAAGGCCACGGTGAGTTCTACGGCTTTGACAGCTTTCAGACGCCAACGGATAGATTAATGCCCAAAAAGGACAACCCGAATCTCAATCGGGTCTCGTAAGTTTTTTACCCTTCGTTTTTTCGACATCGGATTTTAACGGTAAAACGGGATTACCGTGGCTCGTCTTCGATTTACCATCGCTGGAGAGTGGTGCACCATGGTACTATTCCGTTTCAAATCCATGCATGCATTTCTAAAAGTCGTACGGCACTGTTTCGCCATTTCGGACGGATGTTGCAGCTTGAACCGCGGATGTTGCACCTTGTAGATATCGATTATTCGGACGGCCATAACTTCTGGCTCGTTTAGAGGTACGGGAGCCATAACCTATCAAACCGACGGCCACGGTGAGTTCTACGGCTTTGACAGCTTTCAGCCGTCAACGGATAGATTAATGCCCGAAAAGGACAACCCGAATCTCAATCGGGTCTCGTAAGTTATTTGCCTTTCTTTTTTTCGACACAGCGGTTGTTACGGTAAAACGGGATTACCGTGGCTCGTCTTCGATTTACCATCGCTGGAGAGTGGTGCACCATGGTACTGTTCCGTTTCAAATCCATGCACGCATTTCTAAAAGTCGTACGACACTGTTTCGCCATTTTGGACGGATGTTGCACCTTGCACCACGAATGTTGCACCCCGTAGATATCGATTATTCGAACGGCCATAACTTCTGGCTCGTTTAGAGTTACGAGAGCCATAACCTGTCAAAACGAAGGGCACGGTGAGTTCTACGGCATTGACCGCTTTCATCCGTCAACGGATAGATTAATGCCCGAAAAGGACAACCCGAATCTCAATCGGGCCTCGTAAGTTTTTTACCCTTCGATTTTTCGACACCGGATTTTTACGGTAAAACTGGATTACCGTGGCTCATCTTCGATTTACCATCGCTGGAGTGTGGTGCACCATGGTACTGTTCCGTTTCAAATCCATGCATGCATTTCTAAAAGTCGTACGGCACTGTTTCGCCATTTCGGACGGATGTTGCACCTTGCACCACGGATGTTGCACCCTGTAGATATCGATTATTCGGACGGCCATAACTTCTGGCTTGTTTAGAGTTACGGGAGCCATAACCTATCAAAACGAAGGCCACTGTGAGTTTTACGGCTTTGACCGCTTTCAGCCGTCAACGGATAGATTAATGCCCAAAAATGACAACTCGAATCTCAATCGGGCCTTGTAAGTTTTTTACCCTTCGTTTTTTCGACACCGGATTTTTACGGTAAAACGGGATTACCGTGCCTCGTCATCGATTTACCATCGATGGAGAGTGGTGCACCATGGTACTGTTCCGTTTCATATCCATGCACGCATTTCTAAAAGTCGTACGGCACTGTTTCGCCATTTCGGACGGAGTTTGCACCTTGCACCGCGGATGTTGCACCCTGTAGATATCGATTATTCGGACGGCCATAACTTCTGGCTCGTTTAGAGTTACGGGGGCCATAATCTGTCAAAACGAAGGTCACGGTGAGTTCTACGGCTTTGACAGCTTTCAGCCGTTAACGGACAGATTAATGCCCGAAAAGGACAACCCGAATCTCAATCGGGTCTCGTAAGTTTTTTACCCATCGTTTTTTCGACGTCGGATTTTAACGGTAAAACGGGATTACCGTGGCTCGTCTACGATTTACCATCGCTGGAGAGTGGTGCACCATGGTACTGTTCCGTTTCAAATCCATGCACGCATTTCTAAAAGTCGTACGACGCTGTTTCTCCATTTCGGACGGATGTTGCACCTTGCAACGCGGACGTTGCACCCTGTAGATATCGATTATTCGGACGGCCATAACTGTTGGCTCGTTTAGAGTTACGGGAGCCATAAACTGTCAAAACGAAGACCACGGTGAGTTCTACGGCTTTGACAGCTTTCAGCCATCAACGGATAGATTAATGCCCGAAAAGGACAACCCGAATCTCAATCGGGTCTCGTAAATTTTTTACCCTTCGTTTTTTCGACACCGGGTTTTAACGGTAAAACGGGATTAACGTGGCTCGTCTTCGATTTACCATCGCTGGAGTATGGTGAACCATGGTACTGTTCCGTTTCAAATCCATGCATGCATTTCTAAAAGTCGTACGGCACTGTTTCGCCATTTCAGACGGATGTTGCACCTTGCACCGCGGATGTTGCACCCTGTAGATATCGATTATTCGGACGGCCATAACTTCTGGCTCGTTTAGAGTTACGGAAGCCATAACCTGTCAAAACGAAGGACACGGTGAGTTCTACGGCTTTGACCGCTTTCAGCCATCAACGGATAGATTAATGCCCGAAAAGGACAAACCGAATCTCAATCGGGCCTCGTAAGTTTTTTACCCTTCGTTTTTTCGACACCGGATTTTTACGGTAAAACGGGATTACTGTGGCTCGTCTTCGATTTACCATCGCTGGAGTATGGTGAACCATGGTACTGTTCCGTTTCAAATCCATGCATGCATTTCTAAAAGTCGTACGGCACTGTTTCGCCATCTCGGGCGGATGTTGCACCTTGCACCGCGGATGTTGCACCCTGTAGATATCGATTATTCGGACGGCCATAACTTCTGGCTCGTTTAGAGTTACGGAAGCCATAACCTGTCAAAACGAAGGCCACGGTGAGTTCTACGGCTTTGACCGCTTTCAGCCGTCAACGGATAGATTAATGCCCGAAAAGGACAACCCGAATCTCAATCGGGCCTCGTAAGTTTTTTACCCTTCGTTTTTTCGACACCGGATTTTTACGGTAAAACGGGATTACCGTGGCTCGTCTTCGATTTACCATCGCTGGAGTATAGTGAACCATTGTACTGTTCCGTTTCAAATCCATGCATGCATTTCTAAAAGTCATACGGCACTGTTTCGCCATTTCGGACGGATGTTGCACCTTGCACCGCGGATGTTGCACCCTGTAGATATCGATTATTCGGACGGCCATAACTTCTGGCTCGTTTAGAGTTACGGGAGCCATAACATGTCAAAACGAAGGCCACGGTGAGTTTTACGGCTTTGACCGCTTTCAGCCGTCAACGGATAGACTAATGCCCAAAAAGGACAACCTGAATCTCAATCGGGCCTCGTAAGTTGTTTACCCTTCGTTTTTTCGACACCGGATTTTTATGGTAAAACGGGATTACCGTGCCTCGTCTTCGATTTTCCATCGCTGGAGAGTGGTGCACCATGGTACTGTTCCGTTTCAAATCCATGCACGCATTTCTAAAAGTCGTACGGCACTGTTTCGCCATTTCGGACGAATGTTGCACCATGCACCGCGGATGTTGCACCCTGTAGATATCGATTATTCGGACGGTCATAACTTCTGGCTCATATAGAGTTACGGGAGCCATAACCTGTCAGAACGAAGGCCACGGTGAGTTCTACGGCTTTGATAGTTTTCGGCCATTAATGGATAGATTAATGTCCAAAAAGGACAACCCAAATCTCAATCGGGTCCCGTAAGTTTTTTACCCTTCGTTTTTTCGACACCGAATTTTAATGGTAAAACGGGATTACCGTGGCTCGTCTTCGATTTACCATCCCTGGAGAGTGGTGCACCATGGTACTGTTCCATTTCAAATCCATGCACGCATTTCTAAAAGTCGTACGGCACAATTTCGCCATTTCGGACGGATGTTGCACCTTGCACCGCGGATGTTGCCCCCTGTAGATATCGATTATTCTGACGGCCATAACTTCTGGCTCGTTTAGAGTTACGGGAGCCATAACCTGTCAAAACGAAGGCCACGGTGAGTTCTACGGCTTTGACAGCTTTCAGCCGTCAATGGATAGATTAATGGCCGAAAAGGACAACCCGAATCTCAATCGGGTCTCGTAAGATTTTTGCCCTTCGTTTTTTCGACACCGGATTTTTACAGTAAAACGGATTACCGTGCCTCGTCTTCGATTTACCATCACTGGCGAGTGGTGCACCATTGTACTATTCCGTTTCAAATCCATGCACGCATTTCTAAAAGTCGTACGACACTGTTTCGCCATTTCGGACGGATGTTGAACGATGCACCCTGGATGTTGCACCCTGTTATCCCGCTTTTTGGCAAAGCCGCGATACCAAAAGATCGATCAGAAACGAAGGACAGTTCGCCTCAGAGGTTGATCGTACTTCCTTTCGCCATGGATATCACTGAATTTTATCCGAGTCCAGATTGAGCTATAATTGATAGGACACGGCAAGAAAGGCCACGGGAGTCAGCATTTCAAATTTCAAGTCGATCCGAGTTCGTATGCTCAAGTTATGATCGAGGCAACTTGGAGGGAACACACTGGTTTCGAACCCATAATGATGGTTGTCTTCGAATCCATCGTCACGCCCCAGTTCGAAACCATCTCCTTCGAACCTGTCGAATCCCCCACGGGTTCGACTCCATTACTTTCGAACCCACCGGACATGCATGCTTCGAAACCATCCATAAGCTTCGTTCGAACCCATCCCTGAAGTCATGTTCGAACCCATCACAAAGGCCTTCTTCGAACCCATCCGTGATGCCATGTGCGAACCCATCCTGTGTTGCCTTGTTCGAACCCACTGGGTCAACCAACGTGTCTTCCATCGGTTCGAAATCACCGAGATACACGGAGTCGAAGCGGTCAACATGGAGTGAAGTCCGGATCGATTCGAAGTTTGCGCTCCATGTCACCACGAAGTCGCGTGCCATGATGGATTCGAAACCATCGTTTCGAATACAGGGGTTCGAACCAGACAGCTATGCCGAAGGCCCAATTTCGAACCCATGATATCTCCTAGCCTATTGATCCAAATGCCATGAAATTTTCTCAGATGTTTGCATACATGTTGAAGAATGTCCACGCCAAATTTCACCTCGATTGGATGATTTCTTGATCGGTTCGAATGGAGTTCGAACCGATGCCAAAGTGGGCCCAAACTTCCTGAGACCGTGCATGTGGGCCCCCTCACGTGCCAGACGTGGTCTCCCGAGTTTTCAGTGAAATATCAGCAGCCTACGCCTATAAATAGAGCCCCATGGCCAACAGAAAAGGGATCTTTTGACTCTGAGACGCCGAGACTCTGCCGGATCAAGATCTCCATCATCCTATATCGTAACTTGATTGTTGATTTCGAATTTCCAGTTGTAACTTGCTGTGGATCGCTGTAACAACTTGTAATCATTGAAAGAGAATCAATAAAACATCAGAAAACTTCACAGTGGACGTAGGCAACACGCCGAACCACTATAAATCGCTTGTCTACGCATTTATTTTACTGTTGATTGGAGTTTTTGTTAGATAATATCTGTTTTGAACTTGCATTCTTGACTATTATCTCTTCAACGACTCCCGAAGAGTGTTGTGCCCAATTTTGACACAAACACTTTGGTGCTTTCACCGAGAAAACCCAGATTTCTCCTGCTCGTTGGATCTGTCATCGATACCGGATTGAATAAATCTAAGGGAGAGATCCAGATCGTTAAGTCCAATTTCTTTCCCTTCTATTCAGATTTGCATAAAGTCTAGGAAAGGAACTCAACTCTAAAGATGGTTAGCACAAGAACCACCTCAAACGCCGTCAATCAAGAAGAACAGGATAGACAGAATCCTGCCCCTCTACCTCCATCTAATCAAGATGCCGCTAGGCACCCAGAGCCGTCGGGTCCGGTTACCCGACAAGAATTGCAGTTGTTACTCCAAGAGCTGACCCAGAGTCGGCGACAACTAGAAGAACAGCTGCGCGCTAACGCTGAGTTAATTAACAAGCTGGATCGCCAAAAACAAAAAAGATCCATGAGAGATCGTGCTTATCGCTCTTCCAACGAAAGTTCTTCATCTTCTGATTATCATAACCGACCTCCACAACCCCGGTTAGATGAGGGTCGCATGCCACCCGCTGGAAACCAACCGATATTGACCGTTGGACAAATAAGAGTTGGTCCGTCAGCCAGTTTCCAAACCGGACCCTCCTCCCGAGGGGGTGCCATTCCTCACCACGCCGCTGAATACCGCATCGCCAGCGTTGCGGCTGAACCAGGGGTTGACGCTCGAGATCAGTCGGACCCGGACCTTCGTCAAAGCGGTCATACTCCTGAACCGTACGTCCCAGAGGACTATGAGCCGAGAAGGCAAGATGTGAACCGTCAGCGATATCCGGTTCAAACCCGAAGTATGGAACGTGACCTTGCTCCGGCGCAAATGCCGGATCTTTCAACTATGATACGTCAGATGATTCGTGAGAGTCAGGGATTCACAAACGACGATTGGGGAGTTTCCCGAAGTCACACTCCCTTTACGGACGACATTCTTAATGCTGAACCCCCACGGCGATTCCGAATGCCCACTCTGCCCATGTATGAGGGAAACTCCGGTCCCAATCAACATATTCTAAAATATGAATGGTCGATGACGGCTGCCAGAGCCGACGACGCTGTGAAATGTCGTAGTTTCCCCATATCCCTGGGGGGCATCGCCACCATGTGGTTCACCCGATTGCCTCCTCGATCCGTCTCCTCATTCGACCAGCTGGCCACAAAATTCGTTGAGCAATTCCGCGTGCACGTCGCGAGGCCGAAAGATGTCAACACTCTATCTAGTGTCACACAAGCTCCCGGAGAGACACTCAGACACTACTTAGAAAGATTCCATACTTCATGTGCGGAGATTAGTAATCCAAATGATAACTCCATCCTTATGGCGTTAACTAAGGGGATCGACCCCGATTCTGAATTTGGCAATTGGCTAGCTGGGAAACCACCTGCGTCATTGGACCGTTTCCATGCCAAAGCAGCTCAATTCCTAAGACGGGAAGACGCGAAACAGTCTAGGAAGCAAACTGACGCAGGATCAAATGCGGGAGGAACCCAAAGCAATGTTGCAATAAAACAATCCGGTGAGAGCTCCGGAAAAGTTCAGTTGAACATTAAAAATAAACAAGCTCGGCAAAGAGAGAGCGTGAATCTACTTAAAAAACAAGATCAAAATCGCGGTCCGCAACGCAAAAATCCGAAGTTCGACAGTTATACTCCTTTGAATACTTCATTGGAGGACTTGTATTTGCGGACCCGTAATGCGGTTCAATATGAAAAACCTGCTCCAAGACAGTCGTCGGAGAGACAAATCCAGACGGGAAAATTTTGCAGGTTCCATGAAGGCTACGGGCATGATACGAACGAGTGTCGTCACCTACAGGATCTTGTCGAAAAACTGGTCAGAGAAGGGAAACTGGAACAGTTTGTGCGGACACCGCAGCCCAGAGATGCGGGCCCATCCAATCCAATCAATGAACCCAGTCGACCGAGGCAGGAGGACTCGACTTGTCCCCGTGGGAGATTGGTGATAAACGCCATCAGTGGCGGACCCACTCATTTAGAAGCCTGGAACAACGAAGAGCCTCGTCACTGTCACACATGACAGGCTCCTTCAATTCATGAATACTTTACAATTTCTTTTATGTTCTGAATTTTGAATTTGTAATAAGGCACTGACTTTGCCACATTTTCTCATTTCAGCAAATGAAATGCTATCTCTTCAAGCTAAAGCTGTGATTCACCGAATACAACATTCAACAATCACGACACACGAAGAGCTAAGTTCCATCGAACAATGGAATTTATTCAAATAGCGAGTGACTGCGTTATAACCGGCCACTCACTAAGTGAAACCCCAACTCGGGGGCAAGCCAACACATCGAAGGCTGAACTGGACCAACACACGACAGTCCATTCCATAATTCGTTCCCGAAGTGCGAACGGACTCCAACTTCCCACAGCGTGAATTGGAGTATAAACATTCCATAATTCGTTCCGGAGTGCGAACGGACTCCAACTTCCCACAGCGCGAATTGGAGTATAAACATTTAACAATTCGTTCCCGGAGTGCGAACGGACTCCAACTTCCCACAGCGTGAATTGGAGTATAAACATTCCATAATTCGTTCCGGAGTGCGAACGGACTCCAACTTCCCACAGCACGAATTGGAGTATAAACATTTAACAATTCGTTCCCGGAGTGCGAACGGACTCCAACTTCCCACAGCGTGAATTGGAGTATAAACATTTAACAATTCGTTCCCGGAGTGCGAACGGACTCCAACTTCCCACAGCGTGAATTGGAGTATAAACATTTAACAATTCGTCCCGGAGTGCGAACGGACTCCAACTTCCCACAGCGTGAATTGGAGTATAAACATTCCATAATTCGTTCCCGGAGTGCGAACGGACTCCAACTTCCCACAGCACGAATTGGAGTATAAACATTTAACAATTCGTTCCCGGAGTGCGAACGGACTCCAACTTCCCACAGCGTGAATTGGAGTATAAACATTTAACAATTCGTTCCCGGAGTGCGAACGGACTCCAACTTCCCACAGCGTGAATTGGAGTATAAACATTCCATAATTCGTTCCCGGAGTGCGAATGGACTCCAACTTCCCACAGCGCGAATTGGAGTATAAACATTTAACAATTCGTTCTCGGAGTGCGAACGGACTCCAACTTCCCACAGCGTGAATTGGAGTATAAACACTTAACAATTCGCTCCCGGAGTGCGAACGGACTCCAACTTCCCACAGCGTGAATTGGAGTATAAACATTTAACAATCGTTCCCGGAGTGCGAACGGACTCCAAATTCCCGGAGCGTGAATTGGAGTATAAACACTTAACAATTCGTTCCCTGAGCGCGAACGGGCTCCAAATTCCCGCAGCGCGAATTGGAGTATAAACATTTAATAATTCGTTCCCACTGCGCGAACCAACCCATCAATGCGGACTCCAAATTCCCAGAATGTGGATTGGAGTATAAAACATCAATTCAAAGTTCCCGGAGCGCGAACCGAAGCATCCGTGCAAACTTCAGATTCCCGAAGTGCGAGTTGGAGTATAAACGTCAATTCCGGGTTCCTGAAGTACGAACCCAAACATACATGTTTTATCCAAGCTCCCGGCGTGTGAATTGGAGCACCAACACCAAGTCAAAGTTCCCGTAGTGCGAACTAAAGCGTTAATACTAACTCCGAGTTAGTAGAGTGCAAGTTGGAATGTGAACACCATTCCCAAGTTCCCGGAGCGCGAACCATGTTACAAGCATCAATAACACTTGAACTCCTGGAATGCAAACCAGGTTATCGACCTCAAATTACTCTAAGTCCCCGGAAGGCGGACCTGTGCTCAAGACTTGCAACAAGTGCGATCAACCATCATAAATACAAATGTTGTTCCCCAAAACTAGGGGGCACGAAAGCTAAATATTAATCACTAACCGAAGTGATGCAACGTCCGAAGTCAACTCATTCATCAGTCACGACGTGTGACCAAGATCTTCAGACTTGGAAAATGAGACGAACTCTACTTAAACAATAAAAACACCACAAGTACACCGGACCGAAAACAAGACACTGCAAGTACTTAAGCACAAATGAAACAAGAGTTGAAACAAAGAAATAAAATTTTTATTTCAACTAACTTAAAACAAGGACTTACACGCAGATAAGTTCTTCCAAAGAAGAATGCCTACTAGCAGGGGCCGAACCTGCATCTATACACGACCTACTAACAAAAAACGAAGACAAGTACCTATCTACCAAAACATCTACTTAAGAAGCTGATTTATTTCTTCTTTTTCCTTCTTACTAGTGGCACATCATCAGTGTCACTAGGGATAGAGATTCTTCATTTTGAATGTCTCCTCTCCGGCGGTGGCTCTTCGGCTGGGGGCATGATGTCAATATCCTCCTCGGAGCTTGAATCTACATGGAGGCTACCTGCCGGAGGAGTAGAGGGAACTGGATCCGTAACGGAAGTTGAGATCGTGCCACCCGATGGTGCTACCGTAGAAGGTGCTGGACTCTGCACCGTCGTACTGCCACTGAAGGTACCGCTACGCCCCGCAGCCTCTATTTCGGCGTTAATCTCAGCCAAAATTTCTTCATCACGAGTCGCATGGGCTTGGCTGGGGGCATCTTCGGCCTGCATCGAAGAACTTGAAGACGGCGGGAGGCTACTAACGATGATAAATGGCAAGTCAGAGAAAGAACCACCCTGCTCACCGAGCAGTTCGCTCACCATTTGTTCGTCAGCAGATAAGGATCCCCCCTGCACCGCCTCAGCAGATACCACGGTTACAACAGTAGTCTCGGTAGCGATGGCCTTATCTCCTCTGCTTGATTTTTCAGCCACAACCGTCGGCGCAACTCCGGTCACTATGCAAAAAATTAAGAAGTTATTAAAAAACTGCTACAAAACAAACGCTCTATTCAGAATACGCTTGAGATAACTTCGGAATACCTTCCCCAGTTTCGCTCGCAGACGGCTGAACGGCCTCGGAAGTACGCTCATGAATATGAGATAAGCGCGGTTGTTCCGGGTCGTAAGCAGGAACAGGTTGCAAACTGACCACAGATACAGGCATCGATGAAGATGGTGTGGTGACTTCAGTGACAGCAGAATGGTGCTCAACGCCTGACCCCTCTCCGACTTCCAGGGAACGACCACCGAACATTTCCTTCTCATGAGCGATGATAGCGTCGTGAAGAACCTTCTTCTCATCGTCTGTAAGCAGCCGATTCTCCAGTTCGAATCGATCGACCGCTTCACCTGGGTGCGCTTCCTCTTCCTCCTCGACCAATCGGTCCCAAGCGCTACGAAGGTGAACTGGATAATCTTGAAGCCAGGCCAAGTTTCTGTGCTTTAACACATTGGCGTTGTAAGTTATGAGCAAATCTTCGATATCGGCCTCTAGCCTGGCCTCTGCATTAT
Organism: Allium cepa; assembly: GCA_030765085.1. NCBI lineage: Eukaryota > Viridiplantae > Streptophyta > Magnoliopsida > Asparagales > Amaryllidaceae > Allium > Allium cepa. The sequence goes on from CM060934.1 coordinate 3,539,237, forward strand.
GAACCTTCTCCTCCACCTCTGCTTCGACCGCCTGGACTTTGGCCACGGCCACATCTCTCTCAGTGCGAAGCACTACGGCTTGCTCGCAGGCCTCTTGCGCCGTGTTATGCGCGTCATCTCTATCTTTAATAATTTCAGCAAATTTGGCCTTGAGCTCGTTAAGTTCTTTTAACGCCGCATCCCGCTCGGCAGTGACGACAGTGTTCCGGTGGCCCATGTCTTCCACCGTAACGTAGTGCTCCTTTTTCATTCTATCCATGGCTGCTTGAGCTTCGTCGACCTTTGTAAGAGCCTCCATCTCCGACTTTCGAGACGATTCAGCCTCGGTGTTCAACACTTGTATGATACGGTCTCTATGAGCCAGCTCAGTTTGAAGCTTTTCAATGGTAGCAGCTCGTTCGAAGGCCAACGCCGATGCCTTATCGGTCGCCCTATACCATGCCTTGTATTGGGAGTAAAAGTCATGAACATAGTCGAGCGCTAACCGCTCAGCCTCCGGGGGGACCCTTTTCAGGTTCGGGGGAAAGACGTAGTCGTCGAAGCAGATATTCAGGAACTCCCTTTTTAGTTGCGCAAGTCTAATTGCCCCTTCTCCCGAGATCTCTGTAGGAGGCTGCTCTGCGACTATCGGGGTCATTGCCTCGGATCGGGAAGCTTGAGAAGCCGACGTGTATCGAGAGGACTCGGAAGGATGAGGGACATGAGCAGGAGGTTGTACGGGATCTCTGGAAGGAGGAGGAGTACGCGACCGCGATCGACGCTTATAGCCCCTGTCCGTGTCATATCTCTCGTGACTAGAATACCCAGAGTGTCCCTGGTCATAATACCTAGGACGCCCCTGATCATAACCTCTATCCCCTTCGCGCCTACGCGAATCGTAATATGAAGGCTTGCGGGCGTGTCGAAGACTCCCAAGCATCGAGCCTCGCTTAGACATGATATCTGCGAAGCAAAGTAAAATAGAATTAATCACCTTTCAAAACAAATAGTTTTCAGTCAAAGGTTATGTAGTGTCGTGAAATGTGTATGAATATGCATTCCCCCCGACCAACCGGAAGTGTCGACCTCGCTAGTAATAAGAGGCTCGTTCAATTCTAAGGTGCGATGGAATTCCTCCAACCCGGCATCATGTTGAAAAGACACATCGTCCGGGATTGGAAGAACGGCAAGCCCTTCAAAAAGATTTTCAGTTCTCGGAGGAGACGTCTCCGAGATTCTAACTCCGGGAGCAGAACGGGCCGTGACGACCGATTTCCATCTCCCCTTCTTACTTGACTTAACCATGGCAGCCTTGCCTTTTCTCTGCTCCGCGACATCCGGAGCAGCGTCAGTAGGCCCGGTCAGCGGCTCGTCATCAGTGTGGGTTCTTTCAGAGTCCGCTTCCTAAGCTGTGGTAACTCTGGGTTTCTTGTGCTTGACTCGTTTCTTCGAGACGACCCATAGTGCCACTTCAAAGCTTATGCTCTGCCCTTGTTCGATCAAACCGCAGGCCCGGAGAATCCTATCCGTCAATAACACATCGATATCCCTATCTCCATCCGGGACTTCTCGAAGCACTCGCACCATCTCCCTAAAGTGCTCGCCTTCAGGTCGCTGAATCACCGCTGCAAAAAAGGATAAAACATAAATTCCACTTCGGCTGCGATTGCCATAGTAATTATTTACGAACTCAACTATACTCACGTCTGAATAGCCATCGTCGGGCGAATCCAGGAGGACATCTGACATAAAACCATTATGTCCTATAATAGCTCAACCTGGTCCAAGACCCGGTAACCACTTGGCAGTTTCTCACCGCTTCCAGGAATGTAAAGGAGGGATAATCACCCCGAGTTTTGAAATTGAATAAGTATCTGATCTCAATCGGGAGCGGTGGTCGATGGAGATATTCCATAAATGCGATGAACACGCTATTGATCGATGCATATCCGTTCGGGTGCAGCTGGGATGGGGCGATCTTCAAGAACGACAATACTTCCCTTATGTACTCGTTGAATGGTGGAAGTGTCCCGGCCGCGCACGCGTGGCGGTTAAATGCCGTATATCCCTCCGGTGGATTATGCGGTCTATCATTCGGCCCCGGCAGTAACACATCATCCAATGACAAGCCGTGCCTCAAACATATTCTCCCCAACATGTCTTCAGAGATATTCGATGGAACGGAGTCCGATGGATTGGCAATGAACGACGCATCGGGAAGTTCGTCCGGAGCTGGACCAATGATCTCAGGATCTTTATCCGGAACCTCTAGTCTCGGAGAGACTGTACCTTGAATCTCCTGCTGCTGTGAACTTGAAGGTTCCATAACTAGCTAACTCATGAGAAACCATCGTTAGATGACAAAGAACCCGTGTGTTCCCCAGTGTAACGTGTATGAATGTGTGTGGTACCGTGCCATGCATTACTTGAATAAATGTTGCAGAGTTAAAGTAAATATGCAAACGACAAAGCTACGGAGTCCAGCTATAATGACCGTCATCGCTGACCGTCTTCACTAAATCACTTATATGACGGAAGACGGTTCGAATAGAAGTTGTTATAGTTCCATCGACGAGCTTCAAAAGGCAATCAAATATGCAGTTCAATATTCAAGTCCAAATATGCAGGAATGAAGCTCGTCGGAGTTATGCTTGAAAAATTTCGAATTTTGGAATCCATCATATAGGGTTCGAAACCATCACAAAGACCTCGTTCGAACCCAACCGAACACCTCTTTGTTCGAACCCATGCGTTCGAACCCATCCTGACGTAGTTTCGAACCCACCCTGAATTCGCTCCGAAACCATGAAGTTAAACGCGCTTCGAACCGATAGTCAGACGGCAAGTTCGAACCGCTCACTGCTTGACGAGTTCGAACCGATAAGGAAACTTCAACTCCACATCATCCACTTTTGAAATGATCTGCTTCGTATCGATACGAAGTTGTGGACTTCGAAACGATAGCCTATGGGTTCGAATCCATCGATTCGAATGGATCCCTCGAATCCCCTAATCGATGCGAACTGCGCATCCAAATAAAGACATCCCAAGGATCGATTCGAAATCCAATGAAAAGACGCCACCGTCATCGATTCGAACTCAAGCCCACGCATCGGTTCGAATCCTTCCCAAACCAGATCTGGTTTTGTCAACCTCGAGGCCATGCAATCGATAAACAGAAATGGGTTCGAAATCACTTCGCCCTTTGAATCCGAGGATAATTACCTAATTTGAACGATAGATTCGAGAGATTGAAGGCTTGAATCTGGATTGATTCGGTGATACGACACAGTGTTTCCCCTTTTTATGCTTCGAAACGATACACTGCGCAGTAGAAAGCAAGCGAGAGTAAAAGTAAAAAGTGAAAAAGTGGCAGGCCCACTGCTATTTATATGGGGGGTTGCTGATGACCGCATCGATTCGAGTTCCGGTAAAGTTGACCGATTACAACAGGTCAGAAGGCAGAATCGTTTCGAAATCTACTTTCGAGCCCATACGCTTGAGGCTCCATCGTGTGAAGCACACTGACCACTGCCGTGAACAAAAGTTTCGTACCCATCCAAATCATCGATTCGAAGATCAGTTTCGAACCAACGAAACGAACTACTAGTTCGAAACCATCCTCTCACATCGTTTCGAATGTCAGTTTCGAACCCATCACAGCACAAGTATACTCCATCCTTTCAGACCGGTTCGAAAGTCAACTTCGAATCCACCATAGCACGAGTATACTCCATCGGTTCAAATGTAGATTTCGAATCCATCAATGCTCCAACGCATCGATTCGAAGTCTCATATTCACGCAACCCATCATTGCACGGGCATATTGCATCCATACAAACTTGGATTTCGAACCCATCAATGCTCGAACGCATCGGTTTGAAACATTACACTCGCGCAATGCAAATTCGATTCCTTTAACCTTCTACATCGGTTCAGGAGAGGATCGATACGAAGGAACCTTTCAAAACAACCATCAAGCGTTGTCTCAATTCAAATTTCAAAATCGATTCAGGAGAGAATCGATACGAAATTCTATAGCAAACCAAACTGACAACGACTCGTGGACGCACGACGTTTACAAGGTTCAAATCAACATATGTGCACACATGTCGGACTAACATTCGATTTTGAATATTCATAGGGATCGAACACTCATCCTATTACAAATGCGACAGCCAACGGCTAAGCACTATTATACAGCAATCAATCACATCAACGCAAGGTTACAGCAGTACAGCATACGAGTTTCGACGAAAAAAGAGAGCCATGATTGTTCAGATAGAAATGGCAGCTATTCAAAGCACGTCATGTTCCCACAAGACGTACTTTAGGGGGCAAAATGTTATTCCGCTTTTTGGCAAAGCCGCGATACCAAAAGATCGATCAGAAACGAAGGACAGTTCGCCTCAGAGGTTGATCGTACTTCCTTTCGCCATGGATATCACTGAATTTTATCTGAGTCCAGATTGAGCTACAATTGATAGGACACGGCAAGAAAGGCCATGGGAGTCAGCATTTCAAATTTCAAGTCGATCCGAGTTCGTATGCTCAAGTTATGATCGAGGCAACTTGGAGGGAACACACTGGTTTCGAACCCATAATGATGGTTGTCTTCGAATCCATCGTCACGCCCCAGTTCGAAACCATCTCCTTCGAACCCTTCGAATCCCCCACGGGTTCGACTCCATTACTTTCGAACCCACCGGACATGCATGCTTCGAAACCATCCATAAGCTTCGTTCGAACCCATCCCTGAAGTCATGTTCGAACCCATCACAAAGGCCTTCTTCGAACCCATCCGTGATGCCATGTGCGAACCCATCCTGTGTTGCCTTGTTCGAACCCACTGGGTCAACCAACGTGTCTTCCATCGGTTCGAAATCACCGAGATACACGGAGTCGAAGCGGTCAACAAGGAGTGAAGTCCGGATCGATTCGAAGTTTGCACTCCACGTCACCACGAAGTCGCGTGCCATGATGGATTCGAAACCATCGTTTCGAATACAGGGGTTCGAACCAGACAGCTATGCCGAAGGCCCAATTTCGAACCCATGATATCTCCTAGCCTATTGATCCAAATGCCATGAAATTTTCACAGATGTTTGCATACATGTTGAAGAATGTCCACGCCAAATTTCACCTCGATTGGATGAATTCTTGATCGGTTCGAATGGAGTTCGAACCGATGCCAAAGTGGGCCCAAACTTCCTGAGACCGTGCATGTGGGCCCCCTCACGTGCCAGACGTGATCTCCCGAGTTTTCAGCGAAATATCAGTAGCCTACGCCTATAAATAGAGCCCCAAGGCCAACAGAAAAGGGATCTTCTGACTCTGAGACGCCGAGACTCTGCCGGATCAAGATCTCCATCATCCTATATCGTAACTTGATTGTTGATTTCGAATTTCCAGTTGTAACTTGCTGTGGATCGCTGTAACAACTTGTAATCATTGAAAGAGAATCAATAAAACATCAGAAAACTTCAAAGTGGACGTAGGCAACACGCCGAACCACTATAAATCGCTTGTCTACGCATTTATTTTACTGTTGATTGGAGTTTTTGTTAGATAATATATGTTTTGAACTTGCATTCTTGACTATTATCTCTTCAACGACTCCCGAAGAGTGTTGTGCCCAATTTTGACACAAACACACCCTGTAGATATCGATTATTCGGACGATCATAACTTCTGGCTTGTTTAGAGTTACGGGAGCCATAACCTATCAAAAGAAGGCCACGGTGAGTTCTACGGCTTCGACAGCTTTCATCCGTCAACGGATGATTAGTGCCCGAAAAGGACAGCCCGAATCTCAATTGGGTCTCGGAAGTTTTTTACCCTTCCTTTTTTCGACACTGGATTTTTACGATAAAACGGGATTACCGTGCCTCGTCTTCGATTTACCATCGCTGGAGAGTGGTGCACCATGGTACTGTTCCGTTTCAAATCCACACACGCATTTCTAAAATCGTACGCCATTATTTTGCCATTTCGGACGGATGTTGCACCTTCCACCGCAGATGTTGCACCATGTAGATATCGATTATTCGAACGGCCATAACTTCTGGCTCATTTAGAGTTACGGGAGCTATAACCTGTCAAAACGAACGCCACGGTAAGTTCTACGGCTTTGACAGCTTTCAGCCGCCAACGGATAGATTAATGCCCAAAAAGGACAACCCGAATCTCAATCGGGTCTCGTAAGTATTTTACCCTTCGTTTTTTCGACACCGGATTTTTACGGTAAAACGGGATTACCGTGCCTCGTCTTCGATTTACCATCGCTGGAGAGTGGTGCGCCATGGTACTGTTGCTTTTCAAATCCACGCACACATTTCTAAAAGTCTTTACGCCACTGTTTCGCCATTTCGGACGGATGTTGCACCTTGCACCGCGGATGTTGCACCCTGTAGATATCGATTATTAGGACGGCCATAACTTCTGGCTCGTTTAGAGTTACGGGAGTAATAACCTGTCAAAATGAAGGCCACGGTGAGTTCTACGGCTTCTACAGCTTTCATCCGTCAACGGATAGATTATAGCCCGGAAAGGACAACCCGAATCTCAATCGGGTCTTGTAATTTTTTTACCCTTCGTTTTTTCGACACCGGATTTTTACGGTAAACGGGATTACCGTGGCTCGTCTTCGATTTACCATCGCTGGAGAGTGGTGCACCATGGTACTGTTCCGTTTCAAATCCATGCATGCATTTCTAAAAGTCGTAAGGCACTGTTTCGCAATTTCGGACGGATGTTGCACCTTGCACCGCGGATGTTGCACCCTGTAGATATCGATTATTCGGACGGCCATAACTTCTGGCTCGTTTAGAGCTACGGGAGCCATGACCTGTCAAAATGAAGGCCACGGTGAGTTTTACGGCTTTAACCGCTTTCAGCTGTTAACGGATAGATTAGTGCCTAAAAAGGACAACTCGAATCTCAATCGGGCCTCGTAAGTTTTTTACCCTTCGTTTTTTCGACACCGGATTTTTACGGTAAAACGGGATTATCGTGCCTCGTCTTCGATTTACCATCGCTGGAGAGTGGTGCGCCATGGTACTATTCCGTTTCAAATCCATGCACGCATTTCTAAAAGTCGTACGGCACTGTTTCGCCGTTTCGGACGGATGTTGCACCATGCACCGCGGATGTTGCACCCTATAGATATCGATTATTCGGACGGTCATAACTTCTGGCTCGTTTAGAGTTACGGGAACCATAACCTGTCAAAACGAAGGCCACAGTGAGTTCTACGGCGTTGATAGCTTTTAGCCGTCAACGGATAGATTAATGCCCAAAAAGGACAACCCGAATCTCAATCTGGTCTCGTTAGTTTTTTACCCATCGTTTTTTCGACGCCGGATTTTAACGATAAAACGGGATTACTGTGGCTCGTCTTCGATTTACCATCGCTGGAGAGTGGTGCACCATGGTACTGTTCCGTTTCAAATCCATGCATGCATTTCTAAAAGTCGTAATGCACTGTTTCGCAATTTCGGACGGATGTTGCACCTTGCACCGCGGATGTTGCACCCTGTAGATATCGATTATTCAGACGGCCATAACTTCTGGCTCGTTTAGAGCTACGGGAGCCATGACCTGTCAAAATGAAGGCCACGGTGAGTTTTACGGCTTTGACCGCTTTCAGCCGTCAATGGATAGATTAATGCCCAAAAAGGACAACCCGAATCTCAATCGGGCCTCGTAAGTTTTTTACCCTTCCTTTTTTCGACACCGGATTTTTACGGTAAAACGGGATTATCGTGCCTCGTCTTCGATTTACCATCGCTCGAGAGTGGTGCGCCATGGTACTATTCCATTTCAAATCCATGCACGCATTTCTAAAAGTCGTACGGCACCGTTTCCCCGTTTCGGACGGATGTTGCACCATGCACCGCGGATGTTGCACACTATAGATATCGATTATTCGGACGGTCATAAATTCTGGCTCGTTTAGAGTTACGGGAACCATAACCTGTCAAAACGAAGTCCACGGTGAGTTCTACGGCGTTGACAGCTTTTAGCCGTCAACGGATAGATTAATGCCCAAAAAGGACAACCCGAATCTCAATCTGGCCTCGTTAGTTTTTTACCCATCGTTTTTTCGACGCCGGATTTTAACGATAAAACAGGATTACTGTGGCTCGTCTTCGATTTACCATCGCTGGAGAGTGATGCACCATGTTACTGTTCCATTTCAAATCCATGCACGCATTTCTAAAAGTCGTACGACACTGTTTCGCCATTTCGGACGGATGTTGCAACTTGCACCGCGGACGTTGCACCCTGTAGATATCGATTATTCGGACGGCCATAACTTCTGGCTTGTTTAGAGTTACGGGAGCCATAACCTGTCAAAACGAAGGCCTCGGTGAGTTCTATGGCTTTGACAGCTTTCAGCCGTCAACGGATAGATTAATGCCCGAAAAGGACAACCCGAATCTCAATCGGGTCTCGTAAGTTTTTTACCCTTCGTTTTTTCGACACCGTATTTTAACGGTAAAACGGGATTACCGTGGCTCGTCTTCGATTTACCATCGCTGGAGAGTGGTGCACCATGGTACTGTTCCGTTTCAAATCCATGCATGCATTTCTAACAGTCGTACGACACTGTTTCGCCATTTCGGACGGATGTTGCACCTTGCACCGCGGATGTTGCACCCTGTAGATATCGATTATTCGGACGGCCATAACTTCTGGCTCGTTTAGAGTTACGGGAGCCATAACCTGTCAAAACGAAGGCCATGGTGAGTTCTACGGCTTTGACAGCTTTCAGCCGTCAATGGATAGATTAATGCCCGAAAAGGACAACCCGAATCTCAATCAGGTCTCGTATGATTTTTTCCCTTCGTTTTTTCGACACCGGATTTTTACAGTAAAACGGATTATCGTGCCTCGTCTTCGATTTTCCATCGCTGGAGAGTGGTGCACCATGGTACTATTCCGTTTCAAATCCATGCACGCATTTCTAAAAGTCGTACGGCACTGTTTCGCCATTTCGGACGGATGTTGCACCTTGCACCGCGGATGTTGCACCCTGTAGATATCGATTATTCGGACGATCATAACTTCTGGCTTGTTTAGACTTACGGGAGCCATAACCTGTCGAAACGAAGGCCACGGTGAGTTCTACGGCTTCGACAGCTTTCGTCCGTCAACGTATAGATTAGTGTCCGTAAAGGACAGCCCGAATCTCAATTGGGTCTCGTAAGTTTTTTACCCTTCCTTTTTTCGACACCGGATTTTTACGGTAAAATGGGATTACCGTGCCTCGTCTTCGATTTACCATCGCTGGAGAGTGGTGCACCATGGTACCGTTCCGTTTCAAATCCACGCATGCATTTCTAAAGTCGTACGCCACTATTTTGCCATTTCGGACGGATGTTGCACCTTGCACCGCGGATGTTGCACCATGTAGATATCGATTATTCGGACGGCCGTAACTTCTGGCTCGTTTGGAGTTACGGGAGCCATAACCTGCCAAAACGAAGGCCACGGTGAGTTTTACGGCTTTGACCGCTTTCAGCCGTCAACGGATAGATTAATGCCCAAAAAGGACAACCCGAATCTCAATCGGGTCTCGTAAGTATTTTACCCTTCGTTTTTTCGACACCGGATTTTTACGGTAAAACGGGATTACCGTGCCTCGTCTTCGATTTACCATCGCTGGAGAGTGGTGCGCCATGGTACTGTTCCTTTTCAAATCCACGCACACATTTCTAAAAGTCTTTACGCCACTGTTTTGCCATTTCGGACGGATGTTGCACCTTGCACCGCGGATGTTGCACCCTGTAGATATCGATTATTCGGACGGCCATAACTTCTGGCTCGTTTAGAGTTACGGGAGCAATAGCCTGTCAAAATGAAGGCCACGGAGAGTTCTACGGCTTCGACAGCTTTCATCCGTCAACGGATAGATTAAAGCCCGGAAAGGACAACCCGAATCTCAATCGGGCCTTGTAAGTTTTTTACCCATCCCTTTTTCGACACCGGATTTTTACGGTAAAACGGTATTACCGTGCCTCGTCTTCGATTTACCAGCGCTGGAGAGTGGAGCACCATGGTACTGTTCCGTTTCAAATCCATGCACGCATTTTCAAAAGTCGTACGGCACTGTTTCACCATTTCGGACGGATGTTGCACCTTGCACCGTGGATGTTGCACCCTATAGATATCGATTATTTGGACAGCCATAACGTTTGGCTCGTTTAGAGTTACGGGAGCCATAACCTGTCAAAACGAAGGCCACGGTGACTTCTACGGCATTGACTACTTTCAGCCGTCAACGGATAGATTAATGCCGAAAAGGGACAACCCGAATCTCAATCGGGTCTCGTAAGTTTTTTACCCTTCGTTTTTTCGACACCGGATTTTTACGGTAAAACGGGATTACCGTGCCTCGTCTTCGATTTACCGTCGCTGGAGAGTGGTGCACCATGGTTGTTTGCACAAAAAATGGACAAACACCTCCAAGTCGTATTATTTAGTTGATTATATGTGATTTTCAATGATTTTAGATGAGTATGTAAATATAAAAGAAGTAGGGGCTGAAATGTAAAAGACACGCGGATTTATAGTGGTTCGGCCAGAATGTGCCTACGTCCACTTTATATGTTATTATCTTCTTTCTTTCAGATTACAAGTACAATGCTTCGTATATAAGTATATGAAAGTAGTTTGAAAGTTCCTTCCTTGCTTGAGCTCTCAAACTTGTCTGCCATTGTTGTACCCCTGCCCCTCTATTTATAGAATGAGGTAGGGGGCAGGGATCTTGGAAGTATATAACTGCTGGTGGGCCCGGGCTGAAGCAATCTGGACTGGCAATCATCTGGTTCGGCGGAGCTCCATTCGGTGGTAGGTATGGACCGGTGGTATGTATGGACCGGTGGTAATGAGGTGGTTCGGTGCTCGTTTGATTCGGTGATGGCCTTGGGAGTTGGTTCGGCGGTGTTTGATCCGGTGGTGTTGGGTCCGGTGGTGTTTCTTGGACCGGTTGTGGGGAAGAGGTTTGGTTCGGTGGTGCCCCTGGTTCGGTATGCCGAATGGAGATGGAGGAATGTTGGCTCTGTGGCCGAATGGGGCTGACCGAATGAATTCTGTTCCGGTATGACATGGAGAGGCCGGATGGGAAGGAGGCCGAATGAGGAGGAGGCCGAATGGGAAGGTGACTGGTCGTGCTGAATGAAGTGGAGATTGCGAACCCGTGTGAAACTGTGGCTTCTTGGTCTTGAGATCTTCTGGGTGAAAATTCGCCCAACATTTGCCCCCCAAAGTGGGGCACGTGCTTGCATGTGTCGCGCTTTGTTTCCCTGTGGTAGGAAGGTTTGTTTTGTAGTGCCACGGGCTGGATGTTCATATCCTGTTGGTGTCCTGCAAAGGAATTTACAGTTTTAGTGTTACTTCAAATAGCGACCGTTCGTGATTGAAATATTCGAGATGAAGTGAACTGTGTCGTTCGGGACGAGAGAGTGAGCCCCGAGGGGGCTTAGCATCATCGATGCCAGGTTCATGTCAGAGTGGATCCTTGGATCGTTTGTCAAGATGGTTTATCGCCAGCTCAGAGCATGCCTAGGGATCGTTCGCGACCCCATACATGTGTAAGTAGCTTAGCCATTTCATAATTATCAGAGTCAAATATCCGTTTAACCTACGAGTTTAAAAAGGATGTCAAAGTGCAAATTCTCACGACGATCGGGTTAATAGCCATTCAGAGCGTGCCTATGGACCGTTCGTGGTCGTGTACACGTGTAAATGATTAACCCACATTGGTGAGAGATTTACGACTCATCCATCGTTATCATATTCTTTACTTTGTTAGTAGGTTCTAGAGTTCGGTACTTATCTGAGTGAGGAGCCTGCGTGCCCCCTGTTCCTGGTTTTCGCTGGTGGAGATAGCTTCATTCGGTCCTTTGGTTGGTCCGGCATGGATGGGTCCATTCGGTATTCGTTTGGTTCGGTATGTTTGGTATTGGTCCGGTGTTTCTATCCGGTGGGCCGAACCAGCTGGTTCGGCGGTCCTGAGCTCGCCTATATATAGAGGCTACACCCCCCTTTGGTTTTTCCTTACCGAACCAAGTCTTCTGCCGAATCAATCTTCTGCCGAACCAATCTTCTACCGAATCAATCTCCTACCGAATCAGGTATGTACCCTATTGTCGAATGGTCCTGTTTGCCGAATGTATACGGTGTGTATTGGATAGCCGAATGAGACTTAGGACCGAATGATATGTATGCCGAATGAGACTTAGGACCGAATTGTATGTATGCCGAATGAGACTTAGGACCGAATTGTATGTATGTCGAATGAGCATGGGATTTTAGCGCCGAATGAACATGGACATGTACCACCGAATGAACTTAAGACTTGTACTACCGAATGGACTTAGGACCCCAGTGCCGAATGAACCTCGTATTCTGGACTTATGTATGCTTGCTTGCTTATACTTTCGTTTTAACGTCATGTTTTTCACTTTTGTGCATGCAGATAAATGACTTGTAAGGCAGAAACACGATCAGACAGACGGAAATCCAAGGATGGGGGAGAGCCTTCTTCTGTGCCCCCAGCCCAACCAGGATCCGGGCAACATCGACCTGTTCCAAGGTCATTAGTGGATGGATATGGTCCACAGGAACTTCTGATCTCCCCCCCTGATTGCTTTCCTAGCTCCCTAAAGGAGGAGCAACTTGACGTCATATCCCGTTCCTTCGGGATAGACAGGGCTCTTATGCTGCTGCCGGGAGATGGAGTGATGCCATATAATCCTCCCGAAGGCTATTTTGCTTATAGCAGATACCATTGTATGTGCGGTGCTATCCCTCCTATCAACGCTTGGATAGTAAGTTTCACCACATATTTGAAGGTGGCTCCTTTCCAACTTCAGCCTAACTCTTATGCCATCCTGGTGAGCCTCTTTGTTATCTTCCAGAGGAGGTACGGGCGTCCTCCTTCTAACCGGGAAATTCGGTACTTGTACAACCTGAGAGGCTATAAGAAGGGGTCTCCGTATATCAGTCTGGAAGCGGCCGTGCCCTTCAAACCAGTCCTGGACTTATATTCCAAGTTTACCATGTTCAAGAAAGAGTGGTTCTTTATCAAAGACGATGCTGTTTCTTTCCGCCTTTTCACTTCCGGCTGTAAGATGGATTTCATTTATATTTTTTCATGTTTTGACTGTAGTGTTTTTTCTAACATGCTTCTATTTCTGGCTAGCGACAGGTGGTATTGCAGTCGTGGAGGATGATTCCTTGGTGCGAATGGCTGCTGAACTAAAGGCTATTCCGGCACGGGACCGGTCGGCCTCCTTCTTGATCAGGAATGCAACCCTCTTGGAGTATAATTTGATCTTACCGCACCAGTCCGTGGTTAAGCAAAGAGACACGGCTGAGGAGAAGGCTGCCAAAGCTAAGGAGGGGGCTATGGTGAAGAGCGGTAAGAGGGAGCCTTTTACAGAGCGTCCCGTTGTCGGGGGGAAGAAACTGAAGAAGTCTGATGGCCCTTCTCCAAGTACTTTTCCGACTGTCCCGGAGGAGGAAGGTGTAGAAGAGGAGGAAGGAGGCGAGGTTGGAGAAGGGTCGGAGGGTGGAGGTGATGGCGACGGTCAAGGTGGTAGTGGCGTCGGTGCCCTAACCTCTGAGCAAGACCTTGAACTGGCTGAGGCTCTCCGTCGGGCCTTCGGGGAGTCGGAGGAAGAGTCGGAAATGGAGAAGGCAAAGGAAACCGGCAAAGTTGTGGCTGGTACTGACCCATCCTCTAAGGGTTCCTCAGCTAAGGCGACTCCGGCGATGCAAGGTGAACTTTTGTCCTCTGCCGATTCCATTTTCGATAGGGACTTAGAAATTTTTTACGGTTCACTTCCGTCCTGGAATGAGATCCAGGACTTATTGCAGTATCTCACTCCTCCGCCGGGTTTGTATAATAGATGTGTCTTCTCACTTTTCTTTCCTTTTAACTTAACACATTTTTCGAACTGTGGATTATTGTATGTTCGTAACACTTGTTCTTTATTCCAGGGGCAGGCCAGGTGGTTAAAACGTCGGACGTTCGACACCGCCTTGAGCAGTTTAAGTCGAGGAGAGCTTTTGAGAAACCCTCTACTGGTCGCACTGGGGATGTAGTCAGTTATCGCCCTCTTCTTGGGGTCATTGAAGAGGGCATTCGGAAAAAGAAGCGGAGCCGTTCCTTATTTGAGTCTTCCCCTGGTTCGCAGCTTCCTACTCAGCCTCCTCGTGATACTACGGAGGAGAGCACGGAATCCGGCCCCCCTCATCCTCCTTTCAAGAGCCCAACTGTTATTCGTATAAGGCGTCCTGATGTGCCTCGCCCCGTGCCTCGTGACCCTTTTGCCGTTCATCCTGATTTAGATCCGAGCTTTCAGGATATCTCATTTGATGAGGCCACGGGCGAGCACCTCCTTCCCCGCAACCCCATGGTAAGAGTGCTGGACGAGGCCAAGTCTTTAGATCTTGATTTACTTACTACACGGGTAGTCACCATGGGGGACGAAGCCAAGGCTAACATCGATCGGGTGGCCGCAGAGACTAAGAAGTTAATGGAGCATCATGCTAGATTGGCCAAGGCCGGGGAAGAGATCGGGAGTGCTAATATTCGGTTGAGGTTAAAAGTTGCCGATCAGGCCAAGCAGCTCGCCGATCAAGCCATCCAGATTTCTCAGCATGAGGAAGCCTCCAAGCGGCTGAAAGAGACGATGGAGAAGGCCAGTAGGGCGGAATTACGGAAGATGGAGGTCGCCTGCAGGGAACGGATTATCATGGCCATTACGACGGTGGACGAGGTTCGAAATGCGGATCTTGAGCGGGTAGAGGAGTTGTCTGGGAGGCTCGAGGCTGCGGAGATGGCTCAGGCCGAGTTGAAGGAGGAGATGGAGGAGATGAGGAGGTCCCTCAAGTTAAAGGAGGAGGAAATGAGGAGGTCTCTTCAGGCGGACTGCTTGAGATACCAATCAGAGAGGGACATTGCCGTCGCCAAGTTGCAAGCTTCCGAGGCCCGGGTGAGGGAGTTTGAGGAGAATGAGGGGATGATGGATGAGATGCTGCAGGACATGTACTTCCACACTTGGAAGGAGGGCGGCTTGTCTTGGATGGACGATTACCCTCGGGTGATGGCCAAGGTGTATCTCCAGGCTTTAGAGGAGGCCAGGGTGAACGCGGGTAAGGAAGGCGGAGAGGCCTTCAATTTGGATGCGGTTACTGCCCAGTTCTCGAAGGAGGAGCAAGCGGCGGTGAAGGAGGGGATGCGGCTGCTTGCTGCAGAGGAAGCGGGCGTGCAGTTGGATGATGAGGATCGAGCGGCTGATGCTGGTGAGTTATTCTTTTCCCTTTCTTTCCTTTCCGTGTTTTCATAACTTGATTGTTCGTTTAATGAATTCCTCTTCTGAACTGGACAGGTGGGACTCCTGATCCACATGCTGGGGGCTCTGATCCTGCGGCTAAGTAGACTGGGGAAGTTGGCGATGGAGTGTGGACGCGGCTGCCACCTTTTTATTTCTTTCTATCACTGTTTACGTTAGTCATTGACATGTAACTATAATAATATTATTTGCAAAGAATAACTTCGTGTGATTTTATAATATAAGCTGATGTTGTTATGTTTAAATGTTGTTGTCATCTTGATGTGCTGCGTGAGAAATATAACTATGTATATGCCTGTGATTCTAGTTGTGTTTGATGCTAAGTTTTTTGCTAGAAATATAATTTCATGTGTTGCAATGTTATTGTACGAACAAGCTATAGTTACGTATTTATGTACAAGAAAAGAGAGTACCGCCCTTTATGTTTCATTCGCAGGCGGTAGCTTAGAGTGTCTTATGTAACTGTTCACGGATATAGCTGAGTACCCTGCCACCCAGTATGCAGACTTAGTTTCTCATGAGCGAATGCTTCCTATTTGGTTTCCTGTACTTTAGAGTTTGTTATACAGGATAGGAGAAAAGTATTTAAATGAAATGGGAATATAGTAAAGTAAAACTTCCAGTCACGGAAGGCCGTCGATGTGCTTAAGTTCGTGGCAAACGGGTTTTGTAGTCACTTTCCCTAGCTGTGGGTCTTGGAGACATTTGTCACCCATCTTACGCCTCCGCGGGGAGTTTTCTTTTTTACCACAGCCGCACTTAAGACACATCGGAGCCGAGATCGCGCACGGTAACTACCCGAACCATTATGGTCCGTAATCGTGGGTATTATTCGATTTACCGTGGCCGGCTAGCGTGGGTGCCGTTGGCCGTGAACTACCCCTGGCTGGCCACACCTTATGTTGGGGATTAAAGTAGGTTCACAGTTGCCGGCGAGCCGAACGCCGTAATGAGCTGCCATCAGCTATAGTCGGCCTTTATGATGACTTATGATCGGCTCATTACAGTTGGCTTTGAGGGCAGGCGCGCAATGAGTTAACCCGCAGCAGAGGGATGCTGGAGCAAAAGTGTCTCATTGGCGAGTGCATAGAATCGTAGCGTACCTGTTAGGCCTAGTCCAGATGAGGCCGCGGTGCGTCTTGAGTGGAGATGCCATAGGATTTTGTTCAACAGAAAGGGATAAAACTTAACAAGTAGCCAAGACATAAAGGAACAAGTTGAAAAGAGACAAGATTTTTTAAAGTGGTTCGGCACGAAAATGCCTACGTCCACTGATTCTCTTTGTTAATTCACTTCATATGGGCAGTACAAGTTAAGAAAAGTATCGACGGAGGTGTCGGATGTTCCATGCCCTCTGGAACACCTCTCCGTCCACTGTTGAAAAAATATAAGCTCCGTTGTGGAGATCTTTATGAATTACATACGGTCCGTCCCAGATGGGGTCTAGTGCCGCGGGGCGCGGAAAGATTCGCCTGAGGACAAGATCTCCTTCTTGTAAGCTACGATGCTTAACTTTGGAATTGTATAGCGCTGCCACCTTTTGTTTGTGAGCTGCTGCTTTAAGTGCTGCATCATTTCTCCTTTCCTCAATCAGATCCAAAGACATGAGGAGGAGTTCTTCGTTTTCTTCTGGGTTGTAGTGGATCCTACGGTGGGAAGGCACAATAGTCTCAACTGGGAGCATTGCCTCTGATCCATATGCCAAGGAGAAAGGAGTATGTCCCGTTGATGTTCTGAAAGACGTGCGGTATGCCCATAGTGCCGTAGGAAGTTCGTCCACCCAAGCGCCTTTTGACTTTTCAAGTTTCTTCTTGATTAGGGTTTTGAGAATTTTGTTGACAGCTTCAACTTGTCCGTTTGCCTGAGGATAAGCCACTGATGAGAAGCTTTTATGAATTCCATGCTCTTGGCACCAGTCGGCAAATTCTTCGCTGTCAAACTGGAGTCCGTTGTCTGATATGATCTTGAGTGGGACTCCGTACCTGCACAGAATATTTTTGATCAAGAAGTTTATAACTTTTGTTGAAGATATTTTATTTAGAGGTTCTGCTTCCACCCATTTGGTGAAATAATCGACTGCCACTACAGCATATTTGGCTCCGCCTCGGCCCGTTGGCAGTTCGCCAATTAAGTCAATTCCCCATACAGCAAAGGGCCAAGGGCTGGTCATTTGAGTAATTTCATTTGTGGGCAGTCGAGGAATCTTGGCAAATTTCTGACATCTGTCGCATTTCTTGACGAAGTCTAGAGCGTCTTTGTTTAGCGTGGGCCAGTAATATCCATATCGGAGTATCTTCCTTGCCAAAGTCTGCCCCCCAGTGTGATCTCTGCATCCTCCCTGATGTATGTTTGATAAGATCTCCTTGGCTTCCCTTCCAGCGACGCATCTCAATAAGGGGCCAGAGAAGCCACGCCGATAGAGGATGCCTTCTTGTATCGTGTAGTGGGGAACTTTCCTCAAGATCCTCTTGGCTTCGTCACGCCTGTCGGGCAGTGTGCCATCTTGCAAATATTTTCGGATGGGAGTCATCCAGGTTCCTTCTTCGATTGCAGTTACCAGATTTACTGGTTTGAAACTTGGGGCTAGCTGCCTTGAGATGGCTAGTGTTCCGAAAATGGTGCTATTCTTCATACTAGCTTGCTTTGCAAGTTCATCTGCCTCTTGGTTCTCTTCTCGAGGAATATGTTTGATTAGATAGTGGTCCAATTGATCGAGCAGCAGTTTGGTTTTCTTTAGGTATGCTATGAGTCGTTCTCCTCGAGTCTGGAATTCTCCTAGTACCTGGTTTACGATAAGCTGAGAATCACTATGAAGACATAAGGAATTGATTCCAATTTCCAGGGCAAGCTCCAATCCCGCTATTACTGCTTCATATTCAGCATCGTTGTTAGTGGCCGTGAACTCCAACCTTAATGCATAGTACAACTTTCTTCCCCTGGGGGTGATGATCACAATTCCTGCCCCCGAGCCTTGTTCGTTCGCTGCTCCATCTACAAAGAGGTTCCACTTGATGTTTTTTGCTACTTCGGATTGTTCCTTGCCTTCGTTGGTAGTGAATTCGGCAACGAAATCGGCCATGGCTTGTCCTTTGATAGCGGTGCGAGGATGGTAGGTGATATCATACTGACTTAGTTCGATGCACCATTTGAGGAGTCGCCCAGAAGTGTCAGGACGATGGAGCACTTGTCTTAGCGGTTGATCGGTTAGAACCCTGATGGAGTGAGACTGGAAGTAGTGTCGCAGTTTTCGTGACGCGATCAATAAACAATATGCTAATTTCTCTAGTTTAGGATATCTGGCCTCTGCCCCTGTAAATCTCTTACTTACAAAGTAAACCGGGCGTTGTGTGCGGTCTTCTTCTCTTACCAAGGCGGCGCTTCGAGCATGAGATGATACAGCGAGGTATAGGTATAACACTTCACCTTCATTTGGAGTTGAGAGTACTGGTGGTCTCTGAAGGTGTTCGATTAGGTTGAGGAAGGCTTTTAAGCATTCATCGGTCCACTCGAATCTCCCTTTGTCTTTCTTGAGAGCTTCGAAGAAAGGGACACACTTGTCAGTTGCCTTGGAAATGAATCTGCTTAGGGCGGCCACCTTTCCGTTTAGGCTCTGCATTTCTTTTCGAGTGGAGGGTATCCTTATTTCTTTTAGAGCCCGGATTTGTTCAGGGTTTGCTTCGATTCCTCTGGCGTGGACGATAAATCCTAAGAATTTTCCCGAAGATACTCCGAAGGAGCACTTTAGAGGATTCAGCTTCATTCCATATCGGCGAAGTACTTGAAACATCTCGCCCAGGTGGCTTACATGGTCGTCGGCTTTCCTGGACTTTACCAACATGTCATCCACATACACTTCCATAGTTCGTCCTATTAGTTTCGCGAACATCTTGTTGACGAGGCGCTGATAGGTAGCTCCAGCATTTTTGAGTCCAAAAGGCACGACTTTGTAACAATATAGTCCGCGGTCGGTGATGAAGCTAGTGTGGTCTTGATCAGGAGCGTGCATGGGAATTTGGTTATATCCGGAGTATGCATCCATAAAAGATAGGAGTTCGTGTCCGGCTGTGCTGTCCACAAGTTGGTCAATTCGGGGAAGTGGGAAGCAATCTTTTGGGCAAGCGTCATTCAGATTGGAGAAGTCAATGCATGTTCGCCACTTTCCATTGGCCTTTTTTACTAGCACTGGGTTAGCGATCCATTCTGGGTAGATGGCTTCCCGTATGAAGCCATTAGCAAGTAGATTCTTTACTTCCTCATCAAGGGCTGCTGATCGCTCTGCCCCCATGCTCCTCTTTTTCTGTTTTACTGGCACCTTGGTGGGATCGATGTTCAGCATGTGGCATGCTATGTCGGGGGAGATTCCTGTCATATCGGCATGGGTCCACGCAAATACATCTAAGTTGTGGCGGAGAAAGTCAATGAGTTGATCTTTCAACTCCGTTTTTAGCTGAGATCCGATTTTTAATAGTTTACTTGAATCGTGCTTATCTACAGATACGAATTCCATAGCCTCTGCAGGCTCGGCGGTAGCCTCCTCCTCTTTATCCCTGGGGTCTAGTTCATTGAAGGGATCACTTGTGTATCGAAGAGGAGGGGCTTTCTTTAGTTGCTATGCCTCCAAGCTTTTCATGCAGAGAGTAGTCTCTGCATCTTTTCCTTTATTCTTTCTGCGGTTATTGCGAAGTTCAGTTACGTAGCAGTCTCGGGCAGCATCTTGATCTCCTTCTACTTCTCCTACTCCGTTGTCTGTTGGAAATTTCATTTTCAGGCACCAGGGGGCTAATACAATCTGGAAGTCAGACAAGGCTGGTCTTCCCAAGAATGCGTTGTAAGCCGAGTGGTTTTCTATTAGTACGAACGTTTTTTTTCGCACAACGGAGCGGGGATGACTTCCTATTTCGACGAAGAGGTCAAGTTGCCCGAGGGGCATTTTTGCATCTCCAGTGAAACCGTGCAGTGGTTTGTCACAGGGGGATACATCCTTCATTGATAACTTCATTTTGTCGAAAGCATGTTTGAATAGGATATTTACGGAGCTTCCTGTGTCTATTAGAATCCGAAAAACTTTAGCTGGACCGAACCAGGCAGAGATGACCATAGGATCCATATGTGGATACTGTCTTCCTTCCAAATCACGCCTACTGAATATGATGTCGTCGTTCTCTTTTCGTTTCGGGTGGCGTTCTTCCGTGATGGAGTTAACTTCTGCATTTTTAAGCGACTTGCCGTACCTTTCCATCTCTGCCCAACTTCTGTCGGCGATGTGTGGTCCTCCTGAGATGGTAAGGACCACTATCTTCTCTTGACTAGAGCCACTGGTGTTGTGATTGTTGCGATTCCCTCCGCCTACCTCTGGGAGGGGTTGCTTTGAGTTCTCATTGGCTGGAGTTGGAGTCCTGTTCTGACCCTTCACATAGCGTTCCAGTCTTCTTCTTCTAATGTGTTCTTCGATCAAGTCCCGAAGATGGTGGCATTCATTGGTGTCATGTCCGTGGGATTCGTGGAAGCGACAGAACTTTCCGGACTTGAGTGCGTTATCTGATTCTTTCTTGTGCGGTGGGCGCTTGTATCCTAGTTCGCCCTGAGTGGCTAGGAAGATATTTTCGATTGTGTCGTTCAAAGGAGTGTAGGAGTCAAATCTCGGTCCTGGTCGATATTGGCGCTTTTCGACCTTTCTGCCCCCAGCATTGTCTCTAGATTCATTTTTTCGAGCGTCCTTAGCTGCAGTGGGAACCTTGTCCTGAACTATCTTGCCTTGTTGCCCTGACTGCCTCTCCGTAGCAGCGTCTTCAAGTCTCATATACTTTCCAGCTTCATGGAAGAAATAAGGCAAGGTAGCTGGTTTTTCCTTAGTTAATCTTCTGGCAAACTTGGTGTATGGATGTACACCACTACAGAGGGCCATTAGAGTGAGTTTTTCATCGGCATCTTGAACTGCTGCCGCTGCGGCGTTGAACCGTGTTAGATATTGTTGCAGCGTCTCTCCGGATTTCTGTTTGACATTGGATAGAGAATAAGCATCCTTGGGTTGTTCCACATGGATGCGGAACTGGCTAATAAACCTTTCTTTCAACATCTCCCATGAGCTGATGGATCCTTGGGGTAGATGGCAAAACCAGGAGGTAGCTAGATCTGCTAGGAATAGCGGAAAGCATTTACATAATACTCCTTCTGTTGCTCCACTCATGAGCATATGCTGGGTGTATCTCTGCAAGTGTACGATGGGGTCGGAAGTTCCTTTGTAAGGTTCCATGGTTGGCATTTTCCATTCCCGGGGAGTGATGGCAGTTTCGATATTTCGGGTAAAGGGACTGGTGACCCTAGCGCCTATTCCCCGGTCCCTTTGCTCCCGTTGGACACATTCTCTGAATAATCGTGCCATTCGTTCGTCAGAACTTGGAGCGGACAAAAATGAGCTTGGTTCTTCCCTGCGGGATCTATCTCGTCCAGATGACCTGTAGGGATGGCACAGTCTATCACTTCTAGCATTATCCAGTGGTTGTCTTTGGCTGCTCGGATGCACGCTAGGACCAGCTACAGTTGCCCCCTGCCTTGATCATCCCCTGTGGGGTTCTGTTTCGAGCACATCCATGGGGTCAACTTCGGGCTGGGTTCTAGCTCGGCTCCGTTCAACGGGGTTTCTATGATTAGGTGGCATGACTGGCTCAGCTACATCCGACCCTCGCCTGGTGCCTCCCTCGCTGGGTTCGGTTCCAAGGGCTTCCTCGAGCCGGAATTCGTGCTGGGTCCGGGCGCGGCCCCTATCATTGTTGTTCCTGTTGATAGCTTCTTCGAAGAGGGAAGACCTTTGTTGCCTCCGAGATCCTCCGGATTGGGACTCACCCCATGATTCAGTGTTGTGGTTGGACTCTTCAGCATCCCTTAAGCGTGACATGAGTTGGTCCACCAAAGCTTCTTGTTGGGATGTGAAGCGGTTAGTTACTTCAGTCACAACCCTGTCCAGATCTGCCCTAGTGATTGGTTGTTCCGTTGCGGGACCAGTTGGATTTTCCTGATTTTCATCTGGTACTGCTGTTGAAGTGGGCTGATCTGCGATTGCTGGATCTGGAAGGCTGCTAGTTGCGATGTTCTTTCCTTTGTTAACATCCCTTCTCTGTTTGGAAGGCATGATTTCTAAGCAACGAGCGATGTTGTTAGGAAGAAGGTTGAGTGGGAAAGATGAAGCCCTGAGTTCGACTCTCAATGAAAGCACCAAAAATGTTTGCACAAAAATTGGACAAACACCTCCAAGTCGTATTATTTAGTTGATTATATGTGATTTTCAATGATTTTAGATGAGTATGTAAATATAAAAGAAGTAGGGGCTGAAATGTAAAAGACACGCGGATTTATAGTGGTTCGGCCAGAATGTGCCTACGTCCACTTTATATGTTATTATCTTCTTTCTTTCAGATTACAAGTACAATGCTTCGTATATAAGTATATGAAAGTAGTTTGAAAGTTCCTTCCTTGCTTGAGCTCTCAAACTTGTCTGCCATTGTTGTACCCCTGCCCCTCTATTTATAGAATGAGGTAGGGGGCAGGGATCTTGGAAGTATATAACTGCTGGTGGGCCCGGGCTGAAGCAATCTGGACTGGCAATCATCTGGTTCGGCGGAGCTCCATTCGGTGGTAGGTATGGACCGGTGGTATGTATGGACCGGTGGTAATGAGGTGGTTCGGTGCTCGTTTGATTCGGTGATGGCCTTGGGAGTTGGTTCGGCGGTGTTTGATCCGGTGGTGTTGGGTCCGGTGGTGTTTCTTGGACCGGTTGTGGGGAAGAGGTTTGGTTCAGTGGTGCCCCTGGTTCGGTATGCCGAATGGAGATGGAGGAATGTTGGCTCTGTGGCCGAATGGGGCTGACCGAATGAATTCTGGTCCGGTATGACATGGAGAGGCCGGATGGGAAGGAGGCCGAATGAGGAGGAGGCCGAATGGGAAGGTGACTGGTCGTGCTGAATGAAGTGGAGATTGCGAACCCGCGTGAAACTGTGGCTTCTTGGTCTCAAGATCTTCTGGGTGAAAATTCGCCCAACAATGGTACTGTTCCGTTTGAAATCCATGCACGCATTTCTAACAGTCGTACGACACTGTTTCGCCATTTCGGACGGATGTTGCACCTTGCACCGCGGATGTTGCACCCTGTAGATATCGATTATTCGGACGGTCATAACTTCTGGCTCGTTTAGAGTCACGGGAGCCATAACTGTCAAAACGAAGGCCATGATGAATTCTACGGCTTTGACCGCTTTCAGCCGTCAATGGATAGATTAATGCCCAAAAAGGACAACCCGAATCTCAATCGGGTCTCGTGAGTTTTTGACCCATCGTTTTTTCGACGCCGGATTTTAACGGTAAAACGGGATTACCGTGGCTCGTCTCCGATTTACCATCGCAGGAGAGTGGTGCACCATGGTACTGTTCCATTTAAAATCCATGCACGCATTTCTAAAAGTCGTACGACACTGTTTCGCCATTTCGGACGGATGTTGCACCTTGCACCGTGGATGTTGCACCCTGTAGATATCGATTATTCGGACGGCCATAACTTCTGGCTCGTTTAGAGTTACGGGAGCCATAACCTGTCAAAACGAAGGCCTCGGTGATTTTTACGGCTTTGACCAATTTCAGCCGTCAACGGATTGATTAATGCACAAAAAGGAAAACCCGTATCTCAATCGGGTGTCGTAAGTTTTTTACCCATCGTTTTTTCGACACCGGATTTTTACGGTAAAACGGGATTACCGTGGCTCGTCTTCGATTTACCATCGCTGGAGAGTGATTCAAAATGGTACTGTTCCGTTTCAAATCCATGCACGCATTTTTAAAAGTCGTACGACACTGTTTCTCCATTTCGGACGGATGTTGCACCTTGCACTGCGGATGTTGCACCCTGTAGATATCGATTATTCGGACGGCCATAACTTCTTGCTCGTTTAGAGTTACGGGAGCCATAACCTGTCAAAACGAAGGCCACGGTGAGTTCTACGGCTTTGACCACTTTCAACCGTCAACGGATAGATTAATGCCCAAAAAGGACAACCCGAATCTCAATCGGGTCTCGTAAGTTTTTTACCCTTCGTTTTTTCGACACCGGATTTTTACGGTAAAACGGGATTACCGTGCCTTGTCTTCTATTTACCATCGCTGGATAGTGGTGCGCCATGGTACTGTTCCGTTTCAAATCCACGCACGCATTTCTGAAAGTCTTTACGCCACTGTTTCGCCATTTCGGACGGATGTTGCACCTTGCACCGCGGATGTTGCACCCTGTAGATATCGATTATTCGGACGGCCATAACTTCTGGCTCGTTTAGAGTTACGGGAGCCATAACCTATCAAAATGAAGGCCACGGTGAGTTCTACGGCTTCGACGGCTTTCATCCGTCAACGGATAGATTAAGGCCCGGAAAGGACAACCCGAATCTCAATCGGGTCTCGTATGATTTTTACCCTTCCTTTTTTCGACACCGGATTTTTACGGCAAAACGGGATTACCGTGCCTCGTCTTCGATTTACCATCACTGGAGAGTGGTGCACCATGGTGCTGTTCCGTTTCAAATCCATGCATGCGTTTCTAAAATTCATATGGCACTGTTTCACCATTTCGGACGGATGTTGCACCTTGCACCGCGGACGTTGCACCCTGCAGATATCGATTATTCGGACGGCCATAACTTTTGGCTCGTTTTGATTTACGGGAGCCATAACCTGTCGAAACAAAGGCCACGGTGAGTTCTACGGCTTTGACCACTTTCAGCCATCAACGGATAGATTAATGCCCAAAAAGGACAAAACGAATCTCAATCAGGTCTCGTAAGTTTTTTACCCTTCGTTTTTTCGACATCGGATTTTTACGGTAAAACGGATTACCGTGGCTCGTCTTCGACTTACCATCGCTGGAGAGTGGTGCACCATGGTACTGTTCCGTTTCAAATCCATGCACGCATTTCTAAAAGTCGTACGGCACAGTTTCGCAATTTCGGACGGATATTGCACCTTGCACCGCGGATGATGCACCCAGTAGATATCGATTATTCGGACGGCCATAACTTCTGGCTCGTTTAGAGTTACGTGATCCATAACCTGTCAAAACGAAGGCCACAGTGAGTTCTACGGCTTCGACCGCTTTCAGCCGTCAACGGATAGATTAATGCCCAAAAAGGACAACCCGAATCTCAATCGGGTCTCGTAAGTTTTTTACCCTTCGTTTTTTCGACACCGGATTTTTACGGTATAACGGGATTACCGTTCCTCGTCTTCGATTTACCATCGCTGGAGAGTGGTGCACCATGGTATTGTTCAGTTTCAAATCCATGCACGCATTTATAAAAGTCGTACGACACTGTTTCGCCATTTCGGACGGATGTTGCACCTTGCACCGCGGATGTTGCACCCTGTAGATAACGATTATTCGGATGGTCATAACTTCTGGCTCGTTTAGAGTTATGGGACCTGTCAAAACGAAAGCCACGGTGAGTTCTACAGCTTTGACAGCTTTCAGCCGTCAATGGGAAGATTAATGCCCAAAAAGGACAACCCGAATCTCAATCGGGTCTCGTAAGTTTTTTACCCTTCATTTTTTCGACACCGGATTTTAACGGTAAAACGGGATTTCCGTGGCTCGTCTTCGATTTACCATCGCTTGAGAGTGGTGCACCATGGTACTATTCCATTTCAAATCCATGCACGCATTTCTAAAAGTCGTACGGCACTGTTTCGCCATTTCGGACGGATGTTGCACCTTGCACCGCGGATGTTGCACCCTGTAGATATCGATTATTCGGACGGCCATAACTTCTGGCTCGTTTAGAGTTACGGGAGCTATAACCTGTCAAAACGAAGGCTACGGTGAGTTCTACGGCTTTGAACGCTTTCAACCGTCAATGGATAGATTAATGCCCAAAAAGGACAACTCGAATCTCAATCGGGTCTCGTAAGTTTTTTACCCTTCGTTTTTTCGACACCGCATTTTTACGGTAAAACGGGATTACCGTGCCTCGTCTTCGATTTACCATCGCTGGAGATTGGTGCACCATGATACTGTTCCGTTTCAAATCCATGCACGCATTTCTAAAAGACGTACAGCACTGTTTCTCAATTTCGGACGGATGTTGCACCTTGCACCGCGGATGTTGCACCCTATAGATATCGATTATTCGGACGGTCATAACTTCTGGCGCGTTTAGAGTTACGGGAGCCATAACCTGTCAAAACGAAGGCCACGGTGAGTTCTACGGCTTTGGCCGCTTTCAGCCGTCAACAAATAGATTAATGCCCAAAAAGGGCAACCCGAATCTCAATCGGGTCTCGTAAGTTTTTTACCCTTCTTTTTTTCGACACCGGATTTTAACGGTAAAACGGGATTACCGTGGCTCGTCTTCAATTTACCATCGCTGGAGAGTGGTGCACCATGGTACTGTTCCATTTCAAATCCACGCACGCATTTCTAAAAGTCGTACGACACAGTTTTGCCATTTCGGACGGATGTTGCACCTTGCCCCGCGGATGTGGCACCCTGTAGATATCGATTATTCGGACGGCCATAACTTCTGGGTCGTTTGGAGTTACAGGAGCACTAACCTGTCAAAACGAAGGCCACGGTGAGTTCTACGCCTTTGACAGCTTTCAGCGGTCAACGGATAGATTAATGCCCGAAAAGCACAACCCGAATCTCAATCGGGTCTCGTAAGTTTTGTACCCTTCCTTTTTTCGACACTGGATTTTTACGGTAAAACTGGATTACCGTGCCTCGTCTTCGATTTACTATCGCTGGAGAGTGGTGCACCATGGTACTGTTCCGTTTCACATTCATGCACACGTTTCTAAAAGTCGTACGGCACTGTTTCGCCATTTCGGACGGATGTTGCACCTTGCACCGCGGATGTTGCACCCTGTAGATATCGATTATTCGGACGGCCATAACTTCTGGCTCGTTTAGAGTTACGGGAGCCATAACTTGTCAAAACGAAGGCCACGGTGAGTTCCACGGCTTTGACCGCTTTCAGCCGTCAACGGATAGATTAATGCCCAAAAAGGTCAACCCGAATCTCAAACGGATAGATTACCATCGCTGGAGAGTGGTGCACCATGGTACTATTCCGTTTCAAATCCATGCACGCATTTCTAAAAGTCGTACGGCACTGTTTTGCCATTTCGGACTGATGTTGCACCTTGCACCGCGGATGTTGCACCCTGTAGATATCGATTATTCGGACGGTCAAAACTTCTGGATCGTTTAGAGTTACGGGATCTTTTACCTGTCAAAACGAAGGCCACGGTGAGTTCTATGGCTTTCACAGCTTTCAGCCGTCAACGGGTAGATTAATTCCCAAAAAGAACAACCCGAATCTCAATTGGGTCTCGTAAGTTTTTTACCCTTCGTTTTTTCGACGCCGGATTTTAACGGTAAAACGGGAATACCGTGGCTCGTCTTCGATTTACCATCGCTGGAGAGTGGTGCACCATGGTACTGTTCCGTTTGAAATCCATGCACGCATTTCTAAAAGTCGTACGACACTGTTTCTCCATTTCGGAAGGATGTTGCACCTGCACCGTGGATATTGCACCCTATAGATATCGATTATTCGGACGGCCATAACTTCTGGCTCGTTTGGAGTTACGGGCGCCATAACCTGTCAAAACGAAGGCCACGGTGAGTTCTACGGCTTTGAAGCTTTCAGCCGTCAACGGATAGATTAATGCCCAAAAAGGACAACCCGAATCTCAATCGGGTCTCGTAAGTTTTTTTACCCTTCGTTTTTTCGACACGGGATTTTTACGGTAAAACGGGATTACCGTGCCTCGTCTTCGATTTACCACCGTTGGAGAGTGGTGCACTATGGTACTGTTCTGCTTCAAATCCATGCACGCATTTCTAAAAGTCATGCGACACTGTTTCGCCATTTCGGACGGATGTTGCACCTTGCACCGCGGATGTTGCACCCTCTAGATACCGATTATTCGGACGTCCATAACTTCTGGCTCGTTTAGAGTTACGGGAGCCATGACCTGTCAAAACGAAGGCCACGGTGAGTTCTACGGCTTTGACCACTTTCAGCCGTCAACAGATAGATTAATGCCCAAAAAGGACAACCCGAATCTCAATCGGGTCTCGTAAGTTTTTTTACCCTTCGTTTTTTCGGCACGGGATTTTTACGGTAAAACGGGATTACCGTGCCTCGTCTTCGATTTACCACCGTTGGAGAGTGGTGCACTATGGTACTGTTCTGCTTCAAATCCATGCACGCATTTCTAAAAGTCATGCGACACTGTTTCGCCATTTCGGACGGATGTTGCACCTTGCGCCGCGGATGTTGCACCCTGTAGATATCGATTATTCGGACGGCCATAACTTCTGGCTCGTTTAGAGTTATGGAAGCCATAACCTGTCAAAACGAAGGCCACGGTGAGTTCTATGGCTTTGACAGCTTTCAGCCGTCAACGAATAGATTAATGCCCAAAAGGACAACCCGAATCTCAATCGGGGTTCGTAAGTTTTTTACCCTTCGTTTTTTCGACACGGTATTTTTACGGTAAAACGGGATTACTGTGCGTCGCCTTCGATTTACCATCGTTGGAGAGTGGTGCACCATGGTACAGTTCCGTTTCAAATCCATGCACACATTTCTAAAAGTCGTACGGCACAGTTTCGCCATTTCGGACGGATGTTGCACCTTGCACCGCGGATGTTGCACCCTGTAGGTATCGATTATTCGGACGGCCATAACTTCTGGCTCGTTTAGAGTTACGGGAGCCATAATCTGTCAAAACGAAGGCCACGGTGAGTTCTACGGCTTTGACAGCTTTCAGCCGTCAACGGATAGATTAATGCCCGAAAAGGACAACCCGAATCTCAATCAGGTCTCGTAAGATTTTTACCCTTCGTTTTTTCGACACCGGATTTTAATGGTGAAACAGGATTACCGTGGCTCATCTTCGATTTACCATCGCTGGAGAGTGGTGCACCATGGTACTGTTCCAAATTTCAAATCCATGCACGCATTTCTAAAAGTCGTACGACACTGTTCCACCATTTCGGACGGATGTTGCACTTTACCCCGCGGATGTTGCACCCTGTAGGTATCGATTATTCGGACGGCCATAACTTCCGGCTCGTTTAGAGTTACGGGAGCCATAACCTGTCAAAACGAAGGCCACGGTGAGTTCTACGGCTTTGACAGCTTTGAGCCGTCAACGGATAGATTAATGCCCGAAAAAGACAACCCGAATCTCAATCGGGTCTCGTAAGTTTTTTACCCTTCGTTTTTTCGGCACCGGATTTTTACGGTAAAACGGGATTACCATGCCACGTCTTCGATTTACCATCCCTGGAGAGTGGTGCACCATGGTACTGTTCCGCTTCAAATCCATGCACGCATTTCTAAAAGTCGTACACCACTGTTTCGCCATTTCAAACGGATGTTGCACCTTGCACCGCGGATGTTGCACCCTATAGATATCGATTATTCGGACGGTCATAACTTCTGGCTCGTTTAGAGTTACGGGGCCATAACCTGCCAAAACGAAGGCCACAGTGAGTTCTATAGCTTTGACAGCTTTCAGCCGTCAACGGATAGATTAATGCCCGAAAAGGACAACCCGAATCTCAATCGGGGTTCGTAAGTTTTTTACCCTTCGTTTTTTCGACACCGGATTTTTACGGTAAAACAGGATTACCGTGGCTCGTCTTCGATTTACCATCGCTGGAGAGTGGTGCACCATGGTACCGTTCCATTTCAAATCCATGCACGCATTTCTAAAAGTTGTACGGCACTGTTTCGCCATTTCGGATGGATGTTGCACCTTGCACCGCGGATGTTGCACCCTGTATATATCGATTATTCGGACAGCCATAACTTCTGGCTCGTTTAGATTTACGGGATCCATAACCTGTCAAAACGAAGGCCACGGTGAGTTCTACAGCTTTGACAGTTTTCAGCCATCAACGGATAGATTAATGCCCGAAAAGGACAACCCGAATCTCAATCGGGTCTTGTAAGTTTTTTACCCTTCGTTTTTTCGACACCAGATTTTTACGGTAAAACGGGATTACCGTGCCTCGTCTTCGATTTACCATCGCTGGAGAGTGGTGCACCATGGTACTGTTCCGTTTCAAATCCATGCACGCATTTCTAAAAGTCGTACGACACTGTTTCGCCATTTCGGACGGATGTTGCACCTTACCCCGTGGATGTTGCACCCTGTACATGTCGATTATTCGGACGACCATAACTTCTGGCTCGTTTAGAGTTACGGGAGGCATAACCGGTCAAAACAAAGACCACGGTGAGTTTTATAGCTTTGACCGCTTTCAGCCGTCAACGGATAGATTAATGCCCGAAAAGGACAACCGGAATCTCAATCCGGTCGCGTAAGTTTTTTACCCTTTGTTTTTTCGACACCGGATTTTAACGCTAAAATAGGATTACCGTGGCTCGTCTTCGATTTTCCATCGCTGGAGAGTGGTGCACCATGGAACTGTTCCGTTTCAAATCCATGCACGCATTTCTAAAAGTCGTACGACACTGTTTCGCCATTTCGGACGGATGTTGCACCTTACCCCGCGGATGTTGCACCCTGTACATATCGATTATTCGGACGGCCATAACTTCTGGCTCGTTTAGATTTACGGAAGCCATAACCTGTCAAAACGAAGGCCACGGTGAGTTCTACGGCTTTGACAGCTTTTAGCCGTCAACGGATAGATTAATGCCCGAAAAGGACAACCCGAATCTCAATCGGGTCTCATAAGTTTTTTGCCCTTCGTTTTTTCGACACCGGATTTTTACTGTAAAACGGAAATACCGTGGCTCGTCTTCGATTTACCATCGCTGGAGAGTGGTGCACCATGGTACTGTTCCGTTTCAAATCCATGCACGCATTTCTAAAAGTCGTACGACACTGTTTCGCCATTTCGGACGGATGTTGCTCCTTGCACCGCGGATGTTGCACCCTGTAGATATCGATTATTCGGACGGCCATAACTTCTGGCTCGTTTAGAGTTACGGGAGCCATAACCTGTCAAAACGAAGGCCACGGTGAGTTCTACGGCTTTGACCACTTTCCGCCGTCAACGGATAGATTAATGCCCGAAAAGGACAACCCGAATCTCAATCGGGTCTCGTAAGTTTTTTACCCTTCCTTTTTTCGACACCGGATTTTTACAGTAAAACGGGATTACCGTGCCTCGTCTTCGATTTACCATCGCTGGAGAGTGGTGCACCATGGTGCTGTTCCGTTTCAAATCCATGCATGCATTTCTAAAAGTCGTACGGCACTGTTTCGCCATTTCGGACGGATGTTGCACCTCGCACCGCGGATGTTGCACCCTGTAGATATCGATTATTCGGACGGCCATAACTTCTGGCTCGTTTAGAGTTACGGGAGCCATAACCTGTCAAAACGAAGGCCACGGTGAGTTCTAAGGCTTTGACCGCTTTCCGCCGTCAACGGATAGATTAATGCCCGAAAAGGACAACCCGAATCTCAATCGGGTCTCGTAAGTTTTTTACCCTTCGTTTTTTCGACACCGGATTTTTACGGTAAAATGGGATTACCGTGCCTCGTCTTCGTTTTACCATCGCTGGAGAGTGGTCCACCATGGTACTGTTCCGTTTTAAATCGATGCACGCATTTCTAAAAGTCGTACGGCACAGTTTCGCCATTTCGGACGGATGTTGCACCTTGCACCGTGGATGTTGCGCCCTGTAGATATCGATTATTCGGACGGCCATAACTTCTGGATCGTTTAGAGTTACGGGAGCCATAACCTGTTGAAACGAAGACCTCGGTGAGTTCTTCGATTTTGACAGCTTTCAGCCGTCAACGGAAAGATTAATGCCCGAAAAGGACAACCCGAATCTCAATCGGGTCTCGTAAGTTTTTTACCCTTCGTTTTTTCGACACCGGATTTTTATGGTAAAACGGGATTACCGTGGCTCGCCTTCGATCTACCATCGCTGGAGAGTGGTGCACCATGGTACAGTTCCGTGTCAAATCCATGCATGCATTTCTAAAAGTCGTACGGCACTTTTTCGCCATTTCGGACGGATGTTGCACCTTGCACCACAGATGTTGCACCCTGTAGATATCAATTATTCGGACGGCCATAACTTCTGGCTCATTTAGAGTTACAGGAGCCATAACGTGTCAAAACGAAAGCCATGGTGAGTTTTACGGCTTTGACTGCTTTCAGCCGTCAACAAATAGATTAATGCCCAAAAAGGGCAACCCGAATCTCAATCGGGTCTAGTAAGTTTTTTACCCTTCGTTTTTTCGACACCGGATTTTTACGGTAAAACGGGCTTACCGTGGCTCGTCTTCGATTTACCATTGCTGGAGAGTGGTGCACCATGGTACTATTCCGTTTCAAATCCATGCATGCATTTCTAAAAGTCGTACGGCACTGTTTCACCATCTCGGACGGATGTTGCACCTTGCACCGCGGATGTTGCACCCTTTAGATATCGATTATTCGGACGGTCGTAACTTCTGGCTCGTTTAGAGTTACAGGAGTCATAACCTGTCAAAATGAAGGCCACGGTGAGTTCTACGGCTTTGACCACTTTCACCCATCAATGGATAGATTAATGCCCAAAAAGGACAACACGAATCTCAATCGAGCCTCGTAAGTTTTTTACCCTTCGTTTTTTCGACACCGGATTTTTACGGTAAAACGGGATTACCGTGCCTCGTCTTCGATTTAACATCGCTGGAGAGTGGTGAACATGGTACTATTTCGTTTCAAAGCCATGCACGCATTTCTAAAAGTCGTACGACACTGTTTCGCTTTTCGGACGGATGTTGCACCTTGCACCGCGGATGTTGCATCCTGTAGATATCGATTATTCGGACGGTCATAACTTCTGGCTTGTTTAGAGTTACGGGAGCCATAACCTGTCAAAACAAAGGCCACGGTGATTTCTACGGCGTTGACTGCTTTCAGCCATCAACGGATAGATTAATGCCCGAAAAGGACAACCGAATCTCAATCGGGTCTCGTAAGTTTTTTACCCTTCGTTTTTTCGACACCGGATTTTAACGGTAAAACGGGATTACCGTGGCTCGTCTTCGATTTACCATCGCTGGAGAGTGGTGCACCATGGTTCTGTTCCGTTTCAAATCCATGCACGCATTTCTAAAAGTCGTAGGGCACGGTTTCGCCATTTCGGACGGATGTTGCACCTTGCATCGCGGATGTTGCACCCTGTAGATATCGATTGTTCGGACGGCCATAACTTCTGGCTCGTTTAGGGTTACAGGAGCCATAACCTGTCAAAACGAAGGCCATGGTGAGTTCTACGGCTTTGACAGCTTTCAGCCGTCAACGGATAGATTAATGCCCGAAAGGGACAACCTGAATCTCAATCGGGCCTCGTAAGTTTTTTACCCTTCATTTTTTCGACACCGGCTTTTTACGGTAAAACGGGATTACCGTGGCATGTCTTCGATTTACCATCGCTGGAGAGTGGTGCACCATGGTACTATTCCGTCTCAACTCCATGCATGCATTTCTAAAAGTCGTACGGCACTGTTTCGCCATTTCGGACGGACGTTGCACCCTGTAGATATCGATTATTCGGACGGTCATAACTTCTGACTCGTTTAGAGTTACGGGAGCCATAACCTATCAAAACGAAGGCCACGGTGAGTTTTACGGCTTTGACCACTTTCAGCCGTCAACGGATAGATTAATGCCCAAAAAGCACAATCCAAATATCAATCGGGTCTCGTAAGTTTTTTACCTTTCGTTTTTTCGACACCGGATTTTATGGTAAAACGGGATTATCGTGGCTCGTCTTCGATTTACCATCGCTGGAGAGTGGAGCACCATGGTACTGTTCCGTTTCAAATCCATGCATGCATTTCTAAAAGTCGTACGGCACTGTTTCGCCATTTCGGACGGATGTTGCACCTTGCACCGCGGATGTTGAACCCTGTAGATATCGATTATTCGGACGACCATAAATTCTGGCTCGTTTAGAGTTACGGGAGCCATAACCTGTCAAAACGAAGGCCAAGGTGAGTTCTACGGCTTTGACCGCTTTCAGCCGTTAATGGATAGATTAATGCCCAAAAAGGACAGCCTGAATCTCAATCGGGTCTCGTAAGTTTTTTACCCTTCGTTTTTTCGACACCGGATTTTTACGGTAAAACGGGATTACCTTGCCTCGTCTTCGATTTACCATCGCTAGAGAGTGGTGCACCATGGTACTGTTCCGTTTCAAAGCCATGCACGCATTTCTAAAAGTCGTACGACACTGTTTTGCCATTTCGGACGGATGTTGCACCTTGCACCGCGGATGTTGCACCCTGTAGATATCGATTATTCGGACGGTCATAACTTCTGGCTCGTTTAGATTTACGGGAGCCATAACTTGTCAAAATGAAGACCATGGTGAGTTCTATGGCTTTGACAGCTTTCAGCCGTCAACGGATAGATTAATGCCCAAAAAGGACAACCCGAATCTCAATCGGGTCTCGTAAGTTTTTTACCCATCGTTTTTTCGACACCGGACTTTAACGGTAAAACGGGATTACCGTGGCTCGTCTTCGATTTACCATCGCTGAAGAGTGGCGCATCGTGGTACTGTTCCATTTCAAATCCATGTACGCATTTCTAAAAGTCGTACGGCACAATTTCGCCATTTCGGACGGATGTTGCACCTTGCACCGCGGATATTGCACCCTGTAGATATCGATTATTCGAACGGCCATAACTTCTGGCTCGTTTAGAGTTACAGGAGCCATAACCTGTCAAAACGAAGGCCATGGTGAGTTCTACGGGTTTGACATCTTTCTGCCTTCAACGGGTAGATTAATGCCCGAAAAGGACAAACCGAATCTCAATCGGGTCTCGTAAGTTTTGTAACCTTCGTTTTTTCGACACCGGATTTTTACGGTAAAACGGGATTACCGTGCCTCGTCTTCGATTTGCCATCGCTGGAGAGTGGTGCACCATGGTACTGTTCCGTTTAAAATCCATGCACGCATTTCTAAAAGTCGTACGGCACTTTTTTGCCATTTCGGACTGATGTTGCACCTTGCACCACGGATGCTGCACCCTGTAGATATCGATTATTCGGACGGCCATAACTTATAGCTCGTTTAAAGTT
This sequence comes from Allium cepa, assembly GCA_030765085.1. Classification (NCBI taxonomy): domain Eukaryota; kingdom Viridiplantae; phylum Streptophyta; class Magnoliopsida; order Asparagales; family Amaryllidaceae; genus Allium; species Allium cepa. The sequence continues at coordinate 3,574,701 of CM060934.1, forward strand.
ACGGAAGCCATAACCTGTCAAAACGAAGGCCACGGTGAGTTCTACGGCTTTGACCGCTTTTAGCCGTCAGCGGATAGATTAATCCCGAAAAAGGACAACCCGAATCTCAATCGGGTCTTGTAAGTTTTTTAGCCTTCGTTTTTTCGACACCGGATTTTTACGGTAAAACGGGATTACCGTGCCACGTATTCGATTTACCATCGCTGGAGAGTGGTGCACCATGGTACTGTTCCGTTTCAAATCCATGCACGCATTTCTAAAAGTCGTACGACACTCTTTCGCCATTTCGGACGGATGTTGCACCTTGCACCGCGGATGTTGCACCCTGTAGATATCGATTATTCGGACGGTCATAACTTCTGGCTCGTTTAGAATTACGAGAGCGATAACCTGTCAAAACGAAGGCCATAGTGAGTTCTATGGCTTTGATAGCTTTCAGCCATCAACGGAAAGATTAATGCCCAAAAAGAACAACCCGAATCTCAATCGGGTCTCGTAAGTTTTTTACCCTTCGTTTTTTCGACGCCGGATTTTAACGGTAAAACGGGATTACTGTGGCTCGTCTTCGATTTACCATCGCTGGAGAGCGGTGAACCATAGTACTGTTCCATTTCAAATCCATGCACGCATTTCTAAAAGTTGTACGGCACTGTTTCGCCATTTCGGACGGATGTCGCACCCTGTAGATATCGATTATTCGGACGGCCATAACATCTGGCTCGTTCAGAGTTACGGGAGCCATAACCTATCAAAACGAAGGCCACAGTGAGTTCTACGGCTTTGACCACTTTCAGCCGTCAATGGATAGATTAATGCCCGAAAAGGACAACCCGAATCTCAATCGGGTCACGTAAGTTTTTTACCCTTCGTTTTTTCGACACCGGATTTTAACGGTAAAACGGGATTACCGTGCCTCGTCGTCGATTTACCATCGTTGGAGAGTGGTGCACCATGGTACTGTTCCGTTTCAAATCCATGCATACATTTCTAAAAGTCGCACGGCACTGTTTCGCCATTTCGGACGGATGTTGCACCTTGCACCGCGGATGTTGCACCCTGTAGATATCGATTATTCGGACGGCCATAACTTCTGGCTCGTTTAGAGTTATGGAAGCCATAACCTGTCAAAACGAAGGCCACGGTGAGTTCTACGGCTTTGACAGCTTTCAGCCGTCAACGAATAGATTAATGCCCAAAAGGACAACCCGAATCTCAATCGGGGTTCGTAAGTTTTTTACCCTTCGTTTTTTCGACACGGGATTTTTACGGTAAAACGGGATTACTGTGCGTCGCCTTCGATTTACCATCGTTGGAGGGTGGTGCACCATGGTACAGTTCCGTTTCAAATCCATGCACACATTTCTAAAAGTCGTACGGCACAGTTTCGCCATTTCGGACGGATGTTGCACCTTGCACCGCGGATGTTGCACCCTGTAGGTATCGATTATTCGGACGGCCATAACTTCTGGCTCGTTTAGAGTTACGGGAGCCATAATCTGTCAAAACGAAGGCCACGGTGAGTTCTACGGCTTTGACAGCTTTCAGCCGTCAACGGATAGATTAATGCCCGAAAAGGACAACCCGAATCTCAATCAGGTCTCGTAAGTTTTTTACCCTTCGTTTTTTCGACACCGGATTTTAATGGTGAAACAGGATTACCGTGGCTCATCTTCGATTTACCATCGCTGGAGAGTGGTGCACCATGGTACTGTTCCAAATTTCAAATCCATGCACGCATTTCTAAAAGTCGTACGACACTGTTCCACCATTTCGGACGGATGTTGCACTTTACCCCGCGGATGTTGCACCCTGTAGGTATCGATTATTCGGACGGCCATAACTTCCGGCTCGTTTAGAGTTACGGGAGCCATAACCTGTCAAAACGAAGGCCACGGTGAGTTCTACGTCTTTGACAGCTTTGAGCCGTCAACGGATAGATTAATGCCCGAAAAAGACAACCCGAATCTCAATCGGGTCTCGTAAGTTTTTTACCCTTCGTTTTTTCGGCACCGGATTTTTACGGTAAAACGGGATTACCATGCCACGTCTTCGATTTACCATCCCTGGAGAGTGGTGCACCATGGTACTGTTTCGCTTCAAATCCATGCACGCATTTCTAAAAGTCGTACGCCACTGTTTCGCCATTTCAAACGGATGTTGCACCTTGCACCGCGGATGTTGCACCCTATAGATATCGATTATTCGGACGGTCATAACTTCTGGCTCGTTTAGAGTTACGGGGCCATAACCTGCCAAAACGAAGGCTACAGTGAGTTCTGTAGCTTTGACAGCTTTCAGCCGTCAACGGATAGATTAATGCCCGAAAAGGACAACCCGAATCTCAATCGGGGTTCGTAAGTTTTTTACCCTTCGTTTTTTCGACACCGGATTTTTACGGTAAAACGGGATTACCGTGGCTCGTCTTCGATTTACCATCGCTGGAGAGTGGTGCACCATGGTACCGTTCCGTTTCAAATCCATGCACGCATTTCTAAAAGTTGTACGGCACTGTTTCGCCATTTCGGATGGATGTTGCACCTTGCACCGCGGATGTTGCACCCTGTATATATCGATTATTCGGACAGCCATAACTTCTGGCTCGTTTAGATTTACGGGATCCATAACCTGTCAAAACGAAGGCCACGGTGAGTTCTACAGCTTTGACAGTTTTCAGCCATCAACGGATAGATTAATGCCCGAAAAGGACAACCCGAATCTCAATCGGGTCTTGTAAGTTTTTTACCCTTCGTTTTTTTGACACCAGATTTTTACGGTAAAACGGGATTACCGTGCCTCGTCTTCGATTTACCATCGCTGGAGAGTGGTGCACCATGGTACTGTTCCGTTTCAAATCCATGCACGCATTTCTAAAAGTCGTACGACACTGTTTCGCCATTTCGGACGGATGTTGCACCTTACCCCGTGGATGTTGCACCCTGTACATGTCGATTATTCGGACGACCATAACTTCTGGCTCGTTTAGAGTTACGGGAGGCATAACCGGTCAAAACGAAGACCACGGTGAGTTTTATAGCTTTGACCGCTTTCAGCCGTCAACGGATAGATTAATGCCCGAAAAGGATAACCGGAATCTCAATCCGGTCGCGTAAGATTTTTACCCTTTGTTTTTTCGACACCGGATTTTAACGCTAAAATAGGATTACCGTGGCTCGTCTTCGATTTACCATCGCTGGAGAGTGGTGCACCATGGAACTGTTCCGTTTCAAATCCATGCACGCATTTCTAAAAGTCGTACGACACTGTTTCGCCATTTCGGACGGATGTTGCACCTTACCCCGCGGATGTTGCACCCTGTACATATCGATTATTTGGACGGCCATAACTTCTGGCTCGTTTAGATTTACGGAAGCCATAACCTGTCAAAACGAAGGCCACGGTGAGTTCTACGGCTTTAACAGCTTTCAGCCATCAACGGATAGATTAATGCCCGAAAAGGACAACCCGAATCTCAATCGGGTCTCGTAAGTTTTTTACCTTTCGTTTTTTCGACACCGGATTTTTACGGTAAAACGGGATTACCGTGCCACGTCTTCGATTTACCATCGCTGGAGAGTGGTGCAACATGAACTGTTCCGTTTCAAATCGATGCACGCATTTCTAAAAGTCGTACGCCACTGTTTCGCCATTTTGGACGGATGTTGCTCCTTGCACCGCGGATATTGCAACATGTAGATATCGATTATTCGGACGGCCATAACTTCTGGCTCGTTTAGAAGTACGGGAGCCATAACCTGTCAAAACAAAGACCACGTTGAGTTCTACGGCTTCGACAGCTTTCATTCGTCAACGGATAGATTAATGCCCGAAAAGGACAACCCGAATCTCAATCGGGTCTCGTAAGTTTTTTACCCTTCCTTTTTTCGACACCGGATTTTTACAGTAAAACGGGATTACCGTGCCTCGTCTTCGATTTACCATCGCTGGAGAGTGGTGCACCATGGTGCTGTTCCGTTTCAAATCCATGCATGCATTTCTAAAATTCATACGGCACTGTTTCACCATTTCGGACGGATGTTGCACCTCGCACCGCGGATGTTGCACCCTGTAGATATCGATTATTCGGACGGCCATAACTTTTGGCTCGTTTAGAGTTACGGGAGCCATAACCTGTCAAAACGAAGGCCACGGTGAGTTCTAAGGCTTTGACCGCTTTCAGCCGTCAACGGATAGATTAATGCCCAAAAAGGACAACCCGAATCTCAATCGGGTCTCGTAAGTTTTTTACCCTTCGTTTTTTCGACACCGGATTTTTACGGTAAAATGGGATTACCGTGCCTCGTCTTCGTTTTACCATCGCTGGAGAGTGGTCCACCATGGTACTGTTCCGTTTTAAATCGATGCACGCATTTCTAAAAGTCGTACGGCACAGTTTCGCCATTTCGGACGGATGTTGCACCTTGCACCGCGGATGTTGCGCCCTGTAGATATCGATTATTCGGACGGCCATAACTTCTGGATCGTTTAGAGTTACGGGAGCCATAACCTGTTGAAACGAAGGGCTCGGTGAGTTCTTCGATTTTGACAGCTTTCAGCCGTCAACGGAAAGATTAATGCCCGAAAAGGACAACCCGAATCTCAATCGGGTCTCGTAAGTTTTTTACCCTTCGTTTTTTCGACACCGGATTTTTATGGTAAAACAGGATTACCGTGGCTCGCCTTCGATCTACCATCGCTGGAGAGTGGTGCACCATGGTACAGTTCCGTGTCAAATCCATGCATGCATTTCTAAAAGTCGTACGGCACTTTTTCGCCATTTCGGACGGATGTTGCACCTTGCACCACAGATGTTGCACCCTGTAGATATCAATTATTCGGACGGCCATAACTTCTGGCTCATTTAGAGTTACGGGAGCCATAACGTGTCAAAACGAAAGCCACGGTGAGTTTTACGGCTTTGACCGCTTTCAGCCGTCAACAGATAGATTAATGCCCAAAAAGGGCAACCCGAATCTCAATCGGGTCTAGTAAGTTTTTTACCCTTCGTTTTTTCGACACCGGATTTTTACGGTAAAACGGGCTTACCGTGGCTCGTCTTCGATTTACCATTGCTGGAGAGTGGTGCACCATGGTACTATTCCGTTTCAAATCCATGCATGCATTTCTAAAAGTCGTACGGCACTGTTTCACCATCTCGGACGGATGTTGCACCTTGCACCGCGGATGTTGCACCCTTTAGATATCGATTATTCGGACGGCCGTAACTTCTGGCTCGTTTAGAGTTACTGGAGCCATAACCTGTCAAAATGAAGGCCACGGTGAGTTCTACGGCTTTGACCACTTTCACCCATCAATGGATAGATTAATGCCCAAAAAGGACAACACGAATCTCAATCGAGCCTCGTAAGTTTTTTACCCTTCGTTTTTTCGACACCGGATTTTTACGGTAAAACGGGATTACCGTGCCTCGTCTTCGATTTACCATCGCTGGAGAGTGGTGAACATGGTACTATTCCGTTTCAAAGCCATGCACGCATTTCTAAAAGTCGTACGACACTGTTTCGCTTTTCGGACGGATGTTGCACCTTGCACCGCGGATGTTGCACCCTGTAGATATCGATTATTCGGACGGTCATAACTTCTGGCTTGTTTAGAGTTACGGGAGCCATAACCTGTCAAAACAAAGGCCACGGTGATTTCTGTGGCGTTGACTGCTTTCAGCCATCAACGGATAGATTAATGCCCGAAAAGGACAACCGAATCTCAATCGGGTCTCGTAAGTTTTTTACCCTTCGTTTTTTCGACACCGGATTTTAACGGTAAAACGGGATTACCGTGGCTCGTCTTCGATTTACCATAGCTGGAGAGTGGTGCACCATGGTTCTGTTCCGTTTCAAATCCATGCACGCATTTCTAAAAGTCGTAGGGCACAGTTTCGCCATTTCGGACGGATGTTGCACCTTGCACCGCGGATGTTGCACCCTGTAGATATCGATTGTTCGGACGGCCATAACTTCTGGCTCGTTTAGGGTTACAGGAGCCATAACCTGTCAAAACGAAGGCCATGGTGAGTTCTACGGCTTTGACAGCTTTCAGCTGTCAACGGATAGATTAATGCCCGAAAGGGACAACCTGAATCTCAATCGGGCCTCGTAAGTTTTTTACCATTCATTTTTTCGACACCGGCTTTTTACGGTAAAACGGGATTACCGTGGCATGTCTTCGATTTACCATCGCTGGAGAGTGGTGCACCATGGTACTATTCCGTCTCAACTCCATGCATGCATTTCTAAAAGTCGTAAGGCACTGTTTCGCCATTTCGGACGGACGTTGCACCCTGTAGATATCGATTATTCGGACGGTCATAACTTCTGACTCGTTTAGAGTTACGGGAGCCATAACCTATCAAAACGAAGGCCACGGTGAGTTTTACGGCTTTGACCACTTTCAGCCGTCAACGGATAGATTAATGCCCAAAAAGCACAACCCAAATATCAATCGGGTCTCGTAAGTTTTTTACCTTTCGTTTTTTCGACACCGGATTTTTACGGTAAAACGGGATTATCGTGGCTCGTCTTCGATTTACCATCGCTGGAGAGTGGAGCACCATGGTACTGTTCCGTTTCAAATCCATGCATGCATTTCTAAAAGTCGTACGGCACTGTTTCGCCATTTCGGACGGATGTTGCACCTTGCACCGCGGATGTTGAACCCTGTAGATATCGATTATTCGGACGGCCATAAATTCTGGCTCGTTTAGAGTTACGGGAGCCATAACCTATCAAAACGAAGGCCAAGGTGAGTTCTACGGCTTTGACCGCTTTCAGCCGTTAATGGATAGATTAATGCCCAAAAAGGACAGCCTGAATCTCAATCGGGTCTCGTAAGTTTTTTACCCTTCGTTTTTTCGACACCGGATTTTTACGGTAAAACGGGATTACCTTGCCTCGTCTTCGATTTACCATCGCTGGAGAGTGGTGCACCATGGTACTGTTCCGTTTCAAAGCCATGCACGCATTTCTAAAAGTCGTACGACACTGTTTCGCCATTTCGGACGGATGTTGCACCTTGCACCGCGGATGTTGCACCCTGTAGATATCGATTATTCGAACGGCCATAACTTCTGGCTCGTTTAGAGTTACAGGAGCCATAACCTGTCAAAACGAAGGCCATGGTGAGTTCTACGGGTTTGACATCTTTCAGCCTTCAACGGGTAGATTAATGCCCGAAAAGGACAAACCGAATCTCAATCGGGTCTCGTAAGTTTTGTACCCTTCGTTTTTTCGACACCGGATTTTTACGGTAAAACGGGATTACCGTGCCTCGTCTTCGATTTGCCATCGCTGGATAGTGGTGCACCATGGTACTGTTCCGTTTAAAATCCGTGCACGCATTTCTAAAAGTCGTACGGCACTTTTTTGCCATTTCGGACTGATGTTGCACCTTGCACCACGGATGCTGCACCCTGTAGATATCGATTATTCGGACGGCCATAACTTATGGCTCGTTTAAAGTTACGGAAGCCATAACCTGTCAAAACGAAGGCCACGGTGAGTTCTACGGCTTTGACCGCTTTTAGCCGTCAGCGGATAGATTAATGCCGAAAAAGGACAACCCGAATCTCAATCGGGTCTTGTAAGTTTTTTAGCCTTCGTTTTTTCGACACCGGATTTTTACGGTAAGACGGGATTACCGTGCCACGTATTCGATTTACCATCGCTGGAGAGTGGTGCACCATGGTACTGTTCCGTTTCAAATCCATGCACGCATTTCTAAAAGTCGTACGACACTCTTTCGCCATTTCGGACGGATGTTGCACCTTGCACCGCGGATGTTGCACCCTGTAGATATCGATTATTCGGACGGTCATAACTTCTGGCTCGTTTAGAATTACGAGAGCGATAACCTGTCAAAACGAAGGCCACAGTGAGTTCTATGGCTTTGATAGCTTTCAGCCATCAACGGAAAGATTAATGCCCAAAAAGAACAACCCGAATCTCAATCGGGTCTCGTAAGTTTTTTACCCTTCGTTTTTTCGACGCCGGATTTTAACGGTAAAACGGGATTACTGTGGCTCGTCTACGATTTACCATCGCTGGAGAGCGGTGAACCATAGTACTGTTCCATTTCAAATCCATGCACGCATTTCTAAAAGTCGTACGGCACTGTTTCGCCATTTCGGACGGATGTCGCACCCTGTAGATATCGATTATTCGGACGGCCATAACATCTGGCTCGTTCAGAGTTACGGGAGCCATAACCTATCAAAACGAAGGCCACAGTGAGTTCTACGGCTTTGACCACTTTTAGCCGTCAATGGATAGATTAATGCCCGAAAAGGACAACCCGAATCTCAATCGGGTCACGTGAGTTTTTTACCCTTCGTTTTTTCGACACCGGATTTTAACGGTAAAACGGGATTACCGTGCCTCGTCGTCGATTTACCATCGTTGGAGAGTCGTGCACCATGGTACTATTCCGTTTCAAATCCATGCATGCATTTCTAAAAGTCGCACGGCACTGTTTCGCCATTTCGGACGGATGTTGCACCTTGCACCGTGGATGTTGCACCCTGTAGATATCGATTATTCGGACGGTCATAACTTCTGCCTCGTTTAGAGTTACGGGAGCCATAACCTGTCAAAACGAAGGCCACGGTGAGTTCTACGGCTTTGACAGCTTTTATCCGTCAATTGATAGATTAATGCCCAAAAAGGAAAACTCGAATCTCAATCGGGTCTCGTAAGTTTTTTACCCATCGTTTTTTCGCCGCCGGATTTTAAAGGTAAAACGGGTTTACCATGGCTCGTCTTCGATTTACCATCGTTGGAGAGTGGTGCACCATCGTACTGTTCCGTTTCAAATCCATGCACGCATTTCTAAAAGTCATACGGCACTGTTTCGCCATTTCGGACGGATGTTGCACCTTGCACAGCGGACGTTGCACCCTACAGATATCGATTATTCGGACGGCCATAACTTCTGGCTCGTTTAGAGTTACGGGAGCCATAACCTGTCAAAACGAAGGCCACGGTGAGTTCTACGGCTTTGACAGCTTTCAGCCGTCAACGGATAGATTAATGCCCGAAAAGGACAACCCGAATCTCAATCAGTTCTCGTATGTTTTTTACCCTTCGTTTTTTCGACACCGGATTTTAACGGTAAAACGGGATTACCGTGGCACGTCTTCGATTTACCATCGCTGAAGAGTGGTGCACCATGGTACTATTCCGTTTCAAATCCATGCATGCATTTCTAACAGTTGTACGGCACTGTTTCGCCATTTCGTACGGATGTTGCACCTTGCACCGCGGATGTTACACCCTGTAGATATCAATTATTCGGACGGCCATAACTTTTGGCTCGTTTAGAGTTACGGGAACCATAACCTGTCAAAACGAAGGCCACGGTGAGTTTTACGGCATTGACCGCTTTCAGCCGTCAACGGATAGATTATTGCCCAAAAAGGACAGCCCGAATCTCAATCGGGCCTCGTAAGTTTTTTACCCTTCGTTTTTCGACACCAGATTTTTTCGGTAAAACGGGATTACCGTGCCTCGTCTTCGATTTACCATCGCTGGAGAGTGGTGCACAATGGTACTGTTCCATTTCATATCCATGCACGCATTTCTAAAAGTCGTACGGCACTGTTTCGCCATTTCGCACGGATGTTGCACCTTGCAACGCGGATGTTGCGCCCTGTAGATATCGATTATTCGGACGGTCATAACTTCTGGCTCGTTCAGAATTACGGGAGCCATAATCTGTCAAAACGAAGGCCACGGTGAGTTCTATGGCTTTGACAGCTTTCAGCCGTCAACGGATAGATTAATGCCCTAAAAGGACAACCCGAATCTCAATCGGATGTCATAAGTTTTTTACCCTTCGTTTTTTCGACGCCAGATTTTAACGGTAAAACGGAATTACCGTGGCTCGACTTCGATTTTCCATCGCTGGAGAGTGATGCACCATGGTCCTGTTCCGTTTCAAATCCATGCACGCATTTCTAAAATTCGTACGGCACTGTTTCGCCATTTCGGATGAATGTTGCACCTTGCACCGCGGACGTTGCACCTTGGAGAAATCGATTATTCGGACGGCCATAACTTCTGGCTCGTTTAGAGATACGGGAGCCATAACCTGTCAATACTAAGGCCACGGTGAGTTCTACATTTTGATAGCTTTCAGCCGTCAACGGATAGATTAATGGCCGAAAAGGACAACCCGAATCTCAATCGGGTCTCGTAAGTTTTTTACCCTTCGTTTTTTCGACACCGGATTTTAACGGTAAAACGGGATTACCGTGGCTCGTCTTCGATTTACCATCGCTGGAGAGTGGTGCACCCTGGTACTGTTCCGTTTCAAATCCAAGCATGTATTTCTAAAAGTCGTACGGCACTGTTTCGCCATTTCGGACGGATGTTGCACCTTGCACCGCGGATGTTGCACCCTGTAGATATCGATTATTCGGACAACCATAACTTCTGGCTCGTTTAGAGTTACGGGAGCCATAACCAGTCAAAACGAAGGCCACGGTGAGTTTTACGCCTTTGACCGCTTTCAGCCGTCAACGGATAGATTAATGCCCAACAAGGACAACCCGAATCTCAATCGGGTCTCGTAAGTTTTTTACCCTTCGTTTTTTCGACACCGGATTTTAACGGTAAAAAGGGATTACCGTGCCTTGTCTTCGATTTACCATCGCTGGAGAGTGGTGCACCATGGTACTGTTCCATTTCAAATCCATGCACGCATTTCTAAAAGTCGTATGGCACTGTTTCGCCATTTCGGACGGATGTTGCACCATGCACCGCGGACGTTGCACCCTGTAGATATCGATTATTCAGACGGCCATAACTTCTGACTCGTTTAGAGTTACGGGAGCCATAACCTGTCAAAACGAAGGACGCGATGAGTTCTACGGCTTTGACAGCTTTCAGCCGTAAACGGATAGATTAATGCCCAAAAAGGACAACCCGAATCTCAATTGGGTCACGTAAGTTTTTTACCCTTCGTTTTTTCGACACTTGAATTTTTACGGTAAAACGGGATTACCGTGGCTCGCCTTCGATTCACCATCGCTGGAGAGTGGTGCACCATGGTGCTGTTCCATTTCAAATCCATGCACGCATTTCTAAAAGTCGTACGGCACAGTTTCGCCATTTCGGACGGATGTTGCACCTTGCACCGCGGATGTTGCACCCTATAGATATCGATTATTCGGACGGCCATAACTTCTGGCTCGTTTAGAGCTACGGGAGCCATAACCTTTCAAAACGAAGGCCACTGTGAGTTCTATGGCTTTGACCGCTTTCAGCCATCAACGGATAGATTAATGCCTGAAAAGGACAACCCGAATCTCAATCGGGTCTCGTAAGTTTTTTACCCTTCGTTTTTTTGACATCGGATTTTTACGGTAAAACGAGATTACTGTGGCTCGTCTTCGATTTACCATCGCTGGAGAGTGGTGCACCATGGTAATATTCCATTTCAAATCCATGCATGCATTTCTAAAAGTCGTACGGCATTGTTTCGCCATTTCGGACGGATGTTGCACCTTGCACCGCGGATGTTGCACCCTATAGATATCGATTATTCGAACGGCCATAACTTCTGGCTCGTTTAGAGGTACGGGAGCCATAACCTGTCAAAACGAAGGCCACGGTGAGTTTTACGGCTTTGACCGCTTCAGCCGTCAACGGATAGATTAATGCCCAAAAAGGACAACCCGAATCTCAATCGGGTCTCGTAAGTTTTTTACCCTTCGTTTTTTCGACACCGGATTTTAACGGTAAAACGGGATTACCGTGCCTCGTCTTCGATATACCATCGCTGGAGAGTGGTGCACCATGGTACTGTTCCGTTTCAAATCCATGCACGCATTTCTAAAAGTCGTACGACACCGTTTCACCGTTTCGGACGGATGTTGCACCTTGCACCGCGGATGTTGCACCCTGTAGATATCGATTATTCGGACGGTCATAACTTCTGGCTCGTTTAGATTTACGGGATCCATAACCTGTCAAAACGAAGGCCACGGTGAGTTCTACGGCTTTGACAGCTTTTATCCGTCAACTAATAGATTAATGCCCAAAAAGGACAACCCGAATCTCAATCGGGTCTCGTAAGTTTTTTACCCATCGTTTTTTCGCCGTCGGATTTTAACGGTAAAACAGGTTACCGTGGCTCGTCTTCGATTTACCATCGCTGGAGAGTGGTGCACCATGGTACTGTTCCATTTCAAATCCATGCACGCATTTCTAAAAGTCATACGGCACTGTTTCGCCATTTCGGACGGATGTTGCACCTTGCACCTTGGACGTTGCACCCTGTAGATATCGATTATTCGGACGGCCATAACTTCTGGCTCGTTTAGAGTTACGGGAGCCATAACCTGTCAAAACGAAGGCCACGACGAGTTCTACGGATAGATTAATGCCCGAAAAGGACAACCCGAATCTCAATCGGTTCTCGTAAGTTTTTTACCCTTCGTTTTTTCCACACCGGATTTTAACGGTAAAACGGGATTACCGTGGCTCGTCTTCGATTTACCATCGCTGGAGAGTGGTGGACCATGGTACTGTTCCGTTTCAAATCCATGCATGGATTTCTAAAAGTCGTACGACACTGTTTTGCCGTTTCGGTCGGATGTTGCACTTTGCACCGCGGATGTTGCGCCCTGTAGATATCGATTATTCAGACGGCCATAACTTCTGGCTCGTTTAGAGTTACGGGAGACATAACCTATCAAAACGAAGACCACGGTGAGTTCTACGGCTTTGAAGCTTTCAGCTGTCAACGGATAGATTAATGCCCAAAAAGGACAACACGAATCTCAATCGGGTCTCGTAAGTTTTTTACCCTTCGTTTTTTCGACACCGGATTTTAACTGTAAAACGGGATTACCGTGGCTTGTCTTCGATTTACCATCGCCGGAGAGTGGTGCACCATGGTACTGCTCCATTTCAAATCCATGCACGCATTTCTAAAAGTCGTACGGCACAATTTTGCCATTTCGGACGGATGTTGCACCTTGCACCGCGGACGTTGCACCCTGTAGATATCGATTATTCGGACGGCCATAACTTTTGGATCGTTTAGAGTTACGGGAGCCATAACCTATCAAAACGAAGGCCACGGTGAGTTCTACGGTTTGACAGCTTTCAGCCGTCAACGGATAGATTAATGCCCGAAAAGGACAACCCGAATCTCAATCGGGTCTCGTAAGTTTTTTACCCTTCGTTTTTTCGACACCGGATTTTAACGGTAAAACGGGATTACCGTGGCTCGTCTTCGATTCACCATCGCTGGAGAGTGGTGCACCATGGTACTGTTCCGTTTCAAATCCATGCATGCATTTCTAAAAGTCGTACGACACTGTTTCGCCATTTCGGACGGATGTTGCACCTTGCACCGCGGATGTTGCACCCTGTAGATATCAATTATTCGGACGGCCATAACTTCTGGCTCGTTAAGAGTTACGGGAGCCATGACCTGTCAAAACGAAGGCCACGGTGAGTTATACGGCTTTGACAGCTTTCAGCCGCCAACGGATAGATTAATGCCCGAAAGGGACAACCCGAACCTCAATCGGGTCTCGTAAGTTTTTTGCCCTTCGTTTTTTCGTCACCGGATTTTTATGGTAAAACGGGATTACCGTGGCTCGTATTCGATTTACCATCGTTGGAGAGTGGTGCACCTTGGTACTGTTCCTTTTCAAATCCATGCACGCATTTCTAAAAGTGGTACGACACTGTTTCAACATTTCGGACGGATTTTGCACCTTGCACCGCGGATGTTGCATCCTGTAGATATCGATTATTCGGACGGCCATAACTTCTGGCTCGTTTAGAGTTACAGGAGCCATAACCTGTCAAAACGAAGGCCACGGTGAGTTCTACATCTTTGACCGCTTTCGGCCGTCAACGGATAGATTAATGCCCGAAAAGGACAACCCGAATCACAATCGGGCCTCGTAAGTTTTTTACCCTTCGTTTTTTCGACTACGAATTTTTACTGTAAAACGGATTACCGTGGCTCGTCTTCGATTTACCATCGCTGGAGAGTGGCGCACCATGGTACTGTTCCGTTTCAAATCCATGCACGCATTTCTAAAAGTCGTACGGCACTATTTCGCCATTTCGGACGGATGTTGCACCTTGCACCGCGGACGTTGCACCCTGTAGATACCGATTATTCGGACGACCATAAATTCTGGCTCGTTTAGAGTTACGGGAGCCATAACCTGTCAAAACGAAGGCCACGGTGAGTTCTACGGCTTTGACAGCTTTTATCCATCAACTAATAGATTAATGCCAAAAAAGGACAACCCGAATCTCAATCGGGTCTCGTAAGTTTTTTACCCATCGTTTTTTCGCCGTCGGATTTTAACGGTAAAACGGGTTACCGTGGCTCGTCTTCGATTTACCATCGCTGGAGAGTGGTGCACCATGGTACTGTTCCATTTCAAATCCATGCACGCATTTCTAAATGTCATACGGCACTGTTTCGCCATTTCGGACGGATGTTGCACCTTGCACCGCGGACGTTGCACCCTGTAGATATCGATTATTCGGACGGCCATAACTTCTGGCTCGTTTAGAGTTACAGGAGCCATAACCTGTCAAAACGAAGGCCACGGCGAGTTCTACGGCTTTGACAGCTTTCAGCCGTCAACGGATAGATTAATGCCCGAAAAGGACAACCCGAATCTCAATCGGTTCTCGTAAGTTTTTTACCGTTCGTTTTTTCGACACCGGATTTTAACGGTAAAACGGGATTACCGTGGCTCGTCTTCGATTTACCATCGCTGGAGAGTGGTGCACCATGGGACTGTTCCGTTTCAAATCCATGCATGCATTTCTAAAAGTCTTACGGCACTGTTTCGCCATTTCGGACGGATGTTGCACCTTGCACCGCGGATGTTGCACCCTGTAGATATCGATTATTCGGACGACCATAACTTCTGGCTCGTTTAGAGTTACGGGAGCCATAACCTGTCAAAACGAAGGCCACGGTGAGTTTTACGGCTTTGACCGCTTTCAACCGTCAACGGATAGATTAATACCCAAAAAGGACAACCCGAATCTCAATCGGGTCTCGTAAGTTTTTTACCCTTCATTTTTTCGACACCGGATTTTAACGGTAAAACGGGATTACCGTGCCTCGTCTT
The DNA here is from genome assembly GCA_030765085.1 of Allium cepa. Taxonomy (NCBI): domain Eukaryota; kingdom Viridiplantae; phylum Streptophyta; class Magnoliopsida; order Asparagales; family Amaryllidaceae; genus Allium; species Allium cepa. The sequence continues at coordinate 3,589,831 of CM060934.1, forward strand.
CGATTTACCATCGCTGGAGAGTAGTGAACCATGGTACTGTTCCGTTTCAAATCCATGCACGCATTTCTAAAAGTCGTACGGCACTGTTTCGCCATTTCGGACGGATGTTGCACCCTGTAGATATCAATTATTCGGACGGTCATAACTTCTGGCTCGTTTAGAATTACGGGAGCCATAACCTGTCAAAACGAAGGCCACGGTGAGTTCTACGGTTTTGACAGCTTTCAGCCGTCAACGGATAGATTAATGCCCAAAAAGGACAACCCGAATCTCAATCGGGTCTCGTAAGATATTTACCCTTCGTTTTTTCGACACTGGATTTTAACGGTAAAACGGGATTACCGTGGCTCGTCTTCGATTTACCATCGCTGGAGAGTGGTGCACCATGGTACTGTTCCATTTCAAATCCATGCACGCATTTCTAAAAGTCGTACGGCACAATTTCGCCATTTCGGACGGATGTTGCACCTTGCACCGCGGATGTTGCACCCTGTAGATATCGATTATTCGGACGGCCATAACTTCTGGCTCGTTTTGAGTTACGGGAGCCATAACCTGTCAAAACGAAGGCCATGGTGAGTTCTACGGCTTTGACCGCTTTCGGCCGTCAACGGATAGATTAATGTCCGAAAAGGACAACCCGAATCTCAATCGGGCCTCGTAAGTTTTTTACCCTTCGTTTTTTCGACACCGAATTTTTACGGTAAAACGGGATTACCGTGGCTCGTCTTCGATTTACTATCGTTGGAGTGTGGTGCACCATGGTACTGTTCCGTTTCAAATCCATGCATGCATTTCTAAAAGTCGTACGGCACTGTTTCGCCATTTCGGACGGATGTTGCACCTTGCACCGCGGTTGTTGCACCCTTTAGATATCGATTATTCGGACGGCCATAACTTCAGGCTCGTTTAGAGTTACGGGAGCCATAACCTGTCAAAACGAAGGCCACGGTGAGTTTTACGGCTTTGACCGCTTTCGGCCGTCAACGGATAGATTAATGCCCAAAAAGGACAACCCGAATCTCAATCGGGTCTCGTAAGTTTTTTACCCTTCGTTTTTTCGACACCGGATTTTTACGGTAAAACGGGATTACAGTGCCTCGTCTTCGATTTACCATCGCTGGAGAGTAGTGCACCATGGTACTATTCCGTTTCAAATCCATGCACGCATTTCTAAAAGTCGTACGGCACTTTTCCACCGTTTCGGACGGATGTTGCACCTTGCACCGCGGATGTTGCACCCTGTAGATATCGATTATTCGGACGGTCATAACTTATGTCTCGTTTAGAGTTACGTGAGCCATAACCTGTCAAAACGAAGGCCACGGTGAGTTCTATGGCTTTGACAGCTTTTAGCCGTCAACTGATATATTAATGCCAAAAAGGACAACCCGAATCTCAATCGGGTCTCGTATGTTTTTTACCCATCGTTTTTTCGACGCTGGATTTTAACGGTAAAACGGGATTACCGTGGCTCGTATTCGATTTACCATCACTGGAGAGTGGTGCACCATGGTACTGTTCCGTTTCAAATCCATGCACGCTTTTCTAAAAGTCGTACGGCACTGTTTTGCCATTTCGTACGGACGTTGCACCTTGCACCGCGGACATTGCACCCTGTAGATATCGATTATTCGGACGGCCATAACTTCTGGATCGTTTAGAGTTACGGGAGCCATAACCTGTCAAAACGAAGGCCATGGTGAGTTCTACGGCTTTGACAGCGTTCAGCCGTCAACGGATAGATTAATGCCCGAAAAGGACAACCCGAATCTCAATCGGGTCTCGTAAGTTTTTACCCTTCGTTTTTTCGACACCGGATTTTAACGGTAAAACGGGATTACCGTGCCTCGTCTTCGATTTACCATCGCTAGAGAGTGGTGCACCATGGTACTGTTTCGTTTCAAATCCATGCACGCATTTATAAAAGTCGTACGACACTGTTTCTCCATTTCGGACGGATGTTGCACCTTGCACCGCGGATATTGCACCCTGTAGATATCGATTATTCGGACGGCCGTAACTTCTGGCTCGTTTAGAGTTACGGGAGCCATAACCTGTCAAAACGAAGGCCAAGGTGAGTTCTACGGCTTTGACAGCTTTTAGCCGTCAACGGATAGATTAATGCCCGAAAAGGACAACCCGAATCTCAATCGGGTCTCATAAGTTTTTTGCCCTTCGTTTTTTCGACACCGGATTTTTACTGTAAAACGGAAATACCGTGGCTCGTCTTCGATTTACCATCGCTGGAGAGTGGTGCACCATGGTACTGTTCCGTTTCAAATCCATGCACGCATTTCTAAAAGTCGTACGACACTGTTTCGCCATTTCGGACGGATGTTGCTCCTTGCACCGCGGATGTTGCACCCTGTAGATATCGATTATTCGGACGGCCATAACTTCTGGCTCGTTTAGAGTTACGGGAGCCATAACCTGTCAAAACGAAGGCCACGGTGAGTTCTACGGCTTTGACCACTTTCCGCCGTCAACGGATAGATTATTGCCCGAAAAGGACAACCCGAATCTCAATCGGGCCTCGTAAGTTTTTTACTCTTCGTTTTTTCGACACCGGATTTTTACAGTAAAATGGGATTACCGTGGCTCGTCTTCGATTTACCGTCGCTGGAGTGTGGTGCACCATGGTACTGTTCCGCTTCAAATCCATGCATGCATTTCTAAAAGTCGTACGGCACTGTTTCGCCATTTCGGACGGATGTTGCACCTTGCACCGCGGATGTTGCACCCTGTAGATATCGATTATTCGGACGGCCATAACTTCTGGCTCGTTTTGAGTTACGGAAGACATAACCTGTCAAAAAGAAGGCCACGGTGAGTTCTACGGCTTTGACCGCTTTCGGCCGTCAACGGATAGATTAATGTCCGAAAAGGACAACCCGAATCTCAATCGGGCCTCGTAAGTTTTTTACCCTTCGTTTTTTCGACACCGAATTTTTACGGTAAAACGGGATTACCGTGGCTCGTCTTCGATTTACCATCGCTGGAGTGTGGTGCACCATGGTACTGTTCCGTTTCAAATCCATGCATGCATTTCTAAAAGTCGTACGGCACTGTTTCGCCATTTCGGACGAATGTTGCACCTTGCACCGCGGTTGTTGCACCCTTTAGATATCGATTATTCGGACGGCCATAACTTCTGGCTCGTTTAGATTTACGGGAGCCATAACCTGTCAAAACGAAGGCCACGGTGAGTTTTACGGCTTTGACTGCTTTCGGCCGTCAACGGATAGATTAATGCCCAAAAAGGACAACCCGAATCTCAATTGGGCCTCGTAAGTTTTTTACCCTTCGTTTTTTCGACACCAGATTTTTACGGTAAAACGGGAGTACCGCGCCTCGTCTTCGATTTACCATCGTTGGAGAGTGGTGCACCATGGTACTGTTCCGTTTCAAATCCATGCACGCATTTCTAAAAGTCGTACGACACTGTTTCGCTGTTTCGGACGGATGTTGCACCTTGCACCGCGGATGTTGCACCCTGTAGATACCGATTATTCGGACGGTCATAACTTCTGGCTCGTTTAGAGTTACGGGAGCCATAACCTGTCAAAACGAAGGCCACGGTGAGTTCTACGGCTTTGACAGCTTTCAGCCGTCAACGGATAGATTAATGCCCAAAAAGGACAACCCGAATCTCAATCGGGTCTCGTAAGTTTTTTACCCTTCGTTTTTTCGACACCGGATTTTAATGGTAAAACGGGATTACCGTGGCTCGTCTTCGATTTACCATCGCTGGAGAGTGGTGCACCATGGTACTTTTCCGTTTCAAATCCATGCATGCATTTCTAAAAGTCGTACGACACTGTTTCGCCATTTTGGACGGATGTTGCAACTTGCACCGCGGATGTTGCACCTTGTAGATGTCGATTATTCGGACGACCATAACTTCTGGCTCGTTTAGAGTTACGGGAGCCATAACTTGTCAAAAAAAAGGCCACGGTGATTTCTACGGCTTTGAAATCTTTCAGCCGTCAACAGATAGATTAATGCCCGAAAAGGACAACCCGAATCTCAATCGGGACTCGTAAGTTTTTTGCCCTTCGTTTTTTCGACACCGGATTTTTACGGTAAAACGGGATTACCGTGGCTCGTCTTCGATTTACCATCGCTGGAGAGTGGTGCACCATGGTACTGTTCCGTTTCAAATCCATGCACGCATTTCTAAAAGTTGTACGGCACTGTTTCGCCATTTCTGACGGATGTTGCACCTTGCACCGCGGATGTTGCACCCTGTAGATATCGATAATTCGGACGGCCATATCTTCTGGCTCGTTTAGAGTTACGAGAGCCATAACCTGTCAAAACGAAGGGCACGGTGAGTTCTACGGCTTTGACCGCTTTCTGCCATCAACGGATAGATTAATGCCCGAAAAGGACAACCCGAATCTCAATCGGGCCTCGTAAGTTTTTTACCCTTCGTTTTTTCGACACCAGATTTTTACGGTAAAACGGGATTACCGTGGCTCGTCTTCGATTTACCATAGCTGGAGTGTTGTGTAACAGGGTACTGTTCGGTTTCAAATCCACGCATGCATTTCTAAAAGTCGTACGACACTGTTTCCCCATTTCGGACGGATGTTGCACCATGCACCGCGGATGTTGCACCCTGTAGATATCGATTATTCGGACGGCCATAACTTCTGGCTCGTTTAGAGTTACGGGAGCCATAACTGTTATCCCGCTTTTTGGCAAAGCCGCGATACCAAAAGATTGATCGAAAACGAAGGACAGTTCGCCTCAGAGGTTGATCGTACTTCCTTTAGCCATGGATATCACTGAATTTTATCCGAGTCCAGAATGAGCCACAATTGATAGGACACGGCAAGAAAGACTACAGGAGTCAGCATTTCAAATTTCAAGGCAATCCGAGTTCATACGCTCGAGTTATGATCAATTCAATTTGAAGGGGAAAGCCCGGGTTTCGAACCCATCATTTGTCAACGGTTCGAAACCATCACCTTCGAATCCCTCAACTTCGAATCCATCGGAGCGCTCCTGTTCGAAACCATCATCTTCGAAACCCTCGCGATGCCTCGGTTTCGAAACCATCAGGTCCATACCTACCAAGTCCATAACAATGGACTTCGAATCTATCAGAGAGTAGCTGTTTCGAATCCATGTTCCACGATCTAACTTCGAAACCACCAGACAAGCATGCTTCGAACCCATCGACCTGTTACGTTCGAACCCATCACAGTGCCATCTTCGAACCCATCGCAGAAGCCACGTTCAAAACCATCACGGAGCCATGTTCGAACCCATCCTGCGTTGCCTTGTTCGAATCCACTGGGTCAACCCACGTGTCTTCCATCGGTTCGAAATAGCCGAGATACATGGAGTCGAAGCGGTCAACACGGAGAGAAGTCCGGATCGATTCGAAACTTGCGCTCCACGCCACCACGAAGTCGCGTGCCACACTGGGTTCGAAACCATCGTTTCGAGACCATGGGTTCGAATCAAACAGCCTTGCCGTGATGTCTATTTCGAACCCAACATATCTCCTAGCCAACTGATCCAAATGCAATGAAACTTTCACAGATGTTTGCATACATGTTGAAGAATGTCCACGCCAAATTTCACCTCGATTGGATGAATTCTTGATCGGTTCGAATGGAGTTCGAACCGATGCCAAAGTGGGCCCAAACTTCCCGAGGCCGTACGCGTGGGCCCCCTCACGTGCCAGAAGTGGTCTCCCGAGTTTTCAGCGAGATACCAGCAGCCTACACCTATAAATAGAGCCCCAGGGCCAACAGAAAAGGGATCTTCTTCTGACTCTGAGACGCCGAGACTCTGCCGGATCAAGATCTCCATCATCCTACATCATAATTTCACTATTGATTTCGAATTTCCAGTTGTAACTTGCTGTGGATCGCTGTAACAACTTGTAAACATTGAAAGATAATCAATAAACATCAAAAAACTTCACAGTGGACGTAGGCGACACGCCGAACCACTATAAATCGCTTGTCTACGCATTTTCCTTTACTGTTGATTGGAGTTTTTGTTAGATAATATTCATATTCAGTTCATACTATTGATTGTTATCTCTTCAACGTCTCCCGAAGAGTGTTGTGACCAATTTTGGTGCAAACACTTTGGTGCTTTCACTGAGAAAACCCAGCTTTTCTCCTGCTCGTTGGATCTGTCATCGATACCGGATTGAATAAATCTAAGAGAGAGATCCAGATCTTTGAATTCAGACTCTTTCCCTTCTATTCAGATTTGCATAAAGTCTAGGAAAGGAACTCAACTGTAAAAATGGTTAGCACAAGAACCACCTCGAACGCCGTCAATCAAGAAGGACAGGATAGACAAAATCCTGCCCCTCTGCCTCCACCTAATCAAGATGCCGCTGGGCACTCAGAACCGTCGGGTCCGGTTACCCGACAAGAATTGCAGTTGTTACTTCAAGAGCTGACCCAGAGTCGGCGACAACTAGAAGAACAGTTACGCGCCAACGCTGAGCTAATTAACCAGCTGGATCGCCAGAAACGAAAACGATCCACGAGAGATCGTGCTTATCGCTCTTCTAGCGAAAATTCTTCATCTTCTGATTATCATAACCGACCTCCACGACCCCGGTTAGATGAGGGTCGTATACCATCCGCTGGAAACCAACCGATATTGACCGTTGGACAAATAAGAGTTGGTCCGTCAGCCAGCTTCCAAACTGGACCCTCCTCCCGAGGGGGTGCCATTCCTCACCACGCCGCTGAGTACCGCACCGCTAGCGTTGCGGCTGAACCAGGGGTCGACACTCGAGATCAGTCGGACCCGAACCGTCGTCAAAGCGGTCATACTCCTGAACCGTACGTCCCAGAGGACTATGAGCCGAGAAGGCGAGATTTGAACCGTCAACGATATCCGGCTCAAACCCAAAGTATGGAACGTGACCATACTCCGGTGCAAATGCCGGATCTATCGACTATGATACGACAGATGATTCGTGAGAGTCAGGGATTCACAAACGACGATTGGGGGGTTTCCCGAAGTCACACTCCCTTTACGGACGACATTCTTAATGCTGAACCCCCACGGCGATTCCGAATGCCCACTCTGCCCATGTATGAGGGAAACTCCGATCCCAATCAACATATTCTAAAATATGAATGGTCGACGACGGCTGCCAGAGCCGACGACGCTGTGAAATGTCGTAGTTTCCCCATATCCCTGGGGGGCATCGCCACCATGTGGTTCACCCGATTGCCTCCTCGATCCGTCTCCTCATTCGACCAGCTGGCCACAAAATTCGTCGAGCAATTCCGCATGCACGTCGCAAGGCCGAAAGATGTCAACACTCTATCCAGTGTCACGCAAGCTCCCGGAGAGACGCTCAGACACTACTTAGAAAGATTCCATACTGCATGTGCGGAGATTAGTAATCCAAATGATAACTCCATCCTTATGGCGTTAACCAAGGGGATCGACCCCGATTCTGAATTCGGCAATTGGCTAGCTGGAAAACCACCTGCGTCATTGGACCGTTTCCATGCCAAAGCGGCTCAATTCCTGAGACGGGAAGACGCGAAACAGTCTAGGAAGCAAACTGACGCAGGATCAAACGTGGGAGGAGCCCAAAGCAATGTTGCAATAAAACAATCCGGTGAGAGCTCCGGAAAAGTTCAGTTGAACATTAAAAATAAACAAGCTCGGCGACGAGAGAGCGTGAATCAAATTAAAAAACAAGATCAAAATAGCGGTCCGCAACGCAAAAATCCGAAGTTCGACAGTTATACTCCTTTGAATACTTCATTGGAGGACTTGTATTTACAAACCCGTAGTACAATTCAATATGAAAAGCCTGCTCCGAGACCGTCGTCAGAGAGACAAATCCAAACAGTAAAATTTTGCAGGTTCCATGAAGGCTACGGACACGATACGAACGAATGTCGTCACCTACAGGATCTTGTTGAAAAACTGATCAGGGAAAGGAGACTCGATCGATTTGTGCGGACACCGCAACCCAGGGAAGCAGGTCCATCAAATCAAATTAATGAACCCGATCAACCGAGGCATGAGGACTCCGATGGTCCTCGCGGGAGATTGGTGATAAACGCCATCAGTGGCGGACCGACTTTCTCAGGAACCTGGAACGACGAGGATCTTCGTCATTGTCACACATGACAGGCTCATTCAATCTATGAATATTTTGCAATTTCATTTACATTCTGAAATTTGATTTTGTAATAAGGCACTGACTTTGCCATGTCTTCTCATTTCAGCAATAAAACATTATCTCTTCAAGCTAAAGCCGTGATTCATCGAATACAACATTCAACGATCACGACACACGAAGAGCTAAGTTCCATCGAACAATGGAATTTATTCAAATAGCGAGTGACTGCGTTACAACCGGCCACTCACTAAGTGAAACCCCAGCTCGGGGGCAAGTCAACACATCGAAGGCTGAACCGGACCAACACACGACAGTCCATTCAATTATTCGTTCCCGGAGTGCGAACGGACTCCAACTTCCCACTGCGTGAATTGGAGTATAAACATTTAACAATTCGTTCCCAGAGCGCGAACGGACTCCAACTTCCCACAGCGCGAATTGGAGTATAAACATTCCACAATTCGTTCCCAGAGCGCGAACGGACTCCAACTTCCCACGGCGCGAATTGGAGTATAAACATTCCACAATTCGTTCCCAGAGCGCGAACGGACTCCAACTTCCCACAGCGCGAATTGGAGTATAAACATTCCACAATTCGTTCCCAGAGCGCGAACGGACTCCAACTTCCCACAGCGCGAATTGGAGTATAAACATTCCACAATTCGTTCCCAGAGTGTGAACGGACTCCAACTTCCCACAGCGTGAATTGGAGTATAAACATTCCATAATTCGTTCCCACTGCGCGAACGGACTCCAACTTCCCACAGCGTGAATTGGAGTATAAACATTCCATAATTCGTTCCCACTGCGCGAACGGACTCCAACTTCCCACAGCGCGAATTGGAGTATAAACATCAAGTCCATCGTTCCCGGAGTGCGAACGAATTCCTAAAAAGCTCAAATAGGTGTGACCGACCATCTACCGGCTAACTCGAACTCCCTAAAGTGCGAATTGGAGTATAAACATTTATTCCAGGTTCCCGGAGTGCGAACCAACCCATCAATGCGGACTCCGAATCCCCAAAACATGAATTGGGGTATGAACATAAGTTACGGGCTCCCGGAGCGCGAACCGAAGCATCCGTGCAAACTCCATATTCCCGAAGTGCGAGTTGGGGTATAAATGTCAATTCCGGGTTCCTGAAGTACGAACCCAAACTTACATGTTTTATCCAAGCTCCCGGCGTGTGAATTGGAGCACCAACACCAAGTCAATGTTCCCGTAGTGCGAACTAAAGCGTTAATACTAACTCCGAGTTAGTAGAGTGCAAGTTGGGATGTGAACACCATCCCCAAGTTCCCGGAGCGTGAACCATGTTACAAGTATCAATAACACTTGAACTCATGGAATGCAAACCAGGTTATCGATCTCAAATTACTCTAAGTCCCCGGACGGCGGACGTGTACTTAAGATTTGCAACAAGTGCAACCGGCTGCCAAAAATACAAGTGTTGTTCCCCAAGACTGGGGGGCACGAAAGCTAAGTGTCAACCACTCACCGAAGTGATACAACGTCCGAAGTTCAAATCATTCATCAATCACGACGTGTGACCAAGATCTTCAGGCTTGAAAAATAAAAACGAACTCCACTTAAACGGTAAAAACACCACAAGTACACCGGACCGAAAACAAGGCATTGCAAGTACTTAAGCACAAATAAAGCAAGAGTTGAAACAAAGAAACTAAAGTTTATTTCAACTAACCAAAAATGGGGGCTTACATATGAAAAAGTTTTCCCAAAAACAATCCCTACTAGCAGGAGCCGAACCTGCATCTATACACGGCTTACTAATAAAAAACAAAAACAAGTACTTATCCACCAAAACATCTACTTGTAAAGCCGATCTACTTCTTCCTCTTCTTCGTCTTCCTTATTAGTGGTTCATCGTTATCAGAATCACTAGCGACAGAAATTCTTTTTGAGTGCCTCCTCTTCGGCGGTGACTCTTCGGCCGGGGGCATTGTCACGATCCAAATTCCAGCGTTGGAAAATCGACATCCGTACTCCACCGTACTAGAATGCCGGAGATTCAAACGTTGAAATTCGAGTCGCGCCGGAGCTTATAACACATTAAGTAAATAACACAGCGGAAGAAATGAATAGCATATATCAATATACAACATTTGATACAATAACTGATACAACATGAATGATACAACAGAATGGTACAATAGATATCAACATTATCAGAGATACAAAGAATAGCAGCGGAAATATAATAATAACACTAGCAGCGGAACAAATCTCCAAAATAGTCTTCAAGAAAGAACTCCAGTATCAGCAATCTCCATCTCCAAAGCACCAATCCAGAAATAGCTCGAACTCCAAATCAAGATGAAGAGAAACAACTCGATCCAAAATGCGATTGCCAAATCCTAAGGCTGAAAGCTATCGAATCTACACCTACTATAGATTATCTGAAAATCCAAACTCTAGACTGCCCGTGTGGGAAAATAGTGGGCACCTAGAGTTTAGAAAAGGAATAATAAACTCCAGGTCAGTCATGGGACTGGTATGAGCAAACAAAAACATTTGGTCTTTTAAAAACAAACAAGAGATTTTAAATTTGAAATCCGCAATGCTTTTTGGAAAATGAAACTACCATAAGGCCTCCCGGCACACACACAATGCAAACGCACACATGGGGGAGATTTCTCCTTATGATAGTCAAACATGCTTACTACGAGAAAAATTCTTTGATATTATTACTAGTGCATAGTGGAAAATCTTCCGAAAGTATAATATAAATCCTAGCCAGCATAGGTACCATGATATTATGCCTACTATAGCTGCCATGTTAAATGGCAGGTTCTACAACTAAAACCGTACATGGCACGTAATTGAAGAATGGATTTCCAACAAATGGTCAGGCTAAGGAACTTCCTATTGCCACATGGGAACGCCTCTGGCGGGACGCCCCGAGAACTAACGTTACGGTTAGATCTCTGCCAACACAAGGCCGGGTTACCTCTGTAACTAGGTAACTACTACACGAATATGCCATCCCCCGGTCCTTTGGGACCTTTATCCGAGAGCTCTCCAACAACAACATCACACAGTAATAATATAGTGTGTCCACATGAGTAAGTATCTGGGCTCCATACCATGATACCACCCTTTTCCAGAAGGGAATGACATACCCTAAAGGGCGCGACCCTCATAACCTTGCCGCATATTCCTGTTTCGACCATTTCCGGGGAGTGAGGTCCTGATGAAGTCTCGTCCACAAAGCTACGCTTTGTGCAACAAAGCCATGCTTTGGGTCCACAGATGAACAAAACAAAGGTCACAAGGATAAATGATTAACAAATGATCATATCACAAACAATCAACCAATGATCATCACACAGCAGCACTCAGCATGTCACATTACCAAATTGGGAATATGTCACTGATAAATATCAACTACATAACCTCTGAGCTCGTACGTCTCAAAGAAGGGTGTTAAGCTAAGAGAATAAATTCTCCGCCACCAAGCAGAAATGTATTTGATAGAGATCAGTTAATATCTCAAAGTGTAATGTCGGACATACAACCATACAAGTCTGTTCCGGGTTCGAACAGAACCGAAGGCACTTCCGAAGAAGCCCTTGCAAATCCGGATAATCCCTAATCACGTCCGGACTTCCCATCACATATGGAGATCTCTATACCGGGGATCGGCCAGTGCAGAGACAATCGACGAGTTATCCTTTCGTTTTCGGAAATAACCGGTCTTCACCACCGGTCTTCAATTGCTATCCATAACGTCGTATCACTATTCGGAATGGGCTATATGACACAAGGTCCTCTCCCGGCTAAACCGAATAATGAGCGCCATATTTTAAAACGTATGGGTATGGGATTTTAGTTAAGTCACAATTTATAAAAATCCAAAACTTTTCTTTCAATGGTTAAACAAAATACCATTCTAAATCTTTAAACCAAAAAGATTTATTCACAAAGTTTCACCTAGTTTCACAAAGATCTATTCATAGATTTCAAAAAAACAACTTCCATTTCAATTTGATTAACCCAATAAATCTTTAAATTAAAGATTTAATTTACAGCTTTCAAAACACGTTCCAAAGATTAATTAATAACTCGGAAAAACCATTTTCCATTTTCAAAACTTGAATCCCCTTTTAACACACATTAGAAATCCATTTCTTATATGAAAGCTTCTATTATTTGAAAACAACAGTTTTCGTTTCCAAAATCCAATTCTATAATTTGAAACTTGGGTTAATTTTAAATTCCAAAATATCACCTTTTAAATTGGTTTAAAAACCATATAAATCCATTTATAAGTTGAATAACCTTTTAAACCTTAGTTTCCACATTATAGAATTCAATCTCAAATATTGAATTCAAATTTAAATTAAATTATTTAAATTTTAAACTCAATCAAGTTATTCAAAATACCCATTTTCAAAAGCTTCAATTCCAAAACTATTTTGGATTCAAAAGGTTAAAATTTAAAGAAACAATTTCAAAATCTGTGACTTAACAAATTTCCACGTGCAACCCATACTTGTGTGTGTATGAGTGTGGTCCAGGGGTTTTACACAATAGTGCAACATCATCAAATATCACAGATTCAATTATTACGATTCGATGTGGGTTTCGGATAACTAAATGGAATCCGACTCCCTGTCGCATCGAAATTCAAATGTCGTTCTACGGGTCAGGGTTTGCATAACAATATATACATCATAGAAATAACAGCTTAGCACAAAACATCACATAGCATCGCATCACATATCAAATATATCAATCCATCACACAACATCAATAACAATCAAACATCTTTAATTAAGATGAATAGCCCGTGTGGTTAAAATTTTATTACTCACATAATTACCTTTGTTAGTAATTTTAATCAATGATTAATTTTAATTGATTGAGTCTTAACCACCTTCATTAACTAATCACTTCCTTAATTAATTATCTTAATTAATTAATCCTTAGTTGTAATTAATAAAATCTTAATCACTTTTATAAATGGGCCTTAATTAATTAATCTCAAGACTTAATTAAAATTGTTAATTATTTAATCAATCATCCATATTCCTAATTAACTAAATAGTTAATTATCCCACTTAATTATTTTAAAAAAATAATGAACCCAATCATTAAATTTTATTTATCTTTTAGATAAATATTTCTTACTTAATTAAAGAATTTAAATTTCACTTTTAAGTTTCATTTTAAACTTAAGATAAAAATTAGCTTAAACAAGGTTTTAATACAATTCAAAAACCTTTATCTCATATTTTAAAAGAAACACATGCTTAACAAAAATTGGTTTTAAAGGTTTTAAATATCAATTCAATTTAAATTCAAACTTATTTTAAAAACTGAAATAAAAGTTTAATTCCAGATTTAAACTCACTTTTAAATTTCTGATTTAAAATTTTAAACTTCCAATTCAATTTCAAAACACATATATGCTTTTACACTTTTTAAAATCTAATTTAAATTTGAAAATATGAATTATTTCAAATCTCAGACAAACAAATTTGAATTCTTATTCAACTTTAGATTTTTCAAACTCAGTTTATATTCAACTTGCATTATAAACTTTACATTTAAATTAAGAAACAAGTTTTTTTGTGTTTTTATTTAAAAACCTAAACTAAGATTTAAAAATTCAAATGATTTCAAAACCTAGATTTAACTGTTGAATCCATATTTAATTTCAGGTTCAAAAACTTAGTTCAGATTTTAGATTTCAGATTCAACTTGTTTTAAAGCCTATATTTATAAATCTAAACTTCCAGATTTAATATTTGAAACCAATATTCTTTTATGCCTAAAAGTTGTTTCAACCCAACTCTAACTTCAAAATTTAAATTATTTCAAATTTAGATTCCAAACTTCCTAAATTCAGATTCAATCTCAGGTTCAAACTTAGTTTAAATTTCTAATTTACATTTTTTTGAAACTTGCTTTGATATTTTAAGAACAGAACAGGTTTCTGTTTTAAACCAGAAAAAAATGTTATTTTTTTTTTTTTTTTAATTTACTTCGAGTCAGATGTTACTTTACTTCGAGTCAGACACCTAAGAACTTCGAGTCACTCACGAAATCGACTCTAGAAGAAAACTTAAAACATTTTTCCCTCTGCTTCAATCAAACACTGATACAACCCAATACCATGTGCACGTGCACCACCACCAGAACCCCCTCCGGCCTCCGATCACCTCACTGGCACATCAGCAACCCATGCAGCTACTCAACTAAATCATCAATTGGTGCTACCATCATCAGGAATCAAGAATGATACCCAATGCCAAAACCTGGAAATGAAACCAAGTCCCCCTTCAAAACCTGTCATCGCCTCGCATCCGCCCCTCCGACCACCGTGACCCCTGAGACTCCGGTGATGACTTCAACCACGTCCAAGCTTCAACTGAGCGAAACCCCGTGCAACTCGATCAATTACATTAGCCGATAGGTTGAATTTTGTCAAACCCAGTAAAACTAGGGTTCAAAAATTCAAATCAAAATCGCAATTACAAAAACGAATTGCAACACAATCTAATATTTTTCCCCTCGTCCCTGATGTCTCCTCCACCTCCAGAAGCGATCACGACATCTCCAATCGATTGTGGAGATCGAAATACCCCAAAATGTATGATACAGTCAAAATAGAAGTGCTCTTGGAATATAGCATTTAAAATCATAATTTTTCTTGGAAAAATCATAGTTTTGTATGGAGATTGGATCTATAATCCTGAAACTTCAAATTATTATACTTGAGATTTCACTAATTTTTTTATTTATCTTCAGTACATACATTCCAGTGATATTCCTATATTTTTTCAACTTATATAGAATTTTAAACTGAAGTTCTAATTTAAACAGGCAAGTTTAATTTAAATCTTAACCTTAAACAAATCGAAGGGTTTTTGAATTTAAATTTGCCTAGCAACTGAGAGATGTGCAGAGAACCATACATGGTCATGTATACAGCAGCTATTCATGTCACACACATTCATTTTTCTCATTTTTATTAGCATGCAACCCATATTTGTATTTAATTCTTAAAAATGAGATTACTCACAGGTAACAAAACAAAGAATCTCTGGTCTTAAAAATAAAATAAATTTGTTCACCTGGATTCCAAGATGAACAGAGACCAGATTGGTTTTTTTTTTTTTAGTTTTAATTAAGTTTGGGCATTTTGTTCTCCCTGTTACACCCTACTTTGTTTAATCACTAAGTATCTTCTTCTGAGTTTATCTTAGGAATGACCTTATAATATCATGCCCCTATTTTCAGTACTCAGGCTTGAATTTGTTTTTAAAATAAGAAGATATATGTTCTTTTCTCATGTTTTCAAAACTGCAACCCAAAAACAATATACTTGTTCAAACAAACACATGCAGCCTTCCAAAATCAACAAACAAGCATCACAAAGCAATTCACAAGTTCATGAATATCAGATTCAAAGAGAAAGTTTTCAAGTTGCTCACAAGCATCAAAACATAAAATAAAAAAAAAAACAGAGGTGAAAGTTTTGCTCACAAGCATGGAAACAGGGAAGTAACTAACAACAGAGTTTAATATATGCATCATATAAAAGAGGGTGAAGGATTGCTCACTTGTTTTTGAAGGACAGAGGAGAATTTCCTTTGAGCCTGAACTATATTTTTTTTTCTTTTTTTTTTTCTTTAAAGCTTGAAGTCACCACTGCAAAGAACTTTGGATTTTGTTTAAAGCTTCCAACTTGTTCTATTTTCCCAGCTGCAGACTTCAGGTCTTTTTCCTTTTTCACTTACTTTGAATTCCTTTTTGTTAACTAATTAAACATGATTGTTTAAATCTTGTTTGAATTACTGATTTCACCATTAAACTCAAATTCATTTTAAAAAAAAAAACTTACTTGCCTTTGAATTTGTTTTAGAGATACACTGCACTTGACAAAACTGAAGCTATCCCATGTTGAATTGCTTCAGACTTCAAACTGAATTGATTTTGGCCTTTTGAATGTTTGCTTCAACTGTTTTATCTCTGATTCCCAGTTCTTGATTTAGTGAGTTGATCACTTAGCATTATTCTCTCACAAGTTCATGTTGTTTTGCTCAAATCTGTATAGACAGATTTTGTTCCAGATTTGATTTTGAATCCCTTTGCATTGCTTAAATCTTTAGATTGTTTTCCAGAGAGCTTGCATTTGCACTAGCATTTTCTTCCTCTACAAACTCAAGCTTGAGTTGAACTAGAAGTTGTCAATCTGGTTGCTCAATCCAGACATGGGTTTCCAGATTTCTTTCTTTTTTTCTTTTGCTTTGTTTTCGAACTGAACTTAAATTTGAATTGTATACATTCCTTTGGTGTTTAGATTGAAATGCCAAATCTTTGATTACTGATTTGTTCAGATTTTGTGAGATGTTTAATATGATTGCATATGGGAAAATGAAGAGTTTTTGTAATTTTTTATCTTATTATTTTATTTAAATAATAATGTTGAATGCCATTTGTACAAAAATATCAAAATCTCTAGATCTTGTTAATTATCTTACTCCAAACCCATGTGCAAGTGTATCTCTTTACTTCCTTATGTATATTTACATTTGTAATTTCACAAGACAAAGGTTTTTTTTTTATAAATTTTTATATCATATCTATTTTATAAATAAATGTACTTTTTCTCTATTTACACAAACAAAAATTATATTCCCATTAATCTCTTGTATTAAATTTTTTTTGTTTGTTCAACATGTTTATACACTAATATATTTATACAATTTACATTCTTACATTTTTTTTTGTTTTGTACAAAAAAATATTTTATAAAAAGAAAAGAATGACTTTTAAATACTTTGATTTTTATATTAACAATAGTTACATTTATTTATTTAAGGGAATTCGACTTAAGAAAAAATATTTTAAAAATGAGTACACTAATTTTTTTCTTTTATTGCCACTTCCAAAAATTAATAAAATTAAAAATTTTAGAAACAACTATCATTATCTTTTTATTAATCTTAAGCTTTTAAATTTAAATTTTATTTTTAATACATTTTATTTTGAATTTTATACTTTGGTACATTTACAAATAATATTCTCAATTTATTTCCAAAAATAAATTTAATTGCCAAATTAAACTTAATAAATTTTCGGGGATGTTACAGATTTCCCCCCTTAAAAGAATTTCGTCCTCGAAATTGCAAGGAAGACGAGAAAGAATAGATAATAGATAAAGAAATGATTGATCAGATCATAATCGAGATATTTATTCTGTATTTGGTTTACCAAATCAGAATATCGATAATATGAGAACAAACTCATACAATATTACACAAGATATTTAGGTTCACCTGTCTACGAATATGTAAGGGCATTGATTAGTTCGAAGAGATAACTAATCGTTCGTAGAATATGTTGGATCCCAGAGAATAGATAGATGGATCAAATCTTCATATTAGTTAACCGTTTTAACTTAATTTAAAATTTCCCATTTATTCAAATTTAAATTCTCAAATTCATTAGAGTTTAGATCGAAAAGCTGATAAGAATTCGATGAAGATACGAAGTAAGAATTTTCTACAACGATTCGTAGGGCCATCATCACACCGAAACTTCTTTCTGGAGCAGCTACGAAACAATCAAAAGAATTCGAAATCGAATCAAAGGAGATTGATAGAGAAATGTTGTTTCCGCTATTTCAGGGTATTGACCATTTGTAGTGGTATTTCCCTGTCCCCTATCTCGTTGTCGTCTCGCACTCATACTCACTATCAGTGAATAGTAAGAGAATTTACTGAGGCATTCGAACGGATATCTTAGGGATATACTCATTCTAGGGTATACTTCACCCTATCTCTAATGAGCTACTTAATCTGTTATACTCCTGAGCTATGGTTTTAACCATCATCTCTGATACCAAAATGTCACGATCCAAATTCCAGCGTTGGAAAATCGACATCCGTACTCCACCGTACTAGAATGCCGAAGATTCAAACGTTGAAATTCGAGTCGCGCCGGAGCTTATAACACATTAAGTAAATAACACAGCGGAAGAAATGAATAGCATATATCAATATACAACATTTGATACAATAACTGATACAACATGAATGATACAACAGAATGGTACAATAGATATCAACATTATCAGAGATACAAAGAATAGCAGCGGAAATATAATAATAACACTAGCAGCGGAACAAATCTCCAAAATAGTCTTCAAGAAAGAACTCCAGTATCAGCAATCTCCATCTCCAAAGCACCAATCCAGAAATAGCTCGAACTCCAAATCAAGATGAAGAGAAACAACTCGATCCAAAATGCGATTGCCAAATCCTAAGGCTGAAAGCTATCGAATCTACACCTACTATAGATTATCTGAAAATCCAAACTCTAGACTGCCCGTGTGGGAAAATAGTGGGCACCCAGAGTTTAGAAAAGGAATAATAAACTCCAGGTCAGTCATGGGACTGGTATGAGCAAACAAAAACATTTGGTCTTTTAAAAACAAACAAGAGATTTTAAATTTGAAATCCGCAATGCTTTTTGGAAAATGAAACTACCATAAGGCCTCCCGGCACACACACAATGCAAACGCACACATGGGGGAGATTTCTCCTTATGATAGTCAAACATGCTTACTACGAGAAAAATTCTTTGATATTATTACTAGTGCATAGTGGAAAATCTTCCGAAAGTATAATATAAATCCTAGCCAGCATAGGTACCATGATATTATGCCTACTATAGCTGCCATGTTAAATGGCAGGTTCTACAACTAAAACCGTACATGGCACGTAATTGAAGAATGGATTTCCAACAAATGGTCAGGCTAAGGAACTTCCTATTGCCACATGGGAACGCCTCTGGCGGGACGCCCCGAGAACTAACGTTACGGTTAGATCTCTGCCAACACAAGGCCGGGTTACCTCTGTAACTAGGTAACTACTACACGAATATGCCATCCCCCGGTCCTTTGGGACCTTTATCCGAGAGCTCTCCAACAACAACATCACACAGTAATAATATAGTGTGTCCACATGAGTAAGTATCTGGGCTCCATACCATGATACCACCCTTTTCCAGAAGGGAATGACATACCCTAAAGGGCGCGACCCTCATAACCTTGCCGCATAATCCTGTTTCGACCATTTCCGGGGAGTGAGGTCCTGATGAAGTCTCGTCCACAAAGCTATGCTTTGTGCAACAAAGCCATGCTTTGGGTCCACAGATGAACAAAACAAAGGTCACAAGGATAAATGATTAACAAATGATCATATCACAAACAATCAACCAATGATCATCACACAGCAGCACTCAGCATGTCACATTACCAAATTGGGAATATGTCACTGATAAATATCAACTACATAACCTCTGAGCTCGTACGTCTCAAAGAAGGGTGTTAAGCTAAGAGAATAAATTCTCCGCCACCAAGCAGAAATGTATTTGATAGAGATCAGTTAATATCTCAAAGTGTAATGTCGGACATACAACCATACAAGTCTGTTCCGGGTTCGAACAGAACCGAAGGCACTTCCGAAGAAGCCCTTGCAAATCCGGATAATCCCTAATCACGTCCGGACTTCCCATCACATATGGAGATCTCTATACCGGGGATCGGCCAGTGCAGAGACAATCGACGAGTTATCCTTTCGTTTTCGGAAATAACCGGTCTTCACCACCGGTCTTCAATTGCTATCCATAACGTCGTATCACTATTCGGAATGGGCTATATGACACAAGGTCCTCTCCCGGCTAAACCGAATAATGAGCGCCATATTTTAAAACGTATGGGTATGGGATTTTAGTTAAGTCACAATGTATAAAAATCCAAAACTTTTCTTTCAATGGTTAAACAAAATACCATTCTAAATCTTTAAACCAAAAAGATTTATTCACAAAGTTTCACCTAGTTTCACAAAGATCTATTCATAGATTTCAAAAAAACAACTTCCATTTCAATTTGATTAACCCAATAAATCTTTAAATTAAAGATTTAATTTACAGCTTTCAAAACACGTTCCAAAGATTAATTAATAACTCGGAAAAACCATTTTCCATTTTCAAAACTTGAATCCCCTTTTAACACACATTAGAAATCCATTTCTTATATGAAAGCTTCTATTATTTGAAAACAACAGTTTTCGTTTCCAAAATCCAATTCTATAATTTGAAACTTGGGTTAATTTTAAATTCCAAAATATCACCTTTTAAATTGGTTTAAAAACCATATAAATCCATTTATAAGTTGAATAACCTTTTAAACCTTAGTTTCCACATTATAGAATTCAATCTCAAATATTGAATTCAAATTTAAATTAAATTATTTAAATTTCAAACTCAATCAAGTTATTCAAAATACCCATTTTCAAAAGCTTCAATTCCAAAACTATTTTGGATTCAAAAGGTTAAAATTTAAAGAAACAATTTCAAAATCTGTGACTTAACAAATTTCCACGTGCAACCCATACTTGTGTGTGTATGAGTGTGGTCCAGGGGTTTTACACAATAGTGCAACATCATCAAATATCACAGATTCAATTATTACGATTCGATGTGGGTTTCGGATAACTAAATGGAATCCGACTCCCTGTCGCATCGAAATTCAAATGTCGTTCTACGGGTCAGGGTTTGCATAACAATATATACATCATAGAAATAACAGCTTAGCACAAAACATCACATAGCATCGCATCACATATCAAATATATCAATCCATCACACAACATCAATAACAATCAAACATCTTTAATTAAGATGAATAGCCCGTGTGGTTAAAATTTTATTACTCACATAATTACCTTTGTTAGTAATTTTAATCAATGATTAATTTTAATTGATTGAGTCTTAACCACCTTCATTAACTAATCACTTCCTTAATTAATTATCTTAATTAATTAATCCTTAGTTGTAATTAATAAAATCTTAATCACTTTTATAAATGGGCCTTAATTAATTAATCTCAAGACTTAATTAAAATTGTTAATTATTTAATCAATCATCCATATTCCTAATTAACTAAATAGTTAATTATCCCACTTAATTATTTTAAAAAAATAATGAACCCAATCATTAAATTTTATTTATCTTTTAGATAAATATTTCTTACTTAATTAAAGAATTTAAATTTCACTTTTAAGTTTCATTTTAAACTTAAGATAAAAATTAGCTTAAACAAGGTTTTAATACAATTCAAAAACCTTTATCTCATATTTTAAAAGAAACACATGCTTAACAAAAATTGGTTTTAAAGGTTTTAAATATCAATTCAATTTAAATTCAAACTTATTTTAAAAACTGAAATAAAAGTTTAATTCCATATTTAAACTCACTTTTAAATTTCTGATTTAAAATTTTAAACTTCCAATTCAATTTCAAAACACATATATGCTTTTACACTTTTTAAAATCTAATTTAAATTTGAAAATATGAATTATTTCAAATCTCAGACAAACAAATTTGAATTCTTATTCAACTTTAGATTTTTCAAACTCAGTTTATATTCAACTTGCATTATAAACTTTACATTTAAATTAAGAAACAAGTTTTTTTGTGTTTTTATTTAAAAACCTAAACTAAGATTTAAAAATTCAAATGATTTCAAAACCTAGATTTAACTGTTGAATCCATATTTAATTTCAGGTTCAAAAACTTAGTTCAGATTTTAGATTTTAGATTCAACTTGTTTTAAAGCCTATATTTATAAATCTAAACTTCCAGATTTAATATTTGAAACCAATATTCTTTTATGCCTAAAAGTTGTTTCAACCCAACTCTAACTTCAAAATTTAAATTATTTCAAATTTAGATTTCAAACTTCCTAAATTCAGATTCAATCTCAGGTTCAAACTTAGTTTAAATTTCTAATTTACATTTTTTTGAAACTTGCTTTGATATTTTAAGAACAGAACAGGTTTCTGTTTTAAACCAGAAAAAAATGTTATTATTTTTTTTTTTTTTAATTTACTTCGAGTCAGATGTTACTTTACTTCGAGTCAGACACCTAAGAACTTCGAGTCACTCACGAAATCGACTCTAGAAGAAAACTTAAAACATTTTTCCCTCTGCTTCAATCAAACACTGATACAACCCAATACCATGTGCACGTGCACCACCACCAGAACCCCCTCCGGCCTCCGATCACCTCACTGGCACATCAGCAACCCATGCAGCTACTCAACTAAATCATCAATTGGTGCTACCATCATCAGGAATCAAGAATGATACCCAATGCCAAAACCTGGAAATGAAACCAAGTCCCCCTTCAAAACCTGTCATCGCCTCGCATCCGCCCCTCCGACCACCGTGACCCCTGAGACTCCGGTGATGACTTCAACCACGTCCAAGCTTCAACTGAGCGAAACCCCGTGCAACTCGATCAATTACATTAGCCGATAGGTTGAATTTTGTCAAACCCAGTAAAACTAGGGTTCAAAAATTCAAATCAAAATCGCAATTACAAAAACGAATTGCAACACAATCTAATATTTTTCCCCTCGTCCCTGATGTCTCCTCCACCTCCAGAAGCGATCACGACATCTCCAATCGATTGTGGAGATCGAAATACCCCAAAATGTATGATACAGTCAAAATAGAAGTGCTCTTGGAATATAGCATTTAAAATCATAATTTTTCTTGGAAAAATCATAGTTTTGTATGGAGATTGGATCTATAATCCTGAAACTTCAAATTATTATACTTGAGATTTCACTAATTTTTTTATTTATCTTCAGTACATACATTCCAGTGATATTCCTATATTTTTTCAACTTATATAGAATTTTAAACTGAAGTTCTAATTTAAACAGGCAAGTTTAATTTAAATCTTAACCTTAAACAAATCGAAGGGTTTTTGAATTTAAATTTGCCTAGCAACTGAGAGATGTGCAGAGAACCATACATGGTCATGTATACAGCAGCTATTCATGTCACACACATTCATTTTTCTCATTTTTATTAGCATGCAACCCATATTTGTATTTAATTCTTAAAAATGAGATTACTCACAGGTAACAAAACAAAGAATCTCTGGTCTTAAAAATAAAATAAATTTGTTCACCTGGATTCCAAGATGAACAGAGACCAGATTGGTTTTTTTTTTTTAGTTTTAATTAAGTTTGGGCATTTTGTTCTCCCTGTTACACCCTACTTTGTTTAATCACTAAGTATCTTCTTCTGAGTTTATCTTAGGAATGACCTTATAATATCATGCCCCTATTTTCAGTACTCAGGCTTGAATTTGTTTTTAAAATAAGAAGATATATGTTCTTTTCTCATGTTTTCAAAACTGCAACCCAAAAACAATATACTTGTTCAAACAAACACATGCAGCCTTCCAAAATCAACAAACAAGCATCACAAAGCAATTCACAAGTTCATGAATATCAGATTCAAAGAGAAAGTTTTCAAGTTGCTCACAAGCATCAAAACATAAAAAAAAAAAAAAACAGAGGTGAAAGTTTTGCTCACAAGCATGGAAACAGGGAAGTAACTAACAACAGAGTTTAATATATGCATCATATAAAAGAGGGTGAAGGATTGCTCACTTGTTTTTGAAGGACAGAGGAGAATTTCCTTTGAGCCTGAACTATATTTTTTTTTCTTTTTTTTTTCTTTAAAGCTTGAAGTCACCACTGCAAAGAACTTTGGATTTTGTTTAAAGCTTCCAACTTGTTCTATTTTCCCAGCTGCAGACTTCAGGTCTTTTTCCTTTTTCACTTACTTTGAATTCCTTTTTGTTAACTAATTAAACATGATTGTTTAAATCTTGTTTGAATTACTGATTTCACCATTAAACTCAAATTCATTTAAAAAAAAAAAACTTACTTGCCTTTGAATTTGTTTTAGAGATACACTGCACTTGACAAAACTGAAGCTATCCCATGTTGAATTGCTTCAGACTTCAAACTGAATTGATTTTGGCCTTTTGAATGTTTGCTTCAACTGTTTTATCTCTGATTCCCAGTTCTTGATTTAGTGAGTTGATCACTTAGCATTATTCTCTCACAAGTTCATGTTGTTTTGCTCAAATCTGTATAGACAGATTTTGTTCCAGATTTGATTTTGAATCCCTTTGCATTGCTTAAATCTTTAGATTGTTTTCCAGAGAGCTTGCATTTGCACTAGCATTTTCTTCCTCTACAAACTCAAGCTTGAGTTGAACTAGAAGTTGTCAATCTGGTTGCTCAATCCAGACATGGGTTTCCAGATTTCTTTCTTTTTTTCTTTTGCTTTGTTTTCGAACTGAACTTAAATTTGAATTGTATACATTCCTTTGGTGTTTAGATTGAAATGCCAAATCTTTGATTACTGATTTGTTCAGATTTTGTGAGATGTTTAATATGATTGCATATGGGAAAATGAAGAGTTTTTGTAATTTTTTATCTTATTATTTTATTTAAATAATAATGTTGAATGCCATTTGTACAAAAATATCAAAATCTCTAGATCTTGTTAATTATCTTACTCCAAACCCATGTGCAAGTGTATCTCTTTACTTCCTTATGTATATTTACATTTGTAATTTCACAAGACAAAGGTTTTTTTTTTATAAATTTTTATATCATATCTATTTTATAAATAAATGTACTTTTTCTCTATTTACACAAACAAAAATTATATTCCCATTAATCTCTTGTATTAAATTTTTTTTGTTTGTTCAACATGTTTATACACTAATATATTTATACAATTTACATTCTTACATTTTTTTTTTGTTTTGTACAAAAAAATATTTTATAAAAAGAAAAGAATGACTTTTAAATACTTTGATTTTTATATTAACAATAGTTACATTTATTTATTTAAGGGAATTTGACTTAAGAAAAAATATTTTAAAAATGAGTACACTAATTTTTTTCTTTTATTGCCACTTCCAAAAATTAATAAAATTAAAAATTTTAGAAACAACTATCATTATCTTTTTATTAATCTTAAGCTTTTAAATTTAAATTTTATTTTTAATACATTTTATTTTGAATTTTATACTTTGGTACATTTACAAATAATATTCTCAATTTATTTCCAAAAATAAATTTAATTGCCAAATTAAACTTAATAAATTTTCGGGGATGTTACAGGCATGATATCGATGTCCCCCTCAGAGCTCGAATCTACAGGGAGGCTTCCCGCCGGAGGAGTAGGGGGGACTGGATCTGTGACGGAAATTGAGATAGTGCCACCCGATGGTACTATCCTAGCAGGTGTTGAGCTATGCGCCGTCGCGCTGCCACCGGCGCTACCACTGTGCCCCGCAGCTTCTATTTCAGCGCTGATTTCAGCCAAAATTTCCTCTTCTCGAGTCGCTTGGGCTTGGCTGGGGGCATCCGCAGCTTGCGTCGAAGAACTTGAGGTCGGCAGGGGATCACTAACGATGATAAACTGTAAGTCCGTAGAGAAACCACCCTGCTCACCGAGCAGCTCGCTCACCATCTGTTCCTCGAGAGATAACCCGCTCCCCTGTGCCGCCTCGATCGATACCGCAGTTACAGCAGTGGTCTCGGTGGCGATGGCCTTGACCTTTTGGCTTGATTCTTGAGCCGTGACTGTCGGCGCAACCTCCGTCACTAGGCAAAAACGATAAGTTATCAGTAACTTCTTCAAAACAAACTCTTTATTTAGGAAACACTTGAGATAATTTCGAAATACCTTCTCCAGTTTGACTCGCAGACGGCTGAATGACCTCGGGAGTGTGCTCATGGATAGGAGATAAGTGCGGCCGCTCCGGGTCGTAAGCAGGAACAGGTGGCAAGCTGACCGCCGATGCAGGCACTGACAAAGGCGATGTGGTGACTTCAGTGACATCCGAACGGTGCTCAACACCCGATCCCTCTCCAACTTCCAGGGAACGACCACCCACCATCTCCTTCTCATGAGCAATGATAGCATCGTGAAGGACCTTCTTTTCATCCTCAGTCAATAGCCGGTTCTCAAGCTCGAATCGGTCAACCGATTCGCCCGGATGCGCTTCCCACTCTTCCTCGACCAATCGCTCCCAAGCGCTGCGAAGGTGAACGGGATAATCTTGAAGCCAGGCTAAATTTCGGTGTTTTAACACGTTGGCGTTATAAGTTATAAGCAGATCTTCGATATCGGCCTCTAGCCTGGCCTCTGCTCGTTGAACTTTCTCCTCCACCTCTGTCTCGACCGCTTGAACTTTCGCCACCACAGCATCCCTTTCGGTGCGAAGAATCACAGCTTGTTCGCACGCCTCCTGAGCTGCGCTATTCGCATCATCCCTTTCCTTGGCAATTTCAGCAAATTTTGACTTAAGCTCATTCAACTCCTTCAGAGCAGCGTCCCTCTCTGCAGTAACCAATGTGTTTCGATGACCCATGTCCTCAACCGTGGCGTAGTGTTCGCGTTTCATCCTATCCATGATTGCCTGGGCTTCATCGGCTTTTTTAGTGGCCTCTATTTCAGATTTACGGGATGATTCAGCCTCGGTATTCAGCACTTGAATGATGCGATCTTTTTGTGCTAACTCGGTTTGCAATCTTTCAATGGTGGCTGCTCTTTCGAAGGCCAAGGCCGATGCTTTTTCGGCCGCTCTATACCACACTTTGTACTGTGCGTAGAAATCGTGCACATAATCAAGCGCCCACTGCTCGGCCTCCTGTGGGATTCTTTTCAAGTTCGGTGGGAATACGTAGTTGTCGAAGCATATATTCGGGAACTCCCTTTTCAATTGCGCGAGCCTGATTGCTCCTTCCCCCATGATTTCAGTAGGAGGTTCCTCCGCAGC
Source organism: Allium cepa (assembly GCA_030765085.1). Taxonomy (NCBI): domain Eukaryota; kingdom Viridiplantae; phylum Streptophyta; class Magnoliopsida; order Asparagales; family Amaryllidaceae; genus Allium; species Allium cepa. The sequence continues at coordinate 3,616,669 of CM060934.1, forward strand.
CATCGGTGCCGTCACCTCAGATCTAGAAGCTTGAGAAACTGGCGCATGTCGAGAAGAGTCACGAGGAGCATGAACGGGATGTTGTACGGGACCTCTGGAAGGAGGAGGGGTACGCGATCGCGATCGACGCCTATGGCCCTTGTCCGAATCGTATCTCTCATGACTAGAATATCCGGAACGTCCTTGGTCGTAGAATCCAGGGCGTCCCTGATCATAATCTCTATCTCCCTCTCGCCTGCGCGAATCATAATAAGAAGACTTGCGAGCATGTCGAAGACTCCCAAGCATTGAACCCCGCTTTGACATAGTATCTGCAAAGCAAAATAAAATCGAATCAATCACCCTTCGAAACAGATAATTTACAGTCAAAGTTTATGCAGTGTCGTGAAATGTGTATGAATATGCATTTCCCCCCGACCAACCAGAAATGTCGACCTCGCTAGTAATAAGAGGCTCGCTCAATTCTAGATTACGATGGAATTCCTCCAACCCGGCATCATGTTGAAAAGACACGTCTTCCGGGATTGGAAGGTCGGCAAGCCCTTCGTAGAGGCTTTCAGTACGCGGAGGAGACATCTCAGAGATTCTAACTCCGGGGGAGGGCCGGGCAATGACAACCGATTTCCGTCTCCCCCGCTTAGTTGACTTAACCATGGCAGCCTTGCCTTTTCTCTGCTCCGCGACGTTCGAAGCTACATCCGTAGGCTCGATCAGCGGCTCATCGTCAGTATGAGTTCTTTCAGAGTCGGCCTCCTCGGCTATGACAACTTCGGGCTTCTTATGTTTGACTCGTTTCTTAGGAACGATCCTTTGTGCCACCTCAAACCTTATACTCTGTCCTCGTTCAATCAGCCCAAAGGTCAGGAGATTCCTATCGGTCAAAAGCAACTCGATGTCCCTATCTTCGCTCGGGACTTCTCGAAGTATTCGCACCATCTCCTTAAACTCTTCACCTTCGGGTCTCGGGATCGTTGCTGTAAAAAGAAAAAATTAATATAAGTCTCACTTCGGCTGCAATTGTCGTAGTAAATATTTGAAAACTCGGTTATACTCACGTCTGAATAACCATCGTCGAGCAAATCCTGGAGGACATCTGACATAGAACCATTCTGTCCTATAGTAACTCAGCCTTGTCCAGGATCCGGTGACCACTTGACAATTTCTCACCGCCTCCAGAAATGTGAAAGAAGGATAATCACCACGAGTTTTGAAGTTGAACAAGTATCTAATTTCGATTGGAAGCGGCGGTCGATGGAGACATTCCATAAATGCAATGAACAAGCTATTGATCGACGCATATCCGTTCGGATGCAACTGAGATGGGGCGATCCTCAAAAATGACAATACTTCTCTTATATACTCGTTGAACGGGGGAAGTGTCCCGGCCGCACACGCGTGGCGATTAAATGCTGTATACCCTTCTGGCGGATTATGTGGTCTATCATTCGGCCCCGGCAGTAACACATCGTCCAATGACAAGCCGTGCCTCAAACAAATTCTTCCCAACATGTCTTCAGAGATATTCGATGGAACGGAATCTGATGGATTGGCAATGAACGACGCATCAGGAAGTTCGTCCGGAGCCGGACCGATGATCTCAGGATCTATATCCGGAACTTCTAGCCTCGGAGGGGCTGTACCTTGAATCTCTTGCTGCTGTGAACTTGAAGATTCCATAACTAACTGACTCATGAGAAACCATCGTTAAACGACAAAGAACCCGTGTGTTCCCCAGTGTAAAGTGTATGAATGTGTGTAGTACCGTGCCATGCATTACTTGAACGAATGTTGCAGAATTAAAGTGAACATTCAAACGACAAAGCTACAAAGTTCAGCTATAATGACCGTCATCGCTGACCGTCATCACTAAATCGTTTATATGATGGAAGTCAATTCAAATAGAAGTTGTTATAGTTCCATCGACGAGCTTCAAAAGGCAATCAAATATGCAGTTCAATATTCGAGTCCGGATATGCAGGGATGAAGCTCGTCGGAGTTATGCTTGAAAAATTTCAAATTTTGGAGTCCATCACACAGGGTTCGAAACCATCACAGAGGCTTCGTTCGAACCCAATCAAACACCTCTTCGTTCGAACCCGTCCAAACTCCTTTCGAACCCACGCGTTCGAAACCATCATGTCATTGCTTCGAACCCATGCGCTCGAAACCATCCTGACAACACTTCGAAACCATACAGTTAGACGCGCTTCGAACCGATAGCCTAATGACAAGTTCGAACCGATACCGAATTCCTTAAACTTGGCATCGGTCGCGTTCGAACCGATCCACTTCGTATCGATACGAAGTTGTCGACTTCGAACCGATAACCTATGGGTTCGAATCCATCGATTCGAATGGATCCCTCGAATCCCCCAATCGGTGCGAACTGCGCATCTCAACAAGGACATTCCAAGGATCGATTCGAAATCCAATGAAAACACACCACCGTCATCGGTTCGAACTCGAATCCACACATCGGTTCGAATCCTTCCTAAACCAGATCTGGTTTTGCCAAACTCTAGGTTATGCAATCGATGAAGAGAGAAGTGGATTCGAAATAGCATCGTCACTTGAATCCAAGGCTAATTACCTAGTTCGATCAGTGGATTCAAGAAGATTTAGGTCTTAGATCTTGATGGATTCGAAAACACGACGCAGTGTTTTTCTCTTTTGAAGCTTCGAGACGATGCAGAGAGCAAGTAAAAGTAAAAAGTGAAAATGAGGCTGGACCACTGCTATTTATATGGTGGGTAGAAGGTGACCGGGACGATTCGAGTTCCGGTGAGAATTAACCGAGTACATTAGGTCAAAAGGCAAAATCGTTTCGAAACCAACTTTCGAACCCAAATGCCTGAGACCCCATCGTGTGAAGCACACGAACAACTGCCAAGAACCGAAGTTTCGTACCCATCCAAATCATCGGTTCGAAGATCATTTTCGAACCCATCGAAACGAACTGCTAGTTCGAAACCATCCTTTAACATCAGTTCGAATGAGAATTTCGAACCCATCGTAGTACAAAGCATACTCCATCTCTTAACATCGGTTCGAAAGTCAACTTCGAACCCATCATGACACGAGTGTACTCCGTTGGGTCGAATATCAATTTCGAATCCATCCATGCTCCAACGCATCGACTCGAAATCTCATTTTCACACGACCCATCCTTACACGGACATATTGCATCCATACAAGTTTGAATTTCGAAACCATTGATGCTCAAGTACATCGGTTCGAAACATTACGCTTGCGCAATACAAATTCATTTTCTTCAACCTTCAATATCGGTTCAGGAGAGGATCGATACGAAGAAACTTTTCAAAACAACCATCAAGCGTTGTTTCAAAGTCAAATTTCAAAATCGGTTCAGGAGAGAATCGATACGAAATTCCGCAGCAAACCTAACTGATAACGACTCGTGGACGCACGACGTTAACAAGGTCCAAATTAACATATGTGCATACATGTCGGACTAACATTCGATTTTGAGTATTCACAGGGATCAAACACTCATCCTGTTACAAATGCGACAGCCAACGGCTAAGCACTATTATACAGCAGTCAATCATATCAACGCAGGGTTACAGCAGTACAGCATACGAGTTTCAACAAAAAAGAGAACAATGATTGTTCAGAGAGAAATGGCAGCTATTCAAAGCACGTCATGTTCCCACAAGACGTACTTTGGGGGGAAAAATGTTATCCCGCTTTTTGGCAAAGCCGCGATACCAAAAGATTGATCGAAAACGAAGGACAGTTCGCCTCAGAGGTTGATCGTACTTCCTTTAGCCATGGATATCACTGAATTTTATCCGAGTCCAGAATGAGCCACAATTGATAGGACACGGCAAGAAAGACTACAGGAGTCAGCATTTCAAATTTCAAGGCAATCCGAGTTCATACGCTCGAGTTATGATCAATTCAATTTGAAGGGGAAAGCCCGGGTTTCGAACCCATCATTTGTCAACGGTTCGAAACCATCACCTTCGAATCCCTCAACTTCGAATCCATCGGAGCGCTCCTGTTCGAAACCATCATCTTCGAAACCCTCGCGATGCCTCGGTTTCGAAACCATCAGGTCCATACCTACCAAGTCCATAACAATGGACTTCGAATCTATCAGAGAGTAGCTGTTTCGAATCCATGTTCCACGATCTAACTTCGAAACCACCAGACAAGCATGCTTCGAACCCATCGACCTGTTACGTTCGGACCCATCACAGTGCCATCTTCGAACCCATCGCAGAAGCCACGTTCGAAACCATCACGGAGCCATGTTCGAACCCATCCTGCGTTGCCTTGTTCGAATCCACTGGGTCAACCCACGTGTCTTCCATCGGTTCGAAATAGCCGAGATACATGGAGTCGAAGCGGTCAACACGGAGAGAAGTCCGGATCGATTCGAAACTTGCGCTCCACGCCACCACGAAGTCGCGTGCCACACTGGGTTCGAAACCATCGTTTCGAGACCATGGGTTCGAATCAAACAGCCTTGCCGTGATGTCTATTTCGAACCCAACATATCTCCTAGCCAACTGATCCAAATGCAATGAAACTTTCACAGATGTTTGCATACATGTTGAAGAATGTCCACGCCAAATTTCACCTCGATTGGATGAATTCTTGATCGGTTCGAATGGAGTTCGAACCGATGCCAAAGTGGGCCCAAACTTCCCGAGGCCGTACGCGTGGGCCCCCTCACGTGCCAGAAGTGGTCTCCCGAGTTTTCAGCGAGATACCAGCAGCCTACACCTATAAATAGAGCCCCAGGGCCAACAGAAAAGGGATCTTCTTCTGACTCTGAGACGCCGAGACTCTGCCGGATCAAGATCTCCATCATCCTACATCATAATTTCACTATTGATTTCGAATTTCCAGTTGTAACTTGCTGTGGATCGCTGTAACAACTTGTAAACATTGAAAGATAATCAATAAACATCAAAAAACTTCACAGTGGACGTAGGCGACACGCCGAACCACTATAAATCGCTTGTCTACGCATTTTCCTTTACTGTTGATTGGAGTTTTTGTTAGATAATATTCATATTCAGTTCATACTATTGATTGTTATCTCTTCAACGTCTCCCGAAGAGTGTTGTGACCAATTTTGGTGCAAACAATAACCTGTCAAAACGAAGGCCACGGTGAGTTTTACGGCTTTGACCGCTTTCAGCCGTCAACGGATAGATTAATGCCCAAAAAGGACAACCCGAATCTCAATCGGGTCTCGTAAGTTTTTTACCCTTCGTTTTTTCGACACCGGATTTTTATGGTAAAACGGGATTACAGTGCCTCGTCTTCGATTTACCATCGCTGGAGAGTAGTGCACCATGGTACTATTCCGTTTCAAATCCATGCACGCATTTCTAAAAGTCGTACGGCACTTTTCCACCGTTTCGGACGGATGTTGCACCTTGCACCGCGGATGTTGCACCCTGTAGATATCGATTATTCGGACGGTCATAACTTATGTCTCGTTTAGAGTTACGTGAGCCATAACCTGTCAAAACGAAGGCCACGGTGAGTTCTATGGCTTTGACAGCTTTTAGCCGTCAACTGATATATTAATGCCCAAAAAGGACAACCCGAATCTCAATCGGGTCTCGTAAGTTTTTTACCCATCGTTTTTTCGACGCTGGATTTTAACGGTAAAACGGGATTACCGTGGCTCGTATTCGATTTACCATCGCTGGAGAGTGGTTCACCATGGTACTGTTCCGTTTCAAATCCATGCACGCTTTTCTAAAAGTCGTACGGCACTGTTTTGCCATTTCGTACGGACGTTGCACCTTGCACCGCGGACATTGCACCCTGTAGATATCGATTATTCGGACGGCCATAACTTCTGGATCGTTTAGAGTTACGGGAGCCATAACCTGTCAAAACGAAGGCCATGGTGAGTTCTACGGCTTTGACAGCGTTCAGCCGTCAACGGATAGATTAATGCCCGAAAAGGACAACCCGAATCTCAATCGGGTCTCGTAAGTTTTTACCCTTCGTTTTTTCGACACCGGATTTTAACGGTAAAACGGGATTACCGTGCCTCGTCTTCGATTTACCATCGCTGGAGAGTGGTGCACCATGGTACTGTTTCGTTTCAAATCCATGCACGCATTTATAAAAGTCGTACGACACTGTTTCTCCATTTCGGACGGATGTTGCACCTTGCACCGCGGATATTGCACCCTGTAGATATCGATTATTCGGACGGCCGTAACTTCTGGCTCGTTTAGAGTTACGGGAGCCATAACCTGTCAAAACGAAGGCCAAGGTGAGTTCTACGGCTTTGACCGCTTTTAGCCGTCAACGGATAGATTAATGCCCGAAAAGGACAACCCGAATCTCAATCGGGTCTCATAAGTTTTTTGCCCTTCGTTTTTTCGACACCGGATTTTTACTGTAAAACGGAAATACCGTGGCTCGTCTTCGATTTACCATCGCTGGAGAGTGGTGCACCATGGTACTGTTCCGTTTCAAATCCATGCACGCATTTCTAAAAGTCGTACGGCACTGTTTCGCCATTTCGGACGGATGTTGCTCCTTGCACCGCGGATGTTGCACCCTGTAGATATCGATTATTCGGACGGCCATAACTTCTGGCTCGTTTAGAGTTACGGGAGCCATAACCTGTCAAAACGAAGGCCACGGTGAGTTCTACGGCTTTGACCGCTTTCCGCCCTCAACGGATAGATTATTGCCCGAAAAGGACAACCCGAATCTCAATCGGGCCTCGTAAGTTTTTTACTCTTCGTTTTTTCGACACTGGATTTTTACAGTAAAACGGGATTACCGTGGCTCGTCTTCGATTTACCGTCGCTGGAGTGTGGTGCACCATGGTACTGTTCCGCTTCAAATCCATGCATGCATTTCTAAAAGTCGTACGGCACTGTTTCGGCATTTCGGACGGATGTTGCACCTTGCACCGCGGATGTTGCACCCTGTAGATATCGAATATTCGGACGGCCATAACTTCTGGCTCGTTTTGAGTTACGGAAGCCATAACCTGTCAAAAAGAAGGCCACGGTGAGTTCTACGGCTTTGACCGCTTTCGGCCGTCAACGGATAGATTAATGTCCGAAAAGGACAACGCGAATCTCAATCGGGCCTCGTAAGTTTTTTACCCTTCGTTTTTTCGACACCGAATTTTTACGGTAAAACGGGATTACCGTGGCTCGTCTTCGATTTACCATCGCTGGAGTGTGGTGCACCATGGTACTGTTCCGTTTCAAATCCATGCATGCATTTCTAAAAGTCGTACGGCACTGTTTCGCCATTTCGGACGGATGTTGCACCTTGCACCGCGGTTGTTGCACCCTTTAGATATCGATTATTCGGACGGCCATAACTTCTGGCTCGTTTAGATTTACGGGAGCCATAACCTGTCAAAACGAAGGCCACGGTGAGTTTTACGGCTTTGACTGCTTTCGGCCGTCAACGGATAGATTAATGCCCAAAAAGGACAACCCGAATCTCAATTGGGCCTCGTAAGTTTTTTACCCTTCGTTTTTTCGACACCAGATTTTTACGGTAAAACGGGAGTACCGCGCCTCGTCTTCGATTTACCATCGTTGGAGAGTGGTGCACCATGTTACTGTTCCGTTTCAAATCCATGCACGCATTTCTAAAAGTCGTACGACACTGTTTCGCCGTTTCGGACGGATGTTGCACCTTGCACCGCGGATGTTGCACCCTGTAGATACCGATTATTCGGACGGTCATAACTTCTGGCTCGTTTAGAGTTACGGGAGCCATAACCTGTCAAAACGAAGGCCACGGTGAGTTCTACGGCTTTGACAGCTTTCAGCCGTCAACGGATAGATTAATGCCCAAAAAGGACAACCCGAATCTCAATCGGGTCTCGTAAGTTTTTTACCCTTCGTTTTTTCGACACCGGATTTTAATGGTAAAACGGGATTACCGTGGCTCGTCTTCGATTTACCATCGCTGGAGAGTGGTGCACCATGGTACTTTTCCGTTTCAAATCCATGCATGCATTTCTAAAAGTCGTACGACACTGTTTCGCCATTTTGGACGGATGTTGCAACTTGCACCGCGGATGTTGCACCTTGTAGATGTCGATTATTCGGACGGCCATAACTTCTGGCTCGTTTAGAGTTACGGGAGCCATAACTTGTCAAAAAAAAGGCCACGGTGATTTCTACGGCATTGAAATCTTTCAGCCGTCAACGGATAGATTAATGCCCGAAAAGGACAACCCGAATCTCAATCGGGTCTCGTAAGTTTTTTGCCCTTCGTTTTTTCGACACCGGATTTTTACGGTAAAACGGGATTACCGTGGCTCGTCTTCGATTTACAATCGCTGGAGAGTGGTGCACCATGGTACTGTTCCGTTTCAAATCCATGCACGCATTTCTAAAAGTCGTACGGCACTGTTTCGCCATTTCTGACGGATGTTGCACCTTGCACCGCGGATGTTGCACCCTGTAGATATCGATAATTCGGACGGCCATATCTTCTGGCTCGTTTAGAGTTACGAGAGCCATAACCTGTCAAAACGAAGGGCACGGTGAGTTCTACGACTTTGACCGCTTTCTGCCATCAACGGATAGATTAATGCCCGAAAAGGACAACCCGAATCTCAATCGGGCCTCGTAAGTTTTTTACCCTTCGTTTTTTCGACACCAGATTTTTACGGTAAAACGGGATTACCGTGGCTCGTCTTCGATTTACCATCGCTGGAGTGTTGTGTAACAGGGTACTGTTCGGTTTCAAATCCACGCATGCATTTCTAAAAGTCGTACGACACTGTTTCCCCATTTCGGACGGATGTTGCACCATGCACCGCGGATGTTGCACCCTGTAGATATCGATTATTCGGACGGCCATAACTTCTGGCTCGTTTAGAGTTACGGGAGCCATAACCTGTCAAAACGAAGGCCACGGTGAGTTTTACGGCTTTGACCGCTTTCAGCCGTCAACGGATAGATTAATTCCCAAAAAGGACAACTCGAATCTCAATCGGGCCTCGTAAGTTTTTTACCCTTCGTTTTTTCGATACCGGATTTTAATGGTAAAACGGGATTACCGTGGCTCGTCTTCGATTTACCATCGCGGGAGAGTGGTGCACCATGGTACTGTTTCGTTTCAAATCCATGCACGCATTTCTAAAAGTCGTACGACACTGTTTCGCCATTTCGAACGGATGTTGCACCTTGCACCGCGGATGTTGCACACTGGATATATCGATTATTCGGACGGCCATAACTTCTGGCTCGTTTAGAGTTACGGAATCCATAACCTGTCAAGACGAAGGCCACGGTGAGTTCTACGGGTTTGACCACTTTCAGCCGTCAACGGATAGATTAATTCCCAAAAAGGACAACCCGAATCTCAATCGGGTCTCGTAAGTTTTTTACCCTTCGTTTTTTCGACACCGGATTTTAACGGTAAAACGGGATTACCGTGCCTCGTCTTCGATTTACCATCGCTGGAGAGTGGTGCACCATGGTACTGTTTCGTTTCAAATCCATGCACGCATTTATAAAAGTCGTACGACACTGTTTCTCCATTTCGGACGGATGTTGCACCTTGCACCGCGGATATTGCACCCTGTAGATATCGATTATTCGGACGGCCGTAACTTCTGGCTCGTTTAGAGTTACGGGAGCCATAACCTGTCAAAACGAAGGCCAAGGTGAGTTCTACGGCTTTGACAGCTTTTAGTCGTCAACGGATAGATTAATGCACGAAAAGGACAACCCGAATCTCAATCGGGTCTCATAAGTTTTTTGCCCTTCGTTTTTTCGACACCGGATTTTTACTGTAAAACGGAAATACCGTGGCTCGTCTTCGATTTACCATCGCTGGAGAGTGGTGCACCATGGTACTGTTCCGTTTCAAATCCATGCACGCATTTCTAAAAGTCGTACGGCACTGTTTCGCCATTTCGGACGGATGTTGCTCCTTGCACCGCGGATGTTGCACCCTGTAGATATCGATTATTCGGACGGCCATAACTTCTGGCTCGTTTAGAGTTACGGGAGCCATAACCTGTCAAAACGAAGGCCACGGTGAGTTCTACGGCTTTGACCGCTTTCCGTCGTCAACGAATAGATTATTGCCCGAAAAGGACAACCCGAATCTCAATCGGGCCTCGTAAGTTTTTTACTCTTCGTTTTTTCGACACTGGATTTTTACAGTAAAACGGGATTACCGTGGCTCGTCTTCGATTTACCGTCGCTGGAGTGTGGTGCACCATGGTACTGTTCCGCTTCAAATCCATGCATGCATTTCTAAAAGTCGTACGGCACTGTTTCGCCATTTCGGACGGATGTTGCACCTTGCACCGCGGATGTTGCACCCTGTAGATATCGATTATTCGGACGGCCATAACTTCTGGCTCGTTTTGAGTTACGGAAGCCATAACCTGTCAAAAAGAAGGCCACGGTGAGTTCTACGGCTTTGACCGCTTTCGGCCGTCGACGGATAGATTAATGTCCGAAAAGGACAACCCGAATCTCAATCGGGCCTCGTAAGTTTTTTACCCTTCGTTTTTTCTACACCGAATTTTTACGGTAAAACGGGATTACCGTGGCTCGTCTTCGATTTACCATCGCTGGAGTGTGGTGCACCATGGTACTGTTCCGTTTCAAATCCATGCATGCATTTCTAAAAGTCGTACGGCACTGTTTCGCCATTTCGGACGGATGTTGCACCTTGCACCGCGGTTGTTGCACCCTTTAGATATCGATTATTCGGACGGCCATAACTTCTGGATCGTTTAGATTTACGGGAGCCATAACCTGTCAAAACGAAGGCCACGGTGAGTTTTACGGCTTTGACTGCTTTCGGCCGTCAACGGATAGATTAATGCCCAAAAAGGACAACCCGAATCTCAATTGGGCCTCGTAAGTTTTTTACCCTTCGTTTTTTCGACACCAGATTTTTACGGTAAAACGGGAGTACCGCGCCTCGTCTTCGATTTACCATCGTTGGAGAGTGGTGCACCATGGTACTGTTCCGTTTCAAATCCATGCACGCATTTCTAAAAGTCGTACGACACTGTTTCGCCGTTTCGGACGGATGTTGCACCTTGCACCGCGGATGTTGCACCCTGTAGATACCGATTATTCGGACGGTCATAACTTCTGGCTCGTTTAGAGTTACGGGAGCCATAACCTGTCAAAACGAAGGCCACGGTGAGTTCTACGGCTTTGACAGCTTTCAGCCATCAACGGATAGATTAATGCCCAAAAAGGACAACCCGAATCTCAATCGGGTCTCGTAAGTTTTTTACCCTTCGTTTTTTCGACACCGGATTTTAATGGTAAAACGGGATTACCGTGGCTCGTCTTCGATTTACCATCGCTGGAGAGTGGTGCACCATGGTACTTTTCCGTTTCAAATCCATGCATGCATTTCTAAAAGTCGTACGACACTGTTTCGCCATTTCGGACGGATGTTGCAACTTGCACCGCGGATGTTGCACCTTGTAGATGTCGATTATTCGGACGGCCATAACTTCTGGCTCGTTTAGAGTTACGGGAGCCATAACTTGTCAATAAAAAGGCCACGGTGATTTCTACGGCTTTGAAATCTTTCAGCCGTCAACGGATAGATTAATGCCCGAAAAGGACAACCCGAATCTCAATCGGGTCTCGTAAGTTTTTTGCCCTTCGTTTTTTCGACACCGGATTTTTACGGTAAAACGGGATTACCGTGGCTCGTCTTCGATTTACCATCGCTGGAGAGTGGTGCACCATGGTACTGTTCCGTTTCAAATCCATGCACGCATTTCTAAAAGTCGTACGGCACTGTTTCGCCATTTCTGACGGATGTTGCACCTTGCACCGCGGATGTTGCACCCTGTAGATATCGATAATTCGGACGGCCATATCTTCTGGCTCGTTTAGAGTTACGAGAGCCATAACCAGTCAAAACGAAGGGCACGGTGAGTTCTACGGCTTTGACCGCTTTCTGCCATCAACGGATAGATTAATGCCCGAAAAGGACAACCCGAATCTCAATCGGGCCTCGTAAGTTTTTTACCCTTCGTTTTTTCGACACCAGATTTTTACGGTAAAACGGGATTACCGTGGCTCGTCTTCGATTTACCATCGCTGGAGTGTTGTGTAACAGGGTACTGTTCGGTTTAAAATCCACGCATGCATTTCTAAAAGTCGTACGACACTGTTTCCCCATTTCGGACGGATGTTGCACCATGCACCGCGGATGTTGCACCCTGTAGATATCGATTATTCGGACGGCCATAACTTCTGGCTCGTTCAGCGTTACGGGAGCCATAACCTGTCAAAACGAAGGCCACGGTGAGTTTTACGGCTTTGACCGCTTTCAGCCGTCAACGGATAGATTAATTCCCAAAAAGGACAACTCGAATCTCAATCGGGCCTCGTAAGTTTTTTACCCTTCGTTTTTTCGACACCGGATTTTTCGGTAAAACGGGATTACCTTGCCTCGTCTTCGATTTACCATCGATGGAGAGTGGTGCACCATGGTACTGTTCCGTTTCATATCCATGCACGCATTTCTAAAAGTCGTACGACACTGTTTCGCCATTTCGGACGGATGTTGCACCTTGCACCGCGGATGTTGCACCCTGTAGATATCGATTATTCACATGGTCATAACTTCTGGCTCGTTTAGAGTTATGGGAGCCATAACCGGTCAAAACGAAGGCCACGGTGAGTTCTACGGCTTTGACAGCTTTCAGACGTCAACGGATAGATTAATGCCCAAAAAGGACAACCCGAATCTCAATCGGGTCTCGTAAGTTTTTTACCCATCGTTTTTTCGACGTCGTACTTTAACGGTAAAACGGGATTACCGTGGCTCGTCTTCGATTTACCATCACTGAGGAGTGATGCACCATGGTAATGTTCCGTTTCAAATCCATGCACGCATTTCTAAAAGTCGTACGGCACTGTTTCGCCATTTCGGACGGATGTAGCACCTTGCACCGCGGACGTTGCACCCTGTAGATATCGATTATTCGGACGGCCATAACTTCTGGCTCGTTTAGGGTTACGGGAGCCATAACCTGTCAAAACGAAGGCCACGGTGAGTTCTACGGCTTTGACCGCTTTCAGCCGTCAACGGATAGATTAATGCCCGAAAAGGACAACCCGAATCTCAATCGGGTCTCGTAAGTTTTTTACCCTTCGTTTTTTCGACACCGGATTTTAACGTAAAACGGGATTATCGTGTCTCGTCTTCGATTTACCATCGCTGGAGAGTGGTGCACCATGGTACTGTTCCGTTTCAAATCCATGCATGCATTTCTAAAAGTCGTACGGCACTGTTTCGCCATTTCGGACGGTTGTTGCACCTTGCACCGCGGATGTTGCACCCTGTAGATATCGATTATTCGGACGGCCATAACTTCTGGCTCGTTTAGATTTACGGGAGCCATAACCTATCAAAACGAAGGCCACGGTGAGTTCTACGGTTTTGACAGCTTTCAGCCATCAACGGATAGATTAATGCCCGAAAAGGACAACCCGAATCTCAATCGGGTCTCGTAAGTTTTTTACCCTTCGTTTTTTCGACACCGGATTTTTACGGTAAAACGGGATTACCGTGGCTCGTCTTCGATTTACCATCGCTAGAGAGTGGCGCACCATGGTACTGTTCCGTTTCTAATCCATGCAAGCATTTCTAAAAGTCGTACGACACTGTTTCGCCATTTCGGACTGATGTTGCAACTTGCACCGCGGATGTTGCACCCTGTAGATATCGATTATTCGGACGGCCATAACTTCTTGCTCGTTTAGAGTTACGCGAGCCATAAACTGTCAAAACGAAGGCCACGGTGAGTTTTACGGCTTTGACTGCTTTCAGCCGTCAACGGATAGATTAATGCCCGAAAAGGACAACCTGAATCTCAATCGGGTCTCGTAAGTTTTTTACCCTTCGTTTTTTCGACACCGGATTTTTACAGTAAAACGGGATTACCGTGCCTTGTCTTCGATTTACCATCGCCGGAGAGTGCTGCACCATGGTACTGTTCCGTTTCAAATCCATGCACGCATTTTTAAAAGTCGTACGACACTGTTTCGCCATTTCGGACGGATGTTGCACCTTGCACCGTGGATGTTGCACCCTGTAGATATCGATTATTCGGACGATCATAACTTCTGGCTCGTTTAGAGTTATGGGAGCCATAACCTATCAAAAGAAGGCCATGGTGAGTTCTACGGCTTTGACAGCTTTCATCTGTCAACGGATAGATTAGTGCCCGAAAAGGACAGCCCGAATCTCAATCGGGTCTCGTAAGTTTTTTACCCTTCCTTTTTTCGACAACGGATTTTTACGATAAAACGGGATTACCGTGCCTCGTCTTCGATTTACCATCGCTGGAGAGTGGTGCACCATGGTACTGTTCCGTTTCAAATCCATGCACGCATTTCTAAAAGTCGTACGCCACTGTTTTGCCATTTCGTTCGGATGTTGCACCTTGCACCGTGGATGTTGCACCATGTAGATATCGATTATTCGGACGCCATAGCTTCTGGCTCATTTAGAGTTACGGGAGTCATAACCTGTCAAAACGAACGCCATAGTGAGTTCTACGGCTTTGACTGCATTCAGCCGTCAACGGATAGATTAATGCCCAAAAAGGACAACCCGAATCTCAATCGGGTCTCGTAAGTATTTTACCCTTCGTTTTTTCGACACCGGATTTTTATGGTAAAACGGGATCACCGTGCCTCGTCGTCGATTTACCATCGTTGGAGAGTGGTGCACCATGGTACTGTTCCGTTTCAAATCCATGCATGCATTTCTGAAAGTCGTACGACACTGTTTCGCCATTTCGGACGGATGTTGCACCTTGCACCGTGGATGTTGCACCCTGTAGATATCGATTATTCAGACGGCCATAACTTCTGGCTCGTTTAGAGTTACGGGAGCCATAACCTGTCAAAACGAAGGCCACGGTGAGTTCTACGGCTTTGACCGCTTTCAGCCGTCAACGGATAGATTAATGCCCGAAAAGGACAACCCGAATCTCAATCGGGTCTCGTTAGTTTTTTACCCTTCGTTTTTTCGACACCGGATTTTTACGTTAAAACGGGATTACCGTGGCTCATCTTCGATTTACCATCGCTAGAGAGTGGTGCACCATGGTACTGTTCCGTTTCTAATCCATGCATGCATTTCTAAAAGTCGTACGGCACTGTTTGGCCATTTCGGACGGATGTTGCACCTTGCACCGCGGATGTTGCACCCTGTAGATATCGATTATTCGGACGGCCATAACTTCTTGCTCGTTTAGAGTTACGGGAGTCATAACCTGTCAAAACGAAGGCCACGGTGAGTTTTACGGCTTTGACCGCTTTCAGCCGTCAACGGATAGATTAATGTTCAAAATGGACAACCCGAATCTCAATCGGGTCTCGTAAGTTTTTTACCCTTCGTTTTTTCGACACCGGATTTTTACAGTAAAACGGGATTACCGTGCCTCCTCTTCGATTTACCATCGCTGGAGAGTGGTGCACCATGGTACTGTTCCGTTTCAAATCCATGCACGCATTTCGAAAATTCGTACGGCACCGTTTCGCCATTTCGGACGGATGTTGCACCTTGCACCGCGGATGTTCCACCCTGTAGATATCGATTATTCGGACGATCATAACTTCTGGCTCGTTTAGAGTTATGGGAGCCATAACCTATCAAAAGAAGGCCATGGTGAGTTCTACGGCTTCAACAGCTTTCATCCGTCAACGGATAGATTAGTGCCCGAAAAGGACAGCCCGAATCTCAATCGGGTCTCGTAAGTTTTTTACCCTTCCTTTTTTCGACACCGGATTTTTACGATAAAACGGGATTACCGTGCCTCGTCTTCGATATATCAACGCTGGAGAGTGGTGCACCATGGTACTGTTCCGTTTCAAATCCATGCACGCATTTCTAAAAGTCGTACGCCACTGTTTTGCCATTTCGGACGGATGTTGCACCTTGCACCGCGGATGTTGCACCATGTAGATGTCGATTATTCGGACGGCCATAACTTCTGGCTCATTTAGAGTTATGGGAGCCATAACCTGTCAAAACGAACGCCACGGTGAGTTCTACGGCTTTGATAGCTTTCATCCGTCAACGGATAGATTAATGCCCAAAAAGGACAACCCGAATCTCAATCGGGTCTCGTAAGTTTTTTACCCTTCGTTTTTTCGACACCGGATTTTTACAGTAAAACGGGATTACTGTGCCTTGTCTTCGATTTACCATCGCTGGAGAGTGGTGCACCATGGTACTGTTCCGTTTCAAATCCATGCACGCATTTCTAAAAGTCGTACGCCACTGTTTTGCCATTTCGGACGGATGTTGCACCTTGCACCGCGGATGTTGCACCATGTAGATGTCGATTATTCGGACGGCCATAACTTCTGGCTCGTTTAGAGTTACGGGAGCCATAACCTGTCAAAACGAACGCCACGGTGAGTTCTACGGCTTCGACAGCTTTCATCCGTCAACGGATAGATTAGTGCCCGAAAAGGACAGCCCGAATCTCAATCGGGTCTCGTAAGTTTTTTACCCTTCCTTTTTTCGACACCGGATTTTTACGATAAAACGGGTTACCATGCCTCGTCTTCGATTTATCATCGCTGGAGAGTGGTGCACCATGGTACTGTTCCGTTTCAAATCCATGCACGCATTTCTTAAAGTCGTACGCCACTGTTTTGCCATTTCGTACGGATGTTGCACCTTGCACCGCGGATGTTGCACCATGTAGATGTCGATTATTCGGACGGCCATAACTGCTGGCTCATTTACAGTTACGGGAGCCATAACCTGTCAAAACGAACGCCACGGTGAGTTCTACGGCTTTGACAGCTTTCAGCCGTCAACGGATAGATTAATGCCCAAAAAGGACAACCCGAATCTCAATCGGGTCTCGTAAGTATTTTACCCTTCGTTTTTTCGTCACCGGATTTTAACGGCAAAACGGGATTACCGTGCCTCGTCGTCGATTTACCATCGTTGGAGAGTGGTGCACCATGGTACTGTTCCGTTTCAAATCCTTGCATGCATTTCTAAAAGTCGCACGGCACTGTTTCGCCATTTCGGACGGATGTTGCACCTTGCACCGCGGATGTTGCACCCTGTAGATATCGATTATTCGGACGGTCATAACTTCTGCCTCGTTTAGAGTTACGGGAGCCATAACCTGTCAAAACGAAGGCCACGGTGAGTTCTACGGCTTTGACAGCTTTTATCCGTCAACTGATAGATTAATGCCCAAAAAGGAAAACTCGAATCTCAATCGGGTCTCGTAAGTTTTTTACCCTTCGTTTTTTCGACACCGGATTTTTACGGTAAATCGGAATTACCGTGGCTCGTCTTCGATTTACCATCGCTAGAGAGTGGTTCACCATGGTACTGTTCCGTTTCTAATCCATGCATGCATTTCAAAAAGTCGTACGGCACTGTTTCGCCATTTCGGACGGATGTTGCATCATGCACCGTGGATGTTGCACCCTGTAGATATCGATTATTCGGACGGCCATAACATCTGGCTCATTTCGATTTACGGGAGCCATAACCAGTCAAAACGAAGGCCTCAGTGAGTTCTACGGCTCTGACAGCTTTCAGCCGTCAATGGATTGTTTAATGCCCAAAAAGACTATCCGAATCTCAATCGGGTCTCAGAAGTTTTTTAACCTTCGTTTTTTCGACACGTGGATTTTTACGGTAAAACGGGATTACCGTGGCTGGTCTTCGATTTACCATCGCTGGAGAGTGGTGCACCATGGTACCATTCCGTTTCAAATCCATGCACGCATTTCAAAAAGTCGTACGACACTGTTTCGCCATTTCGTACGGATGTTGCACCTTGCACCGTGGATGTGGCACTCTGTAGATATCGATTGTTCGGACGGCCATAACTTCTGGCTCGTTTAGAGTTACGGGAGCCATAACCAATCAAAACGAAGGCCTCGGTTAGTTCTACGGCTCTGACAGCTTTCAGCCGTCAATGGATTGTTTAATGCCCAAAAAAGACTATCCGAATCTCAATCGGGTCTCGGAAGTTTTTTACCCTTCATTTTTTCGACACGTGGATTTTTACGGTAAAACGGGATTACCGTGGCTGGTCTTCGATTTACCATCGCTGGAGAGTGGTGCACCATGGTACCGTTCCGTTTCAAATCCATGCACGCATTTCAAAAATACGTACGACACTGTTTCGCCATTTCGGACGGATGTTGCACCTTGCACCGTGGATGTTGCACCCTGTAGATATCGATTATTCGGACGGCCATAACTTCTGGCTCGTTTAGAGTTACGGGAGCCATAACCTGTCAAAACGAAGGCCTCAGTGAGTTCTACGGCTCTGAATGCTTTCAGCCGTCAATGGATTGTTTAATGCCCAAAAAAGACTATCCGAATCTCAATCGGGTCTCGGAAGTTTTTTACCCTTCTTTTTTTCGACACGTGGATTCTTACGGTAAAACAAGATTACCGTGGCTGGTCTTCGATTTACCATCACTGGAGAGTGCTGCACCACGGTGCCGTTCCGTTTCAAATCCATGCACGCATTTCAAAAAATCGTACGACACTGTTTCGCCATTTCGGTCGGATGTTGCACCTTGCACCGTGGATGTTGCACCCTGTAGATATCGATTATTCGGACGGCCATAATTTCTGGCTCGTTTAGAGTTATGGGAGCCATAACCTGTCAAAACGAAGGCCTCAGTGAGTTCTACGGCTCTGAATGCTTTCAGCCGTCAATGGACTGTATAATGCACTAAAAAGACTATCCGAATCTCAATCGGGTTTCGGAAGATGTTTACCCTTCGTTTTTTCGACATGTGGATTTTTACGGTAAAACTGGATTACCGTGGCTGGTCTTCGATTGACCATCGCTGGAGAGTGATGCACCATGGTACCATTCTGTTTCAAATCTATGCACGCATTTGAAAAAGTCGTACGACACTGTTTCGCCATTTCGGGAGGATGTTGCACCTTGCACCGTGGATGTTGCACCCTGTAGATATCTATTATTCGGACGGCCATAACTTCTGGCTCGTTTAGAGTTACGGGAGCCATAACCTGTCAAAACGAAGGCCTCAGTGAGTTCTATAGCTCTGACAGCTTTCAGCCATCAAGGGATTGTTTAATGCCCAAAAAAGACTATCCGAATCTCCATCGGGTCTACGAAGTTTTTTACCCTTCGATTTTTCGACACGTGGATTTTTACGGTAAAACGGGAATACCGCAACTGGTCTTCTATTTAACATCGCTGGAGAGTGGTGCACCATGGTACCGTTTCGTTTCAAAACCGTGCACGCATTTCAAAAAGTCGTACGACACTATTTCGCCATTTCGGACGGATGTTGTACCTTGCACAGTGGATGTTGCACCCTATGGATATCGATTATTCGGACGGCCATAACTTCTGGCTCGTTTAGAGTTACGGGAGCCGTAACCTGTCGAAACGAAGGCCTCAGTGAGTTCTATAGCTCTGACAGCTTTCAGCCGTCAATGGATTTTTTAATGCCCAAAAACGACTATCCGAATCTCTATCGGGTCTAGGAAGTATTTTACCCTTCGTTTTTTCGACACATGGATTTTTACGGCAAAACGAATTACCGTGGCTGGTCTTCGATTTACCATCGCTGGAGAGTGGTGCACCACGGTACCGTTCCGTTTCAAATCCATTAACGCATTTCCAAAAGTCGTACGACACTGTTTCGCCATTTCAGACGGATGTTGCACCTTGCATCGTGGTTGTGGCACCCTGTAGATATCGATTATTCGGACGGCAATAACTTCTGGCTCGTTTAGAGTTACGGGAGACATAACCTGTCAAACGAAGGCCTCAGTGAGTTCTACGGCTCTGAATGCTTTCAGCCGTCAATGGATTGTTTAATGCCCAAAAATGACTATCCGAATCTCAATCGGGTCTAGGAAGTTTTTTACCCTTCGTTTTTTCGACACGTGGATTTTTACGGTAAAATGGGATTACCGTGGCTGGTCTTCAATTTACCATCGCTGGAGAGTGGTGCACCATGGTACCGTTCCATTTCAAATCCACGCACGCATTTCAAAAAGTCGTACGACGCTGTTTCGCCATTTCGGATGGATGTTGCACCTTGCACCATGGATGTTGCACCCTGTAGATATCGATTATTCGGACGGCCATAACTTCTGGCTCGTTCAGAGTTACGGGAGCCATAACCTGTCAAAACGAAGGCCTCAGTGAGTTCTACAGCGCTGACAGCTTTGAGCCATCAATGGATTGTTTAATGCCCAAAAAAGACTATCCGAATCTCCATCGGGTCTAGGAAGTTTTTTACCCTTCGTTTTTTCGACACGTGGATTTTTACGGCAAAACGGGATTACCGTGGCTGGTCTTCGATTTACCATCGCTGGAGAGTGGTGTGCCATGGTACCGTTCCGTTTCAAATCCATGCACGCATTTCAAAAAGTCGTACGACGTTGTTTCGCCATTTCGGACGGATGTTGCACCTTGCGCCGTGGATGTTGCACCCTCTAGATATCGATTATTCGGACGGCCATAACTTCTGGCTTGTTTAGAGTTAAAGGAGCCATAACCAGTCAAAACGAAGGCCTTAGTGAGTTCTATGGCTTTGACAGCTTTCAGCCATCAATGGATTATAAAATGCCCAAAAAAGACTATCCGAATCTCAATCGGGTCTTGAAAGTTTTTTCTCTTCGTTTTTTCGACACGTGGATTTTACGGTAAAACGGGATTACCGTGGCTGGTCTTCGATTTACCATCGCTGGAGAGTGATGCACCATGGTACCATTTCGTTTCAAATTCATGCACGCATTTCAAAAAGTCGTACGACACTGTTCGCCATTTCGGACGGACGTTGCACCTTGCACCGTGGATGTTGCACCATGTAGATATCGATTATTCGGACGGCCATAACTTCTGGCTCGTTTAGAGTTAAGGGAGTCATAATCAGTCAAAACGAAGGCCTTAGTGAGTTCTACGGCTCTGACAGCTTTCAATCGTCAGTGAATTGTATAATGCCCAAAAAAGACTATCCGAATCTCAATCGGGTCTTGGAAGTTTTTTACCCTTCGTTTTTTCGACACATGGATTTTTACGGTAAAACTGGATTACCGTGGCTGGTCTTCGATTTACCATCGCTGGAGAGTGGTTTCCCATGGTACCGTTCCGTTTCAAATCTATGCACGCATTTCAAAAAGTCGTACGACACTGTTTCGCCATTTCGGACGGATGTTGCACCTTGCACCGTGGATGTTGCACCCTGTAGATATCGATTATTCGGACGGCCATAACTTCTGGCTCGTTTAGAGTTACGGGAGCCATAACCTGTCAAAACGAAGGCCTCAGTGAGTTCTACGGCTCTGACAGCTTTCAGCCGTCAATGGATTGTATAATGCCCAAAAAAGACTATCCGAATCTCAATCGGGTCTCGGAAGTTTTTTACCCTTCGTTTTTTCGACACTTGGATTTTTACGGTAAAACGGGATTACCGTGGCTGGTCTTCGATTTACCATCGCTGGAGAGTGGTGTACCATGGTACCGTTCCGTTTCAAATCCATGCACGCATTTCAAAAAGTCATACAACGCTGTTTCGCTATTTCGGACGGATGTTGCACCTTGCACCATGGATGTTGCACCCTGTAGATATCGATTATTCGGACGGCCATAACTTCTGGCTCGTTTAGAGTTATGGGAGCCATAACCTGTCAAAACGAAGGCCTTAGTGAGTTCTACGGCTCTGAGAGCTTTCAGCCGTCAATGGATTGTTTAATTGCCAAAAAAGACTATCCGAATCTCCATCGGGTCTAGGAAGTTTTTTACCCTTCGTTTTTTCGACACGTGGATTTTTACGGTAAAACAGGATTACCGTGGCTGCTCTTCGATTTACCATCGTTGGAGAGTGGTGCACCATGGTACCGTTCCGTTTCAAAACCATGCACGCATTACAAAAAGTCGTACGACGCTGTTTCGCCATTTCGGACGGATGTTGCACCTTGCTCCATGGATGTTGCACCCTGTAGATATCAATTATTCGGACGGCCATAACTTATGGCTCGTTTAGAGTTAAGGGAGCCATAACCAGTCAAAACGAAGCCCTTAGTGAGTTCTACGGCTCTGACAGCTTTCAGCCATCAATGGATTGTGTAATGCCCAAAAAAGACTATCCTAATCTCAATCGGGTCTCGAAAGTTTTTTACCCTTCCCTTTTTCGACACGTGGATTTTTACGGTAAAACGGGATTACCGTGGCTGGTCTTCGATTTACCATCGCTGGAGAGTGTTGCACCATGGAACCGTTCCGTTTCTAATCCACGCATGCATTTCAAAAAGTCGTATGACGCTGTTTCGCCATTTCTGACGGATGTTGCACCTTGCAACGTGGATGTTGCACCATGTAGATATCGATTATTCGGACGGCTATAACTTCTGGCTCGTTTAGAGTAAAGGGAGCCATAACCAGTCAAAACGAAGGCCTTAGTGAGTTCTATGGCTCTGACGGGTTTCAGCCATCAATGGATTGTTTAATGCCCAAAAATGACTATCCGAATCTCAATCGGGTCTAGGAAGTTTTTTACCCTTCGTTTTTTCGACAAGTGGATTTTTACGGTAAAACGGGATTACCGTGGCTGGTCTTCGATTTACCATCGCTGGAGAGTGGTGCACCATGGTACCGTTCCGTTTCAAATCCATGCACGCATTTCAAAAAGTCGTACGACGTTGTTTCGCCATTTCGGACTGATGTTGCACCTTGCACCATGGATGTTGCACCCTGTAGATATCGATTATTCGGGCGGCCATAACTTCCGGCTCGTTTAGAGTAACGGGAGCCATAACCTGTCAAAACGAAGGCCTCAGTGAGTTCTACGGCTCTGACAACTTTCAGCCATCAATGGATTGTTTAATGCCCAAAAAAGACTATCGGAATCTCAATCGGGTCTAGGAAGTTTTTTACCCTTCGTTTTTTCGACACGTGGATTTTTTCGGTAAAGCGGGATTACCGTGGCTGGTCTTCGATTTACCATTGCTGGAGAGTGGTGCACCATGGTACCGTTATGTTTCAAATCCATGCACACATTTCAAAAAGTTGTACAACACTGTTTCACTATTTCGGATGGATGTTGCACCTTGCACCGTGGATGTTGCACCATGTAGATATCGATTATTCGGACGGCCATAACTTCAGGCTCGTTTAGAGTTAAGGGAGCCATAACCAGTCAAAACGAAGGCCTCAGTGAGTTCTATGGCTCTGACATCTTTCAGCTGTCAATGGATTGTATAATGCCCAAAAAAGACTATGCGAATCTCAATCGGGTTTCGAAAGTTTTTTACCCATCGTTTTTTCGACACGTGGATATTTACGGTAAAACTGGATTACCGTGGCTGGTCTTCGATTTACCATCGCTGATGGGTGATGCACCATGGCACCATTCCGTTTCAAATCTATGCACGCATTTCAAAAAGTCGTACGACACTGTTTCGCCATTTCGGACGGATGTTGCACCTTGCACCGTGGATGTTGCACCCTGTAGATATCGATTATTCGGACGGCCATAACTTCTGGCTCGTTTAGAGTTATGGGAGCCATAACCTGTCAAAACGAAGGCCTCAGTGAGTTCTACAGCCCTAACCGCTTTCAGCCGTCAATGGATTGTTTAATCCCCAAAAAAGACTATCCGAATCTCCATCGGGTCTTGGAAGTTTTTTACCCTTCGTTTTTTCGACACGTGGATTTTTACGGTAAAACGGGATTACCGTGGATGGTCTTCGATTTACCATCGCTGGTGAGTGGTGCACCACGGTACCGTTCCATTTCAAATCCATGCACGCGTTTCAAAAAGTCGTACGACACTGTTTCGCCATTTCGGACGAATGTTGTACCTTGCACCGTGGATGTTGCACCCGGTAGATATCGATTATTTGGACGGCCATAACTTCTAGCTCGTTTAGAGTTACGGGAGCCATAACCTGTCAAAACGAAGGCCTCAGTGTGTTCTATGGCTATGAATGCTTTCAGCCGTCAATGGATTGTTTAATGCCCAAAAATGACTATCCGAATCTCAATCGGGTCTAGGAAGTTTTTTACCCTTCGTTTTTTCGACACGTGGATTTTTACGGTAAAACGGGATTACCGTGGCTGGTCTTCGATTTACCATCGCTGGAGAGTGGTGCACCATAGTACCGTTCCGTTTCAAATCCATGCACGCATTTCAAAAAGTCGTACGACACTGTTTCGCCATTTCGAACGGATGTTGCACCTTTCACCGTAGATGTTGCACCCTGTAGATATCGATTATTCGGACGGCCATAACTTCTGGGTCGTTTAGAGTTACGGGAGCCATAACCAGTCAAAACGAAGGTCTCAGTGAGTTCTACGACTCTGAGAGCATTCAGCCACCAATGGATTGTATAATGCCTAAAAAAGACTATCTGAATCTCAATCGGGTCTCGGAAGTTTTTTACACTTCGTTTTTTTGACACGTGGATTTTTACGGTAAAACTGGATTACCGTGGCTGGTCTTCGATTTACCATCGCTGGAGTGTGGTGCACCATGGTACCGTTCCATTTCAAATCTATGCACGCATTTCAAAAAGTTGTATGACACTGTTTCGCCATTTCGGACGGATGTTGCACCTTGCACCATGGATGTTGCACCCTGTACATATCGATTATTCGGACGGCCATAACTTCTGGCTCGTTTAGAGTTACGGGAGCCAAAACCTGTCAAAACGAAGGCCTCTGTGAGTTCTACGGCTCTGATCGCTTTTAGCCATCAATGGATTGTATAATGCCCAAAAAAGACTATCCGAATCTCAATCGGGTCTCGGAAGTTTTTTACCCTTCGTTTTTTTGACACGAATTTTTACGGTAAAACGGGATTACCGTGGCTGATCTTCGATTTACCATCGCTTAAGAGTGGTGCACCATGGTACCGTTCCGTTTCAAATCGATGCATGCATTTCAAAAAGTCATACGACGTTGTTCCGCTAATTCGGACGGATGTTGCACCTTGCTCCGTGGATGTTGCACCCTGTAGATATCGATTATTCGGACGGCCATAACTTCTGGCTCGTTTAGAGTTAAGGGAGCCATAACCAGTCAAAACGAAGGCCTCAGTGATTTCTATAGCTCTGATAGCTTTCAGCCGTCAATGGATTGTATAATGCCCAAAAAAGACTATCCGAATCTCAATCGGGTCTCGAAAGTTTTTTACCCTTCGTTTTTTCGACACGTGGATTTTTACGGTAAAACGGGATTACCGTGGCTGGTCTTCGATTTACCATCGTTGGAGAGTGGTGCACCACGGTACCGTTCCGTTTCAAATCCATGCACGCATTTCAAAAAGTCGTACGACACTGTTTCGCCATTTCGGACGGATGTTGCACCTTGCACCGTGGATGTTGCACCCGGTAGATATCGATTATTCGGACGGCCATAACTTCTGGCTCGTTTAGAGTTACGGGAGCCATAACATACCAAAATGAAGGCCTCGGTGAGTTCTACGGCTCTGAATGCTTTCAGCCATCAATGGATTGTTTAATGCCCAAAAATGACTATCCGAATCTCAATCGGGTCTAGGAAGTTTTTTACCCTTCGTTTTTTCGACACGTGGATTTTTACGGTAAAACGTGATTACCGTGGCTGGTCCTCGATTTACCGTCACTGGAGAGTGGTGCCCCATGGTACCGTTCCGTCTCAAATCCTTGCACGCATTTCAAAAAGTCGTACGACACTGTTTCGCCATTTCGGACGGATGTTGCACCTTGCACCGTGGATGTTGCACCCTGTAGATATCGATTATTCGGACGGCCATAACTTCTGGCTCGTTTAGATTTATGGGAGCCATAACCAGTCAAAACGAACGCATAAGTGAATTCTACGGCTCTGACTGCTTTCAGCCGTCAATGGATTGTTTAATGCCCAAAAAAGACTATCCGAATCTCAATTGGGTCTCGGAAGTTTTTTACCCTTTGTTTTTTCGACACGTGGATTTTTACGGTAAAACTGGATTACCGTGGCTGGTCTTCGATTTACCATCGCTGGAAGGTGGTGCACCATGGTACCGTTCCGTTTCAAATCCATGCATGCATTTAAAAAAGTCGTACGACACTGTTTCGCCATTTCGGACGGATGTTGCACCTTGCACCGTGGATGTTGCACCCTGTAGATATCGATTATTCGGACGGTCATAACTTCTGGCTCGTTTAGGGTTACGGGAGCCATAACCAATCAAAACGAAGGCCTCAGTGAGTTCTACTGCTCTGACTGCTTTCAGCCGTCAATGGATTGTTTAATGCTCAAAAAAGAATATCTGAATCTCAATCGGGTCTCGGAAGTTTTTTACCCTTCGTTTTTTCGACACGTGGATTTTTACGGTAAAACTGGATTACCGTGGCTGGTCTTCGATTTACCATCGCTGGAGAGTGGTGCACCATGGTACCGTTTCGTTTCAAATCGATGCACGCATTTCAAAAAGTCGTACGACACTGTTTCGCCATTTCGGACGGATGTTGCACCTTGCACCGTGGATGTTGCACCCTGTAGATATCGATTATTCGGACGGCCATAACTTCTGGCTCGTTTAGAGTTACGAGAGCCATAACCTGTCAAAACGAAGGCCTCAGCGAGTTCTACGGCTCTAACAGCTTTCAGCCATTAATGGATTGTTTAATGCCCAAAAAAGACTGTCCGAATCTCAATCGGGTCTAGGAAGTTTTTTACCCTTCGTTTTTTCGACACGTGGATTTTTACGGTAAAACGGGATTACCGTGGATGGTCTTCGATTTACCATCGCTGGAGATGGAGCGCCATGGTACCGTTCCGTTTCAAATCCATGCACGCATTTCAAAACGTCGTACGACATTGTTTCGCCATTTCGGACGGATGTTGCACCTTGCACCGTGGATGTTGCACCCTGTAGATATCGATTGTTCGGACGACCATAACTTCTGGCTCGTTTAGAGTTACGGGAGCCATAACCTGTCAAAACGAAGGCCTCAGTGAGTTCTACGGCTCTGATAGCTTTCAGCCGTCAATGGATTGTATAATGCCCAAAAAAGACTATCTGAATCTCAATCGGGTCTCGGAAGTTTTTTACCCTTCGTTTTTTCGACGCGTGGATTTTTAAGGTAAAACGGGATTACCGTGGCTGATCTTCGATTTACCATCGTTGGAGAGTGGTGCACCATGGTACTGTTCCGTTTCAAATCTATGCACACATTTCAAAAAGTCGTACGACGCTGTTTCGCTGTTTGCGCAAAAAATGGGCAAACACCTCCAAGTCGTGTGATTTAGTTGATTTTATGTGATTCTTAATGATTTAGATGAGTTATGTAAATATGAAAAAAGCAGGGGCTGAAATGTAAAAGACATACAGATTTATAGTGGTTCGGCCAGAACGTGCCTACGTCCACTTTATATGTTATTATCTTCTTTGTTTCAGATTACAAGTACAATGCTTTGTGTACAAGTATATGAAAGTAGTTTGAAAGTTCCTTCCGTGCTTGGGCTCTCAAACTTGTCTACCATTGTTGTACCCCTGCCCCTCTATTTATAGAGTGAGGTAGGGGGCAGGGGTCTTGGATGTATATAGCTGCTGGTGGGCCTGGGCTGGAGTAATCTGGCCTGGCAGCGGTGATGGAGTGGTTTGGAGGTTCATTCGGTGGTGAGTTATGAGGTTGATTCGGTGGTGTTGGTCCGGCTATGAATGGTCCGGTGGTAGGAGATGTTTGGTTGGACCGGTGGTGGATGGAAACCGTGTTGGACCGGTGGAGTTGGGGGTTGATTCGGCAGGAGCTTGGACCGAATGTGTGTCATACCGAATGAACCTTTGCCTGGAATGCCGAATGGGATTGATCCGGATGTGATTTTGTCCTTCATTGCCGAATGGAGCTTTAAACCCTTGAATTGCCGAACAGTCTTAGGAACCGGATGGAACGGAGGTTGCGAACCCGGGTGAAACTGACGCTTCTCTGTCTTGATGTCTTCTGGGTGAAAATTCGCCCAACATCTGCCCCCCAAAGTGGGGCACGTGCTTGCATGTGTCGCGCTTTGTTTCCCCGTGGTAAGAAAGCTTGTTTTGTAATGCCCTGAGCTGGATGTTCGTATCTTGCTGATGTCCTGCAAAGGAATCTACGGTTTTAATGTGATTTCAAATGACGAACACTCATGGTCGGGTGCCGTCCGAGGCGAGTAGGTGTGCCCCGAGGGGGCTTAGCATTATTGATGCCAGGTTTACGTTCGAGTGGGTCCCTGGATCGTTTGCGAAGATGGTTTATCGCCAGCTCAGAGCATGCCTAAGGATCGTTTGCGACCCCGTACATGTGTAAGTAGCTTAGCCATTTCAGAATTATCAGAACCAAATATCCATTCAACCGATGAGTTTTAAAAGGATGTCAAAGTGTAAATTCTCACGACGGTAGGGTCAATAGCCATTCAGAGCATGTCTGTGGACCGTTCGTGGTCGCGTTCATGTGTAAATGATTAACCCATGTTAGTGGGAGATTTACTACTTATTCATCGTTATCACAATCTCTATTTTATCAGTAGATCCTAGAGTTCGGTACTTATCTGAGTGAGGCGCTCTGCATGCCCCCTGCTACTGGTCTTCACTGATTCGGATAGCTTCATTCGGTTTTCGTTTGGTCCGGTATGCCGAACCGGTTGGTCCGGTGCTTTCTCGCTCGTCTATATATAGGGGCCATCCCCCTTAGTTATTCCTTACCGAACCAACGACGCCGAACCAATCCCCAGCCGAATTAACCTTTTGCCGAATCAAGCTTTTACCGAATCAGGTATATATCTTTGCCGAATGAACGTAACTGTCGAATGAATCTGATGCCGAATAAACACGAAGGCTTTTTTACTGCCGAATAAACACGAAGGCTGCCGAATGAAAATGTGTGCTTGCATAGCCGAATGGACTCGCATACCGGATGAACTTCCAATGCCGAATGGAACTACCGAATGAGACATATACCGAATGAGACTCTTAAATTTGAATCTTGAGCGAAATCTTAGGCTTTTATACGCTTGCTTTAGATACTTGCTAGTTTATGTTTCTATACTTCTTGTTCTAACACCTCGTTTTTCTTGTGCTGCAGATAAATGTCTCGCAAAGCGGAAACCCGATCGGATAAAAAGAAATCTAAAGGTAGAGGAGAGTCATCCTCCTCCGTGCCCCCAGCCCCACCAAGACAGGTGCAACATGGGCCTGCTCCGAGGTCGTTAGTGGATGGGTATGGTCCCTAGGAACTTCTGGTCTCCCCTCCCGATTGCTTTCCTAAATCCCTAAAGGAGGAGCAGCTTGATGTTATATCCCGTTCCTTCGGGATAGACAGGGCTCGCATGCTATTACCGGGAGATGGAGTGATGCCGTATAATCCCCCCGAAGGCTACTTTGCTTACAGCAGATATCATTGCATGTGTGGTGCTATCCCTCCTATCAATGCCTGGATAGTTAGCTTTACCACATATTTGAAGGTGGCTCCATTCCAGCTCCAGCCGAACTCTTATGCCATTCTGGTGAGCCTTTTCGTTATCTTCCAGAGGAGGCACGGGCGCCCTCCTTCTAACCGGGAAATTCGATACTTGTATAACCTGAGAGGCTACAAGAAGGGGTGTAACGGCTCGAATTTTTCGCGTTCGAAAATCGACATCCATACTTTACATTGTACTCGAATGCCGCAGATTCGACCGCTCAAATTCGAGTCGCCGGAGCTTATAACACATTAAGTAAATAACACAGCGGAAGAAAATGAACAACATATCAATATACAACATTTGATACAATATCAGATATCATATGATACAACAGATGATACAATAGATATCAACATTATCAGAGATACAAAGAATAGCAGCGGAAATAAAAGATAACACCAGCAGCGGAACAAATCTCCAAAATAGTCTTCAAGGAAGAACTCCAGTATCGGTAATCTCCAAAGCACCAATCCAGAATAGCTCGAACTCCCAAATCAAAATGAAGAGAAGCAACTCGATCCAAATGCGATTGCCAAATCCTAAGGCTGAAAGCTATCGAATCTACACCTATTACTGATTATCTGAAAACCCCAGCTCTAGACTGCCCGTGTGGGAAATAGTGGGCACCCAGAGTTTAGGAAAGGAACAATAAACTCCAGGTCAGTCATGGGACTGGTATGAGCAAACAAAAACATTTGGTCTTTTAAAACAAACAAAAGAATTTAAATTTGAAATCCGCAATGCTTTTTGGAAAATGAAACTACCATAAGGCCTCCCGGCACACACACAATGCAAACGCACACATGGGGGAGATTTCTCCTTATGATAGTCAAACATGCTTACTACGAGAAAAATTCTTTGATATTATTACTAGTGCATAGTGGGAAATCTTTCGAAAGTATAATATAAATCCTAGCCAGCATAGGTACCATGATACTATGCCTACTATAGCTGCCATGTTAAATGGCAGGTTCTACAACTAAAACCGTACAAGGCGCGTATTGGATGAATGGATTTCCAACAAATGGTCAGGCTAAGGAACTTCCTACTGCCACATGGGATCGCCTCTGGCGGGACGTCCCGAGAACTAACGTTACGGTTAGATCTCTGCCAATACAAGGCCGGGTTACCTCTGTAACTAGGTAACTACTACACGAATATGCCATCCCCCGGTCCTTTGGGACCTTTACCCGAGCGCTCGCAACAACAACACCACACAGTAATAGGTATAGTGTATCAACATGAGTAAGTATCTGGGCTCCATACCATGATACCACCCTTTACCAGAAGGGAATGACATACCCTAAAGGGCGCGACCCTCATAACCTTGCCGCATCTTTCCTGTTTCGACCATTTCCGGGGTGTGAGGTCCTGATGCAGTCTCGTCCACAAAGCTACGCTTTGTGCAACAAAGCCATGCTTTGGGTCAACAGATGACCAAAGCAATGATCACAAAGATAAATGATCAAACAAATGATCATATCACAAATGATCAACCAATGATCATCACACAGCAGCACTCAGCATGCCACATTACCAAATTGGGAATATCACTGATAAATATCAACTACAAAACCTCTGAGTTCGTACGTCTCAGAGAAGGGTGTTAAGCTAAGAGAATAAATTCTCCGCCACCAAGCAGAAATGTATTTGATAGAGATCAGATAACATCTCAAAGTGTAATGTCGGACATACAACCATACAAGTCTGTTCCGGGTTCGAACAGAACCGAAGGCACTTCCGAAGAAGCCCTTGCAAATCCGGGTATCCACAATCCCGATCGGACTTCCCATCACTAAGGAGAACTCTATACCGGAGCAACTCAGTGCAGAGCCAATCGATAGGTTATCCTATCGTTCTCACAAATACCCGGCCTTCACCACCGGTCTCCAAATGCTATCCATAACGTCGTATCACTATCCGGAATGGGTTATATGACACAAGGTCCTCTCCCGGCTAAACCGAATAGTGAGCGCAATATTTTTAAAAAAATATATGGATATGGGATTTCAGTTAAGTCACAACTTAAAAATCCAAAGCTTTTCTTCCAAATGTTTAACCAAATCACCATTTTAAAATCTTTAAACAAAAAGATTTATCTCACAAAGTTCACAAAGATCCACTCATAGATTTCCAAAACAATTCCCATTAAATTTGGATTAACCCAATTAAATCTTTAAGATAAAAGATTTATAGCTTTCAAAACACGTTCCATAGATTTATCTATAACTTGGAAACCATTTCATTTTAGACTTGAAGTCTTTTTAACACCAATTGGAAGTTCATTTGAAAGCTCACAAACAGTTTCGTTTTCAGAAAAATCCAATTATATACCAGTTTAAATCTTGGGTTAAATTAAAATTTCAAAACATCACTCTTAAAATGGTTTTCAAAAACCCATATAAACCCATTTATAACTTGAATAACTTTTTAACCCTTAGTTCCTAGATTTTAGAATTCAATTTCAAATATTGAATTCAAATTTAAATTAATTCATTTAAATTCCAAGATTCAATCAAGTTATTTAAAATAACTTTTATTTCAGAAAACTCATTTTCAAAGCTTCAATTCCAATTCCAAAATTATTTTTGGATTTAAAATTTCAATTTTAAAACAATTTCTAAATCTGTGACTTAACCCATTTCCACGTGCAATCCATATTTGTGTGTGTATAAGTGTGGTCAAGGGTTCAACGCAATAGTGCACAATAGATTCAATCAAATCGATAAGCGGTATGACCCATAACGCTCATCTGTATTCACATATTCATAGATAAATAAATTACCAATCACAAAGGTTCACTGATATGATTCGATGTGGGTTTCGGATAACCAACTGAAATCCGACTCCCTGTCGCATCGAAATTCAAATGTCGTTCTAAGGGTCAAAGGGTTAACATAACAATAAATACACCACAGATATAATAACTTAGCACAAAGCATCACATCACATATCAAATAAACAAATCCATCACCTAGCATCCAATAGCAATCAAACATCTATAACTAGAATGAATAAATTTGGTGGTTTAAATTTATCAACGACATAATTGCTTTTATTAGTAATCTTAAATCAATGATTTATTAATTTCAATTAAATTTTAATTACCTCATAATTAAATCATGTTGGGCGAATTTTCACCCAGAAGATCTCGAGACCGAGAAGCGTCAGTTACACCCGGGTTCGTAACCTCCAATCCATTCGGCAGACACAAGGCTCAATGCTAGCATAAAATCCATTCGGCAATTCAAGCATGGTGGTTCATTCGGCATGGGTTCATTCGGCATTCCCAACCTAGTCCGGCAACCAGACTCCCCCTCACAATCCCACTACCGAACGAGGTTGGTACCGAACCAATCACCACCGGTCCAATACCACACAACCAAACCGGACCAATCTCCACATCAATGCCGAACCAACCTCTTCATCACCGGACCACCATGACCGGACCACGTACAACCGAACCAACCTCCAAGCTCACTACCGAATCAACCATCTCAGAGACCTCAACACGGCCGAACCAAGGCTTCGCCGAACCAGAACGCTACCAGGCCAGATTGCTTCAGCCCGGGCCCACCAGCAGCTATATACATCCAAGACCCCTGCCCTCTACCTCACTCTATAAATAGAGGGGCAGGGGTACAACAATGGCAGACAAGTTTGAGAGCTCAAGCAAGGAAGGAACTTTCAAACTACTTTCATACACTTGTATACAAAGCATTGTACTTGTAATCTGGAAGAAGAAAGATAATAACATATAAAGTGGACGTAGGCACATTCTGGCCGAACCACTATAAATCTGCGTGTCTTTTACATTTCAGCCCTTACTTTTCTCATATTTACATACTCATCTAAAATCATTGAAAATCACACATACTCAACTAAAATAATACGACTTGGAGGTGTTTGTCCATTTTTTGTGCAAACATTTTTGGTGCTTTCACTGAGAGCTGAACTCAAACTTCATCTTCTCCCACTCAACCTTTTTCCTAACGACATCACTCGTTGCTTAGAAATCATGCCTTCCAAACAGAGAAGGGATGTTAACAAAGGAAAGAACATCGCAACTAGCAGCCTTCCAGATCCAGCAATCACAGATCAGCCCACTTCAACAGCAGTACCAGATGAAAATCAGGAAATTCCAACTGGTCCCGCAACGGAACAACCAATCACTAGGGCAGATCTGGACAGGGTTGTGGCTGAAGTAACTAACCGCTTCACATCCCAACAAGAAACTTTGGTGGACCAACTCATGACACGCTTAAGGGACGCTGAAGAGTCCAACCGCAACACTGAATCATGGGGTGAATCCCAATCCGGAGGATCCCGGAGGCAACAAAGGTCTTCACTCTTCGAACAAGCTATCAACAGGAAAAACAATGATAGGGGCCGCGCCCGGACTCAGCCCGAATTCCGACTCGAGGAAGCCCTTGGAACCGAACCTAGCGGGGGAGGCACCAGGCGAGGGTCGGATGTAGCTGAGCCAGTCATGCCACCTAATCATAGAAACCCCGCTGAACGGAGCCGAGCTAGAACCCAGCCCGAAGTTGACCCCATGGATGTGCTCGAAACAGAACCCCACAGGGGAAGATCAAGGCAGGGGGCAACTGTAGCTGGTCCTAGCGTGCATCCAAGCAGCCAAAGACAACCACTAGATAATGCTAGAGGTGATAGACTGTACCATCCCTACAGGTCATCTGGACGAGATAGATCCCGCAGGGAAGAACCGAGCTCATTTTCGTCCGCTCCAAGTTCTGACGAGCGGATGGCACGATTATTCAGAGAATGTGTCCAACGGGAGCAAAGGGACCGGGGAATAGGCGCTAGGGTCACCAGTCCCTTTACCCGAAATATCGAAACTGCCATCACTCCCCGGGAATGGAAAATGCCAACCATGGAACCTTACAAAGGAACTTCCGACCCCATCGTACACCTGCAGAGATACACCCAGCATATGCTCATGAGTGGAGCAACAGAAGGAGTATTATGTAAATGCTTTCCGCTATTCCTATCAGATCTAGCTACCTCCTGGTTCTGCCATCTACCCCAAGGATCCATCAACTCATGGGAGATGTTAAAAGAAAGGTTTATTAGCCAGTTCCGCATCCATGTGGAACAACCCAGGGATGCTTATTCTCTATCCAATGTCAAACAGAAAACCGGAGAGACGCTACAACAATATCTAACACGGTTCAACGCCGCAGCGGCAGCAGTTCAAGATGCCGATGAGAAACTCACTCTAATGGCCCTCTGTAGTGGCGTGCATCCAGACACCAAGTTTGCCAGAAGATTAACTAAGGAAAAACCAGTTACCTTGCCTGATTTCTTCCATGAAGCTGGAAAGTATATGAGACTTGAAGACGCTGCTACGGAGAGGCAGCCAGGGCAACAAGGCAAGATAATTCAGGACAAGGTTCCCACTGCAGCTAAGGACGCTCGAAGAAATGAATCTAGAGACAATGCTGGGGGCAGAAAGGGTGAGAAGCGCCAATATCGACCAGGGCCAAGATTTGACTCCTACACTCCTTTGAATGAAACAATCGAAAACATCTACCTAGCCACTCAGGGCGAACTCGGATACAAGCGCCCCCCGCACAAGAAAGAATCAGATAACGCACTCAAGTCCGGAAAGTTCTGTCGCTTCCACGAATCCCACGGACATGACACCAATGAATGCCACCATCTTCGGGACTTGATCGAAGAACACATTAGAAGAAGAAGACTGGAACGTTATGTGAAAAGTCAGAACAGGACTCCAACTCCTGCCAATGAGAACTCAAAGCAACCCCTCCCAGAAGTAGGCGGAGGGAGTCGCAACAATCACAACACCAGTGGCTCTAGTCAAGAGAAGATAGTAGTCCTTACCATCTCAGGAGGACCACACATTGCCGACAGAAGTTGGGCAGAGATGGAAAGGTACGGCAAGTCGCTTAGAAATGCCGAAGGATATGTTAACTCCATTACGGAGGAACGCCACCCGAAACGAAAAGAAAACGACGACATCATATTCAGTAGGCGTGATTTGGAAGGAAGACAGTACCCACATATGGATCCTATGGTCATCTCTGCCTGGTTCGGTCCAGCTAAAGTTTTTCGGATTCTAATAGACACAGGAAGCTCCGTTAATATCCTGTTCAAACATGCTTTCGACAAAATGAAGTTATCAATGAAGGATGTATCCCCCTGTGACAAACCACTGCACGGTTTCGCTGGAGATGCAAAAATGCCCCTCGGGCAACTTGACCTCTTCGTCGAAATAGGAAGTCATCCCCGCTCCGTTGTGCGAAAACAAACGTTCGTACTAATAGAAAACCACTCGGCTTACAACGCTTTCTTGGGAAGACCAGCCTTGTCTGACTTTCAGATTGTATTAGCCCCCTGGTGCCTGAAAATGAAATTTCCAACAGACAACGGAGTAGGAGAAGTAGAAGGAGATCAAGGTGCTGCCCGAGACTGCTACGTAACTGAACTTCGCAATAACCGCAGAAAGAATAAAGGAAAAGATGCAGAGACTACTCTCTGCATGAAAAGCTTGGAGGCATAGCAACTAAAGAAAGCCCCTCCTCTTCGATACACAAGCGATCCCTTCAATGAACTAGACCCCAGGGATAAAGAGGAGGAGGCTACCGCCGAGCCTGCAGAGGCTATGGAATTCGTATCGGTAGATAAGCATGATTCAAGTAGACTATTAAAAATCGGATCTCAGCTGAAAACGGAATTGAAGGATCGACTCATTGACTTTCTCCGCCACAACTTAGATGTATTTGCGTGGACCCATGCCGATATGACAGGAATCTCCCCAGACGTAGCATGCCACATGTTGAACATCGATCCCACCAAGGTACCAGTAAAGCAGAAAAAGAGGAGCATGGGGGCAGAGCGATCAGCAGCCCTTGATGAGGAAGTAAAAAATCTACTTGCTAATGACTTCATACGGGAAGCCATCTACCCAGAATGGATCGCTAACCCAGTGCTAGTAAAAAAGGCCAATGGAAAGTGGCGAACATGTATTGACTTCTCCAATCTGAATGACGCTTGCCCGAAAGACTGCTTCCCACTTCCCCGAATTGACCAACTCGTGGACAGCACAGCTGGGCACGAACTCCTATCTTTTATGGATGCATACTCCGGATATAACCAGATCCCCATGCACGCTCCCGATCAGGACCACACTAGCTTCATCACCGACCGCGGATTATATTGTTACAAAGTCATGCCTTTTGGACTCAAAAATGCTGGAGCTACCTATCAACGCCTCGTCAACAAAATGTTCGCAGAACTGATAGGACGTACTATGGAAGTATATGTGGATGACATGTTGGTGAAGTCCAGGAAAGCCAACGACCATGTAAGCCATCTGGACGATATGTTTCGGGTACTTCGCCGATATGGAATGAAGCTGAATCCTCTAAAGTGCTCCTTCGGAGTATCATCGGGAAAATTCTTAGGATTCATCGTCCACGCCAGAGGAATCGAAGCAAACCCTGAACAAATCCGAGCTTTAAAAGAAATAAGGATACCTTCCACTCGAAAAGAAATGCAGAGCCTAAACGGAAAGGTGGCCGCCCTAAGCAGATTCATTTCCAAGGCAACTGACAAGTGTGTCCCTTTCTTCGAAGCACTCAAGAAAGACAAAGGGAGGTTCGAGTGGACCGACGAATGCTTAAAAGCCTTCCTCAACCTAATCGAACACCTTCAGAGACCACCAGTACTCTCAACTCCAAATGAAGGTGAAGTGTTATACCTATACCTCGCTGTATCATCTCATGCTCTAAGCGCCGCCTTGGTAAGAGAAGAAGACCGCACACAACGTCCGGTTTACTTTGTAAGCAAGAGATTTACGGGGGCAGAAGCCAGATATCCTAAACTTGAGAAGTTAGCATATTGTTTATTGATCGCGTCACGGAAACTGCGACACTACTTCCAGTCTCACTCCATCAGGGTTCTAACCGATCAACCACTAAGACAAGTGCTCCATCGTCCTGACACTTCTGGGCGACTCCTCAAATGGTGCATCGAACTAAGTCAGTATGATATCACCTACCATCCCCGCACCGCTATCAAAGGACAAGCCATGGCTGATTTCATTGCCGAATTCACTACCAACGAAGGCAAGGAACAATCCGAAGTAGCAAAAAACATCAAGTGGAACCTCTTTGTAGACGGAGCATCGAACGAACAAGGCTCGGGGGCAGGTATTGTGATCGTCACCCCCAGGGGAAGAAAGTTGTACTATGCATTAAGATTGGAGTTCACGGCCACTAACAACGATGCTGAATATGAAGCAGTAATAGCGGGATTGGAACTGGCCCTAGAAATTGGGATCAATTCCTTATGTATTCATAGTGATTCTCAGCTTATCGTAAATCAGGTACTAGGAGAATTCCAGACTCGAGGAGAACGGCTCACAGCATACCTAAAGAAAACCAGACTGCTGCTCGATCGATTGGACCATTATCTAATCAAACACATTCCTCGAGAAGAAAACCAAGAGGCAGATGAACTTGCAAAGCAAGCTAGTATGAAGGACAGCACCATTCCCGGAGCACTAGTAATCTCAAGGCAGCTAGCCCCGAGTTTCGAACAAGCGAATCTGATAACTGCAATCGAAGAAGGAACCTGGATGACTCCTATCCGGAAATATTTGCAAGATGGCATACTACCCGACAGGCGTGACGAAGCCAAGAAGATCTTGAGGAAAGTTCCCCACTACACAATGCAAGAAGGCATCCTCTACCGGCGTGGTTTCTCTAGCCCCCTATTAAGATGCGTCGCCGGAAGGGAAGCCAAGGAGATATTAACAAACATCCATCAGGGAGGATGCGGAGATCACACTGGAGGACAGACTTTGGCAAGAAAGATACTCCGATATGGATATTACTGGCCCACACTAAACAAAGATGCCCTAGACTTCGTTAAGAAATGCGACAGATGTCAGAAGTTCGCCAAGATCCCTCGACTACCCACAAACGAAATTACTCAAACGACCAGCCCTTGGCCCTTTGCCGTATGGGGAATTGACTTAATTGGCGAACTGCCAACGGGCCGAGGCGGAGCCAAATATGCTATAGTGGCAGTCGATTATTTCACCAAATGGGTGGAAGCGGAACCTTTAAATAAAATATCTTCAGCAAAAGTTATCAACTTCTTGATCAAAAACATTCTGTGCAGGTATGGAGTCCCCCTCAAGATCGTATCAGACAACGGACTCCAATTTGACAGCGAAGAATTTGCCGACTGGTGCCAAGAGCATGGAATTCATAAAAGCTTCTCATCAGTAGCTTACCCTCAGGCAAACGGACAAGTTGAAGCTGTCAACAAAATTCTCAAAACCCTAATCAAGAAGAAACTTGAAAAGTCAAAAGGCGCTTGGGTGGACGAACTTCCTACGGCACTATGGGCATACCGCACATCTTTCAGAACATCAACGGGACATACTCCTTTCTCTTTGGCATATGGATCGGAGGCAATGCTCCCAGTTGAGACTATTGTGCCTTCCCACCATAGGATCCACTACAACCCAGAAGAAAACGAAGAACTCCTCCTCATGTCTTTGGATCTGATTGAGGAAAGGAGAAACGATGCAGCACTCAAAGCAGCAGCTCACAAACAAAAAGTGGCAGCACTATACAATTCCAAAGTCAAGCATCGCAGCTTACAAGAAGGAGATCTTGTCCTCAGGCGAATCTTTCCGCGCCCCGGGGCACTGGACCCCATCTGGGACGGACCATATGTAATTCACAAAGATCTCCACAACGGAGCTTACATTTTGTCAACAGTGGACGGAGAGGTGTTCCAGAGGGCATGGAACATCCGACACCTCCGTCGATACTTTTCTTAACTTGTACTGCCCATATGAAGTGAATTAACAAAGAGAATCAGTGGACGTAGGCATTTTCGTGCCGAACCACTTTAAAAAATCTTGTCTCTTTTTAACTTGTTCCTTTATGTCTTGGCTACTTGTTAAGCGTTATCCCTTTCTGTTGAACAAAATTCTATGGCATCTCCACTCAAGACGCACCGCGGCCTCATCTGGACTAGGCCTAACAGGTACACTACGATTCTATGCACTCGCCAATGAGACTCTTTTGCCCCGGCATCCCTCTGCTGCGGGTTAACTCATTGCGCGCCTGCCCTCAAAGCCAACTGTAATGAGCCGATTATAAGTCATCATAAAGGCCGACTATAGCCGATGGCAGCTCATTACGGCGTTCGGCTCGTCGGTAACCGTGAACCTACTTTAAGCCCCAACATAAGGTGTGGCCAGCCAGGGGTAGTTCACGGCCAACGGCACCCACGCTAGCCGGCCACGGTAAATCGAATAATACCCACGATTACGGACCATAACGGTTCGGGTAGTTACCGTGCGCGATCTCGGCTCCGATGTGTCTTAAGTGCGGCTGTGGTAAAAAAGAAAACTCCCCGCGGAGGCGTAAGATGGGTGACAAATGTCTCCAAGACCCACAGCTAGGGAAAGTGACTACAAAACCCGTTTGCCACGAACTTAAGCACATCGACGGCCTTCCGTGACTGGAAGTTTTACTTTTACTATATTTCCATTTCATTTAAATATTTTTCTCCTATCCTGTATAACAAACTCTAAAGTACAGGAAACCAAATAGGAAACATTCACTCATGAGGCTCTAAGCCTGCGTGCTGGGTAGCAGGGCGCTCTGCTATACCCGTGAACAGTTACACAAGACACTCAAAGCTACCGCCTGCGAATAAAACATAAAGGGCGGTACTCTCTTCTCTTGTACATAAATGCGTAACTATAACTTATTCATACACTGACATTGCAAAACGTGAAATTATATTTCAAGCAAAAACTTAACATCAAACACAAGTGGAATCACAGGCATATACATAATTATACTTCTCACACAGCACATAAAGATAGCAACAACATTTAAACATGACAAAATCAGCTTATATTATAAGATCACACGAAGTTATTCTTTGCAAATAATTTTATTACAGTTGCATATCAAAGACTAACATGAACAGTGATAAAAAAGAAACAAAAAGATGGCAGATGCATCCACACTCCATCACCAACTCCCCCAGCCTACTTAGCCGCAGGATCGGAGCCCCCAGCATGTGGATCTGAAGTCCCACCTGTCCAGATCGGAAGAGGAATTCATTAAACGAACGATCAAGTTATGAAAACACGGAAAGAAAAGAAAGGGAAAAGAATAACTCACCAGCATCCGCCGCTTGATCCTCATCATCCAACTGCACGCCCGCTTCCTCCGCAGCAAGCAGCCGCATCCCCTCCTTCACCGCCGCTTGCTCCTCCTTTGAGAACTGAGCAGTAACCGCGCTCAAGTTGAAAGCCTCTCCGCCTTCCTTACCCGCATTCACCCTGGCCTCCTCTAAAGCCTGGAGATACACCTTGGCCATGACCCGAGGGTAATCGTCCATCCAAGACAAGCCGCCCTCTTTCCAAGTATGGAAGTACATATCCTGAAGCATCTCATCCATCATCCCCTCATTTTCCTCAAACTCCCTCACCCGAGCCTCGGAAGCTTGCAACTTAGCGACGGCGACGTCCCTCTCTGATTGGTATCTCAAGCAGTCAGCCTGGAGTGACCTCCTCATTTCCTCCTCCTTCAACCTAAGGGACCTCCTCATCTCCTCCATCTCCTCCTTCAACTCAGCCTGAGCCATCTCCGCAGCCTCGAGTCTCCCCGACAACTCCTCTACCCGCTCGAGATCCGCATTTCGAACCTCATCCACCGTTGTAATGGCCATGTTAATCCGCTCCCTGCAGGTAACCTCCATCTTCCGTAACTCCGCCCTACTGGCCTTCTCCATGGTCTCTTTCAGACGCTGGGAGGCTTCCTCATGCTGGGAGATCTGGATGGCTTGGTCGGCAAGCTGCTTGGCCTGATCGGCAACCTTTAGCCTTAACCGAATATTAGCACTCCCAATCTCCTCCCCGGCCTTGACCAATCGAGCATGATGCTCCATTAACTTCTTAGTCTCTTCGGCCACCCGGTCAATATTAGCCTTGGCCTCGTCCCCCATAGTAACTACCCGAGTAGTAAGCAGATCAAGATCTAGGGACTTGGCCTCATCCAGCACACGTACCATGGGGTTGCGGGGAAGTAGGTGCTCGCCCGTGGTCTCATCAAATGAAATATCCCGAAAACTTGGGTCTAA
The DNA here is from genome assembly GCA_030765085.1 of Allium cepa. NCBI lineage: Eukaryota > Viridiplantae > Streptophyta > Magnoliopsida > Asparagales > Amaryllidaceae > Allium > Allium cepa. The sequence continues at coordinate 3,658,277 of CM060934.1, forward strand.
ATCAGGATGACCGGCAAAAGGGTCACGAGGCACGGGGCGAGGCACATCGGGACGCCTTATATGAATGACAGTAGATCTCTTGGAAGGAGGAGGAGGGGGGCAGGGCTCCGTGCTCTCCTCCGTAGTATCACAAGGAGGCTGAGTAGGGGGAGACAGAGTAGGAAGCTGCGAAGCAGAAGAAGACTCAAATAAGGAACGGCTCCGCTTCCTCTTCTGAATGCCCTCTTCGATGACCCCAAGAAGAGGGCGGTACTTGACTACGTCCCCAGTGCGATCAGTAGAAGGTTTCGCGGAAGCTCTCCTCGACTTAAATTGTTCAAGGCGGTGTCGAACATCCGACGTTTTACCCGCCTGGCCTGCCCCTGGAATAAAGAACAAATGTTACGAACATACAATAATCCGCAATTCAAAAAATGTGCTAAGTTAAAAAGAAAGAAAAGTGAGGAGACACATCTGTTATACAAACCCGGCGGAGGAGTGGGATACTGCAATAAGTCCTGGATCTCATTCCAGGACGGAAGTGAACCGTAAAAAATTTCTAAGTCCCTATCGAAAATGGAATCGGCAGAAGACAAAAGTTCACCTTGCATCGCCGGGGTCACCCTAGCTGAGGAACCCTTAGAGGATGGGTCAGTGCTAACCACAGCTTTGCCGGATTCCTCTGCCTTCTCCGTTTCCTTCTCTGTTTCCGACTCCCCCTCTGACTCCCCGAAGGCCCGACGGAGAGCCTCATCCAGTTCGAGGTCCTGCTCAGAGGTTAGAGCAGCAACACCGCTACCACCCTGACCATCGTCGTCTCCTCCACCCTCCGACCCTTCTCCAACTTCACCTCCTTCCTCCTCTTCTACGCCTTCCTCCTCCGGGACATCCGGGCAAGTACTTGGAGAAGGGCCATCGGACTCCTTGAGCTTCTTGCCTCCTACGACTGGACGTTGTGCAAAGGGCTTCCTCTTGCCACCCTTCGCTGTCACCCCACCTTTAGGCTGGGCAGCCTTCTCTTCTGCCGTGTCCCTCTGTTTGACTACGGACTGATGTGGGAGGATCAAATTATACATCAAGAGCCTGGCATTCCTAATCAAATAAGCAGCCGATCTGTCTCTCCCGGAAATAGCTTCAATTTCAGCTGCCATCTGAACCAAGCGATCATCTTCCACAACCGCAAAACCACCTGTCGCTAGCAAGAAATAAAAGCGCATAAGAGAGAGAATTACAGCCAAGACAGGAATTATGAGTAGAGTTTTGACTTACATCCGGAGGTAAATCGGCGAATAGAGACGGAGTCATCCCTAACAAAGAACCATTCCTTCTTGAACATGCTATACTTCGAGTATAAATCCAAAACCGGCTTGAAGGAAACGGCTGACTCCAAGCTAATATATGGGGACCCCTTCCTGTACCCCCTCAGATTGTACAGATATCGTATTTCCCGGTTGGAGGGGGCACGCCCGTATCTCTTCTGGAAGATAGCATACAAGCAAACCAGAATGGCATAAGAGTTGGGCTGGAGCTGGAATGGAGCCACCTTCAGATAAGTGACGAAGCTTAATATCCAGGCGTTGACTGGAGGAATAGCCCCGCACATACAATGGTAACGGCTGTAAGCGAAGTACCCCTCAGGGGGATCATATGGCATGACCCCCTCCCCCGGTAACAGCATAAGAGCCCTGTCTATCCCAAAGGAACGGGATATAACGTCAAGTTGCTCCTCCTTTAGGGAGCTAGGAAAGCAGTCGGGAGGGGAGACCAGAAGTTCCTGTGGACCATGTCCGTCCACCAACGACCTCGGAACAGGTCGATGTTGCCCGGATCCTGGTTGGGCTGGGGGCACAGAAGAAGACTCTCCTCCATCCTTGGATTTCCGTCTGTCTGATCGTGTTTCCGCCTTGCGAGACATTTATCTGCATACACAAAAGTGAAAAACATGATGTTAGAACAAGAATACAAGCAAGCATACATAAGTCCAGAGTTCCACCCAAAGACCGAATACAAAGTTCATTCGGCACTAGGGTCTTATGCTCATTCGGCACTAGGGACTTAAGTTCATTCGGCAATCATAAGTCCATTCGGCACTAAAAAACACATCCGGTATACATATCATTCGGTAAAACAAAACCCTTCGTGTGCATTCGGCAATCATATTCATTCGGTGATAAAAAACCATTCGGCAAAAGAATATATACCTAATTCGGTATAAGCTTGGTTCGGCAGAAGTTTGGTTCGGCTAAAAATTGATTCGGCTCTCTTTGGTTCGGTAAGGGAAAACTAAGGGGGGTAGCCTCTATATATAGGCAAACTCAGGATTGCCGAACCAGCTGGTTCGGCCTACCGGACCAACATACCGGACCAGCGTACCGGTCCAACCAACAACCGAATAAAACTGTCTCTACCAGCAGAAACCAGAAACAGGGGGCACGCAGGGCGCTTCACTCAGATAAGTGCCGAACTCTAAGAGCTTACTAATAAAATAAAAAATATGATAACAATGGATAAGTCGTGAATCTCTCACTAACATGGATTAATCATTTACACGTGCACGCGACCACGAACGGTCCATAGGCACGCTCTGAATGGCTATTAACCCTATCGTCATGAGAATTTGCACTTTGACACGCCTTTTTAAACTCATAGGTAAAACGGATATTTGATAATTATGAAATGGCTAAGCTACTTACACATGTATGGGGTCGCGAACGATCCCTAGGCATGCTCTGAGCTTGCGATAAACCGTCTTGACAAGCGATCCAAGAATGCTAAGCCCCCTCGGGGCACACTTGCTCGCCTCGAACGACACGATTAGCTTCATTTCAAATATCTCGATCCCGAACGATCGTTATCTAAAACCACACTAAAACTATAAATTAAATTCCTTTGCAGGACAGCAGCAGGATACGAATATCCAGCCCATGGCGTTACGAAACAAGCCTTTCTACCACAGGGAAACAAAGCGCGACACATGCAAGCACGTGCCCCACTTTGGGGGGCAAATGTTGGGCGAATTTTCACCCAGAAGATCTCGAGACCGAGAAGCGTCAGTTACACCCGGGTTCGTAACCTCCAATCCATTCGGCAGACACAAGGCTCAATGCTAGCATAAAATCCATTCGGCAATTCAAGCATGGTGGTTCATTCGGCATGGGTTCATTCGGCATTCCCAACCTAGTCCGGCAACCAGACTCCCCCTCACAATCCCACTACCGAACGAGGTTGGTACCGAACCAATCACCACCGGTCCAATACCACACAACCAAACCGGACCAATCTCCACATCAATGCCGAACCAACCTCTTCATCACCGGACCACCATGACCGGACCACGTACAACCGAACCAACCTCCAAGCTCACTACCGAATCAACCATCTCAGAGACCTCAACACGGCCGAACCAAGGCTTCGCCGAACCAGAACGCTACCAGGCCAGATTGCTTCAGCCCGGGCCCACCAGCAGCTATATACATCCAAGACCCCTGCCCTCTACCTCACTCTATAAATAGAGGGGCAGGGGTACAACAATGGCAGACAAGTTTGAGAGCTCAAGCAAGGAAGGAACTTTCAAACTACTTTCATACACTTGTATACAAAGCATTGTACTTGTAATCTGGAAGAAGAAAGATAATAACATATAAAGTGGACGTAGGCACATTCTGGCCGAACCACTATAAATCTGCGTGTCTTTTACATTTCAGCCCTTACTTTTCTCATATTTACATACTCATCTAAAATCATTGAAAATCACACATACTCAACTAAAATAATACGACTTGGAGGTGTTTGTCCATTTTTTGTGCAAACAAATCATTTCTTTAATTAATTATTTTAATTAATTAACCCTTCATTGTAATTAAGTCTTAATTACTTGTACTAATTTTCCGTTAATCAATTACTTAAATTAATAAACCCTTTATTATTAATTTATTTATCTTAGTTATAATTGATTTCCCTTAATTTATTAATCAATAGATCTATTATTCCATAATTATTTACAGTATTTAATTATTCCTTAATTTATAATGGTTTCTTAATCACTTTAAGTTAATTAATCTTAATTTATTTTTCTTGATTCAATTATCTTAATCAATAAATCACATTAATTAATTTTACTTTCAAGTAATTAACCTCAAATAATTGATAAATCAATTTTCAACCTTCAATTATCTTCTCTCAATTACTTTCACTAAGAAATTTCTATTTTCATTTTGATCATTTATTAATTACCTGATTTATTAACTTAATAATTTAATGAATCCAAAATGTTAAATTCTACTTATTTATTTTTAAAATAAAACATCTCTTGCTTAAATAAAGCATTTAAAAATAATTTGCTTTCAAATTTAACTTAAATTTCATTTTAAATTTAAGATTTAAAATGGATACAAATTTAACTTAAACAAAATTTTTAAAATATATTTCAAACCCTTTCTATTCTACTTAAAAACATTTCTGTTCAATATTTAAAACTTCAACTTGATTTGAATTCAAATTGTTTCAAAGTAAAAACTGAGATCATATTTGATTTGATTTCAAAACCAAATTTAGATCTGTCTTACAAAAGGTTTCATTTTAAACTTTGAATTCAAACTTAAAACCAATTTAAATCTTCACTTAAATTTAAATCCTGTTTTAAATATTGAATTCTCTTTTAAAAAAAGAACAAAGCTATTTTAATATGAAAACCTGGATTTAAAAAAAAAACCTGAACTATATTTACATAGTTTCCAAATTTGAATTTAAACCTTGAATTAAATTTAAACTTATCATTTTAACTTTTGAGTTCATAAGCTCAATTGAAATTAATTCAAACCTATACTTAAATTTGAATCATAGCTTTTAAAAGAACAAAACAGTTTTTTTAAACAAAAATCTGGATTCAAACCTGAAACTATATCTTACTGTTTCCAGATTTTAATTTAAAAACTAACTTAAATTAAAATTCATCATTTAAACTTTTTGAATTCATAAACTTATTTGAATTCAATTCAAACTATTCTTAAATTTTTACTCATAGCTTTTGAACATATGGGTTTTCCAGATTTTTAAAAAAAAACAAAACTCAGGCTATACCCTGCACAACTAACCCGAGACCATGACTAAAGTACTTCGGGTTAAAACCTCTCCCACTTCGAGTCAAAATCAAAACTGCACGGGAGCATCTCCGAGTCACCAAACCTGCACCACCAAAACTTGCACCAGAGTCAACAAAACCTGTCATCCATCATCACAACTCACTCTGGTCATCTTATGGCCTCTAACTCTGGCCACTGCTCCTCATATACACCCACTGCAAAACCCCAAAATCCCATGCTACTCGAATTACCACAAAGATCAGAGACTTACAAAATCTCTGCTACATTAAAACTGGGAATTCAAACTTGGAAAAAAAAAACTATTCTTGCCATCTCCACTACTCTCTGGCCACCTGCCCCTAATTTTCCCACTCTCTTCATAACTTTCCCTTATTCTCCAAGTTCCAGAATTTACAAAATAGTCATATATGCCCAAAATCCCAAAATCCATTTTATAATTAGTACCCTCAAAATACTGCACAGTCTAATTACTAACCCATAGAAGCTTTTAAAACTGATGCTTGTGTTTAATAATCATGTTTTAATATCCCTGTTTAAACATGCATTAAAGTTTTGAACCTGTTTTGAATAATTTTTAAGATGTTTGATAAATTTTACTTTTGAACTATTGTCTGTTGTTATTTGATTTCAGCAGTACAGGTTTTTAAATTTTTTCTAAATTAAATTTTTACAGGCCCTAATCTATGTTAAACACAATTTATTCACACCATACCTCCTAACTAAGATTCATACATAAACAAATGGATTTGTTTTTAAAATCCTAATAAAAACAGTAGCAATCTGTAGGAATTCTCATCACAACTATTTGCATATACAAAAATGTATGCAGGCAAAATCTCACAATATTCACATCATACTTCTCTGCATACTCAAGCATAATCACACATCAATCAAGCATGTACTCAAACTCATGCACAAATAAAATTTCAACAACTTATAGAATTTGAGATTACTTACTAAAGAGAAGTACAAACAGTCTTAATTTTTTTCTGTTCAATTTGTTTGTTTAAAAGGCATTGTGTATTAAACATTAAATTTCTGCCAATTTCTTGATAACTTGGATTTTTTTTTATAGTAGTAACTGTTTTTAAAACATTAATTTACTCACATATCAAAGCATAAGAATGTGTTCAAGTGTGTTTGCTCACAGACATACACACACTAAATCTATGTATACATTCAACATGCAGGCATATTCAAAACCATACCAAAACACTATCACATGAAATCAAGATGTGAACCAGATTTTAAAGACTTGGGGTGTAATTTGCTCACCTGGACTTCAGAAGACAGAGAGGAACAGAGGCAGCAGAGAACAAGGAAGGCAGAGAGGAGTTTTTTGAGCCTGAACATTTTTTCCTTTTTCTTGTTTTGATTTTAATGCTACTGAGAAAAGCTTTGGGCTGAGTTGAAAAACTGAAGCTTGTTTGATTGTTGAGAAACTTTACTTCTTTAATCATCTGAACTTTTATAGTTTTGAATTTGCTAAAGCTTCTACATTTGTTTTCCCAGTTCTCAATCTTTGCCTTTGTTTCTCAGGTGGCCTGCTCCAGATTTCTTTTTGTTTTGTTTCTCAGATCTTCTTTGGTTTGGGTAATCATCCCCTCAGCATGACAATGATATAGTTAATTAAGTTTTTTTTTTTTTAATTGCTTCGAAATTAAATTTTCTGTCTGTGAGTTTGCTTAAATTTTTACCTGAGTTGCTTCATATTTATAACTTCATGCATGGAGATACTTGTTTTCCAGATTTGGTTTCCAAGCTTGTTGTTTGATTTCCTTCTGTTTACTTTTTAAACTGAGCTTGCTCTGATCTTATGTTGCTTTGAATCTCCTTATGCAACCTTAGATTGTTTTAGAGGATCCAGTTCTTGATGAAACTGGAAGTGTTTCCAAGTTTATTTGCATTGGTTTTGATTTGTTCAAATTGATTGAACTTGAACCTGAAGCTTGGTTTCAGATTGCCATTTCCACTTGGATGTTGAGAACTTTGAGTTGTTTCATGCTTCTGAACTTGCTTAATTTTGCATTGCAACAGATCAGATTTGTTTACATGTTTTTCAGAATTTTTCAAACCTGAATTGAAGGTGAAGAGCATTTTTTTTTTTAGCTTATTTTCCAGATTTGAAATCTAAAATCTAATGTTACTGTTGTTTTAGATCTGCTGCATTGCTATTATAATTGCATATAGGAAATGAAGAGTTTTCTCAATTTTTTTAATCTTATTATTTTATTTTATTAAATATACTTGATGCCACTTGTTAAAAACAATCATAAGCTTAAGATCTTGTTAATTCCTCTACTCTATTCTCTTTACTTCAACCCATGTGAATGTTTACATTTCAGCCTTTTTTATGTTTACAAAGAAAATGAATTTATAAATTTTGTATTTATAACTTATACGCTTTGAAAATAAATTTATATCTTTATTCTTTTGTATATATACATACTTGTACAATGTTAAAAGTATTTAACCAATATTTATACATATACATTACATCTTAATTCCTTTCAAATGCTACTTACTTTTAAAACATTTTATTTTTAAATTAAATTCAAATCTCAATTTACATTCATACATTTAGTTACATATAAAACTAGCTATTTTATTAAATCTTATTTATATACATAAATGTATACATTTTCCCATTATTTATACTTACACAATTTATAAATAAAATGAATTTGAAATAACTAAATCAATAAATAATCATTCATACATAATTCTGAATTTATTAATTATAAAATCACATTTTATTTTGTACTTATAAAATTTTATAACAATGATTTTGAAATCCAATTATTTATTACAAACAATTTTATATATGTATTAGTTCTTTGAAAATATAAAGTTAATAAATTTAATATTTTTTTTTTTTTTTTTTTTTTTAAATCAAATTCCAAATTAAAAATTCTTTTATTTAAATAAAGATCCAAATACAATTTCTTTTATTTTTATATTTCAAATCCAAATGTTTATTTTTAAGCTACTTGTACTTAAATTTCTTATTAAATTTCTGTTTATAATCAAAATTATTTATTTATTCTAGAAAATTTTCTAATTAGTTCACAATTTATTTTCCAAAATAAATTTAATTGCCAAATTAAACTTGATAAATTTCAGGAATGTTACAGATTTCCCCCCTTAAAAGAATTTCGTCCTCGAAATTGCAGAGAAGACGACAAAGAAAGGATAAAAGACATAGAGATATCTTTCCGAATCAGACTGGATACCAATTCTGTATTTGGCTTACCAAATAAGAATATTGACAATATGAGAACAACTCATACAATATTACACAAGATATTTGGGTTCATTGGTCTACGAATATACAAGGCCATTGATTAGTTCGAAGGGATAACTAATCGTTCGTAGAATATGTCGGATCCCAGAGAATAGATAGATGGATCAAATCTTCATATTAGTTAACCAATTTACTTAATTTAAAATTTCCAATTTATTTAATATTATAAATTTCAAATTCATTAGAGTTTAGATCGAAAAGCTGATAAGAAACCGATGAAGATACAAAGTAAGGATTTTTCTACAACGATTCGTAAGGCCACCATCACACCGAAACTTCTTTCTGGAGCAGCTATGAAGCAATCAAAAGAATATGAAATCGAATCAAAGGAGATTGATAGAGAAAAGATATTTCCACTGTTGCAGGGTATTGACCATTTATAGTGGTACTCCCCTGTCCCCTATCTCGTTCTCTTCTTGCACTCATACTTACTATCGGTGAATAGTAAGAGAATTTACTGAGGCATTCGAACGGATATCTTAGGGATATACTCATTCTAGGGTATACTTCACCCTATCTCTAATGAGTTACTTAATATGTTATACTCCTGAGCTAAGGTTTTAACCATCAGCTCTGATACCAAATGTAACGGCTCGAATTTTTCGCGTTCGAAAATCGACATCCATACTTTACATTGTACTCGAATGCCGCAGATTCGACCGCTCAAATTCGAGTCGCCGGAGCTTATAACACATTAAGTAAATAACACAGCGGAAGAAAATGAACAACATATCAATATACAACATTTGATACAATATCAGATATCATATGATACAACAGATGATACAATAGATATCAACATTATCAGAGATACAAAGAATAGCAGCGGAAATAAAAGATAACACCAGCAGCGGAACAAATCTCCAAAATAGTCTTCAAGGAAGAACTCCAGTATCGGTAATCTCCAAAGCACCAATCCAGAATAGCTCGAACTCCCAAATCAAAATGAAGAGAAGCAACTCGATCCAAATGCGATTGCCAAATCCTAAGGCTGAAAGCTATCGAATCTACACCTATTACTGATTATCTGAAAACCCCAGCTCTAGACTGCCCGTGTGGGAAATAGTGGGCACCCAGAGTTTAGGAAAGGAACAATAAACTCCAGGTCAGTCATGGGACTGGTATGAGCAAACAAAAACATTTGGTCTTTTAAAACAAACAAAAGAATTTAAATTTGAAATCCGCAATGCTTTTTGGAAAATGAAACTACCATAAGGCCTCCCGGCACACACACAATGCAAACGCACACATGGGGGAGATTTCTCCTTATGATAGTCAAACATGCTTACTACGAGAAAAATTCTTTGATATTATTACTAGTGCATAGTGGGAAATCTTTCGAAAGTATAATATAAATCCTAGCCAGCATAGGTACCATGATACTATGCCTACTATAGCTGCCATGTTAAATGGCAGGTTCTACAACTAAAACCGTACAAGGCGCGTATTGGATGAATGGATTTCCAACAAATGGTCAGGCTAAGGAACTTCCTACTGCCACATGGGATCGCCTCTGGCGGGACGTCCCGAGAACTAACGTTACGGTTAGATCTCTGCCAATACAAGGCCGGGTTACCTCTGTAACTAGGTAACTACTACACGAATATGCCATCCCCCGGTCCTTTGGGACCTTTACCCGAGCGCTCGCAACAACAACACCACACAGTAATAGGTATAGTGTATCAACATGAGTAAGTATCTGGGCTCCATACCATGATACCACCCTTTACCAGAAGGGAATGACATACCCTAAAGGGCGCGACCCTCATAACCTTGCCGCATCTTTCCTGTTTCGACCATTTCCGGGGTGTGAGGTCCTGATGCAGTCTCGTCCACAAAGCTACGCTTTGTGCAACAAAGCCATGCTTTGGGTCAACAGATGACCAAAGCAATGATCACAAAGATAAATGATCAAACAAATGATCATATCACAAATGATCAACCAATGATCATCACACAGCAGCACTCAGCATGCCACATTACCAAATTGGGAATATCACTGATAAATATCAACTACAAAACCTCTGAGTTCGTACGTCTCAGAGAAGGGTGTTAAGCTAAGAGAATAAATTCTCCGCCACCAAGCAGAAATGTATTTGATAGAGATCAGATAACATCTCAAAGTGTAATGTCGGACATACAACCATACAAGTCTGTTCCGGGTTCGAACAGAACCGAAGGCACTTCCGAAGAAGCCCTTGCAAATCCGGGTATCCACAATCCCGATCGGACTTCCCATCACTAAGGAGAACTCTATACCGGAGCAACTCAGTGCAGAGCCAATCGATAGGTTATCCTATCGTTCTCACAAATACCCGGCCTTCACCACCGGTCTCCAAATGCTATCCATAACGTCGTATCACTATCCGGAATGGGTTATATGACACAAGGTCCTCTCCCGGCTAAACCGAATAGTGAGCGCAATATTTTTAAAAAAATATATGGATATGGGATTTCAGTTAAGTCACAACTTAAAAATCCAAAGCTTTTCTTCCAAATGTTTAACCAAATCACCATTTTAAAATCTTTAAACAAAAAGATTTATCTCACAAAGTTCACAAAGATCCACTCATAGATTTCCAAAACAATTCCCATTAAATTTGGATTAACCCAATTAAATCTTTAAGATAAAAGATTTATAGCTTTCAAAACACGTTCCATAGATTTATCTATAACTTGGAAACCATTTCATTTTAGACTTGAAGTCTTTTTAACACCAATTGGAAGTTCATTTGAAAGCTCACAAACAGTTTCGTTTTCAGAAAAATCCAATTATATACCAGTTTAAATCTTGGGTTAAATTAAAATTTCAAAACATCACTCTTAAAATGGTTTTCAAAAACCCATATAAACCCATTTATAACTTGAATAACTTTTTAACCCTTAGTTCCTAGATTTTAGAATTCAATTTCAAATATTGAATTCAAATTTAAATTAATTCATTTAAATTCCAAGATTCAATCAAGTTATTTAAAATAACTTTTATTTCAGAAAACTCATTTTCAAAGCTTCAATTCCAATTCCAAAATTATTTTTGGATTTAAAATTTCAATTTTAAAACAATTTCTAAATCTGTGACTTAACCCATTTCCACGTGCAATCCATATTTGTGTGTGTATAAGTGTGGTCAAGGGTTCAACGCAATAGTGCACAATAGATTCAATCAAATCGATAAGCGGTATGACCCATAACGCTCATCTGTATTCACATATTCATAGATAAATAAATTACCAATCACAAAGGTTCACTGATATGATTCGATGTGGGTTTCGGATAACCAACTGAAATCCGACTCCCTGTCGCATCGAAATTCAAATGTCGTTCTAAGGGTCAAAGGGTTAACATAACAATAAATACACCACAGATATAATAACTTAGCACAAAGCATCACATCACATATCAAATAAACAAATCCATCACCTAGCATCCAATAGCAATCAAACATCTATAACTAGAATGAATAAATTTGGTGGTTTAAATTTATCAACGACATAATTGCTTTTATTAGTAATCTTAAATCAATGATTTATTAATTTCAATTAAATTTTAATTACCTCATAATTAAATCATTTCTTTAATTAATTATTTTAATTAATTAACCCTTCATTGTAATTAAGTCTTAATTACTTGTACTAATTTTCCGTTAATCAATTACTTAAATTAATAAACCCTTTATTATTAATTTATTTATCTTAGTTATAATTGATTTCCCTTAATTTATTAATCAATAGATCTATTATTCCATAATTATTTACAGTATTTAATTATTCCTTAATTTATAATGGTTTCTTAATCACTTTAAGTTAATTAATCTTAATTTATTTTTCTTGATTCAATTATCTTAATCAATAAATCACATTAATTAATTTTACTTTCAAGTAATTAACCTCAAATAATTGATAAATCAATTTTCAACCTTCAATTATCTTCTCTCAATTACTTTCACTAAGAAATTTCTATTTTCATTTTGATCATTTATTAATTACCTGATTTATTAACTTAATAATTTAATGAATCCAAAATGTTAAATTCTACTTATTTATTTTTAAAATAAAACATCTCTTGCTTAAATAAAGCATTTAAAAATAATTTGCTTTCAAATTTAACTTAAATTTCATTTTAAATTTAAGATTTAAAATGGATACAAATTTAACTTAAACAAAATTTTTAAAATATATTTCAAACCCTTTCTATTCTACTTAAAAACATTTCTGTTCAATATTTAAAACTTCAACTTGATTTGAATTCAAATTGTTTCAAAGTAAAAACTGAGATCATATTTGATTTGATTTCAAAACCAAATTTAGATCTGTCTTACAAAAGGTTTCATTTTAAACTTTGAATTCAAACTTAAAACCAATTTAAATCTTCACTTAAATTTAAATCCTGTTTTAAATATTGAATTCTCTTTTAAAAAAAGAACAAAGCTATTTTAATATGAAAACCTGGATTTAAAAAAAAAAACCTGAACTATATTTACATAGTTTCCAAATTTGAATTTAAACCTTGAATTAAATTTAAACTTATCATTTTAACTTTTGAGTTCATAAGCTCAATTGAAATTAATTCAAACCTATACTTAAATTTGAATCATAGCTTTTAAAAGAACAAAACAGTTTTTTTAAACAAAAATCTGGATTCAAACCTGAAACTATATCTTACTGTTTCCAGATTTTAATTTAAAAACTAACTTAAATTAAAATTCATCATTTAAACTTTTTGAATTCATAAACTTATTTGAATTCAATTCAAACTATTCTTAAATTTTTACTCATAGCTTTTGAACATATGGGTTTTCCAGATTTTTAAAAAAAAACAAAACTCAGGCTATACCCTGCACAACTAACCCGAGACCATGACTAAAGTACTTCGGGTTAAAACCTCTCCCACTTCGAGTCAAAATCAAAACTGCACGGGAGCATCTCCGAGTCACCAAACCTGCACCACCAAAACTTGCACCAGAGTCAACAAAACCTGTCATCCATCATCACAACTCACTCTGGTCATCTTATGGCCTCTAACTCTGGCCACTGCTCCTCATATACACCCACTGCAAAACCCCAAAATCCCATGCTACTCGAATTACCACAAAGATCAGAGACTTACAAAATCTCTGCTACATTAAAACTGGGAATTCAAACTTGGAAAAAAAAAACTATTCTTGCCATCTCCACTACTCTCTGGCCACCTGCCCCTAATTTTCCCACTCTCTTCATAACTTTCCCTTATTCTCCAAGTTCCAGAATTTACAAAATAGTCATATATGCCCAAAATCCCAAAATCCATTTTATAATTAGTACCCTCAAAATACTGCACAGTCTAATTACTAACCCATAGAAGCTTTTAAAACTGATGCTTGTGTTTAATAATCATGTTTTAATATCCCTGTTTAAACATGCATTAAAGTTTTGAACCTGTTTTGAATAATTTTTAAGATGTTTGATAAATTTTACTTTTGAACTATTGTCTGTTGTTATTTGATTTCAGCAGTACAGGTTTTTAAATTTTTTCTAAATTAAATTTTTACAGGCCCTAATCTATGTTAAACACAATTTATTCACACCATACCTCCTAACTAAGATTCATACATAAACAAATGGATTTGTTTTTAAAATCCTAATAAAAACAGTAGCAATCTGTAGGAATTCTCATCACAACTATTTGCATATACAAAAATGTATGCAGGCAAAATCTCACAATATTCACATCATACTTCTCTGCATACTCAAGCATAATCACACATCAATCAAGCATGTACTCAAACTCATGCACAAATAAAATTTCAACAACTTATAGAATTTGAGATTACTTACTAAAGAGAAGTACAAACAGTCTTAATTTTTTTCTGTTCAATTTGTTTGTTTAAAAGGCATTGTGTATTAAACATTAAATTTCTGCCAATTTCTTGATAACTTGGATTTTTTTTTATAGTAGTAACTGTTTTTAAAACATTAATTTACTCACATATCAAAGCATAAGAATGTGTTCAAGTGTGTTTGCTCACAGACATACACACACTAAATCTATGTATACATTCAACATGCAGGCATATTCAAAACCATACCAAAACACTATCACATGAAATCAAGATGTGAACCAGATTTTAAAGACTTGGGGTGTAATTTGCTCACCTGGACTTCAGAAGACAGAGAGGAACAGAGGCAGCAGAGAACAAGGAAGGCAGAGAGGAGTTTTTTGAGCCTGAACATTTTTTCCTTTTTCTTGTTTTGATTTTAATGCTACTGAGAAAAGCTTTGGGCTGAGTTGAAAAACTGAAGCTTGTTTGATTGTTGAGAAACTTTACTTCTTTAATCATCTGAACTTTTATAGTTTTGAATTTGCTAAAGCTTCTACATTTGTTTTCCCAGTTCTCAATCTTTGCCTTTGTTTCTCAGGTGGCCTGCTCCAGATTTCTTTTTGTTTTGTTTCTCAGATCTTCTTTGGTTTGGGTAATCATCCCCTCAGCATGACAATGATATAGTTAATTAAGTTTTTTTTTTTTTAATTGCTTCGAAATTAAATTTTCTGTCTGTGAGTTTGCTTAAATTTTTACCTGAGTTGCTTCATATTTATAACTTCATGCATGGAGATACTTGTTTTCCAGATTTGGTTTCCAAGCTTGTTGTTTGATTTCCTTCTGTTTACTTTTTAAACTGAGCTTGCTCTGATCTTATGTTGCTTTGAATCTCCTTATGCAACCTTAGATTGTTTTAGAGGATCCAGTTCTTGATGAAACTGGAAGTGTTTCCAAGTTTATTTGCATTGGTTTTGATTTGTTCAAATTGATTGAACTTGAACCTGAAGCTTGGTTTCAGATTGCCATTTCCACTTGGATGTTGAGAACTTTGAGTTGTTTCATGCTTCTGAACTTGCTTAATTTTGCATTGCAACAGATCAGATTTGTTTACATGTTTTTCAGAATTTTTCAAACCTGAATTGAAGGTGAAGAGCATTTTTTTTTTTAGCTTATTTTCCAGATTTGAAATCTAAAATCTAATGTTACTGTTGTTTTAGATCTGCTGCATTGCTATTATAATTGCATATAGGAAATGAAGAGTTTTCTCAATTTTTTTAATCTTATTATTTTATTTTATTAAATATACTTGATGCCACTTGTTAAAAACAATCATAAGCTTAAGATCTTGTTAATTCCTCTACTCTATTCTCTTTACTTCAACCCATGTGAATGTTTACATTTCAGCCTTTTTTATGTTTACAAAGAAAATGAATTTATAAATTTTGTATTTATAACTTATACGCTTTGAAAATAAATTTATATCTTTATTCTTTTGTATATATACATACTTGTACAATGTTAAAAGTATTTAACCAATATTTATACATATACATTACATCTTAATTCCTTTCAAATGCTACTTACTTTTAAAACATTTTATTTTTAAATTAAATTCAAATCTCAATTTACATTCATACATTTAGTTACATATAAAACTAGCTATTTTATTAAATCTTATTTATATACATAAATGTATACATTTTCCCATTATTTATACTTACACAATTTATAAATAAAATGAATTTGAAATAACTAAATCAATAAATAATCATTCATACATAATTCTGAATTTATTAATTATAAAATCACATTTTATTTTGTACTTATAAAATTTTATAACAATGATTTTGAAATCCAATTATTTATTACAAACAATTTTATATATGTATTAGTTCTTTGAAAATATAAAGTTAATAAATTTAATATTTTTTTTTTTTTTTTTTTTTTTTAAATCAAATTCCAAATTAAAAATTCTTTTATTTAAATAAAGATCCAAATACAATTTCTTTTATTTTTATATTTCAAATCCAAATGTTTATTTTTAAGCTACTTGTACTTAAATTTCTTATTAAATTTCTGTTTATAATCAAAATTATTTATTTATTCTAGAAAATTTTCTAATTAGTTCACAATTTATTTTCCAAAATAAATTTAATTGCCAAATTAAACTTGATAAATTTCAGGAATGTTACAAGGGGTCTCCGTATATCAGTCTAGAAGCGGCCGTGCCCTTCAAACCGGTCTTGGACTTATATTCAAAGTTTACCATGTTCAAGAAAGAATGGTTTTTTTATCAAGGACGATTCTGTTTCTTTCCACCTATTCACTTCCGGCTGTAAGATGAATTTCATTTATGTTTTCCATGTTCTGACTGTAGTGCTTCTTCTGACACGCTTCCATTTCTTGCTAGCGACAGGTGGTATTGCAGTCGTGGAAGATGATTCTTTGGCGCGGATGCCTGCTGAAATAAAGGCCATTCCCGCACGGGACAGGTCGGTTTCGTTCCTGATCAGGAACGCTACCCTCCTGGAGTACAACTTGATCCAGCCGCACCAGTCCGTGGTTAAGCAGAGGGACACGGCTGAGGAGAAGGCCGCTAAAGCTAAGGAGGGGGCCACGGTGAAGAGTGGCAAGAGGAAGCCCTTTGCGCAACATCCCGTCGCGGGAGGCAAGAAGCTTAAGGAGTCTGAGGGCCCCTCTCCTAGTACTTGCCCGATCATCCCGGAGGAGGAAGGTGTGGAAGAGGGCGAAGGAGGCGATATGGAAGGAGAGTCGGAGGGCGGAGGAGATGGAGACGGTCAGGGTGGTAGTGGTGCTGGTGCCTTAGCTTCTGGGCAAGACTCCGAACTGGATGAGGCTCTCCGCCAGGTCTTCGGGGAATCGGAGGGAGTATCGGAAGCGGAGAAGGCGAAGGAGACTGGCAAGGTCGGGGCTGGTGCCGATCTATCCCCAAAGGGCTCCTCAGCCAGGGTGACTCCGGCGGTGCAAGGTGAACTTTTGTCCTCTGTCGATTCCATTTACGATAGGGACTTAGAAATATTTTATGGTTCACTTCCATCCTGGAATGAGATTCAGGACTTATTGCAGTATCCCACTCCTCCGCAGGGTTTGTATAATAGATGTGCATTCTCACTTTTTCTTTCTTTTTCACTTAATATGTTTCTTGAATTACGGATCGTCGTATGTTCATAGCACTTGTTTTTTTACTCCAGGGGCAGGCCAGGCGGCTAAAACGTCAGACGTTCGACACCGCCTTGAACAATTCAAGTTGATGAGAGCTTCTGATAAGCCGAAGCCTCTTACTGGTCGTCCTGGGGACGTGGTCAGATACCGTCCTCTTCTTGGGGTCATTGAAGAGAGCATTCAGAAAAGGAAGAGGAGTCGTTCCTTATTTGAGCCTTCCCCTGGTCCGAAGCTTCCTGTTCAGCCTCCTCGTGATACCACGGAGGAGAGCACAGAGTTTATCCCCCCTCCACCTCCTTCTAAGAATCCCACTGTTATCCGTATAAGGCGTCCTGACGTGCCTCGCGACCCCTTTGCTGGTCATCCTGATTTAGATCCAAGCTCTCGGGATATTTCATTTGATGAGGCCACGGGTGAGCACCTTCTTCCCCGCAACCCCATGGTACGAGTGTTAGACGAGGCTAAGTCCCTAGATCTTGATCTGCTTACCACTAGGGTAGTTACCAAGGGAGACGAAGCCAAAGCTAATATCGATCGGGTGGCTGAAGAGACCAAGAAGTTAATGAAGTATCATGCTCAATTGGTCAAAGCCGGGGAGGAGATTGGGAGTGCTAATATTCGGTTGCGGCTGAAGGTTGCCGATCAGGCCGAACAGCTTGCCGGTCAAGCCGTTCAGATTTCTCAGCACGAGGAAGCCTTCAGGCGGCTGAAAGAGACCATGGAAAAGGCTAGTAGGGCAGAATTACGGAAGATGGAGGCCGCCTGTAAGGAGCGGATCGACATGGCCATTGCGATAGTGGATGAGGTTCGGAATGCGGATCTCGAGCAGGTAGAGGAGTTGTCTGGGAGGCTTGAGGCCGCGGAGATGGCTCAAGTCAAGTTAAAGGAGGAGATGGAGGAGATGAGGAGGTCTCTCCAGGCTGACTGCTTGAGATACCGATCAGAGAGGGATGTCGTTGTCGCCAAGTTGCAGGCTTCCGAGGCCCGGGTGAGGGAGTTTGAGGAGAATGAGGGGATGATGGACGAGATGCTGCAGGACATGTACTTCCGCACTTGGAAGGAGGGCAGCTTGTCTTGGATGGATGACTATCCCCGGGTCATGGCCAAGATATCTTCGGGCTTTAGAGGAGGCCAGGGTCAATGCGGGTAAGGAAGGTGGAGTGGCTTTTAGTCTGGATGTGGTCACTGCTCAGTTCTCGAAAGAGGAGCAAGCGGCGGTGAAGGAGGAGATGCGGTTGCTTGCTGCGGAGGAAGCAGGTGTGCAACTGGAGGATGAGGATCAAGCAGCGGACGCTGGTGAGTTATTCTTCTCTTTTCCTTTTCTTTCGGGGTTTCCATAACTTGATCGTTTATCGTTTGTTTAATGAATTCCTCTTCTGAATTGGACAGGTGGAACTTCCGATCAACACGCTGGGGGCCCCAAAACTTCGGCCAAGTAGGCTTTGGGTAGTTGTTAGGATGAGAGCGAAGTGTGGACGCAGCTGGTTACTTGTCCGGATTTGGCCACCTTTTTATTTCCTTTTATATCGCTGTTTATGTTAGTCCAAAGCATTGATGTGACTGTAATAATATTATTTGCAAAGAATAAGTTTATGTGATTTTATGACATAAGCTGGTTTTGTTATGTTTAAATGTTGTTGTCATTTTGATGTGGTGCGTGAGAAGTATGCATATGCCTGTGATTTTAGTTGTGTTTGATGTTAAGCTATTGCTTGAAATATAATTTCATGTTTTGCAATGTCAGTGTGACGTATGAATAAACTATGGTCACATATTTATCTACAAGAGAAGAGAATACCGCCCTTCATGTTTTAGTTGCAGGTGGTAGCTTTGAGCGTCTGGTGTAACTGATCATGGATATAGCTGAGTACCTTGCCACCCTGTACGCAGGCTTAGATTCTCATGAGTGAATGCTCCCTATTTGGTTTTCTGTACTTTAGAGTTTGTTATACAGGATAGGAGAAAAGTATTTAAATGAAATGGAAATATGGGAAAAGTAAAACTTCCAGTCACGTAAGGCCGTCGATGTGCTTAAGTTCGTGGCAAACGGGTTTTGTAGTCACTTTCCCTAGCTGTGGGTCTTGGAGACATTTGTCACCCATCTTACGCCTCCGCGGGGAGTTTTCTTTTTTACCACAGCCGTACTTAAGACACATCGGAGCCGAGATCGCTCACGGTAACTACCCAAACCATTATGGTCCGTAATCGTGGGTATTATTCGATTTACCGTGGCCGGCTAGCGTGGGTGCCGTTGGCCGTGAATTACCCCTGGCTGGCCACACCTTATGTTGGGGCTTAAAGTAGGTTCACAGTTGCTGGCGAGCCGAACGCCGTAATGAGCTGCCATCGGCTATAGTCGGCCTTTATGATGACTTATAATCGGCTCATTACAGTTGGCTTTGAGGGCAGTCGCGAGCAATGAGTTAACCCACAGCAGAGGGATGCTGGAGCAAAAGAGTCTCATTGGCGAGTGCATAGAATCGTAGCCTACCTGTTAGGCCTTGTCCAGATGAGGCCGTGGTGCGTCTTGAGTGGAGATGCCATAGGATTTTGTTCAACAGAAAAGGATAAAGCTTAACAAGCAGCCAAGATATAAAGGAACAAGTTAAAAAGAGACAAGATTTTTTGAAGTGGTTCGGCATGAAAATGCCTACGTCCACTGATTCTCTTTGTTAATTCACTTCATATGGGCAGTACAAGTTAAGAAAAGTATCGACGGAGGTGTCGGATGTTCCATGCCCTCTGGAACACCTCTCCGTCCACTGTTGACAAAATATAAGCTCCGTTGTGGAGGTCTTTATGAATTACATATGGTCCGTCCCAGATGGGGTCCAGTGCCCCGGGGCGCGGAAAGATTCGCCTGAGGACAAGATCTCCTTCTTGTAAGATGCGATGCTCGACTTTGGAGTTGTATAGTGCTGCCACTTTTTGTTTGTGAGCTGCTGCTTTGAGTGCTGCATCGTTTCTCCTTTCCTCAATCAGATCCAAAGACATTAGGAGGAGTTCTTCGTTTTCTTCTGGATTGTAGTGGATCCTACGGTGGGAAGGAACAATAGTCTCAACAGGGAGCATTGCCTCCGATCCGTATGCCAAAGAGAAAGGAGTATGTCCCGTTGATGTTCTGAAAGATGTGCGGTAGGCCCAAAGTGCCGTAGGAAGTTCGTCCACCCAAGCGCCTTTGGACTTTTCAAGTTTCTTCTTGATTAGGGTTTTGAGAATTTTGTTGACAGCTTCGACTTGTCCGTTTGCCTGAGGATAAGCTACTGATGAGAAGCTTTTATGAATTCCATGCTCTTGGCACCAGTCGGCGAATTATTCGCTGTCAAATTGGAGTCCATTGTCCGATATGATCTTGAGTGGTAATCCGTACCTGCACAGAATATTTTTGATCAAGAAGTTGATAACTTTTGCTGAAGATATTTTATTTAGGGGTTCCGCTTCCACCCATTTGGTGAAATAATGACTGCCACTATAGCATATTTGGCTCCGCCTCTGCCCGTTGGCAGTTCGCCATTTAAATCAATTCGCTATATAGCAAAGGGCCAAGGGCTGGTCATTTGAGTAATCTCATTTGTGGGTAGTCGAGGAATCTTGGCAAATTTCTGACATCTGTCGCATCTCTTGACGAAGTCTAAGGCGTCTTTGTTTAGTGTGGGCCAGTAATATCCATATCGGAGTATCTTTTTCGCCAGAGTCTGCCCTCCAGTGTGATCTCCGCAACTTCCTTGATGGATGTTGAATAAGATTTCCTTGGCTTCCCTTCCAGCGACGCATCTGAATAAGGGGCTAGAGAAGCCACGCCGATAGAGGATGCCTTCTTGTATTGTGTAGTGGGGAGCTTTCCTCAAAATTCTCCTGACTTCATCACGTTTGTCTGGTAGTGTGCCGTCCTGCAAATATTTCCGGATAGGAGTCATCCAAGTTCCTTCTTCGATTGCAGTTATCAGATTCACTTGTTCGAAACTTGGGGCTAGCTGCCTTGAGATGGCTAGTGCTCCGGAAATGGTGCTATTCTTCATACTAGCTTGCTTTGCTAGTTCATCGGCCTCTTGGTTATCTTCTCGGGGAATGTGTTCTATTAGATAATGGTCCAATTGATCGAGCAGCAGTTTGGTTTTCTTTAGATATGCTGCGAGTCGTTCTCCTCGTGTCTGGAATTCTCCTAGTACTTGGTTTACGATAAGTTGAGAATCACTATGAAGACATAAAGAATTGACACCAATTTCTAAGGCAAGCTCCAATCCCGCTATTACTGCCTCATACTCCGCATCGTTGTTAGTGGCCGCGAATTCCAACCTTAATGCATAGTACAGCTTTCTTCCCCTGGGGGTGATTATCACAATACCTGCCCCCGAGCCTTGTTCGTTCGATGCTCCATCTACAAAGAGGTTCCACTTGATGTTTTTTGCTTTTTCAAACTGATCCTTGCCTTCGTTGGTAGTGAATTCGGCAATGAAATCGGCCATGGCTTGCCCCTTGATAGCGGTGCGAGGATGGTAGGTGACGTCATACTGACTTAGTTTAATGCACCAATTGAGGAGTCGTCCAGAAGTGTCGGGACGATGGAGCACCTGTCTTAGTGGTTGATCGGTTAGAACTCTGATGGAGTGAGAATGGAAGTAGTGTCGCAGTTTTCGTGATGCGATCAATAAACAATATGCCAATTTATCAAGTTTAGGATATCTGGCTTCTGCCCCTGTAAATCTCTTACTTATAAAGTATACCGGGCGTTGTGTGCGGTCTTCTTCTCTTACCAGGGCAGCGCTTAGAGCATGAGATGACACAGCGAGGTATAGGTATAGCTCTTCGCCTTCGTTTGGAGTTGAGAGTACTGGTGGTCTCTGAAGGTGTTCGATCAGGTTAAGGAAGGCTTTTAAGCATTCATCGGTCCACTCGAACTTTCCTTTGTCTTTCTTGAGAGCTTCGAAGAAAGGGACGCACTTGTTAGTTGCTTTGGAAATGAATCTGCTTAGGGCGGCCACCTTTCCGTTTAGGCTCTGCATTTCTTTTCGAGTGGAATGTATCCTTATTACCTTTAGAGCCCGGATTTTTTCAGGTTTTGCTTCAATTCCTCTGGAATGGACGATGAATCCTAAGAATTTTCCCGATGACACTCCGAAGGAGCACTTTAGAGGATTCAGCTTCATTCCATATCGGCGAAGTACCTGAAACATCTCGCCCAGGTGGCTTACATGATCGTCGGCTCTCCTGGACTTTACCAACATGTCATCCACGTATACTTCCATAGTTCGTCCTATTAATTCCGCGAACATCTTGTTGACGAGGCGCTGATAGGTAGCTCCGGCATTTTTGAGTCCAAAAGGTATGACTTTGTAACAATATAATCCCCGGTCAGTGATGAAGCTAGTGTGGTCTTGATCGGGAGCGTGCATGGGAATCTGGTTGTATCCGGAGTATGCATCCATAAAAGATAAGAGTTCGTGCCTGGCAGTGCTGTCCACAAGTTGATCGATTCGGGGGAGCGGGAACAGTCTTTCGGGCAAGCGTCATTTAAGTTGGAGAAATCAATGCATGTTCGCCACTTCCCATTAGCTTTCTTTACTAGTACCGGGTTAGCGATCCATTCTGGGTAGATGGCTTCTCGTATGAAGTCATTAGCAAGTAGGTTCTTTACTTCCTCATCGAGGGCAGCTGATCGTTCTGCTCCCATGCTTCTCTTTTTCTGCTTTATCGGTACCTTGGTGAGATCGATGTTCAGCATGTGGCATGCTATGTCTGGGGAGATTCCTGTCATATCGGCATGTGTCCATGCAAATACATCTAAGTTGTGGCGGAGAAAGTTAATGAGTTGATCCTTCATTTCTGTTTTTAGCTGAGATCCTCTTTTTAATAGTCTACTTGAATCATGTTTGTCTATAGATACGAATTCCATGGCCTCTGCAGGCTCAGTGGTAGCCTCCTCCTCCTTATCCCTGGGGTCTAGTTCATTGAAAGGATCGCTGGTGTATCGAAGAGGAGGGGCTTTCTTTAGTTGCTATGCTTCCAAGCTTTTCATGCAGAGAGTAGTCTCTGCATCTTTCCCTTTATTCTTTCTACGGTTATTGCGAAGTTCAGTTACATAGCAATCTCGAGCGGCGTCTTGATCTCCTTCAACTTCTCCTATTATGTTATTTGTTGGGAATTTCATCTTTAGGCACCACGGGGCTAGGACAATTTGGAAGTCAGATAAGGCTGGTCTTCCCAAGAAGGCGTTGTAGGCCGAGTGGTTTTCTATTAGTACGAACGTTTGTTTTAGCACAACGGAGCGGGGATGACTTCCTATTTCGACGAAGAGGTCAAGTTGCCCGAGGGGCATTTTCGCATCTCCAGTGAAACCGTGCAGGAGTTTGTTGCAGGGAGACACATCCTTCATTGACAGCTTCATTTTGTCGAAAGCATGCTTGAACAGGATATTTACGGAGCTTCCTGTGTCTATTAGAATTCGGAAAACTTTAGCTGGACCGAACCAGGCGGAGATGACCATGGGATCCATATGCGGATACTGTCTTCCTTCTAAATCACGCCTACTGAATACGATGTCGTCACTCTCTTTCCGTTTCGGGTGGCGTTCTTCCATAATGGAGTTAACATAGCCTTCAGCATTTCTAAGTGACTTGCCGTATCTTCCCATCTCTGCCCAGCTTCTGTCAGCGATGTGTGGTCCTCCCGAGATGGTATGGACCACTATCTTCTCTTGACTAGAGCCACTGGTGTTGCGATTCCCTCCGCCTACTTCTGGGAGGGGTCGCTTTGAGCTCTCATTGGCAGGAGTTGGAGTCCTGTTCTGACCTTTCACATAGCGTTCCGGCCTTCATCTTCTGATGTGTTCTTCGATCAAGTCCCGGAGATGGTGGCATTCATTGGTGTCATATCCGTGGGGTTCGTGGAAGCGGCAGAACTTTACAGACTTGAGTGCGTTATCAGATTCTTTCTTGTGCGGGGGGCGCTTGTATTTGAGTTCGCCCTGAGTGGCTAGAAAGATGTTTTCGATTGTTTCATTCAAATGAGTGTAGGAGTCAAATCTTGGTCCTGGTCGATATTGGCGTTTTTCAAACTTCCTGCCCCCAGCATTGTCTCTAGATTCATTTCTTCGAGTGTCCTTAGCTGCAACGGGAACCTTGTCCGAAGTTGTCTTACCTTGTTGCCCTGACTGCCTCTCAGTGGCGGCGTCTTCAAGTCTCATATACTTTCCAGCTTCATGGAAGAAATCAGGTAAAGTAGCTGGTTTTTCCTTAGTTAGTCTCCTAGCGAACTTGGTATCTGGGTGTACACCACTACAGAGGGCCATTAAGGTGAGCTTCTCATCGGCATCTTGGACTGCGGCCGCTGCGGCGTTTAACCGGGTTAGATATTGTTGCAGGGTCTCTCCGGATTTCTGTTTGACATTGGATAGAGAATAAGCATCCTTGGGTTGTTCTACATGGATGCGGAACTGGCTAATGAACCTTTCTTTCAACATCTCCCATGAGCGGATAGATCCTTGGGGTAGGTGGCAGAACCAGGAGGTAGCTAGATCTGCTAGGAATAGCGGAAAACATTTACACAACACCCCTTATGTTGCTCCGCTCATGAGCATATGCTGGGTGTATCTTTGTAAGTGTACGATAGGGTCGGAAGTTCCCTTGTAAGGTTCCATGGTTGGCATTTTCCATTCCCGGGGGGTGATGGCAGTTTCGATATTGCGGGTGAAGGGGCTTGTGACCCTAGCGCCTATTCCTCGGTCCCTTTGCTCCCGTTGGACGCATTCTCTGAATAATCGTGCCATTCTTTCATCAGAATTTGGAGCGGATAGAAATGAACTTTGTTCTTCACTGCGGGATCGATCTCGTCAAGATGACCTGTAGGGATGGTATAGTCTATCACTTCTGACGTTATCCAGTGGTTGCCTCTGGCCGCTAGGATGCATGCTAGGACCAGCTACAGTTGCCCCCTGCCTTGATCTTCCCCTATGGGGTTCTGTTTCGAGCATTTCCATGGGGTCAACATCGGGCTGGGTTCTAGCTCGGCTCCGTTCAGCGGGGTTTCTATGATTAGGTGGCATGACTGGCTCAGCTACATCCGACCCTCGCCTGGCGTCTCCCCCACTGGGTTCGGTTCCAAGCGTTTCCTCGAGTCGGAGTTCGGGCTGAGTCTGGGCGCGACCCCTATCATTGTTGTTCCTGTTGATGGCTTCCTCGAAGAGGGAAGACCTTTGTTGTCTCCGAGATCCTCCAGATTGAGATTCATCCCATGATTCAGTGCTGCGGTTGGATTCTTCGACATCCCTCAAGCGTGACATGAGTTGGTTCACCAAAGCTTCTTGTTGGGATGCGAAGCGGTTAGTCACTTCCACCACAACTCTGTCTAGGTCTGCTCTAGTGATTACTGCCGGCTGTTCCGCGGAAGGGGTTGTTGGAATTGCCTGATCTACATGCGGCACTGCTGCTGTAGTGGGATGGTTCTCTTGATCTGGATCCACTGGATTTGGAGCGCTGCTAGTTGCGACGTTCTTTCCTTTGTTGGCGTCTTTTCTTGGCCTGGAAGTCATGTTTCCTAGGCAATGAAGAGTGCTATTGGGAAAGAAGGTTGAATGAGGGAAGCTGAAGCTTCGAGTTCGAAGTTCTCAGTGAAAGCACCAAAAATGTTTGCGCAAAAAATGGGCAAACACCTCCAAGTCGTGTGATTTAGTTGATTTTATGTGATTCTTAATGATTTAGATGAGTTATGTAAATATGAAAAAAGCAGGGGCTGAAATGTAAAAGACACACAGATTTATAGTGGTTCGGCCAGAACGTGCCTACGTCCACTTTATATGTTATTATCTTCTTTGTTTCAGATTACAAGTACAATGCTTTGTGTACAAGTATATGAAAGTAGTTTGAAAGTTCCTTCCGTGCTTGAGCTCTCAAACTTGTCTACCATTGTTGTACCCCTGCCCCTCTATTTATAGAGTGAGGTAGGGGGCAGGGGTCTTGGATGTATATAGCTGCTGGTGGGCCTGGGCTGGAGTAATCTGGCCTTGCAGCGGTGATGGAGTGGTTTGGAGGTTCATTCGGTGGTGATTTATGAGGTTGATTCGGTGGTGTTGTCCGGCTATGAATGGTCCGGTGGTAGGAGATGTTTGGTTGGACCGGTGGTCGATGGAAACCGTGTTGGACCGGTGGAGTTGGGGGTTGATTCGGCAGGAGCTTGGACCGGTTGTGTGTCATACCGAATGAACCTTTGCCTGGAATGCCGAATGGGATTGATCCGGATGTGATTTTGCCCTTCATTGCCGAATGGAGCTTTAAACCCTTGAATTTCCGAACAGTCTTAGGAACCGGATGGAACAGAGTTTGCGAACCCGGGTGAAACTGACGCTTCTCGGTCTTGATGTCTTCTGGGTGAAAATTCGCCCAACATTCGCCATTTCGGACGGACGTTGCACCTTGCTACGTGGATGTCGCACCCTGTAGATATCGATTATTCGGACGGGAATAACTTCTCGCTCGTTTAGAGTTAAGGGAGCCATAACAAGTCAAAACGAAGGCCTCAGTGAGTTCTATGACTCTGACAGCTTTCAGCCGTCAATGGATTGTATAATGCCCAAAAAAGACTATCTGAATCTCAATCGGGTCTCGAAAGTTTTTTACCCTTCGTTTTTTCGACACGCGGATTTTTACGGTAAAATGGGATTACCGTGGCTGGTCTTCGATTTACCATCGCTGGAGAGTGGTGCACCATGGTACAGTTCTGTTTCAAATCCATGCACGCATTTCAAAAAGTCGTATGACGCTGTTTCGCCATTTCGGACGGATGTTGCACCTTGCAACGTGGATGTTGCACCATGTAGATGTCGATTATTCGGACAGCCATAACTTCTGGCTCGTTTAGAGTTAAGGGAGCCATAACCAGTCAAAACGAAGGCCTCAGTGAGTTCTACGGCTTTGACGGCCTTCATCCGTCAATGGATTGTAAAACGCCCAAAAAAGACTATCCAAATCCCAATCGGGTCTCGGAATTTTTTTAACCTTCGTTTTTTTGACACGTGGATTTTTACGGTAAAACTGGATTACCGTGGCTGGTCTTCGATTTACCATCGCTGGAGAGTGGTGCACCATGGTACCGTTCCGTTTCAAATCTATGCACGCATTTCAAAAAGTCGTACGACACTGTTTCGCCATTTCGGACGGATGTTGCACCTTGCACCGTGGATGTTGCACCCTGTAGATATCGATTATTCGGACGGCCATAACTTCTGGCTCGTTTAGAGTTACGAGAGCCATAACCTGTCAAAACGAAGGCCTCAGTAAGTTCTACGGCTCTGACAGCTTTTAGCCATCAATGGATTGTTTAATGCCAAAAAAAGACTATCCGAATCTCAATCGGGTCTAAGAAGTTTTTTACCCTTCGTTTTTTCGACACGCGGATTTTTACGGTAAAACGGGATTACCGTTTATGGTCTTCTATTTACCATCGCTGGAGAGTGGTGCACCATGGTACCGTTCCGTTTCAAATCCATGCACGCTTTTCAAAAAGTCGTACGACACTGTTTCGCCATTTCGGACGGATGTTGCTCCTTGCACCGTGGATGGTGCACCCTGTAGATATATATTATTCCGACGGCCATAACTTCTGGCTCGTTTAGAGTTACGGGAGCCATAACCTGTCAAAACGAAGGCCTCAGTGAGTTCTACGGCTCTGGATGCTTTCAGCCATCAATGGATTGTTTAATGCCCAAAAATGACTATCCAAATCTCTATCGGGTCTAGGAGGTTTTTTACCCTACGTTTTTTCGACACGTGGATTTTTACGGTAAAACGGGATTACCGTGGCTGGTCTTCGATTTACCATCGCTGGAGAGTGGTGTCTCATGGTACCATTCTGTTTCAAATCCTTGCACGCATTTCAATAAGTCATACGATACTGTTCGCCATTTCAGACGGATGTTGCACCTTGCACCGTGGATGTTGCACCCTGTAGATATCGATTATTCGGACGGCCATAACTTTTGGCTCGTTTAGAGTTACGGGATCCATAACCAATCACAACGAAGGCCTCAGTGAGTTCTATGGCTCTGACTGCTTTCAGCCGTCAATGGATTGTTTAACGCCCAAAAAAGACTATCCGAATCTCAATCGGGTCTCGGAAGTTTTTTACCCTTCGTTTTTTCGACACGTGGATTTTTATGGTAAAACAGGATTACCGTGGCTGGTCTTCGATTTACCATCGCTGGAGAGTGGTGCACCATGGTACCGTTCCGTTTCAAATCGATGCACGCATTTCAAAAAGTCGTACGACACTGTTCGCCATTTCGGACGGATGTTGAACCTTGCACCGTGGATGTAGCACCCTGTAGATATCGATTATTCGGACGACCATAACTTCTGGCTCGATTAGAGGTACGAGAGCCATAATCTGTCAAAACGAAGGCCTCAGTGACTTCTACGGCTCTGGATGCTTTAGCCTTCAATGGATTGTTTATTGCCCAAAAATTACTATCCGAATCTCAATCGGGTCTAGGAGATTTTTTACCCTTCGTTTTTTAGACACGTGGTTTTTTACGGTAAAACGTGATTACCGTGGCTGGTCTTCGATTTACCATCGCTGGAGAGTGGTGCCACATGACACCGTTTCATCTCAAATCCTTGCACGCATTTCAAAAAGTCGTACGACACTGTTTCGCCATTTCGGACGGATGTTGCACCTTGCACCGTGGTTGTTGCACCCTGTAGATATCGATTATTCGGACGGCCATAACTTCTGGCTCGTTTAGAGTTACGGAAGCCTTAACCAGTCAAAACGAAGGCCACAATGAGTTCTACGGCTCTGACGGCTTTTAGGTGTCAATGGATTGTATAATGCCCAAAAAAGACTATCCGAATCTCAATCGGATCTCGGAAGTTTTTTACCCTTCGATTTTTCGACAGGTGGATTTTTACGGTAAAACGGGATTACCGTGGCTGGTCTTTGATTTACCATCGCTGGAGAGTGGTGCACCATGGTACCATTCCGTTTCAAATCCATGCATGCATTTCAAAAAGTCGTACGACGCCTATTCTCCATTTCGGACGGATGTTGCACCTTGCTTCGTGGATGTTGCACCCTGTGGATATCGATTATTCGGACAGCCATAACTTCTGGCTCATTTAGAGTTAAGAGAGCCATAACCAGTAAAAATGAATGCCTCGGTGAGTTCTACGGCGCTGACTGCTTTCAGCCGTCAATGGATTGTATAATGCCCAAAAAAGACTGTCCAAATATCAATCGGGTCTTGGAAGGTTTTTACCCTTCGTTTTTTCGACACGTGGATTTTTACGGTAAAACGGGATTACCGTGGCTGGTCTTCGATTTATAATCGTTGGAGAGTGGTGCACCATTTTACCGTTCTGTTTCAAATCCATGCACGCATTTCAAAAATTCGTACGACACTGTTTCGCCATTTCGGACGGATGTTGCATCTTGCACCGTGGATGTTGCACCCTGTAGATATCGATTATTCGAACGGCCATAACTTATGGCTCGTTTAGAGTTACGGGAGCCATAACCAGTCAAAACGAAGGCCTCAGTGAGTTCTACGGCTCTGACGGCTTTTAGCCGTCAATGGATTGTATAATGCCCAAAAAAGACTATCCGAATGTCAATTGGGTCTCGGAAGTTTTTTACCCTTCGATTTTTCGACACGTGGATTTTTACGGTAAAACGGGATTACCGTGGCTGGTCTTCGATTTACCATCGCTGGAGAGTGGCGAACCATGGTACAGTTCCGTTTCAAATCCTTGCACGCATTTTAAAAGGTCGTACAACGCTGTTTCGCCATTACGGACGGATGTTGCACCTTGCTCCGTGGATGTTGCACCCTGTCGATATCGATTATTCGGACGGCCATAACTTCTGGCTCGTTTAGAGTTAAGAGAGCCATAACCCGTCAAAACGAATGCCTCAGTGAGTTCTAAGGCTCTGACAGCTTTCAGCCGTCAATGGATTGTATAATGCCCACAAAAGACTATCCAAATATCAATCGCGTCCTGGAAGTTTTTTACCCTTCGTTTTTCCGACACGTGGATTTTTACGGTAAAATGGGATTACCGTGGCTGGCCTTCGATGTACCATCGCTGGAGAGTGGTGCACCATGGTAACGTTCCGTTTCAAATTCATGCACGCATTTCAAAAAGTCGTACGACACTGTTCCGCCATTTCGGACGGATGTTGCACCTTGCACCGTGGATGTTGCACCCTGTAGATATCGATTATTCGGACGACCATAACTCTGGCTCGTTTCGAGTTGCGGGATCCATAACCTGTCAAAACGAAGGCCTCGGTGAGTTCTACGGCTCTGACAGCTTTCAGCCGTCAATGGATTGTTTAATGCCCAAAAAAGACTATCCGAATCTCCATCGGGTCTAGAAAGTTTTTTACCCTTCATTTTTTGGACACGTGGATTTTAAGGTAAAACGGGATTACCGTAGCTGGTCTTCGATTTACCATCGCTGGAGAGTGGTGCACCATGGTACCGTTCCGTTTCAAATCCATACACGTATTTCAAAAAGTCGTACGACGCTGTTTCGCCATTTCGGACGGATGTTGCACCTTGCACCGTGGATGTTGCACCATGTAGATATCGATTATTCGGACAGCCATAACTTCTGGCTCGTTTAGAGTTACGTGAGCCATAACTTGTCAAAATGAAGGTCTCAGTGAGTTCTACGGCTCTGACGGTTTTCTGCCCTCAATGGATTGTTTAATGCCCAAAAAAGACTATCCGAATCTCAATCAGGTCTAGGAAGTTTTTTACCCTTCGTTTTTTCGACACGTGGATTTTTACAGTAAAACTGGATTACCGTGGCTGGTCTTCGATTTACCATCGCTGGAGAGTGGTGCACCATGGTACCATTTCGTTTCAAATCCATGCACGCTTTTCAAAAAGTCGTACGACACTGTTTCGCCATTTCGGACGGATGTTGCACCTTGCACCGTGGATGTTGCACCCTGTAGATATCGATTATTCGGACGGCCATAACTTCTAGCTCGTTTCTAGTTACGGGAGCCATAACCTGTCAAAAAGAAGGCCTCAGTGAGTTCTACGGCTCCGGATGCTTTCAGCCATCAATGGATTGTTTAATGCCCAAAAATGACAATCCGAATCTCAATCGGGTCTAGGAGGTTTTTTACCCTTCGTTTTTTCGACACGTGGATTTTTACGGTAAAACGGGATTATCGTGGCTGGTCTTCGATTTACCATCGCTGGAGAGTAGTGCACCATGGTACCGTTCCATTTCAAATCCATGCACGCATTTCTAAAAGTCATACGACGCTGTTTCGCCATTTCGGACGGATGTTGCACCTTGCTCGGTGGATGTTGCACCCTGTAGATATCGATTATTCGGGCGGCCATGACTTCTGGCTCATTTAGAGTTAAGAGAGCCATAACTAGTCAAAACGAAGGCCTCAGTGAGTTCTACGGCTCTGACAGCTTTCAGCCGTCGATGGATTGTATAATGCCCAAAAAAGACTATCCGAATATCAATCGGGTCTCGGAAGTTTTTTACCCTTCGTTTTTTCGACACGTGGATTTTTACGGTAAAACGGGATTACCGCGGCTGGTCTTCGATTTACCATCGCTGGAGAGTGGTGTACCATGGTACCGTTCCGTTTCAAATTCATGCATGCATTTCAAAAAGTCGTACGACACTGTTTCGCCATTTCGGACAGATGTCGCACCTTGCACCCTGGACGTTGCACCCTGTAGAAATCGATTATTTGGACGGCCATAACTTCTGGCTCGTTTAGAGTTACGGGAGCCATAACCTGTCAAAACGAAGGCCTCAGTGAGTTCTACGGCTCTGACAGCTTTCAACCATCAATGGATTGTTTAATGCCCAAAAAAGACTATCCGAATCTTCATCGGGTCTAGGAAGTTTTTTACCCTTCGCTTTTTTGACACGTGGTTTTTTAGGTAAAACGGGATTACCGTAGCTGGTATTCGATTTACCATCGCTAGAGAGTGGTGCACCATGGTACCGTTCCATTTCAAATCCATGCACGCATTTCAAAAAGTCGTACAACGCAGTTTCGCCATTCGGACGGATGTTGCACCTTGCACCGTGGATGTTGCACCATGTAGATATCGATTATTCGGACAGCCATAACTTCTGGCTCGTTTAGAGTTTGGGAAGCCATAACCAGTCAAAACGAAGGCCTAAGTGAGTTCTACGGCTTTGATGGCTTTCAACCGTCAATGGATTGTTTAATGCCCAAAAAAGACTGTCCGAATCTCAATCGGGTCTAGGAAGTTTTTTACCCTTCGTTTTTTCGACACGTGGATTTTTACGGTAAAACGGGATTACCGTGGATGGTCTTCGATTTACCATCGCTAGAGAGTGGTGCACC
The DNA here is from genome assembly GCA_030765085.1 of Allium cepa. Classification (NCBI taxonomy): domain Eukaryota; kingdom Viridiplantae; phylum Streptophyta; class Magnoliopsida; order Asparagales; family Amaryllidaceae; genus Allium; species Allium cepa. Next base: position 3,690,990 of record CM060934.1, read on the forward strand.
ATGGTACCGTTCTGTTTCAAATCCATGCACGCTTTTCAAAAAGTCGTACGACACTGTTTCGCCATTTCGGACGGATGTTACACCTTGCACCGTGGATGTTGCACCCTGTAGATATCGATTATTCGGACCGCCATAACTTCTGGCTCATTTAGAGTTACGGGAGCCATAACCTGTCAACACGAAGGGCTCAGTGAGTTCTACGGCTATGGATGCTTTCAGCCATCAATGGATTGTTTATTGCCCAAAGAGGACTATCCAAATCTCAATCGGGTCTAGGAGGTTTTTTACCCTTCGTTTTTTCGACACGTGGATTTTTATGGTAAAACGGGATTACCATGGCTGGTCTTCGATTTACCATCGCTGGAGAGTGGTGCCCCATAGTACCGTTCCGTTTCAAATCCTTGCACGCATTTCAAAAAGTCGTACGACACTGTTTCGCCATTTCGAACGGATGTTGCACCTTGCACCGTGGATGTTGCACCCTATAGATATCGATTATACGGACGGCCATAACTTCTGGCTCGCTTAGAGTTACGGGAGCCATAACCAGTCAAAACGAAGGCCACAGTGAGTTCTACGGCCCTGATAGCTTTTAGCCGTCAATGGATTGTTTAATGCCCAAAAAAGACTATCCGAATCTCAATCGGGTCTAGGAAGTTTTCTACCCTTCGTTTTTTCGACACGTGGATTTTTACGGTAAAACGGGATTACCGTGGATGGTCTTCTATTTACCATCGCTGGAGAGTGGTGCAACATGGTACCGTTCCGTTTCAAATCCATGCAGGCTTTTCAAAAAGTCGTACGACACTATTTTGCCATTTCGGACGGATGTTGCACCTTGCACCGTGGATGTTGCACCCTGTAGATATCGATTATTCGGACGGCCATAACTTCTGGCTCGTTTAGAGTTACGGGAGACATAACCTGTCAAAACGAAGGCCTCAGTGAGTTCTACGGCTCTGGATGCTTTCAGCCGTCAATGGATTGTTTATTGCCCAAAAATGACTATCCGAATCTCAATCGGGTCCAGGAGGTTTTTTACCCTTCGTTTTTTCGACACGTGGATTTTTACGGTAAACCGGGATTACCGTGGCTGGTCTTCGATTTACCATCGCTGGACAGTGGTGCCCCATGGTACCGTTCCGTTTCAAATCCTCGCACGCATTTCAAAAGTCGTACGACACTGTTTCGCCATTTCGAACGGATGTTGCACCTTGAACCGTGGATGTTGCACCCTGTAGATATCGATTATTCGGACGGCCGTAACTTCTGGCTCGTTTAGAGTTTCGGGAGCCATAACCAGTCAAAACGAAGGCCTTAGTGAGTTCTACGGCTCTGACCGCTTTCAGCCGTCAATTGATTGTATAATGCCTAAAAAAGACTATCCGAATCTCAATCGGGTCTCGGAAGTTTTTTACCCTTCGATTTTTCGACACGTGGATTTTTACGATAAAATGGGATTACCGTGGCTGGTCTACGATTTACCAACGCTGGAGAGTGGCGCACCATTGTACCGTTCCGTTTCAAATCCATGCACGCATTTCAAAAAGTCGTACGACGCTGTTTCGCCATTTCGGACGGATGTTGCACCTTGCTCCGTAGATATTGCACCCTGTAGATATCGATTATTCGGACGGCCATAACTTCTGGCTCGTTTAGAGTTAAGAGAGCCATAACTAGTCAAAACGAAGGCCTCAGTGAGTTGTACGGCTCTGACAGCTTTCAGCAGTCAATGGATTGTATAATGCCCAAAAAAGACTATCCGAATATCAATCGGGTCTCGGAAGTTTTTTGCCCTTCGTTTTTTTCGACACGTGGATTTTTACGGTAAAACGGGATTACCGTGGCTGGTCTTCGATTTACCATCGCTGGAGAGGGGTACACCATGGTACCTTTCCGTTTCAAATTCATGCACGCATTTCTAAAAGTCGTACGACACTGTTTCACCATTTCGGACGGAGTTTGCACCTTGCACCGTGGATGTTGCACCCTGTAGATATCGATTATTCGGACGGCCATAACTTCTGGCTCGTTTAGAGTTACGGGAGCCATAACCTGTCAAAACGAAGGCCTCAGTGAGTTCTACGGCTCTGACAGCTTTCAACCGTCAACGGATTGTTTAATGCCCAAAAAAGACTATCTGAATCTTCATCGGGTCTAGGAAGTTTTTTACCCTTCGTTTTTTCGACACATGGATTTTTAGGTAAAACGGGATTACCATAGCTGGTCTTCGATTTACCATCGCTGGAGAGTGGTGCACGATGGTACCGTTCCGTTTCAAATCCATGTACACATTTCAAAAAGTCGTACGACACTGTTTCTCCATTTCGGACGGATGTTGCACCTTGCACCGTGAATGTTGCACCATGTAGATATCGATTATTCGGACGGCCATAACTTCTGGCTCGTTTAGAGTCAAGGGAGACATAACAGTCAAAACGAAGGCCTCAGTGAGTTCTACGGCTCTAACAGCTTTCAGCCATCAATGGATTGTACAGTGCCCAAAAAAGACTATCCGAATCTCAATCGGGTCTCGGAAGTTTTTTACCCTTCGTTTTTTCGACACGTGGATTTTTACGGTAAAAATGGATTACCGTGGCTGGTCTTTGATTTACCATCGCTGGAGAGTGGTGCACCATGGTACCGTTCTGTTTCAAATCCATGCATGCATTTCAAAAAGTCGTACGAGACTGTTTCGCCATTTCGGACGGATGTTGCACCTTGCACTGTGGATGTTGCACCCTGTAGATATCAATTATTTAGACGGTCATAAGTTCTGGCTCGTTTAGAGTTACGGGAGCCATAACTTGCCAAAACGAAGGCCTCGGTGAGTTCTACGGCTGTGTCAGCTTTCAGCCGTCAATGAATTGTTTAATGCCCAAAAAAGACTATCCGAATCTCAATCGGGTCTAGGAAGTTTTTTACCCTTCGTTTTTTTGACACGTGGATTTTTACGGCAAAACGGGATTACCGTTGTTGGTCTTCGATTTACCATCGCTGGAGAGTGGTGCACCACGGTACCATTCCGTTTCAAATCCGTGCACGCATTTCAAAAAGTCGTACGACACTGTTTCGCCATTTCGGACAGATGTTGCACCTTGCACCGTGGATATTGCACCCTGTAGATATCGACCATTCGGACGGCCATAACTTCTGGCTCGTTTAGAATTAAGGGAGCCATAACCTGTCAAAACGAAGGCCTCAGTGAGTTCTACGGCTCTGAATGCTTTCAGCCGTCAATGGATTGTTTAATGCCCAAAAATGACTATCCGAATCTCAATCGGTTCTTGGAAGTTTTTTACCCTTCGTTTTTTCGACAAGTGGATTTTTACGGTAAAACGGGATTACCGTGGCTGGTCTTCGATTTACCATCGCTGGAGAGTGGTGCCCCATGGTACCGTTCCGTTTCAAATCCATGCACGCATTTAAAAAAGTCGTACGACACTATTTCGCCATTTCGGACGGATGTTGCACCTTGCACCGTGGATGTTGCACCCTGTAGATATCGATTATTCGGACGGCCATAACTTCTGGCTCGTTTAGAGTTACGGGAGCCATAACCAGTCAAAACTAAGGCCTCAATGAGTTCTACGGCTTTGACAGCTTCCAGCCATCAATGGATTGTTTAATGCCCAATAAAGACTATCCGAATCTCAATCGGGTGTAGGAAGTTTTTTACCCTTCGTTTTTTCGACAAGTGGATTTTTACGATAAAACGGGATTACAGTGGCTGGTCTTTGATTTACCATCGCTGGAGAGTGGTGCACTATGGTACCGTTCCGTTTCAAATCCATGCACGCATTTCAAAAAGTCGTACGACACTGTTTCGCCATTTCGGACGGATGTTGCACCTTGCACCGTGGATGTTGCACCATGTAGATATCGATTATTCGGACGGCCATAACTTCTGGCTCGTTTAGAGTTAAGGGGTCCATAACCAGCCAAAACGAAGGCCTCAGTGAGTTCTACGGGTCTAACCGCTTTCAGCTGTAATGGATTGTACAATGCCCAAAAAAGACTATCCGAATCTCAGTCGGGTCTCGGAAGTTTTTTACCCTTCGTTTTTTCGACACGTGGATTTTTATGGTAAAACTGGATTACTGTGGCTGGTCTTCGATTTACCATCGCTGGAGAGTGGTGCACCATGGTACCGTTCCGTTTCAAATCCATGCGCGCATTTCAAAAAGTCGTACGACGTTGTTTCGCCATTTCGGACGGATGTTGCACCTTGCACCGTGGATGTTGCACCCTGTAGATATCGATTATTCGGACTGTCATAACTTCTGGCTCGTTTAGAATTACGGGAGCCATAACCTGTCAAAACGAAGGCCTTAGTTAGTTCTACGGCTCTGACAGCTTTCAGCCGTCAATGGATTTTTTAATGCCCAAAAATGACTATCCGAATCTCAATCGGTTCTAGGAAGTTTTTTACCCTTCGTTTTTTCGACACGTGGAGTTTTACGGTAAAACGGGATTACCGTGGCTGGTCTTCGATTTACCATCGCTGGAGAGTGGTGCACCATGGTACCGTTCCATTTCAAATCCATGCACGCATTTCAAAAAGTCGTACGACACTGTCTCGCCATTTCGGACGGAAGTTGCACCTTGCACCGTGGATGTTGCACCCTGTAGATATCGATTATTCGGACGGCCATAACTTCTGGCTCGGTTAGAGTTATGGGAGCCATAACCAGTCAAAACGAAGGCCTTAGTGAGTTCTACGGTTCTGACAGCTTTTAGCCGTCAATGGATTGTATAATGCCCAAACACGACTATCCGAATCTCAATCGGGTCTCGGAAGTTTTTTACCCTTCGTTTTTTCGGCACGTGGATTTTTATGGTAAAACGGGATTACCGTGGCTGGTCTTCGATTTACCATCGCTGGAGAGTGGTGCACCATGGTACCGTTTCGTTTCAAATCCATGCACACGTTTCAAAAAGTCGTACGAAACTGTTTCGCCATTTCGGACGGCTGTTGCACCTTGCACCGTTGATGTTCCACCATGTAGATATCGATTATTCGGACGACCATAACTTCTGGCTCGTTTAGAGTTAAGGGAGCCATAACCAGTCAAAACGAAGGCCTTAGTGAGCTCTACGGCTCTGACCGCTTTCAGCCGTCAATGGATTGTACAATGCCCAAAAAAGACTATCCTAATATCAGTCGGGTCTCGGAAGTTTTTTACCCTTCGTTTTTTCGACACGTGGATTTTTACGGTAAAACGGGATTACCGTGGCTGGTCTTCGATTTACCATCGCTGGAGAGTGGTACACCATGGTACCGTTCTGTTTCAAATCTATGCGTGCATTTCAAAAAGTCGTACGACGCTGTTTCGCCATTTCGGACGGATGTTGCACCTTGCACCGTGGATGTTGCACCCTGTAGATATCGATTATTCGGACGGTCATAACTTCTGGCTCGTTTAGCGTTACGGGAGCCATGACATGTCAAAACGAAGGCCTTAGTTAGTTCTACGGCTCTGATAGCTTTCAGCCATCAATGAATTGTTTAATGCCCAAAAAAGACTATCCGAATCTCAATCCGGTCTAGGAAGTTTTTTACCCTTCGTTTTTTCGACACGTGGATTTTTACTGTAAAACGGGATTACCGTGGCTGGTCTTCGATTTACCATCGCTGGAGAGTGGTGCACCAGGGTACCGTTCCGTTTCAAATCCATGCACGCATTTCAAAAAGTCGTACGACACTGTTTTGCCATTTCGGACGGATGTTGCACCTTGCACCGTGGATGTTGCACCCTGTAGATATCGATCATTCGGACGGCCATAACTTCTGGCTCGTTTAGAGTTACGGGAGCCATAACCAGTCAAAACGAAGGCCTCAGTGAGTTCTACGGCTTTGACCACTTTCAGCCGTCAATGGATTGTATAATGCCCGAAAAAGACTATCCGAATCTCAATCGGGTCTCGGAAGTTTTTTACCCTTCGTTTTTTCGACACGTGGACTTTTACGGTAAAACTGGATTACCGTGGCTGGTCTTCGATTTACCATCACTGGAGAGTGGTGCACCATGGTACCGTTCCTTTTCAAATCCTTGCGCGCATTTCAAAAAGTTGAACGACGCTGTTTCGCAATTTCGGACGGATGTTGCATCTTGCACCGTGGATGTTGCAACCTGTAGATATCGATTATTCGGACGGCCATAACTTCTGGCTCGTTTAGAGTTACGGGAGCCATAACCAGTCAAAACTAAGGACTCAGTGACTTCTACGGCTTTAACCGCTTTCAGCCGTCAATGTATTGTATAAAGCCCAAAAAAGACTATCCGAATCTCAATCGGGTCTCAGAATTTTTTTGCCCTTCGTTTTTTCGACACGTGGATTTTTACGGTTAAACGGGATTACTTTTGCTGGTCTTCGATTTACCATCGCTGGAGAGTGGTGCACCATGGTACCGTTCCTTTTCAAATCCATGCACGCATTTCAAAACGTCGTACGACACTGTTTCGCCATTTCGGACGGATGTTGCACCTTGCACCGTGGATGTTGCACCCTATAGATATCGATTATTCGGACGGTCATAACTTCTGGGTCGTTTGGAGTTACGGGAGCCATAACCTGTCAAAACGAAGGACTCAGTGAGTTCTACGGGTCTGACAGCTTTCAGCCGTCAATGGATTGTTTAATGCCCAAAAAAGACTATCCGAATCTCAATCGGGTCTAGGAAGTTTTTAACCCTTCGTTCTTTCGACACGTGGATTTTTACGGTAAAACGGGATTACCGTGGCTGGTCTTCATTTACCATCGCTGGAGAGTGGTGCACAATGGTACCGTTCCGTTTCAAATCCATGCACGCATTTCAAAAAGTCATACGACACTGTTTCGCCATTTCGGACGGATGTTGCACCTTGCACCGTGGATGTTGCACCATGTAGATATCGATTATTCGGACGGCCATAACTTCTGGCTCGTTTAGAGTCAAGGGAGCCATAATAGTCAAAACGAAGGCCTCAGTGAGTTCTACGGCTCTGATAGCTTTCAGCCGTCAATGGATTGTGCAATGCCGAAAAAAGACTATCCGAATCTCAATCGGGCCTCGGATGTTTTTTACCCTTCGTTTTTTCGACAGGTAGATTTTTACGGTAAAACGGGATTACTGTTGCTGGTCTTCGATTTACAAATGCTGGAGAGTGGTGCACCATGGTACCGTTCCGTTTCAAATCCACGCACGCATTTCAAAAAGTCGTAAGACACTGTTTCGCCGTTTCGGACGGATGTTGCACCTTGCACCGTGGATGTTGCACCCTGTAGATATCGATTATTCGGACGGCCATAACTTCTGGCTCATTTAGAGTTACGGGAGCCATAACTAGTCAAATTGAAGGCCTCAGTGACTTCCACGGCTTTGACGGCTTGTAGCCGTCAATGGATTGTTTAATGCCCAAAAAATACTATCCGAATCTCAATCGGGTCTAGGAAGTTTTTTACCCTTCGTTTTTTCGGCACGTGGATTTTTACGGTAAAACGGGATTACCGTGGCTGGTCTTCGATTTACCATCACTGGAGAGTGGTTCACCATGGTACCGTTTCGTTTCAAATCCATGCACGCATTTCAAAAAGTCGTACGAAACTGTTTCGCCATTTCGGACGGATGTTGCACCTTGCACCGTTGATGTTGCACCATGTAGATATCGATTATTCGGACGGCCATAACTTCTGGCTCGTTTAGAGTTAGGGAGCCATAACCAGTCAAAACGAAGGCCTTAGTGAGTTCTACGGCTCTGACCGCTTTCAGCCGTCAATGGATTGTACAATGCCCAAAAAAGACTATCCGAATCTCAGTCGGGTCTCGGAAGTTTTTTACCCTTTGTTTTTTCGACACGTGGATTTTTACAGTAAAACGGGATTACCGTGGCTGGTCTTCGATTTACCATCGCTGGAGAGTGGTACACCATGGTACCGTTCGGTTTCAAATCCATTCGCGCATTTCAAAAAGTCGTACGACGCTGTTTCGCCATTTTGGACGGATGTTGCAGCTTGCACCGTGGATGTTGCACCCTGTAAATATCGATTATTCGGACGGTCATAACTTCTGGCTCGTTTAGAGTTAGGGAGCCATGACCTGTCAAAACGAAGGCCTTAGTTAGTTCTACGGCTCTGATAGCTTTCAGCCATCAATGAATTGTTTAATGCCCAAAAAAGACTATCCGAATCTCAATCGGGTCTAGGAAGTTTTTTACCCTTCGTTTTTTCGACACGTGGATTTTTACTGTAAAACGGGATTACCGTGGCTGGTCTTCGATTTACCATCGCTGGAGAGTGGTGCACCATGGTACCGTTCCGTTTCAAATCCATGAACGCATTTCAAAAAGTCGTACGACACTGTTTTGCCATTTCGGACGGATGTTGCACCTTGCACCGTGGATGTTGCACCCTGTAGATATCGATCATTCGGACGGCCATAACTTCTGGCTCGTTTAGAGTTACGGGAGCCATAACCTGTCAAAAAGAAGGCCTCAGTGAGTTCTACGGCTCCGGATGCTTTCAGCCGTCAATGGATTGATTAACGCCCAAAAATGACTATCCGAATCTCAATCGGGTCTAGGAAGTTTTCTACCCTTCGTTTTTTCGACACGTGGATTTTAACGGTAAAACGGGATTATCGTGGCTGGTCTTCGATTTACCATCGCTGGAGATTAGTGCACCATGGTACCGTTCCATTTCAAATCCATGCACGCATTTCTAAAAGTCATACGACGCTGTTTCGCCATTTCGGACGGATATTGCACCTTGCTCCGCGGATGTTGCACCCTGTAGATATCGATTATTCGGGCGGCCATGACTTCTGGCTCATTTAGAGTTAAGAGAGCCATAACTTGTCAAAATGAAGGCCTCAGTGAGTTCTACGGCTCTGACAGCTTTCAGCCGTCGATGGATTGTATAATGCCCAAAAAAGACTATCCGAATATCAATCGGGTCTCGGAAGTTTTTTACCCTTCGTTTTTTCGACACGTGGATTTTTACGGTAAAACGGGATTACCGCGGCTGGTCTTCGATTTACCATCGCTGGAGAGTGGTGTACCATGGTACCGTTCCGTTTCAAATTCATGCACGCATTTCAAACAGTCGTACGACACTGTTTCGCCATTTCGGACGGATGTCGCACCTTGCACCCTGGACGTTGCACCCTGTAGAAATCGATTATTCGGACGGCCATAACTTCTGGCTCGTTTAGAGTTACGGGAGCCATAACCTGTCAAAACGAAGGCCTCAGTGAGTTCTACGGCTCTGACAGCTTTCAACCATCAATGGATTGTTTAATGCCCAAAAAAGACTATCCGAATCTTCATCGGGTCTAGGAAGTTTTTTACCCTTCGCTTTTTTGACACGTGGATTTTTAGGTAAAACGGGATTACCGTAGCTGGTATTCGATTTACCATCGCTAGAGAGTGGTGAACCATGGTACCGTTCCGTTTCAAATCCATGCACGCATTTCAAAAAGTCGTACGACGCAGTTTCGCCATTCGGACGGATGTTGCACCTTGCACCGTGGATGTTGCACCATGTAGATATCGATTATTCGGACAGCCATAACTTCTGGCTCGTTTAGAGTTTAGGAAGCCATAACCAGTCAAAACGAAGGCCTAAGTGAGTTCTACGGCTTTGATGGCTTTCAACCGTCAATGGATTGTTTAATGCCCAAAAAAGACTGTCCGAATCTCAATCGGGTCTAGGAAGTTTTTTACCCTTCGTTTTTTCGACACGTGGATTTTTACGGTAAAACGGGATTACCGTGGATGGTCTTCGATTTACCATCGCTAGAGAGTGGTGCACCATGGTACCGTTCTGTTCCAAATCCATGCACGCTTTTCAAAAAGTCGTACGACACTGTTTCGCCATTTCGGACGGATGTTACACCTTGCACCGTGGATGTTGCACCCTGTAGATATCGATTATTCGGACGGCCATAACTTCTAGCTCATTTAGAGTTACGGGAGCCATAACCTATCAACACGAAGGGCTCAGTGAGTTCTACGGCTATGGATGCTTTCAGCCATCAATGGATTGTTTATTGCCCAAAGAGGACTATCCGAATCTCAATCGGGTCTAGGAGGTTTTTTACCCTTCGTTTTTTCGACACGTGGATTTTTATGGTAAAACGGGATTACCGTGGCTGGTCTTCGATTTACCATCGCTGGAGAGTGGTGCCCCATGGTACCGTTCCGTTTCAAATCCTTGCATGCATTTCAAAAAGTCGTACGACACTGTTTCGCCATTTCGAACGGATGTTGCACCTTGCACCGTGGATGTTGCACCCTATAGATATCGATTATACGGACGGCCATAACTTCTGGCTCGCTTAGAGTTACGGGAGCCATAACCAGTCAAAACGAAGGCCACAGTGAGTTCTACGGCTCTGATAGCTTTTAGCCGTCAATGGATTGTTTAATGCCCAAAAAAGACTATCCGAATCTCAATCGGGTCTAGGAAGTTTTCTACCCTTCGTTTTTTCGACACGTGGATTTTTACGGTAAAATGGGATTACCGTGGATGGTCTTCTATTTACCATCGCTGGAGAGTGGTGCACCACGGTACCGTTCCGTTTCAAATCCATGCACGCTTTTCAAAAAGTCGTACGACACTATTTTGCCATTTCGGACGGATGTTGCACCTTGCACCGTGGATGTTGCACCCTGTAGATATCGATTATTCGGACGGCCATAACTTCTGGCTCGTTTAGAGTTACGGGAGACATAACCTGTCAAAACGAAGGCCTCAGTGAGTTCTACGGCTCTGGATGCTTTCAGCCGTCAATGGATTGTTTATTGCCCAAAAATGACTATCCGAATCTCTATCGGGTCCAGGAGGTTTTTTACCCTTCGTTTTTTCGACACGTGGATTTTTACGGTAAACCGGGATTACCGTGGCTGGTCTTCGATTTACCATCGCTGGACAGTGGTGCCCCATGGTACCGTTCCGTTTCAAATCCTCGCACGCATTTCAAAAGTCGTACGACACTGTTTCGCCATTTCGAACGGATGTTGCACCTTGAACCGTGGATGTTGCACCCTGTAGATATCGATTATTCGGACGGCCGTAACTTCTGGCTCGTTTAGAGTTTTGGGAGCCATAACCAGTCAAAACGAAGGCTTAAGTGAGTTCTACGGCTCTGACAGCTTTCAGCCGTCAATTGATTGTATAATGCCTAAAAAAGACTATCCGAATCTCAATCGGGTCTCGGAAGTTTTTTACCCTTCGATTTTTCGACACGTGGATTTTTACGATAAAATGGGATTACCGTGGCTAGTCTACGATTTACCAACGCTGGAGAGTGGCGCACCATTGTACCGTTCCGTTTCAAATCCATGCACGCATTTCAAAAAGTCGTACGACGCTGTTTCGCCATTTCGGACGGATGTTGCACCTTGCTCCGTAGATATTGCACCCTGTAGATATCGATTATTCGGACGGCCATAACTTCTGGCTCGTTTAGAGTTAAGAGAGCCATAACTAGTCAAAACGAAGGCCTCAGTGAGTTGTACGGCTCTGACAGCTTTCAGCAGTCAATGGATTGTATAATGCCCAAAAAAGACTATCCGAATATCAATCGGGTCTCGGAAGTTTTTTGCCCTTCGTTTTTTTCGACACGTGGATTTTTACGGTAAAACGGGATTACCGTGGCTGGTCTTCGATTTACCATCGCTGGAGAGGGGTACACCTTGGTACCTTTCCGTTTCAAATTCATGCACGCATTTCCAAAAGTCGTACGACACTGTTTCACCATTTCGGACGGATGTTGCACCTTGCACCGTGGATGTTGCACCCTGTAGATATCGATTATTCGGACGGCCATAACTTCTGGCTCGTTTAGAGTTACGGGAGCCATAACCTGTCAAAACGAAGGCCTCAGTGAGTTCTACGGCTCTGACAGCTTTCAACCGTCAATGGATTGTTTAATGCCCAAAAAAGACTATCTGAATCTTCATCGGATCTAGGAAGTTTTTTACCCTTCGTTTTTTCGACACATGGATTTTTAGGTAAAACGGGATTACCATAGCTGGTCTTCGATTTACCATCGCTGGAGAGTGGTGCACCATGGTACCGTTCCGTTTCAAATCCATGTACACATTTCAAAAAGTCGTACGACACTGTTTCTCCATTTCGGACGGATGTTGCAACTTGCACCGTGAATGTTGCACCATGTAGATATCGATTATTCGGACGGCCATAACTTCTGGCTCGTTTAGAGTCAAGGGAGACATAACAGTCAAAACGAAGGCCTCAGTGAGTTCTACGGCTCTAACAGCTTTCAGCCATCAATGGATTGTACAGTGCCCAAAAAAGACTATCCGAATCTCAATCGGGTCTCGGAAGTTTTTTACCCTTCGTTTTTTCGACACGTGGATTTTTACGGTAAAAATGGATTACCGTGGCTGGTCTTTGATTTACCATCGCTGGAGAGTGGTGCACCATGGTACCGTTCTGTTTCGAATCCATGCACGCATTTCAAGAAGTCGTACGAGACTGTTTCGCCATTTCGGACGGATGTTGCACCTTGCACTGTGGATGTTGCACCCTGTAGATATCAATTATTTAGACGGTCATAAGTTCTGGCTCGTTTAGAGTTACGGGAGCCATAACTTGCCAAAACGAAGGCCTCGGTGAGTTCTACGGCTCTGTCAGCTTTCAGCCGTCAATGAATTGTTTAATGCCCAAAAAAGACTATCCGAATCTCAATCGGGTCTAGGAAGTTTTTTACCCTTCGTTTTTTTGACACGTGGATTTTTACGGCAAAACGGGATTACCGTTGTTGGTCTTCGATTTACCATCGCTGGAGAGTGGTGCACCACGGTACCATTCCGTTTCAAATCCGTGCACGCATTTCAAAAAGTCGTACGACACTGTTTCGCCATTTCAGACAGATGTTGCACCTTGCACCGTGGATGTTGCACCCTGTAGATATCGACCATTCGGACGGCCATAACTTCTGGCTCGTTTAGAATTAAGGGAGCCATAACCTGTCAAAACGAAGGCCCCAGTGAGTTCTACGGCTCTGAATGCTTTCAGCCGTCAATGGATTGTTTAATGCCCAAAAATGACTATCCGAATCTCAATCGGGTCTAGGAAGTTTTTTACACTTCGTTTTTTCGACAAGTGGATTTTTACGGTAAAACGGGATTACCGTGGCTGGTCTTCGATTTACCATCGCTGGAGAGTGGTGCCCCATGGTACCGTTCCGTTTCAAATCCATGCACGCATTTAAAAAAGTCGTACGACACTATTTCGCCATTTCGGACGGATGTTGCACCTTGCACCGTGGATGTTGCACCCTGTAGATATCGATTATTCGGACGGCCATAACTTCTGGCTCGTTTAGAGTTACGGGAGCCATAACCAGTCAAAACTAAGGCCTCAATGAGTTCTACGGCTTTGACAGCTTCCAGCCGTCAATGGATTGTTTAATGCCCAATAAAGACTATCCGAATCTCAATCGCGTGTAGGAAGTTTTTTACCCTTCGTTTTTTCGACAAGTGGATTTTTACGATAAAACGGGATTACAGTGGCTGGTCTTTGATTTACCATCGCTGGAGAGTGGTGCACTATGGTACCGTTCCGTTTCAAATCCATGCACGCATTTCAAAAAGTCGTACGACACTGTTTCGCCATTTCGGACGGATGTTGCACCTTGCACCGTGGATGTTGCACCATGTAGATATCGATTATTCGGACGGCCATAACTTCTGGCTCGTTTAGAGTTAAGGGGTCCATAACCAGCCAAAACGAAGGCCTCAGTGAGTTCTACGGGTCTAACCGCTTTCAGCTGTAATGGATTGTACAATGCCCAAAAAAGACTATCCGAATCTCAGTCGGGTCTCGGAAGTTTTTTACCCTTCGTTTTTTCGACACGTGGATTTTTATGGTAAAACTGGATTACTGTGGCTGGTCTTCGATTTACCATCGCTGGAGAGTGGTGCACCATGGTACCGTTCCGTTTCAAATCCATGCGCGCATTTCAAAAAGTCGTACGACGTTGTTTCGCCATTTCGGACGGATGTTGCACCTTGCACCGTGGATGTTGCACCCTGTAGATATCGATTATTCGGACTGTCATAACTTCTGGCTCGTTTAGAATTACGGGAGCCATAACCTGTCAAAACAAAGGCCTTAGTTAGTTCTACGGCTCTGACAGCTTTCAGCCGTCAATGAATTGTTTAATGCCCAAAAAAGACTATCCGAATCTCAATCGGGTCTAAGAAGTTTTTTACCCTTCGTTTTTTCGACACGTGGATTTTTACGGTAAAACGGGATTACCGTGGCTGGTCTTCGATTTACCATCGCTGGAGAGTGGTGCACCATGGTACCGTTCCGTTTCAAATCCATGCACGCATTTCAAAAAGTCGTACGACACTGTCTCGCCATTTCGGACGGAAGTTGCACCTTGCACCGTGGATGTTGCACCCTGTAGATATCGATTATTCGGACGGCCATAACTTCTGGCTCGGTTAGAGTTATGGGAGCCATAACCAGTCAAAACGAAGGCCTTAGTGAGTTCTACGGTTCTAACAGCTTTTAGCCGTCAATGGATTGTATAATGCCCAAAAACGACTATCCGAATCTCAATCGGGTCTCGGAAGTTTTTTACCCTTCGTTTTTTCGGCACGTGGATTTTTATGGTAAAACGGGATTACCGTGGCTGGTCTTCGATTTACCATCGCTGGAGAGTGGTGCACCAAGGTACCGTTTCGTTTCAAATCCATGCACACGTTTCAAAAAGTCGTACGAAACTGTTTCGCCATTTCGGACGGATGTTGCACCTTGCACCGTTGATGTTCCACCATGTAGATATCGATTATTCGGACGGCCATAACTTCTGGCTCGTTTAGAGTTAAGGGAGCCATAACCAGTCAAAACGAAGGCCTCAGTGAGCTCTACGGCTCTGACCGCTTTCAGCCGTCAATGGATTGTACAATGCCCAAAAAAGACTATCCGAATATCAGTCGGGTCTCGGAAGTTTTTTACCCTTCGTTTTTTCGACACGTGGATTTTTACGGTAAAACGGGATTACCGTGGCTGGTCTTCGATTTACCATCGCTGGAGAGTGGTACACCATGGTACCGTTCTGTTTCAAATCCATGCGTGCATTTCAAAAAGTCGTACGACGCTGTTTCGCCATTTCGGACGGATGTTGCACCTTGCACCGTGGATGTTGCACCCTGTAGATATCGATTATTCGGACGGTCATAACTTCTGGCTCGTTTAGAGTTACGGGAGCCATGACATGTCAAAACGAAGGCCTTAGTTAGTTCTACGGCTCTGATAGCTTTCAGCCATCAATGAATTGTTTAATGCCCAAAAAAGACTATCCGAATCTCAATCGGGTCTAGGAAGTTTTTTACCCTTCGTTTTTTCGACACGTGGATTTTTACTGTAAAACGGGATTACCGTGGCTGGTCTTCGATTTACCATCGCTGGAGAGTGGTGCACCAGGGTACCGTTCCGTTTCAAATCCATGCACGCATTTCAAAAAGTCGTACGACACTGTTTTGCCATTTCGGACGGATGTTGCACCTTGCACCGTGGATGTTGCACCCTGTAGATATCGATCATTCGGACGGCCATAACTTCTGGCTCGTTTAGAGTTACGGGAGCCATAACCAGTCAAAACGAAGGCCTTAGTGAGTTCTACGGCTTTGACCACTTTCAGCCGTCAATGGATTGTATAATGCCCGAAAAAGACTATCCGAATCTCAATCGGGTCTCGGAAGTTTTTTACCCTTCGTTTTTTCGACACGTGGACTTTTACGGTAAAACTGGATTACCGTGGCTGGTCTTCGATTTACCATCGCTGGAGAATGGTGCACCATGGTACCGTTCCTTTTCAAATCCTTGCGCGCATTTCAAAAAGTCGAACGACGCTGTTTCGCAATTTCGGACGGATGTTGCATCTTGCACCGTGGATGTTGCAACCTGTAGATATCGATTATTCGGACGGCCATAACTTCTGGCTCGTTTAGAGTTACGGGAGCCATAACCAGTCAAAACTAAGGACTCAGTGACTTCTACAGCTTTGACCGCTTTCAGCCGTCAATGTATTGTATAAAGCCCAAAAAAGACTATCCGAATCTCAATCGGGTCTCAGAATTTTTTTGCCCTTCGTTTTTTCGACACGTGGATTTTTACGGTTAAACGGGATTACTTTTGTTGGTCGTCGATTTACCATCGCTGGAGAGTGGTGCACCATGGTACCGTTCCTTTTCAAATCCATGCACGCATTTCAAAACGTCGTACGACACTGTTTCGCCATTTCGGACGGATGTTGCACCTTGCACCGTGGATGTTGCACCCTGTAGATATCGATTATTCGAACGGTCATAACTTCTGGGCCGTTTGGAGTTACGGGAGCCATAACCTGTCAAAACGAAGGACTCAGTGAGTTCTACGGGTCTGACAGCTTTCAGCCGTCAATGGATTGTTTAATGCCCAAAAAAGACTATCCGAATCTCAATCGGGTCTAGGAAGTTTTTAACCCTTCGTTTTTTCGACACGTGGATTTTTACGGTAAAACGGGATTACCGTGGCTGGTCTTCATTTACCATCGCTGGAGAGTGGTGCACAATGGTACCGTTCCGTTTCAAATCCATGCACGCATTTCAAAAAGTCATACGACACTGTTTCGCCATTTCGGACGGATGTTGCACCTTGCACCGTGGATGTTGCACCATGTAGATATCGATTATTCGGACGGCCATAACTTCTGGCTCGTTTAGAGTCAAGGGAGCCATAATAGTCAAAACGAAGGCCTCAGTGAGTTCTACGGCTCTGATAGCTTTCAGCCGTCAATGGATTGTGCAATGCCGAAAAAAGACTATCCGAATCTCAATCGGGCCTCGGATGTTTTTTACCCTTCGTTTTTTCGACAGGTGGATTTTTACGGTAAAACGGGATTACTGTTGCTGGTCTTCGATTTACAAATGCTGGAGAGTGGTGCACCATGGTACCGTTCCGTTTCAAATCCACGCACGCATTTCAAAAAGTCGTAAGACACTGTTTCGCCGTTTCGGACGGATGTTGCACCTTGCACCGTGGATGTTGCACCCTGTAGATATCGATTATTCGGACGGCCATAACTTCCGGCTCGTTTAGAGTTACGGGAGCCATAACTAGTCAAATTGAAGGCCTCAGTGACATCCACGGCTTTGACGGCTTGTAGCCGTCAATGGATTGTTTAATGCCCAAAAAAGACTATCCGAATCTCAATCGGGTCTAGGAAGTTTTTTACCCTTCGTTTTTTCGGCACATGGATTTTTACGGTAAAACGGGATTACCGTGGCTGGTCTTCGATTTACCATCACTGGAGAGTGGTTCACCATGGTACCGTTTCGTTTCAAATCCATGCACGCATTTCAAAAAGTCGTACGAAACTGTTTCGCCATTTCGGACGGATGTTGCACCTTGCACCGTTGATGTTGCACCATGTAGATATCGATTATTCGGACGGCCATAACTTCTGGCTCGTTTAGAGTTAAGGGAGCCATAACCAGTCAAAACGAAGGACTCAGTGAGTTCTACGGCTCTGACCGCTTTCAGCCGTCAATGGATTGTACAATGCCCAAAAAAGACTATCCGAATCTCAGTCGGGTCTCGGAAGTTTTTTACCCTTCGTTTTTTCGACACGTGGATTTTTACAGTAAAACGGGATTACCGTGGCTGGTGTTCGATTTACCATCGCTGGAGAGTGGTACACCATGGTACCGTTCCGTTTCAAATCCATTCGCGCATTTCAAAAAGTCGTACGACGCTGTTTCGCCATTTTGGACGGATGTTGCAGCTTGCACCGTGGATGTTGCACCCTGTAAATATCGATTATTCGGACGGTCATAACTTCTGGCTCGTTTAGAGTTAGGGAGCCATGACCTGTCAAAACGAAGGCCTTAGTTAGTCCAACGGCTCTGATAGCTTTCAGCCATCAATGAATTGTTTAATGCCCAAAAAAGACTATCCGAATCTCAATCGGGTCTAGGAAGTTTTTTACCCTTCGTTTTTTCGACACGTGGATTTTTACTGTAAAACGGGATTACCGTGGCTGGTCTTCGATTTACCATCGCTGGAGAGTGGTGCACCATGGTACTGTTATGTTTCAAATCCATGCACGCATTTCAAAAAGTCGTACGACACTGTTTCCCCATTTCAGACGGATGTTGCACCTTGCGTCGTGGATGTTGCACCCTGTAGATATCGATTATTCGGACGGCCATAACTTCTTGCTCGTTTAGAGTTATGGGAGCCATAACCTGTCAAAACGAAGGCTTTAATGAGTTCTATGGCTCTGACAGCTTTCAGCCTCAATGGATTGTATAATGGCCCAAAAAGACTATCCGAATCTCAATCGGGTCTCGGAAGTTTTTTACCCTCCGTTTTTTCGACACGTGGATTTTTACGGTAAAACGGGATTACCGTGGCTGGTCTTCGATTTACCATCGCTGGAGAGTGGTGCACCATGGTACTGTTCCATTTCAAATCCATGCACACATTTCAAAAAGTCGTACGATGCTGTTTCGCGATTTCGAATGGATGTTGCACCTTGCACCATAGATGTTGCACCATGTAGATATCGATTATTCGGACGACCATAACTTCTGGCTCGTTTAGAGTTACGGGAGCCATACCCTGTCAAAACGAAGGCCTCAGTGAGTTCTACGGCTCTGACAGCTTTGAGCCGTCAATGGATTGCTTAATGCACAAAAAAGCCTATCCGAATCTCAATCGGGTCTAGGAAGATTTTTACCCTTCATTTTTTCGACACGTGGATTTTTACGGTAAAACGGGATTACCATGGCTGGTCTTCGATTTACCATCGCTGGAGAGTGGTGCACCATGGTACTGTTATGTTTCAAATCCATGCACGCATTTCAAAAAGTCGTACGACACTGTTTCGCCATTTCGGACGGATGTTGCACCTTGCGTCGTGGATGTTGCACCCTGTAGATATCGATTATTCGGACGACCATAACTTCTGGCTCATTTAGAGTTACGGGAGCCATAACCTGTCAAAATGAAGGCCTTAGTGAGTTCTACGGCTATGAATGCTTTCAACTGTCAATGGATTATTTAATGCCCAAAAAATGACTATCCGAATCTCAATCGGGTCTAGGAAGTTTTTTACCTTCGTTTTTTCGACACGTGGATTTTTACGGTAAAACGGGATTACCGTGGCTGGTCTTAATTTACCATCGCTGGAGAGTGGTGCACCATTGTACCGTTCCGTTTCAAATTCATGCACGCATTTCAAAAAGTCGTACGACACTGTTTCGCCATTTCGGACGGATGTTGCACCTTGCACCGTGGATGTTGCACCATGTAGATATCGATTATTCGGACGGCCATAACTTCTGGCTCGTTTAGAGTTAAGGGAGCCATAACCAGTCAAAACGAAGGCCTCAGTGATTTCTACGGCTCTGACCGCTTTCAGCCGTCAATGGATTGTACAATGCCCGAAAAAGACTATCTGAATCTCAATCGGGTCTCGGAAGTTTTTTACCTTTGTTTTTTCGACAAGTGGATTTTTATGGTAAAACTGGATTACCGTGGCTGGTCTTCGATTTACCATCGCTGGAGAGTGGTGCACCATGGTACCGTTCTGTTTCAAATCCATGCGCGCATTCCAAAAAGTGGTACGACGCTGTTTCGCCATTTCGGACGGATGTTGCACCTTGCACCGTGGATGTTGCACCCTATAGATATCGATTATTCGGACGGTCATAACTTCTGGTTCGTTTAGAGTTGCAGGAGCCATAACCTGTCAAAACGAAGGCCTCAGTGAGTTCTACGGCTTTGACAGCTTTTAGCCTTCAATGAATTGTTTAATGCCCAAAAAAGACTATCTGAATCTCAATCGGGTCTATGAAGTTTTTTACCCTTCGTTTTTTCGACACGTGGATTTTGACGGTAAAACGGGATTACCGTGGCTGGTCTTCGATTTACCATCGCTGGAGAGTGGTGCACCATGGTACCGTTCCGTTTCAAATCCATGCACGCATTTCAAAAAGTCGTACGATGCTGTTTCGCCATTTCGAATGGATGTTGCACCTTGCACCGTGGATGTTGCACCCTGTAGATTCCGATTATTCGGACAACCATAACTTCTGGCTCGTTTAGAGTTACGGGAGCCATAACCTGTCAAAACGAAGGCCTCAGTGAGTTCTACGGCTCTGACAGGTTTGAGCCATCAATGGATTGCTTAGTGCACAAAAAAGGCTATCCGAATCTCAATTGGGTCTAAGAAGTTTTTTACCCTTCGTTTTTTCGACACGTGGATTTTTACGGTAAAACGGGATTACCGTGGCTGGTCTTCGATTTACCATCGCTGGAGAGTGGTGCACCATGGTACTGTTCCGTTTCGAATCCATGCACGCATTTCAAAAAGTCGTACGACACTGTTTCGCCATTTCGGACGGATGTTCCACCTTGCGTCGTGGATGTTACACCCTGTAGATATCGATTATTCGAACGGCCATAACTTCTGGCTCATTTAGAGTTACGGGAGCCATAACCTGTCAAAACGAAGGCCTCAGTGAGTTGTACGGCTCTGACAGCTTTGAGCCGTCAATGGATTGCTTAATGCACAAAAAAGGTTATCCGAATCTCAATCGGGTCTAGGAAGTTTTTTACCCTTCGTTTTTTCGACACGTGGATTTTTACGGTAAAACGGGATTACCGTGCCTGGTCTTCGATTTACCATCGCTGGAGAGTGGTGCACCATGGTACTGTTATGTTTCAAATCCATGCACGCATTTCAAAAAGTCGTACGACACTGTTTCGCCATTTCGGATGGATGTTGCACCTTGCACCGTGGATGTTGCACCATGTAGATATCGATTATTCGGACGGCCATAACTTCTGGCTCGTTTAGAGTTACGGGAGCCATAACCTGTCAAAACGAAGGCCTCAGTGATTTCTACGGCTGTGAATGCTTTCAACTGTCAATGGATTATTTAATGCCCAAAAAATGACTATCCGAATCTCAATCGGGTCTAGGAAGTTTTTTACCTTCGTTTTCTCGACACGTGGATTTTTACGGTAAAACGGGATTACCGTGGCTGGTCTTCATTTACCATCGCTGGAGAGTGGTGCACCATTGTACCGTTCCGTTTCAAATCCATGCACGCATTTCAAAAAGTCGTACGACACTGTTTCGCCATTTCGGACGGATGTTGACCTTGCACCGTGGATGTTGCACCATGTAGATATCGATTATTCAGACGGCCATAACTTCTGGCTCGTTTAGAGTTAAGGGAGCCATAACCAGTCAAAACGAAGGCCTCAGTGATTTCTATGGCTCTGACCGCTTTCAGCCGTCAATGGATTGTACAATGCCCTAAAAAGACTATCTGAATCTCAATCGGGTCTCGGAAGTTTTTTACCTTTGTTTTTTCGACAAGTGGATTTTTATGGTAAAACTGGATTACCGTGGCTGGTCTTCGATTTACCATCGCTGGAGAGTGGTGCACCATGGTACCGTTCTGTTTCAAATCCATGCGCGCATTCCAAAAAGTGGTACGACGCTGTTTCACCATTTCGGACGGATGTTGCACCTTGCACCGTGGATGTTGCACCCTGTAGATATCGATTATTCGGACGGGCATAACTTCTGGTTCGTTTAGAGTTGCAGGAGCCATAACCTGTCAAAACGAAGGCCTCAGTGAGTTCTACGGCTTTGACGGCTTTCAGCCGTCAATGAATTGTTTAATGCCCAAAAAAGACTATCCGAATCTCAATCGGGTCTATGAAGTTTTTTACCCTTCGTTTTTTCGACACGTGGATTTTTACGGTAAAATGGGATTACCGTGGCTGGTCTTCGATTTACCATCGCTGGAGAGTGGTGCACCATGGTACCGTTCCATTTCAAATCCATGCACGCATTTCAAAAAGTCGTACAACGCTGTTTCGCCATTTCGAATGGATGTTGCACCTTGCACCGTGGATGTTGCACCCTGTAGATTCCGATTATTCGGACGACCATAACTTCTGGCTCGTTTAGAGTTACGGGAGCCATAACCTGTCAAAACGAAGGCCTCAGTGAGTTCTACGGCTCTGACAGCTTTGAGCCATCAATGGATTGCTTAGTGCACAAAAAAGGCTATCCGAATCTCAATTGGGTCTAAGAAGTTTTTTACCCTTCGTTTTTTCGACACGTGGATTTTTACGGTAAAACGGGATTACCGTGACTGGTCTTCGATTTACCATCGCTGCAGAGTGGTGCACCATGGTACTGTTCCGTTTCGAATCCATGCACGCATTTCAAAAAGTCGTACGACACTGTTTCGCCATTTCGGACGGATGTTGCACCTTGCGTCGTGGATGTTGCACCCTGTAGATATCGATTATTCGAACGGCCATAACTTCTGGCTCATTTAGAGTTACGGGAGCCATAACCTGTCAAAATGAAGGCCTCAGTGAGTTCTACGGCTCTGACAGCTTTGAGCCGTCAATGGATTGCTTATGCACAAAAAAGGCTATCCGAATCTCAATCGGGTCTAGGAAGTTTTTTACCCTTCGTTTTTTCGACACGTGGATTTTTACGGTAAAACGGGATTACCGTGGCTGGTCTTCGATTTACCATTGCTGGAGAGTGGTGCACCATGGTACTGTTATGTTTCAAATCCATGCACGCATTTCAAAAAGTCGTACGACACTGTTTCGCCATTTCGGACGGATGTTGCACCTTGCACCGTGGATGTTGCACCATGTAGATATCGATTATTCGGACGGCCATAACTTCTGGCTCGTTTAGAGTTACGGGAGCCATAACCAGTCAAAACGAAGGCCTCAGTGAGTTCTACGGCTTTGATAGCCTTAAGCCGTCAATGGATTGTATAATGCCCAAAAAATACTATCCGAATCTCAATCGGGTCTCAGAAGTTTTTTACCCTTCGTTTTTTCGACACGTGGATTTTTACGGTAAAACGGGATTACTGTGGCTGGTCTTCGATTTACCATCGCTGGAGAGCGGTGCACCAAGGTACCGTTCCTTTTCAAATCCATGCATGCATTTCAAAAAGTCGTACGACACTGTTTCGCCATTTCGGACGGATGTTGCACCTTGCACCGTGGATGTTGCAACCTGTAGATATCGATTATTTGGACGGCCATAACTTCTGGATCGTTTGGAGTTACGGGGGCCATAACCTATCAAAACGAAGGCCTTAGTGAGTTCTACCGGTCTGACAGCTTTTAGCCGTCAATGGATTGTTTAATGCCCAAAAAAGACTATCCGAATCTCAATCGGGTCTAGGAAGTTTTTTACCCTTCGTTTTTTCGACACGTGGATTTTTAGGTAAAACGGGATTACCGTAGCTGGTCTTCGATTTACCATCGCTGGAGAGTGGCGCACCATGGTACCGTTCCGTTTCAAATCCATGCACGCATTTCAAAAAGTCGTACGACACTGTTTCGTCATTTCGGACGGATGTTGCACCTTGCACCGTGGATGTTGCCCATGTAGATATCGATTATTCGGACGGCCATAACTTCTGGCTCGTTTAGAGTCAAGGGAGCCATAACAGTCAAAACGAAGGCCTCAGCGAGTTCTATGGCTCTGACCGCTTTCAGCCGTCAATGGATTGTACAATGCCCAAAAAGGACTATCCGAATCTCAGTCGGGTCTCGGAAGTTTTTTACCCTTCGTTTTTTTGACACGTGGATTTTTACGGTAAAACGGGATTACCGTGGCTGGTCTTCGATTTATCATCGCTGGAGAGTGGTGCACCGTGGTACCGTTCCGTTTCAAATCCATGCGCGCATTTCAAAAAGTCGTACGACGCTGTTTCGCCATTTCGGACGGATGTTGCACCTTGCACCGTGGATGTTGCACCCTGTAGATATCGATTATTCGGACGGTCATAACTTCTGGCTCGTTTAGAGTTACGGGAGCCATAACCTGTCAAAACGAAGGCCTTAGTTAGTTCTACGGCTCTGATAGCTTTCAGCCATCAATGAATTGTTTAATGCCCAAAAAAGACTATCCGAATCTCAATCGGGTCTAGGAAGTTTTTTACCCTTCGTTTTTTCGACACGTGGATTTTTACGGTAAAACGGGATTACTGTGGCTGGTCTTCGATTTACCATCGCTGGAGAGTGGTGCACCATGGTACCGTTCCGTTTCAAATCTATGCACGCATTTCAAAAAGTCGTACGACACTGTTTTGCCATTTCGGACGGATGTTGCACCTTGCACCGTGGATGTTGCACCCTGTAGATATCGATCATTCGGACGGCCATAACTTCTGGCTCGTTTAGAGTTACGGGAGCCATAACCTGTCAAAATGAAGGCCTCAGTGAGTTCTACGGCTCTGAATGCTTTCAGCCGTCAATGGATTGATTAATGCCCAAAAATGACTATCCGAATCTCAATCGGGTCTAGGAAGTTTTTAACCCTTCGTTTTTTCGACACGTGGATTTTTACGGTAAAACGGGATTACCGTGGCTGGTCTTCGATTTACCATCGCTGGTGAGTGGTGCCTCATGGTACCGTTCCGTTTCGAATCCTTGCATGCATTTCAAAAAGTCGTACGACACTGTTTCGCCATTTCGGACGGATGTTGCACCATGCACCGTGGATGTTGCACCCTGTAGATATCGATTATTCGGACGGCCATAACTTCTTGCTCGTTTAGAGTTACGGGAGCCATAACCTGTCAAAACGAAGGCTTTAGTGAGTTCTATGGCTCTGACAGCTTTCAGCCTCAATGGATTGTATAACGGCCCAAAAAGACTATCTGAATCTCAATCGGGTCTCAGAAGTTTTTTACCCTTCGTTTTTTCGACACGTGGATTTTTACGGTAAAACGGGATTACCGTGGCTGGTCTTCGATTTACCATCGCTGGAGAGTGGTGCACCATGGTACCGTTCCATTTCAAACCCACGCACGCATTTCAAAAAGTCATACGATGTTGTTTCGCCATTTCGAATGGATGTTGCACCTTGCACCGTGGATGTTGCACCAAGTAGATATCGATTATTCGGACGACCATAACTTCTGGCTCGTTTACAGTTACGGGAGCCATAACCTCTCAAAACGAAGGCCTCAGTGAGTTCTACGGCTCTGAATGCTTTCAGCCGTCGATGGATTATTTAATGCCCAAAAAATGACTATCCGAATCTCAATCGGGTCTAGGAAGTTTTTTACCCTTCGTTTTTTCGACACGTGGATTTTTACGGTAAAATGGGATTATCGTGGCTGGTTTTCATTTACCATCGCTGGAGAGTGGTGCACCATTGTACCGTTCCGTTTCAAATCCATGCACGCATTTCAAAAAGTCGTACGACACTGTTTTTCCATTACGGATGGATGTTGTACCTTGCACCGCGAATGTTGCACCATGTAGATATCGATTATTCGGACGGCCATAACTTCTGGCTTGTTTAGAGTTAAGGGAGCCATAAACAGTCAAAACGAAGGCCTCAGTGATTTCTACGGCTCTGACCGCTTTCAGCCGTCAATGGATTGTACGATGTCCAAAAAAGACTATCCGAATCTCAATCGGGTCTCGGAAGTTTTTTACCCTTCGTTTTTTCGACAAGTGGAATTTTATGGTAAAACTGGATTACCGTGGTTGGTCTTCGATTTACCATCGCTGGAGAGTGGTACACCATGGTACCGTTCTGTTTCAAATCCATGCGCGCATTCCAAAAAGTTGTACGACGCTGTTTCGCCATTTCGGACGGATGTTGCACCTTGCACCGTGGATGTTGCACCCTGTAGATATCGATTGTTCGGACGGTCATAACTTCTGGCTCGTTTAGAGTTGCAGGAGCCATAACCTGTCAAAACGAAGGCCTCAGTGAGTTCTACGGCTTTGACAGCTTTCAGCCGTCAACGAATTGTTTAATGCCCAAAAAAGACTATCCGAATCTCAATCGGGTCTATGAAGTTTTTTACCCTTCGTTTTTTCGACACGTGGATTTTTACGGTAAAATGGGATTACCGTGGCTGGTCTTCGATTTACCATCGCTGGAGAGTGGTGCACCATAGTACCGTTCCGTTTCAAATCCATGCATGCATTTCAAAAAGTCAAACGACGCTGTTTCGCCATTTCGAATGGATGTAGCACCTTGCACCGTGGATGTTGCACCCTGTAGATATCGATTATTCGGACGACCATAACTTCTGGGTCGTTTAGAGTTACGGGAGCCATAACCTTTCAAAACGAAGGCCTCAGTGAGTTCTATGGCTCTGACAGCTTTGAGCCGTCAATGGATTGCTTAATGCACAAAAAAGGCTATCCGAATCTCAATTGGGTCTAGGAAGTTTTTTACCATTCGTTTTTTCGACACGTGGATTTTTACGGTAAAACGGGATTACCGTGGCTGGTCTTCGATTTACCATCGCTGGAGAGTGGTGCACCATGGTACCGCTCCTTTTCAAATCCATGCGCGCATTTCAAAAAGTCGTACGACGTTGTTTCGCCATTTCGGACGGATGTTGCATCTTGCACCGTGGATGTTGCACCCTTTAGATATCGATTATTCAGACGGCCATAACTTCTGGCTCGTTTACAGTTATGGGAGCCATAACCAGTCAAAACGAAGGCCTCAGTGAATACTACGGCGTTGACCGCTTTCAGCCTCAATGTATTGTATAATGCCCAAAAAAGACTATCCGAATCTCAATCGGGTCTCGGAAGTTTTTTACCCTTCGTTTTTTCGACACGTGGATTTTTACGGTAAAACGGGATTACTGTTGCTGGTCTTCGATTTACCATCGCTGGAGAGTGGTGCACCATGGTACCATTCCTTTTCAAATCCATGCACGCATTTAAAAAAGTCGTACGACACTGTTTCGCCATTTCAGACGGATGTTGCAACTTGCACCGTGGATGTTGCACCATGTAGATATTGATTATTCGGACGGCCATAACTTCTGGCTCGTTTGGAGTTACGGGAGCCATAACCTGTCAAAACGAAGGCCTCAGTGAGTTCTACGGGTCTGACAACTTTCAGTCGTCAATGGATTGTTTAATGCCCAAAAAAGACTATCCGAATCTCAATCGGGTCTAGGAAGTTTTTTACCCTTCGTTTTTTCGACACGTGGATTTTTAGGTAAAACGGGATTACCGTAGCTGGCCTTCGATTTACCATCGCTGGAGAGTGGTGAACCATGGTACCGTTCCGTTTCAAATCCATGCACGCATTTCAAAAAGTCGTACGACGTTGTTTCGCCATTTCCGACGGATGTTGCACCTTGCACCGTGGATGTTGCACCATGTAGATATCGATTATTCGGACGGCCATAACTTCTGGCTCGTTTAGAGTCAAGGGAGCCATAATAGTCAAAACGAAGGCCTCAGTGAGTTCTACGGCTCTGACAGCTTTCAGCCATCAATGGATTGTATAATGCCCAAAAAAGACTATCCGAATCTCAATCGGGTCTCGGAAGTTTTTTACCCTTCGTTTTTTCGACAGGTGGATTTTTACGGTAATACGGGATTACTGTTGCTGGTCTTCGATTTACCATCGCTGGAGAGTGGTGCACCATGGTACCGTTCCGTTTCATGATCCATGCACGCATTTCAAAAAGTCGTACGACACTATTTCGCCATTTCGGACGGATGTTGCACCTTACACCGTGGATGTTGCACCCAGTAGATATCGATCATTCGGACGGCCATAACTTCTGGCTCGTTTAGAGTTACGGGAGCCATAACCTGTCAAAATGAAGGCATCAGTGAGTTCTACAGCTCTGAATGCTTTCAGCCGTCAATAGATTGTTTAATGCCCAAAAATGACTATCCGAATCTCAATCGGGTCTAGGAAGTTTTGTACCATTCGTTTTTTCGACACGTGGATTTTTACGGTAAAACGGGATTACCGTGGATGGTATTCGATTTACCATCGCTGGAGAGTGGTGCCCCTTAGTACCGTTCCGTTTCAAATCCATGCACGCATTTCAAAAAGTCGTACGACACTGTTTCGCCATTTCGGACGGATGTTGCACCTTGCACCGTGTATGTTGCATCTTGTAGATATCGATTATTCGGACGGCATTAATTTCTGTCTCGTTAAGTGTTACGGGAGCCATAACCAGTCAAAACGAAGGCCTCGATGAGTCCTACGGCTTTGGCAGCTTTCAGCCGTCAACGGATAGATTAATGCCCAAAAAAGACAACCCGAATCTCAATCCGGTCTAGGAAGTTTTTTACCCTTCGTTTTTTCGACACGTGGATCTTTACGGTAAAACGGGATTACCGTGGCTGGTCTTCGATTTACCATAGCTGGAGAATGGTGCACTATGGTACCATTCCGTTTCAAATCCATGCACGCATTTCAAAAAGTCGTACGACACTTTTTCGCCATTTCGGACGGATGTTACACCTTGCACCGTGGATGTTGCACCATGTAGATATCGATTATTCGGACGGCCATAACTTCTGGCTTGTTTAGAGTTAAGAGAGCCATAACCAGTCAAAATGAAGGCCTCAGTGAGTTCTACGGCTCTGACCGCTTTCAGCCGTCAATGGATTGTACAATGCCCAAAAAAGACAATCCGAATCTCAGTCGGGTCTCGGAAGTTTTTTACCCTTCGTTTTTTCGGCACGTGGATTTTTACGGTAAAACGGGATTAGCGTCGCTGGTCTTCGATTTACCATCGCTGGAAAGTGGTGCACCATGGTACTGTTCCGTTTCAAATCCATGCGCGCATTTCAAAAAGTCGTACGACACTGTTTCGCCATTTCGGACGGATGTTGCACCATGTAGATATCGATTATTCAGACGGCCATAACTTCTTGCTCGTTTAGAGTCAAGGGAGCCATAACAGTCAAAATGAAGGCCACAGTGAGTTCTACGGCTCTGACAGCTTTCAGCCGTCAATGGATTGTACAATGCCCAAAAAAGACTATCCGAATCTCAATCGGGTCTCGGAAGTTTTTTACCCTTCGTTTTTTCAACAGGTGGATTTTTACGGTAAAACGGGATTACTGTTGCTAGTCTTCGATTTACCATCACTGGAGAGTGATGCACCATGGTACCATTCCGTTTCAAATCCATGCACGCATTTCAAAAAGTCGTACGACACTGTTTCGCCATTTCGGACGGATGTTGCACTTTGCACCGTGGATGTTGCACCCTGTAGATATCGACCATTCGGACGGCCATAACTTCTGGCTCGTTTAGAGTTATGGGAGCCATAACCTGTCAAAAAGAAGGCCTCAGTGAGTTCTACAGTTCTGAATGCTTTCAGCCGTCAATGGATTGTTTAATGTCTAAAAATGACTATCCAAATCTCAATTGGGTCTAGGATGTTTTTTACCCTTCGTTTTTTCGACACGTGGATTTTTACGGTAAAACGGGATTACCGTGGCTGGTCTTCGATTTACCATCGCTGGAGAGTGGTGCCCCATGGTACTGTTCCGTTTCAAATCCATGCACGCATTTCAAAAAGTAGTACGACACTGTTTCGCCATTTCGGACGGATGTTGCACCTTGCACCGTGGATGTTGCACCCTGTAGATATCGATTATTCGGATGGCCATAACTTCTGGCTCGTTTAGAGTTACGGGAGCAATAACTAGTCAAAACGAAGGCCTCAGTGAGTTCTACGGCTTTGACAGCTTTCAGCCGTCAATGGATTGTTTAATAACCAAAAAAGACTATCCGAATCTCAATCGGGTCTAGGAAGTTTTTTACCCTTCGTTTTTTTGACACGTGGATTTTTACGGTAAAACAGGATTACCGTGGCTGGTCTTCGATTTACCATCGCTGGAGAGTGGTGCACCATGGTACTATTCCGTTTCAAATCCATGCACGCATTTTAAAAAGTCGACGACAATGTTTCGCCATTTCGGACGGATGTTGCACCTTGCACCGTGGATGTTGCACCATGTTGATATCGATTATTCGGACGGCCATAACTTCTGGCTCGTTTAAAGTTAAGGGAGCCATAACCAGTCAAAACGAAGGCCTCAGTGAGCTCTACGTCTCTGAACGCTTTCTGCCGTCAATGGATTGTACAATGCCCAAAAAAGACTATTCGAATCTCAGTCGGGTCTCGGAAGTTTTTTACCCTTCGTTTTTTCGACACGTGGATTTTTATGGTAAAACGGGATTACCGTGGCTGGTCTTCAATTTACCATCGTTGGAGAGTGGTGCACCATGGTACCGTTCCGTTTCAAATCCATGCGCGCTTTTCAAAAAGTAGAACGACGCTGTTTCGCCATTTCGGACGGATGTTGCACCTTACACCGTGGATGTTGCACCCTTTAGATATCGATTATTCGGACGGTCATAACTTCTGGCTCGTTTGGAGTTACGGGAGCCATAACCTGTCAAAACGAAGGCCTTAGTTAGTTCTACTGCTCCGACAGCTTTCAGCCGTCAATGAATTGTTTAATGCCCAAAAAAGACTATCCGAATCTCAATCGGGTCTAGGAAGTTTTTTACCCTTCGTTTTTTCGACACGTGGATTTTTACGGTAAAACGGGATTACCGTGGCTGGCCTTCGATTTACCATCGCTTGAGAGTGGTGCACCATGCTACCGTTCCATTTCGAATCCATGCACGCATTTCAAAAAGTCGTACGACACTGTTTCGCCATTTCGGACGGATGTTGCACCATGCACCGTGGATGTTGCACCCTGTAGATATCGATTATTCGGACGGCCATAACTTATGGCTCGTTTAGAGTTACGGGAGGCATAACCTGTCAAAACGAAGGCTTTAGTGAGTTCTATGGCTTTGATAGCTTCCAGCCGTCAATGGATTGTATAATGTCCCAAAAAGACTATCCGAATCTCAATCGGGTCTTGGAAGTTTTTTACCCTTCGTTTTTTCGACACGTGGATTTTTACGGTAAAACGGGATTATCGTGGCTGGTCTTCGATTTACCATCACTGGAGAGTGGTGCGCCATGGTACCGTTCCATTTCAAATCCATGCACGCATTTCAAAAATTCGTACGATGCTGTTTCGCCATTTCGAATGGATGTTGCACCTTGCACCGTGGATGTTGCACCCTGTAGATATCGATTATTCGGACGGCCATAACTTCTAGCTTGTTTAGAGTTACTGGAGCCATAACCTGTCAAAACGAAGGCCTCAGTGAGTTCTATGGCTCTGACAGCTTTGAGCCGTCAATGGATTTCTTAATGCACAAAAAAGGCTATCCGAATCCCAATCGGGTCTAGGAAGTTTTTTAAATTTTGTTTTTTCGACACGTGCATTTTTACGGTAAAACGGGATTACCGTGGCTGGTCTTCGATTTACCATCGCTGGAGAGTGGTGCACCATGGTACTGTTTCATTTCAAATCCATGCATGCATTTCCAAAATCCGTACGACACTGTTTTGCAATTTCGGACGGATGTTGCACCTTGCGTCGTGGATGTTGCACCCTGTAGATATCGATTATTCGGACGGCCATAACTTCGGGCTCATTTAGAGTTACGAGAGCCATAACCTGTCAAAATGAAGGCCTTAGTGAGTTCTACGCCTCTGAATGCTCTCAGCCGTCAATGGATTGTTTAATTCCCAAAAAATGACTATCCGAATGTCAATCGGGTCTAGGATGTTTTTTACCCTTTGTTTTTTCGACACGTGGATTTTTACGGTAAAACGGGATTACCGTGGCTGGTCTTCATTTACCATCGCTGGAGAGTGGTGCACCATGGTACCGTTCCGTTTCAAATCCATGCACGCATTTCAAAAAGTCGTACGACACTGTTTCGCCATTTCGGACGGATTTTGCACCTTGCACCGTGGATGTTGCACCATGTAGATATCGATTATTCGGACGGCCATAACTTCTGGCTCGTTTAGAATTAAGGGAGCCATAACTAGTCAAACCGAAGGCCTTAGTGATTTGTACGGCTCTGACCGCTTTCATCCGTCAATGGATTGTACAATGCCCAAAAAAGACTATCCGAATCTCAATCGGGTCTCGGAAGGTTTTTACCCTTCGTTTTTTCGACAAGTGAATTTTTATGGTAAAACTGGATTACCGTGGTTGGTCTTCGATTTGCCATCGCTGGAGAGTGGTGCACCATGGTACCGTTTTGTTTCAAATCCATGCGCGCATTCCAAAAAGTCATACGACGCTGTTTCGCCATTTCGGACGGATGTTGCACCTTGCACCGTGGATGTTGCACCCTGTACATATTGATTATTCGGACGATCATAAATCCTGGCTCATTTAGAGTTACAGGAGCCATAACCTGTCAAAACGAAGGCCTTAGTGAGTTCTACGGCTATGACAGCTTTCAGCCGTCAATGAATTGTTTAAAGCCCAAAAAAGACTATCTGAATCTCAATCGGATCTAGGAAGTTTTTTACCCTTCGTTTTGTCGACACGTGGATTTTTACGGTAAAACGGGATTACCGTGGCTGTTCTTCGATTTACCATCGCTGGAGAGTGGTGCACCATGGTACCGTTCCGTTTCAAATCCATGCAGGCATTTCAAAAAGTCGTACGACACTGTTTCGCCATTTCGGACGGATGTTGCACCTTGCACCGTGGATGTTGCACCCTGCAGATATCGATCATTCGGACAGCCACAAATTCTGGCTCGTTTAGAGTTACGGGAGCCATAACCTGTCAAAACGAAGGCCTCAGTGAGTTCTACGGCTCTGAATGCTTTCAGCCGTCAATGGATTGTTTAATGCCCAAAAATGACTATCCGAATCTCGATCGAGTCTAGGAAGTTTTTTACCCTTCGTTTTTTTGACACGTGGATTTTTACGGTAAAACGGGATTACCGTGGCTGGTCTTCGATTTACCTTCTCTGGAGAGTGGTGCCCCATGTTACCGTTCCGATTCAAATCCTTGCACGCATTTCAAAAAGTTGTACGACACTGTTTCACCATTTCGGACGGATGTTGCACCTTGCACCGTGGATGTTGCACCCTGTAGATATCAATTATTCGGACGGCCATAACTTCTGGCTCGTTTAGAGTTACGGGAGCCATAACCTGTCAAAACGAAGGCCTCAGTGAGTTCTACGGCCCTGACAGCTTTCAGCCGTCAATGGATTGTTTAACGCCCAAAAAAGACTATCAGAATCTCAATCGAGTCTAGGAAGTTTGTACCCTTCGTTTTTTCGGCACGTGGATTTTTATGGTAAAACGGGATTACCGTGGCTGGTCTTCGATTTACCATCACTGGAGAGTGGTGCACCATGGTACCGTTCCATTTCAAATCCATGCACGAATTTCAAAAAGTCGTACGACACTGTTTCGCCATTTCGGACGGATGTTGCACCTTGCACCGTGGATGTCTCACCATGTAGATATCGATTATTCGGACGGCCATAACTTCTGGCTCGTTTAGAGTTAAGAGAGCCATAACAAGTCAAAACGAAGGCCTCAGTGAGTTCTACGACTCTGACAAGTCAAAAAGACTATCCGAATCTCAATCGGGTCTCGGAAGTTTTTTACCCTTCGTTTTTTCGACACGTGGATTTTTACGGTAAAACGGGATTACAGTGGCTGGTCTTCGATTTACCATTGCTGGAGAGTGGTGCACCATGGTATTGTTCCATTTCAAATCCATGCATGCATTTCAAAAAGTCGTACGACGCTGTTTCTCCATTTCGGACGGATGTTGCACCTTGCACCGTGGATATTGCACCCTGTAGATATCGATTATTCGGACGACCATAACTTCTGGCTCGTTTAGAGTTACGGGAGCAATAACCTGTCAAAACGAAGGCCTCAGTGAGTTCTACGGCTCTGAATGCTTTCAGCCGTCAATGGATTGTTTAATGCCAAAAAATGACTATCCGAATCTCAATCGGGTCTAGGAAGTTTTTTACCCTTCGTTTTTTCGACACATGGATTTTTACGGTAAAACGAGATTACCGTGGATGGTCTTCGATTTACCATCGCTGGAGAGTGGTGCACCATGGTACTGTTAAGTTTCAAATCCATGCACGCATTTCAAAAATACCTACGACACTGTTTCGCCATTTCGGACGGATGTTGCACCTTGCACCGTGGATGTTGCACCACGTAGATATCGATTATTCGGACGGCCATAACTCCTGGCTCGTTTAGAGTTAAGGGAGCCATAACCAGTCAAAACGAAGGCCTCAGTGAGTTCTACGGCTCTGACCGCTTTCAGCCGTCAATGGATTGTATAATGCCCAAAAAAGACTATCCGAATCTCAATCGGGTCTCGGAACTTTTTTACCCTTCGTTTTTTCGACATGTGGTTTCTTACGGTAAAACAGGATTACCGTGGCAGGTCTACGATTTACCATCGCTGGAGAGTGGTGCACCATGGTACTGTTCGATTTCAAATCAATGCGCGCATTTCAAAAATTCGTACGACGATGTTTCGCCGTTTCGGACGGATGTTGCACCTTGCACCGTGGATGTTGCACCCTGTAGATATCGATTATTCGGACGACCATAACTTCTGGCTCGTTTGGAGTTAAGGAAAGGCATAACCTGTCAAAACGAAGGCCTCGGTGAGTTCTACGGCTCTGACAGGTTTGAGCCGTCAATGGATTGTTAAATATCCAAAAAAGACTATCCGAATCTCAATTGGGTCTAGGAAGTTTTTTACCCTTCGTTTTTTCGACACGTGGATTTTTACGGTAAAACGGGATTACCGTGGCTGGTCTTCGATTTACCATCGCTGGAGAGTGGTGCACCATGGTACTGTTCCATTTAAAATCCATGTATGCATTTCAAAAAGTCTTACGACACCGTTTCGCCATTTCGGACAGATGTTGCACCTTGCGCCGTGGATGTTGCACCCTATAGATATCGATTATTCTGACGGCCATAACTTCTGGCTCGTTTAGAGTTACGGGAGCCATAACCTATCAAAATTAACGCCTCAGTGAGTTCTACGGCTCTGAATGCTTTCAGCCGTCAATGGATTATTTAATGCCCAAAAATGACTATCCGAATCTCAATCGGGTCTAGGAAGTTTTTTACCCTTCGTTTCTTCGACACGTTTTGGATTTTTACGGTAAAACGGGATTACCGTGGCTGGTCTTCGATTTACCATCGCTGGAGAGTGGTGCATCATGGTACCGTTCCGTTTCAAATCCATGCACGCATTTCAAAAAGTCGTACGACACTGTTCGCCATTTCGGACGGATGTTGCACCTTGCACCGTGAATGTTGCACCATGTAGATATCGATTATTCGGACGGCCATAACTTCTGGCTCGTTTAGAGTTAAGGGAGCCATAATCAGTCAAAACGAAGGCCTTAGTGAGTTCCACGGCTCTGACAGCTTTCAGCCGCCAATGGATTGTATAATGCCCAAAAAAGACTATCCGAATCTCAATCGGGTCTCGGATGTTTTTTACCCTTCGTTTTTTCGACACGTGGATTTTTACGGTAAAACTGGATTACCGTGGTTGGTCTTCGATTTACCATCGCTGGAGAGTGGTTCCCCACGGTACCGTTCCGTTTCAAATCAATGCACGCATTTCAAAAAGTCGTATGACAATGTTTCTCCATTTCGGACGGATGTTGCACCTTGCACCATGGATGTTGCACCCTGTAGATATCGATTATTCGGACGGCCATAACTTCTGGCTCGTTTAGAGTTACAGGAGCCACA
Source organism: Allium cepa (assembly GCA_030765085.1). Classification (NCBI taxonomy): domain Eukaryota; kingdom Viridiplantae; phylum Streptophyta; class Magnoliopsida; order Asparagales; family Amaryllidaceae; genus Allium; species Allium cepa. Next base: position 3,726,518 of record CM060934.1, read on the forward strand.
ACCAGTCAAAACGAAGACCTCAGTGAGTTCTACGGCTCTAACAGCTTTCAGCCCTCAATGGATTGTATAATGCCCAAAAAAGACAATCCAAATCTCAATCGGGTCTCGAAAGTTTTTTACCCTTCGTTTTTTCGACATGTTGATTTTTATGGTAAAACGGGATTACCGTGGCTGGTCTTCGATTTACCATCACTGGAGAGCGGTGCACCATGGTACCGTTTCGTTTCAAATCCATGCACGCATTTCAAAAAGTCGTACGACGCTGTTTCGCCATTTCGGACGGATGTTGCACCTTGCACCGTGTGTGTTGCACCCTGTAGATATCGGTTATTCGGACGGCCAAAACTTCTGGCTCGTTTAGAGTTACGGGAGCCATAACCAGTCAAAACGAAGGCCTCAGTGAGTTCTACGGCTCTGACAGCTTTCAGCCGTCAATGGATTGCATAATGCCCAAAAAAGACGATCCGAATCTCAATCGGGTCTCGGAAGTTTTTTACCTTTCCTTTTTTCGACACGTGGATTTTTATGGTAAAAAGGGATTACCGTGGCTGGTCTTCGATTTACCATCGCTGGAGAGTGGTGCACCATGGTACCGTTCCGTTTCAAATCCATGCACGCATTTCAAGAAATCGTGCGACGCTGTTTCGCCACTTCGGACGGATGTTGCACCTTGCACCGTGTATGTTGCACCCTGTGGATATCGATTATTCGGACGGCCATAACTTCTGGCTCGTTTAGATTTAAGGGAGCCATAACCAGTCAAAACGAAGCCCTCAGTGAGTTCTATGGCTATGATAGCTTTCAGCCGTCAATTGATTGTTTAATGCCCAAAAAAGATTATCCGAATCTCAATCGGGTCTCGGAAGTTTTTTACCCTTCGTTTTTTCGACACGTGGATTTTATGGTAAAACGGGATTACCGTGGCTGTTCTTCGATTTACCATCGCTGGAGAGTGGTGCACCATGGTACCGTTCCATTTCAAATCCATGCATGCATTTCAATAAGTCGTACGACACTGTTTCGCCATTTCGGACGAATGTTGCACCTTGCACCGTGGATGTTGCACCCTGTAGATATCGATTATCTGTCAAAACGAAGGCCTCAGCGAGTTCTATGGCTCTGACAGCTTTCAGCCCTCAATGGATTGTTTAATGCCCAAAAAAGAGTATCTGAATCTCAATCGGGTCTAGGATGTTTTTTACACTTCGTTTTTTCGACACATGGATTTTTACGGTAAAACGGGATTACCGTGGCTGGTCTTCGATTTACCATTGCTGGAGAGTGGTGCACCACGGTACCATTCCGTTTCGAATCCATGCATGCATTTCAAAGAGTCGTACTACATTGTTTCGCCATTTCGGACGGATGTTGCACCTTGCACCGTGGATGTTCCAGCCTGTAGATATCGATTATTCGGACGGCCATAACTTCTGGCTCATTTAGAGTTACGGGAGCAATAACCTGTCAAAACGAAGGCCTCAGTGAGTTCTACGGCTCTGAATGCTTTCAGCCGTCAATGGATTGTTTAATGCCCAAAAATGACTATCCGAATCTCAATCGGGTCTAGGAAGTTTTTTATCCTTCGTTTTTTCGATACGTGGATTTTTACGGTAAAACGGGATTACCGTGGCTGGTCTTCGATTTACCATCGCTGTAGAGTGGTGCGCCATGGTACCGTTCCGTTTCAAATCCATGCACGCATTTCAAAAAGTCATACGATGCTGTTTCGCCATTTCGGACGGATGTTGCACCTTGCACCGTGGATGTTTCACCCTGCAGATATCGATTATTCGGACGGCCATAACTTCTGGCTCGTTTAGAGTTACGGGAGCCATAACCAGTCCAAACGAAGGCCTCGGTGAGTTCTACGGCTCTGACAGCTTTCAACTGTCAATGGATTGTATAATGCCCAAAAAAGACTATCCGAATCTCAATCGGGTCTCGGAAGTTTTTTACCCTTCGTTTTTTCGACACGTGGATTTTTAGGTTAAAACGGGATTACCGTGGCTGGTCCTTGATTTACCATCGCTGGAGAGTGGTGCAACATTGTACCGTTTCATTTCCAATCCATGCACGCATTTCAAAAAGTCGTACGACGCTGTTTCGCCATTTCGGACGGATGTTGCACCTTGTACCGTGTATGTTGCACCCTGTAGATATCGATTATTCGGACGACCATAACCTCTGGCTCGTTTAGAGTTACGGGAGCCATAACCAGTCAAAACGAAGGCCTCAGTGAGTTCTATGGACCGCTTTCAGCCGTCAATGGATTGTATGATGCCCAAAAAAGACTATCTGAATCTCAATCGGGTCTCGGATGTTTTTTACCCTTCGTTTTTTCGACATGTGGATTTTTAAGGTAAAACGGGATTACCATGGCTAGTCTTCGATTTTCCATCGCTGGAGAGTGGTGCACCATGGTACCGTTCCGTTTCAAATCCATGCACGCATTTCAAAAAGTCGTACGACGCTGTTTCGCCATTTCGGACGGATGTTGCACCTTGCACCGTGGATGTTGCACCCTGTAGATATCGATTATTCGGACGGCCATAACTTCTGGCTCGTTTAGAGTTAAGGGAGCCATAACAAGTCAAAATGAAGGCCTCAGGGATTTCTACGGCTCTGACAGCTTTCAGCCGTTAATGGATTGTATAATGCCCAAAAAAGACTATCCGAATCTCAATCGGGTCTCGAAATTTTTTTACCCTTCGTTTTTTCGACACGTGGATTTTTACGGTAGAACGGGATTACCGTGGCTGGTCTTCGATTTACCATCATTGGAGAGTGGTGCACCATGGTACCATTCCGTTTCAAATCCATGTGCGCATTTCAAAAAGTCATACGATGCTGTTTTGCCATTTCGGACGGATGTTGCACCCTACACCGTGGATGTTGCACCCTGTAGATATCGATTATTCGGACGGTCATAACTTCTGGCTCGTTTAGAGTTACGGGAGCCATAACCTGTCAAAACGAAGGCCTTAGTTAGTTCTACGGCTCTGATAGCTTTCAGCTGTCAATGAATTGTTTAATGGCCAAAAAAGACTATCCGAATATCAATCGGGTCTAGGAAGTTTTTTACCCTTCGTTTTTTCGACACGTGGATTTTTACGGTAAAACGGGATTACCGTGGCTGGCCTTCGATTTACCACCGCTTGAGAGTGGTGCACCATGGTACCGTTCCATTTCAAATCCATGCACGCATTTCGAAAAGCCGTACGACACTGTTTTGCCATTTCGGACGGATGTTGCACCTTGCACCGTGGATGTTGCACCCTGTAGATATCGATCATTCGGACGGCCATAACTTCTGGCTCGTTTGGAGTTACGGAAGCCATAACCTGTCAAAATGAAGGCCTCAGTGAGTTCTACGGCTCTGAATGCTTTCAGCCGTCAATGGATTGATTAATTCCCAAAAATGACTATCCGAATCTCAATCGGGTCTAGGAAGTTTTTTACCCTTCGTTTTTTCGACACGTGGATTTTTACGGTAAAACGGGATTACCGTGGCTGGTCACTGATTTACCATCGCTGGAGAGTGGTGCCCCATGGTACCGTTCCGTTTCAAATCCTTGCACGCATTTCAATAAGTCGTACGACACTGTTTCGCCATTTCGGACGGATGTTGCACCATGCACCGTGGATGTTGCACCCTGTAGATATCGATTATTCGGACGGCTATAACTTCTGGCTCGTTTAGAGTTACGGGAGCCATAACCTGTCAAAACGAAGGCTTTAGTGAGTTCTATGGCTCTGACAGCTTCCTGCAGTCAATGGATTGTATAATGGCCCAAAAAGACTATCCGAATCTCAAACGGGTCTCGGAAGTTTTTTACCCTTCGTTTTTTCGACACGTGGATTTTTACGGTAAAACGGGATTACCGTGGCTGGTCTTCGATTTACCATCGCTGGAGAGTGGTGCACCATGGTACCGTTCCATTTCGAATCCATGCACGCATTTCAAAAAGTCGTACGATGTTGTTTCGCCATTTCGAATGGATGTTGCACCTTGCACCGTGGATGTTGCACCCCGAAGATATCGATTATTCGGACGGCCATAACTTCTGGCTCGTTTAGAGTTACGGGAGCCATAACCTGTCAAAACGAAGGCCTCAGTGAGTTATACGACTCTGACAGCTTTGAGCCGTCAGTGGATTGCTTAATGCACAAAAAAGGCTATCCGAATCACAATCGGGTCTATGAAGTTTTTTACCCTTTGTTTTTTCGACACGTGGATTTTTACGGTAAAACGGGATTATCGTGGCTGGTCTTCGATTTACCATCGCCGGAGAGTGGTGCTCCATGGTACTGTTCCATTTCAAATCCATGCATGCATTTCAAAAAGTCGTACGACACTGCTTCGCCATTTCGGACGGATGTTGCACCTTGCGTCGTGGATGTTGCACCCTGTAGATATCGATTATTCGGGCGGCCATAACTTCGGGCTCATTTAGAGTTACGGGAGTCATAACCTGTCAAAATGAAGGCCTCAGTGAGTTCTATGGCTCTGAATGCTTTCAGCCGTCAATGGATTATTTAGTGCCCAAAAAATGACTATCCGAATCTCAATCGGGTCTAGGAAGTTTTTTACCCTTCGTTTTTTCGACACGTGGATTTTTACGGTAAAACGGGATTACCGTGGCTGGTCTTCATTTACCATCGCTAGAGAGTGGTGCCCCAAGGTACCGTTCCGTTTCAAATCCATGCACGCATTTCAAAAAGTCGTACGACACTATTTCGCCATTTCGGACGGATTTTGTACCTTGCACCGTGGATGTTGCACCATGTAGATATCGATTATTCGGACGGCCATAACTTCTGGCTCGTTTAGAGGTAAGGGAGCCATAACCAGTCAAAACGAAGACCATAGTGATTTCTACGGCTCTGACCGCTTTCAGCCGTCAATGGATTGTACAATGCCCAAAAAAGACTATCCGAATCTCAATCGGGTCTCGGAAGTTTTTAACCCTTCGTTTTTTCGACAAGTGGATTTTTATGGTAAAACTGGATTACCGTGGCTGGTCTTCGATTTAACATTGCTGTAGAGTGGTGCACCACGGTACCGTTCTGTTTCAAATCCATGCGCGCGTTCCAAAAGGTCGTACGACGCTGTTTCGCCATTTCGGACGGATGTTGCACCTTGCACCGTGGATGTTGCACCCTGTACATATCGATTATTCGGACGGTCATAAGTTCTGGCTCGTTTAGAGTTGCAGGAGCCATAACCTGTCAAAATGAAGGCCTCAGTGAGTTCTACGGCTCTGACAGCTTCCAGCCGTCAATGAATTGTTTAATGCCCAAAAAAGACTATCCGAATCTCAATCGGGTCTAGGAAGTTTTTTACCCTTCGTTTTTTCGACGCGTGGATTTTTACGGTAAAACGGGATTACCGTGGCTGGTCTTCGATTTACCATCGCTGGAGAGTGGTGCACCATGGTACCGTTTCGTTTCAAATCCATGCACGCATTTCAAAAAGTCGTACGACACTGTTTCGCCATTTCGAACGGATGTTGCACCTTGCACCGTGGATGTTGCACCCTGTAGATATCGATCATTCGGACGGCCACAAATTCTGGCTCGTTTAGAGTTACGGGAGCCATAACCTGTCAAAACGAAGGCCTCAGTGAGTTCTACGGCTCTGAATGCTTTCAGCCGTCAATGGATTGTTTAATGCCCAAAAATGACTATCCGAATCTCGATCGAGTCTAGGAAGTTTTTTACCCTTCGTTTTTTTGACACGTGGATTTTTACGGTAAAACGAGATTAACGTGGCTGGTCTTCGCTTTACCATCGCTGGAGAGTGGTGCACCACGGTACCATTCCATTTCAAATCCGTGCACGCATTTCAAAAAGTCGTACGACACTGTTTCGCCATTTCGGACGGATGTTGCATCTTGCACCGTGGATGTTGCACCCTGTAGATATCGATTATTCGGATGGCCATAACTTCTGGCTCGTTTAGAGTTACGGGAGCCATAACCTGTCAAAACGATGGCCTCAGTGAGTTCTACGGCTCTGACAGCTTTCAGCCGTCAATGGATTGTTTAACGCCCAAAAAAGACTATCTGAATCACAATCGAGTCTAGGAAGTTTGTTACCCTTCGTTTTTTCGACACGTGGATTTTTATGGTAAAACGGGATTACCGTGGCTGGTCTTCGAATTACCATCACCGGAGAGTGGTGCACTATGGTACCGTTCCGTTTCAAATCCATGCATGAATTTCAAAAAGTCGTACGACACTGTTTCGCCATTTTGGACGGATGTTGCACCTTGCACCGTGGATGTCTCACCATGTAGATATCGATTATTCGGACGGCCATAACTTCTGGCTCGTTTAGAGCTGAGAGAGCCATAACCAGTCAAAACGAAGGCCTCGGTGAGTTCTAAGGCTCTGATATCTTTCAGTCGTCAATGGGTTGTATAATGCCCAAAAAAGACTATCCGAATCTCAATCGGGTCTAGGAAGTTTTTTACCCTTTGTTTTTTCGACACGTGGATTTTTACAGAAAAACGGGATTACCGTGGCTGGTCTTCGATTTACCATCGGTGGAGAGTGGTGCACTATGGTATTGTTCCGTTTCAAATCCATGCATGCATTTCAAAAAGTCATACGACGCTGTTTCGCTATTTCGGACGGATGTTGCACCTTGCACCGTGGATGTTGCACCCTGTAGATATCGATTATTCGGACGGCCATAACTTCTGGCTCGTTTAGAGTTACGGGAGCCATAGCCTGTCAAAACGAAGGCCTCAGTGAGTTCTACGGCTCTGAATGCTTTCCGCTATCAATGGATTGTTTAATACCAAAAAATTACTATCCGAATCTCAACCGGGTCTAGGAAGTTTTTTACCCTTCGTTTTTTCGGCACATGGATTTTTACGGTAAAACGGGATTACCGTGGCTGGTCTTCGATTTACCATCGCTGGAGAGTGGTGCACAATGGTACCGTTCAGTTTCAAATCCATGCACGCATTTCAAAAATCCGTACGACACTGTTGCGCCATTTCGGACGGATGTTGCACCTTGCACCGTGGATGTTGCACCACGTAGATATCAATTATTCGGACGGCCATAACTTTTGGCTCGTTTAGAGTTAAGGGAGCCATAACCAGTCAAAACGAAGGCCTCAGTGAGTTCTACGGCTCTGACCGCTTTCAGCCATCAATGGATTGTATAATGCCCAAAAAAGACTATCCGAATCTCAATCGGGTCTCGGAAGTTTTTTACCCTTCGTTTTTTCGACACGTGATTTTTTACGGTAAAACGGGATTACCGTGGCAGGTCTACGATTTACCATCGCTGGAGAGTGGTGCACCATGGTACCGTTCCATTTCAAATCAATGCGCGCATTTCAAAAAGTCGTACGATGTTGTTTCGCCATTTCGGACGGATGTTGCACCTTGCACCGTGGATGTTGCACCCTGTAGATATCGATTATTCGGACGACCATAACTTATGGCTCGTTTAGAGTTAAGGGTAGGCATAACCTGTCAAAACGAAGGCCTCAGTGAGTTCTATGGCCCTGACAGCTTTGAGCCGTCAATGGATTGTTAAATACCCAAAAAAGACTATCCGAATCTCAATCGGGTCTAGGAAGTTTTTTACCCTTCGTTTTTTCGACACGTGGATTTTTACGGTAAAACGGGATTACCATGGCTGGTCTTCGATTTACCATCGCTGGAGAGTGGTGCACCATGGTACTGTTCCATTTAAAATCCATGTACGCATTTCAAAAAGTCTTACGACACTGTTTCGCCATTTCGGACGGATGTTGCACCTTGCGCCGTGGATGTTGCACCCTGTAGATATCGATTATTCTAACGGCCATAACTTCTGGCTCGTTTAGAGTTACGGGAGCCATAACCTGTCAAAATTAAGGCCTCAGTGAGTTCTACGGCTCTAAATGCTTTCAACCGTCAATGAATTATTTAATGCCCAAAAATGACTATCCGAATCTCAATCGGGTCTAGGAAGTTTTTTACCCTTCGTTTGTTCGACACGTGGATTTTTACGGTAAAACGGGATTACCGTGGCTTGTCTTCGATTTACCATCCCTGGAGAGTGGTGCACCATGGTACCGTTCCATTTCAAATCCATGCACGCATTTCAAAAGGTCGTACGACACTGTTCGCCATTTCGGACGGATGTTGCACCTTGCACCGTGGATATTGCACCATTTAGATATCGATTATTCGGACGGCCATAACTTCTGGCTCGTTTAGAGTTAAGGGAGCCATAATCAGTCAAAACGAAGGCCTTAGTGAGTTCTACGGCTCTGACTGCTTTCAGCTGTCAATGGATTGTATAATGCCCAAAAAAGACTATCCGAATCTCAATCGGGTCTCGGAAGTTATTTACCCTTCGTTTTTTCGACACGTGGATTTTTATGGTAAAACTGGATTACCGTGGCTAGTCTTCGATTTACCATCGCTGGAGAGTGGTTCCCCATGGTACCATTCCATTTCAAATCAATGCATGCATTTCAAAATGTCGTACGACAATGTTTCTCCATTTCGGACGGATGTTGCACCTTGCACCATGGATGTTGCACCCTGAGATATCGATTATTCGGATGGCCATAACTTCTGGCTCGTTTAGAGTTACGGGAGCCATAACCTGTCAAAACGAAGACCTCAGTGAGTTCTACGGCTCTGACAGCTTTCAGACATCAATGGATTGTATAATGCCCAAAAAAGACTATCCGAATCTCAATCGGGTCTCGAAAGTTTTTTACCCTTTGTTTTTTCGACATGTGGATTTTTATGGTAAAACGGGATTACCGTGGCTGGTCTTCGATTTACCATCACTGGAGAGCGGTGCACCATGGTACCGCTTCGTTTCAAATCCATGCACGCATTTCGAAAAGTCGTACGATGCTGTTTCGCCATTTCGGACGGATGTTGCACCTTGCACCGTGTATGTTGCACACTGTAGATATCGATTATTCGGATGGCCATAACTTCTGGCTCGTTTAGAGTTAAGAGAGCCATAACCAGTCAAAACGAAGGCCTCGGTGAGTTCTACGGCTCTGATAGCTTTCAGCCGTCAATGGGTTGTATAATGCCCAAAAAACACGATCCGAAACTCAGTCGGGTCTCGGAAGTTTTTTACCCTTCGTTTTTTCGACACGTGGATTTTTATGGTAAAAAGGGATTACCGTGGCTGGTCTTCGATTTACCATCGCTGGAGAGTGGTGCACCATGGTACCGTTCCGTTTCAAATCCATGCACGCATTTCAAGAAGTCGTGCGACGCAGTTTCGCCACTTCGGACGGATGTTGCACCTTGCACCGTGTATGTTGCACCCTGTAGATATCAATTATTCGGACGACAATAACTTTTGTCTCGTTTAGATTTAAGGGAGCCATAACCAGTCAAAACAAAGCCCTCAGTGAGTTCTACGGCTCCGACAGCTTTCAGCCGTCAATGGATTGTTTAATGCCCAAAAAAGACTATCGGAATCTCAATCGGGTCTCGGAAGTTTTTTATCCTTCGTTTTTTCGACACGTGGATTTTACGGTAAAACGGGATTACCGTGGCTGGTCTTCGATTTACCATCGCTGGAGAATGGTGTACCATGGTACCGTTCCGTTTCAAATCCATGCATGCATTTCAATAAGTCGTACGACATTGTTTCGCCATTTCGGACGGATGTTGCACCTTGCACCGTGGATGTTGCACCCTGTAGATATCGAATATCTGTCAAAACGAAGGCCTCAGCGAGTTCTACGGCTCTGACAGCTTTCAGCCCTCAATGGATAGTTTAATGCCCAAAAAAGAGTATCCGAATCTCAATCGGGTCTAGGAAGTTTTTTACACTTCGTTTTTTCGACACGTGGATTTTTACGGTAAAACGAGATTACCGTGGCTGGTCTTCGATTTACCATTGCTGGAGAGTGGTGCACCACGGTATCATTCCATTTCAAATCCATGCATGCATTTCAAAAAGTCGTACGACACTATTTCGCCATTTCGGACGGATGTTGACCTTGCACCGTGGATGTTGCACCATGTAGATATCGATTATTCGGACGACCATAACTTCTGGCTCGTTTAGAGTTAAGGGAGCCATAACCAGTCAAAACGAAGACCTCAGTGATATCTACGGCTCTGACCGCTTTCAGCCGTCAATGGGTTGTACAATGCCCAAAAAAGACTATCCGAATCTCAATCGGGTCTCGGAAGTTTTTTACCCTTCGTTTTTTCGACAAGTGGATTTTTATGGTAAAACTGGATTACCGTGGCTGGTCTTCGATTTAACATCGCCGTAGAGTGGTGCACCATGGTATCGTTCTGTTTCAAATCCATGCGCGCGTTCCAAAAGGTCGTACGACGCTGTTTCGCCATTTCGGACGGATGTTGCACCTTGCACCGTGGATGTTGCACCCTGTACATATCGATTATTCGGACGGTCATAACTTCTGGCTCGTTTAGAGTTGCAGGAGCCATAACCTGTCAAAATGAAGGCCTCAGTGAGTTCTACGGCTCTGACTGCTTTCAGCCGTCAATGAATTGTTTAATGCCCAAAAACGACTATCCGAATCTCAATCGGGTCTAGGAAGTTTTTTACCCTTCGTTTTTTCGACACGTGGATTTTTACGGTAAAACGGGATTACCGTGGCTGGTCTTCGATTTACCATCGCCGTAGAGTGGTGCGCCATGGTACCGTTCCGTTTCAAATCCATGCACGCATTTCAAAAAGTCGTACAACGCTGTTTCGCCATTTCGGACGAATGTTGCACCTTGCACCGTGGATGTTTCACCCTGCAGATATCGATTATTCGGACGGCCATAACTTCTGGCTCGTTTAGAGTTACGGGAGCCATAACCAGTCCAAACGAAGGCCTCGGTGAGTTCTACGGCTCTGATAGCTTTCACCCGTCAATGGATTGTATAATGCCCAAAAAAGACTATCCGAATCTCAACCGGGTCTCAAAAGTTTTTTACCCTTCATTTTTTCGACACGTGGATTTTTACGGTAAAACGGGATTACCATGGCTGGTCTTCGATTTACCATCGCTAAAGAGTGGTGCACCATTGTACCGTTTCATTTCAAATCCATGCACGCATTTCAAAAAGTCGTACGACGCTGTTTCGCCATTTCGGACGGATGTTGCACCTTGCACCGTGTATGTTGCACCCTGTAGATATCGATTATTCGGACGACCGTAACTTCTGGCTCGTTTAGAGATACGGGAGCCATAACTAGTCAAAACGAAGTCCTCTTTGAGTTCTATGGACCGCTTTTTAGCCGTCAATGGATTGTATGATGCCCAAAAAAGACTATCTGAATCTCAATCGGGTCTCGGAAGTTTTTTACCCTTCGTTTTTTCGACACGTGGATTTTTACGGTAAAACGGGATTACCGTGGCTAGTCTTCGATTTACCATCGCTGGAGAGTGGTGCACCATGGTACCGCTCCGTTTCAAATCCATGCACGTATTTCAAAAAGTCGTACGACACTGTTTCGCCATTTCGGATGAATGTTGCACCTTGCACGTGGATGTTGCACCCTGTAGATATCGATTATTCGGACGGCCACAACTTTTGGCTCGTTTAGAGTTAAGGGAGCCATAACAAGTCAAAACGAAGGCCTCAGTGAGTTCTACGGCTCTGACAGCTTTCAGCCGTTAATGGATTGTATAATGCCCAAAAAAGACTATCCGAATCTCAATCGGGTCTCGGAAGTTTTTTACCCTTCGTTTTTTCGACACGTGGATTTTTACGGTAAAACGGGATTACCGTGGCTGGTCTTCGATTTACCACCGCCGGAGAGTGGTGCACCATGGTACCGTTCCATTTCAAATCCATGCACGCATTTCAAAAAGTCGTACGACACTATTTCGCCATTTCGGACGGATGTTGCACCTTGCACCGTAGATGTTGCACCCTGTAGATATCGATTATTCGGACGACCATAACTTCTGGCTCGTTTAGAGTTACGGGAGCCATAACCTGTCAAAATGAAGGCCTCGGTGAGTTCTACGGCTCTGACAGCTTTCATCTGTCAATGGATTGTCTAATGCCCAAAAAAGACTATCTGAATCCCAATCGGGTCTAGGAAGTTTTTTACCCTTCGTTTTTTCGACACGTGGATTTTTACGGTAAAACGGGATTATCGTGGCTGATCTTCATTTACCATCGCTAGAGAGTGGTGCACCAAGGTACCATTCCGTTTCAAATCCATGCACGCATTTCAAAAAGTCGTACGACACTGTTTCGCCATTTCGGACGGATTTTGTACCTTGCACCGTGGATGTTGCACAATGCAGATATCGATTATTCGGACGGCCATAACTTCTGGCTCGTTTAGAGGTAAGGGAGCCATAACCAGTCAAAACGAAGACCTCGGTGATTTCTACAGCTCTGACCGCTTTCAGCCGTCAATGGATTGTACAATGCCCAAAAAAGACTATCCGAATCTCAATCGGGTCTCGGAAGTTTTTTACCCTTCGTTTTTTCGACAAGTGGATTTTTATGGTAAAACTGGATTACCGTGGCTGGTCTTCGATTTAACATCGCCGTAGAGTGGTGCACCATGGTATCGTTCTGTTTCAAATCCATGCGCGCGTTCCAAAAGGTCGTACGACGCTGTTTCGCCATTTCGGACGGATGTTGCACCTTGCACCGTGGATGTTGCACCCTGTACATATCGATTATTCGGACGGTCATAACTTCTGGCTCGTTTAGAGTTGCAGGAGCCATAACCTGTCAAAACGAAGGCCTCAGTGAGTTCTAAGGCTCTGACAGCTTTCAGCCGTCAATGAATTGTTTAATGCCCAAAACGACTATCCGAATCTCAATCGGGTATAGGAAGTTTTTTAGCCTTCGTTTTTTCGACACGTGGATTTTTACGGTAAAACGGGATTACCGTGGCTGGTCTTCGATTTACCATCGCTGGAGAGTGGGGCACCATGGTACTGTTCCGTTTCAAATCCATGCACGCATTTCAAAAAGTCGTACGACACTGTTTCGCCATTACGAACGGATGTTGCACCTTGCACCGTGGATGTTGCACCCTGTAGATATCGATCATTCGGACGGCCACAAATTCTGGCTCGTTTAGAGTTACGGGAGCCATAACCTGTCAAAACGAAGGCCTCAGAGAGTTCTACGGCTTTGAATGCCTTCAGCCGTCAATGGATTGTTTAATGCCCAAAAATGCCTATCCGAATCTCGATCGAGTCTAGGAAGTTTTTTACCCTTCGTTTTTTTGACACGTGGATTTTTACGGTAAAACGAGATTAACATGGCTGGTCTTTGCTTTACCTTCTCTGGAGAGTGGTGCCCCATGGTACCGTTCCGTTTCAAATCCTTGCACGCATTTCAAAAAATCGTACGACACTGTTTCGCCATTTCGGACGGATGTTGCATCTTGCACCGTGGATGTTGCACCCTGTAGATATCGATTATTCGTACGGCCATAATTTCTGGCTCGTTTAGAATTACGAGAGTCATAACCTGTCAATACGAAGGCCTCAGTGAGTTCTACGGCTCAGACAGCTTTCAGCCGTCAATGGATTGTTTAACGCCCAAAAAAGACTATCCGAATCACAATCGAGTCTAGGAAGTTTGTTACCCTTCGTTTTTTCGACACGTGGATTTTTATGGTAAAACGGGATTACCGTGGCTGGTCTTCGAATTACCATCACTGGAGAGTGGTGCACTATGGTACCGTTCCATTTCAAATCCATGCACGAATTTCAAAAAGTCGCACGACACTGTTTCGCCATTTTGGACGGACGTTGCACCTTGCACCGTGGATGTCTCACCATGTAGATATCGATTATTCGGACGGCCATAACTTCTAGCTCGTTTAGAGTTGAGAGAGCCATAACCAGTCAAAACGAAGGCCTCGGTGAGTTCTACGGCTCTGATATCTTTCAGTCGTCAATGGGTTGTATAATGCCCAAAAAAGACTATCCGAATCTCAATCGGGTCTAGGAAGTTTTTTACCCTTTGTTTTTTCGACACGTGGATTTTTACGGTAAAACGGGATTACCGTGGCTGGTCTTCGATTTACCATCGCTGGAGAGTGGTGCACTATGGTATTGTTCCGTTTCAAATCCATGCATGCATTTCAAAAAGTCGTACGACGTTGTTTCGCCATTTCGGACGGATGTTGCACCTTGCACCGTGGATGTTGCACACTGTAGATATCGATTATTCGGACGACCATAACTTCTGGCTCGTTTAGAGTTACGGGAGCCATAACCTGTCAAAACGAAGGCCTCAGTGAGTTCTACGGCTCTGAATGCTTTCCGCTGTCAATGGATTGTTTAATGCCAAAAAATTACTATCCGAATCTCAATCGGGTCTAGGAAGTTTTTTACCCTTCGTTTTTTCGACACATGGATTTTTACGGTAAAACGGGATTACCGTGGCTGGTCTTCGATTTACCATCGCTGGAGAGTGGTGCACAATGGTACCGTTCAGTTTCAAATCCATGCATGCATTTCAAAAATCCGTACGACACCGTTTATCCATTTCGGACGGATGTTGCACCTTGCACCGTGGATGTTGCACCACGTAGATATCGATTATTCGGACGGCCATAACTTTTGGCTCGTTTAGAGTTAAGGGAGCCATAACCAGTCAAAACGAAGGCCTCAGTGAGTTCTACGGCTCTGACCGCTTTCAGCCATCAATGGATTGTATAATGCCCAAAAAAGACTATCCGAATCTCAATCGGGTCTCGGAAGTTTTTTACCCTTCGTTTTTTCGACACATGGTTTTTTACGGTAAAACGGGACTACCGTGGCAGGTCTATGATTTACCATCGCTGGAGAGTGGTGCACCATGGCACCGTTCCATTTCAAATCAATGCGCGCATTTCAAAAAGTCGTACGATGATGTTTCGCCATTTGGGATGGATGTTGCACCTTGCACCGTGGATGTTGCACCTTGTAGATATCGATTATTCAGACGACCATAACTTCTGGCTCGTTTAGAGTTAAGGGAAGGCATAACCTGTCAAAACGAAGGCCTCAGTGAGTTCTACGGCTTTGACAGCTTTGAGCCGTCAATGGATTGTTAAATTCCCAAAAAAGACTATCCGAATCTCAATCGGGTCTAGGAAGTTTTTTACCCTTCGTTTTTTCGACACGTGGATTTTTACGGTAAAACGGGATTACCGTGGCTGGTCTTCGATTTACCATCGCTGGAGAGTGGTGCACCATGGTACTGTTCCATTTAAAATCCATGTACGCATTTCAAAAAGTCTTACGACACTGTTTCGCCATTTCGGACGGATGTTGCACCTTGCGCCGTGGATGTTGCACCCTGTAGATATCGATTATTCTAACGGCCATAACTTCTGGCTCGTTTGGAGTTACGGGAGCCATAACCTGTCAAAATTAAGGACTCAGTGAGTTCTACGGCTCTGAATTCTTTCAACCGTCAATGGATTATTTAATGTCCAAAAATGACTATCCGAATCTCATTCGGGTCTAGGAAGTTTTTTACCCTTCGTTTGTTCGACACGTGGATTTTTACGGTAAAATGGGATTACCGTGGCTGGTCTTCGATTTACCATCCCTGGAGAGTGGTGCACCATGGTACCGTTCCATTTCAAATCCATGCACGCATTTCAAAAAGTCGTACGACACTGTTCGCCATTTCGGACGGATGTTGCACCTTGCACCGTGGATATTGCACCATGTAGATATCGATTATTCGGACGGCCATAACTTCTGGCTCGTTTAGAGTTAAGGGAGCCATAATCAGTCAAAACGAAGGCCTTAGTGAGTTCTACGGCTCTGACAGATTTCAGCCATCAATGGATTGTATAATGCCCAAAAAAGACTATCCGAATCTCAATCGGGTCTCGGAAGTTTTTTACCCTTCGTTTTTACGACACGTGGATTTTTACGATAAAACTGGATTACCGTGGCTGGTCTTCGATTTACCATCGCTGGAGAGTGGTTCCCTATGGTACCATTCCATTTCAAATCAATGCACGCATTTCAAAATGTCGTACGACAATGTTTCTCCATTTCGGACGGATGTTGCACCTTGCACCATGGATATCGCACCCTGTAGATATCGATTATTCGGATGGCCATAACTTCTGGCTCGTTTAGAGTTACGGGAGCCATAACCTGTCAAAACGAAGACCTCAGTGAGTTCTACGGCTCTGACAGCTTTCAGCCATCAATGGATTGTATAATGCCCAAAAAAGACTATCCGAATCTCAATCGGGTCTCGAAAGTTTTTTACCCTTCGTTTTTTCGACATGTGGATTTTTATGGTAAAACGAGATTACTGTGCCTGGTCTTCGATTTACCATCACTGGAGAGCGGTGCACCATGGTACTGTTTCGTTTCAAATCCATGCACGCATTTCAAAAAGTCGTACGATGCTGTTTCGCCATTTCGGACGGATGTTGCACCTTGCACCGTGTATGTTGCACCCTGTAGATATCGATTATTCGGACGGCCATAACTTCTGGCTCGTTTAGAGTAAAGAGAGCCATAACCAGTCAAAACGAAGGCCTCGGTGAGTTCTACGGCTCTGATAGCTTTCAGCCGTCAATGGGTTGTATAATGCCCAAAAAAGACGATCCGAAACTCAATCGGGTCTCGGAAGTTTTTTACCCTTCGTTTTTTCGACACGTGGATTTTTATGGTAAAAAGGGATTACCGTGGCTGGTCTTCGATTTACCATCGCTGGAGAGTGGTGCACCATGGTACCGTTCCGTTTCAAATCCATGCACGCATTTCAAGAAGTCGTACGACGCTGTTTCGCCACTTCGGACGGATGTTGCACCTTGCACCGTGTATGTTGCACCCTGTAGATATCGATTATTCGGACGGCAATAACTTCTGGCTCGTTTAGATTTAAGGGAGCCATAACCAGTCAAAACAAAGCCCTCAGTGAGTTCTACGGCTCCGACAGCTTTCAGCCGTCAATGGATTGTTTAATGCCCAAAAAAGACTATCGGAATCTCAATCGGGTCTCGGAAGTTTTTTATCCTTCGTTTTTTCGACACGTGGATTTTACGGTAAAACGGGATTACCGTGGCTGGTCTTCGATTTACCATCGCTGGAGAATGGTGTACCATGGTACCGTTCCGTTTCAAATCCATGCATGCATTTCAATAAGTCGTACGACATTGTTTCGCCATTTCGGACGGATGTTGCACCTTGCACCGTGGATGTTGCACCCTGTAGATATCGAATATCTGTCAAAACGAAGGCCTCAGCGAGTTCTACGGCTCTGAAAGCTTTCAGCCCTCAATGGATTGTTTAATGCCCAAAAAAGAGTATCCGAATCTCAATCGGGTCTAGGAAGTTTTTTACACTTCGTTTTTTCGACACGTGGATTTTTACGGTAAAACGGGATTACCGTGGCTGGTTTTCGATTTACCATTGCTGGAGAGTGGTGCACCACGGTATCATTCCATTTCAAATCCATGCATGCATTTCAAAAAGTTGTACGACACTGTTTCACCATTTCGAACGGATGTTGCACCTTGCACCGTGGATGTTCCACACTGTAGATATCGATTATTCGGACGGCCATAACTTCTGGCTCGTTTAGAGTTACGGGAGCCATAACCTATCAAAACGAAGGCCTCAGTGAGTTCTACGGCTTTGAATGCTTTCAGCTGTCAATGGATTGTTTAATGCCCAAAAATGACTATCCGAATCTCAATCGGGTCTAGGAAGTTTTTTATCCTTCGTTTTTTCGACACGTGGATTTTTACGGTAAAACGGGATTACCGTGGCTGGTCTTCGATTTACCATCGCTGTAGAGTGGTGCGCCATGGTACCGTTCCGTTTCAAATCCATGCACGCATTTCAAAAAGTCGTACAACGCTGTTTCGCCATTTCGGACGGATGTTGCACCTTGCACCGTGGATGTTTCACCCTGCAGATATCGATTATTCGGACGGCCATAACTTCTGGCTCGTTTAGAGTTACGGGAGCCATAACCAGTCCAAACGAAGGCCTCGGTGAGTTCTACGGCTCTGACAGCTTTCACCCGTCAATGGATTGTATAATGCCCAAAAAAGACTATCCGAATCTCAATCGGGTCTCAAAAGTTTTTTACCCTTCGTTTTTTCGACACGTGGATTTTTACGGTAAAACGGGATTACCGTGGCTGGTCTTCGATTTACCATCGCTAAAGAGTGGTGCACCATTGTACCGTTTCATTTCAAATCCATGCACGCATTTCAAAAAGTCGTACGACGCTGTTTCGCCATTTCGGACGGATGTTGCACCTTGCACCGTGTATGTTGCACCATGTAGATATCGATTATTCGGACGACCGTAACTTCTGGCTCGTTTAGAGTTACGGGAGCCATAACTAGTCAAAACGAAGTCCTCATTGAGTTCTATGGACCGCTTTTTAGCCGTCAATGGATTGTATGATGCCCAAAAAAGACTATCTGAATCTCAATCAGGTCTCGGAAGTTTTTTACCCGTCGTTTTTTCGACACGTGGATTTTTACGGTAAAACGGGATTACCGTGGCTAGTCTTCGATTTACCATCGCTGGAGAGTCACCATGGTACCGCTCCGTTTCAAATCCATGCACGTATTTCAAAAAGTCGTACGACGCTGTTTCGCCATTTCGGACGGATGTTGCACCTTGCACGTGGATGTTGCACCCTGTAGATATCGATTATTCGGACGGCCACAACTTCTGGCGCGTTTAGAGTTAAGGGAGCCATAACAAGTCAAAACGAAGGCCTCAGTGAGTTCTACGGCTCTGACCGCTTTCAGCCGTTAATGGATTGTATAATGCCCAAAAAAGACTATCCGAATCTCAATCGGGTCTCGGAAGTTTTTTACCCTTCGTTTTTTTGACACGTGGATTTTTACGGTAAAACGGGATTACCGTGGCTGGTCTTCGATTTACAACCGCCGGAGAGTGGTGCACCATGGTACCGTTCCATTTCAAATCCATGCATGCATTTCAAAAAGTCGTACGACACTATTTCGCCATTTCGGACGGATGTTGCACCTTGCACCGTGGATGTTGCACCCTATAGATATCGATTATTCGGACGACCATAACTTCTGGCTCGTTTAGAGTTACGGGAGCCATAATCTGTTAAAATGAAGGACTCGGTGTGTTCTACGGCTCTGACAGCTTTCATCCGTCAATGGATTGTCTAATGCCCAAAAAAGACTATCTGAATCTCAATCGGGTCTAGGAAGTTTTTTACCCTTCGTTTTTTCGACACGTGGATTTTTACGGTAAAACGGGATTACCGTGGATGGTCTTCGAATTACCATCGCTGGAGAGTGGTGCACCATGGTACCGTTCTGTTTCAAATCCATGCACGCATTTCAAAAAGTCGTACGACACTGTTCGCTATTTCGGACGGATGTTGCACCTTGCACCGTGGATGTTGCACCATGTAGATATCGATTATTCGAACGGCCATAACTTCTGGCTCGTTTAGAGTTAAGGGAGCCATAATCAGTCAAAATGAAGGCCTTAGTGAGTTCTACGGCTCTGACAACTTCAGTCGTCAGTGGATTGTATAATGCCCAAAAAAGACTATCCGAATCTCAATCGGGTCTTGGATGTTTTTTACCCTTCGTTTTTTCGACACATGGATTTTTACGGTAAAACTGGATTACCGTGGCTGGTCTTCGATTTACCATCGCTGGAGAGTGGTTCCCTATGGCACCGTTCCGTTTCAAATCTATGCACGCATTTCAAAAAGTCGTACGACACTGTTTCTCCATTTCGGACGGATGTTGCACCTTGCACCATGGATGTTGCACCCTGTAGATATCGCTTATTCGGACGGCCATAACTTCTGGCTCGTTTAGAGTTACGGGAGCTATAACCAGTCAAAACAAAGACCTCAGTGAGTTCTACAGCTCTGACAGCTTTCAGCCGTCAATGGATTTTATAATGCCCAAAATAGACTATCCGAATCTCAATAGGGTCTCGGAAGTTTTTTACCCTTCGTTTTTTCGACACGTGGATTTTTATGGTAAAACGGGATTACCGTGGATGGTCTTCGATTAACCATCGCTGGAGAGTGGTGCACCGAGGTACCGTTTCGTTTCAAATCCATGCACGCAATTAAAAAAGTCGTACGACGCTGTTTTGCCATTTCGGACGGATGTTGCACCTTGCACCGTGTATGTTGCACCTTTTAGATACTGATTATTCAGACGACCATAACTTCTGGCTCGTTTAGAGTTACGGGAGCCATAACCAGTCAATAAGAAGGCCTTAGTGAGTTCTACGGCTCTGACAGCTTTCAGCCGTCAATGGATTGCATAATGCCCAAAAAGGACGATCTGAATCTCAATCGGGGCTCGGTAGTTTTTTACCCTTCGTTTTTTCGACACGTGGATTTTTACGGTAAAACGGGATTACCGTGGCTGGTCTTCGATTTACCATCGCTGGAGAGTGGTGCACCATGGTACCGTTCCGTTTCAAATCCATGCACGCATTTCAAGAAGTCGTACGACGCTGTTTCGCCGCTTCGGACGGATGTTGCACCTTGCACCGTGGATGTTGCACCCTGTAGATATCGATTATTCGGACGGCCATAACTTCTGGCTCATTTAGAGTTAAGGAGCCATTACTAGTCAAAACGAAGGCCTCAGTGAGTTCTACGGCTCTGACGGCTTTCAGTCGTCAATAGATTGTATAATGCCCAAAAAAGACTATCCGAATCTCAATCGGTTCTCGGAAGTTTTTTAAACTTCGTTTTTTCGACACGTGGATTTTTACGGTAAAACGGGATTACCGTGGCTGGTCTTTGCTTTACCATCGCTAGAGAGTGGTGCACCATGGTACCGTTCCGTTTCAAATCCATGCACGCATTTCAAAAAGTTGTACGACGGTGTTTCGCCATTTCGGACGGATGTTGCACCTTGCACCATGGATGTTGCACCCTGTAGATATCGATTATTCGGACGGCCATAACTTCTGGCTCGTTTAGATTTATGCGAGTCATAACCTGTCAAAACGAAGGCCTCAGTGAGTTCTATGGCTCTGATAGCTTTCAGCCGTCAATGGATTGTTTAATGCCCAAAAAAGACTATTCGAATCTCAATCGGGTCTAGGAAGTTTTTTACCCTTCGTTTTTCCGACACGGGGATTTTTAAGGTAAAACGGGATTACCGTGGCTGGTCTTCGATTTACCATCGCAAGAGAGTGGTGCACAATGGTACCGTTCCGTTTCAAATCCATGCACGCATTTCAAAAAGTCGTACGACACCGTTTCGCCATTTCGGACGGATGTTGCACCTTGCACCATGGATGTTGCACCATGTAGATATCGATTATTCGGACGGTCATAACTTCTGCCTCGTTTAGATTTAAGGGAGCCATAACCAGTAAAAACGAAGGCCTTAGTGAGTTCTACGGCTCTGACAGCTTTTAGCCGTCAATGGGTCGTATAATACCCGAAAAAGACTATCCGAATCTCAATCGGGTCTCGGAAGTTTTTTACCCTTCGTTTTTTCGACACGTGGATTTTTACGGTAAAATGGGATTACCGTGGCTGGTCTTCGATTTACCATCGCTAGAGAGTGGTGCACCATGGTACTGTTCCGTTTCAAATCCATGCACGCATTTCAAAAAGTCGTACGACACTGTTTCGCCATTTCGTACGGATGTTGCACCTTGCGCCGTGGATGTTGCACCCTGTAGATATCGATTATTCGGACGGCCATAACTTCTGGCTCGTTTATAGTTACGGGAGCCATAACCAGTCAAAATGAAGGCCTTGGTGAGTTCTACGGCTCTGAATGCTTTCAGCCGTCAATGGATTGTTTAATGCCCAAAAATGACTATCTGAATCTCAATCGGGTCTAGGAAGTTTTTTACCCTTCGTTTTTTCGACACGTGGATTTTTACGGTAAAACGGGATTACCATGGCCGGTCTTCAATTTACCATCGCTGGAGAGTGGTGCACCATGGTACCGTTCCGTTTCAAATCCATTCACGCATTTCAAAAAGTCGTACGATACTTTTTCGCCATTTCGGACGGATGTTGCACCCTGTAGATATCGATTATTCGGACGGCCATAACTTCTGGCTCGTTTAGAATTACGGGAGCCATAACCAGTCAAAACGAAGGCCTCAGTGAGTTCTACGGCTCTGATAGCTTTCATCCGTCAATGGATTGTATAATGCCCAAAAACGACTATCCGAATCTCAATCGGGTCTCGGAAGTTTTTTACCCTTCGTTTTTTCGACACGTGGATTTTTACGGTAAAACGGGATTACCGTGGCTGGTCTTCGATTTACCATCGCTAAAGAGTGGTGCACCATTGTACCATTTCATTTCAAATCCATGCACGCATTTCAAAAAGTCGTACGACGCTGTTTCGCCATTTCGGACGGATGTTGCACCTTGCACCGTGTATGTTGCACCATGTAGATATCGATTATTCGGACGACCGTAACTTCTGGCTCGTTTAGAGTTACGGGAGCCATAACTAGTCAAAACGAAGTCCTCATTGAGTTCTATGGACCGCTTTTTAGCCGTCAATGGATTGTATGGTGCCCAAAAAAGACTATCTGAATCTCAATCAGGTCTCGGAAGTTTTTTACCCTTCGTTTTTTCGACACGTGGATTTTTACGGTAAAACGGGATTACCGTGGCTAGTCTTCGATTTACCATCGCTGGAGAGTAGTGCACCATGGTACCGCTCCGTTTCAAATCCATGCACATATTTCAAAAAGTCGTACGACGCTGTTTCGCCATTTCGGACGGATGTTGCACCTTGCACGTGGATGTTGCACCCTGTAGATATCGATTATTCGGACGGCCACAACTTCTGGCTCGTTTAGAGTTAAGGGAGCCATAACAAGTCAAAACGAAGGCCTCAGTGAGTTCTACGGCTCTGACCGCTTTCAGCCGTTAATGGATTGTATAATTCCCAAAAAAGACTATCCGAATCTCAATCGGGTCTCGGAAGTTTTTTACCCTTCGTTTTTTTGACACGTGGATTTTTACGGTAAAATGGGATTACCGTGGCTGGTCTTCGATTTACAACCACCGGAGAGTGGTGCACCATGGTACCGTTCCATTTCAAATCCATGCACGCATTTCAAAAAGTCGTACGACACAATTTCGCCATTTCGGACGGATGTTGCACCTTGCACCGTGGATGTTGCACCCTGTAGATATCGATTATTCGGACGACCATAACTTCTGGCTCGTTTAGAGTTAAGGGAGCCATAACCTGTTAAAATGAAGGACTCGGTGTGTTCTATGGCTCTGACAGCTTTCATCCGTCAATGGATTGTCTAATGCCCTAAAAAGACTATCTGTATCTCAATCGGGTCTAGGAAGTTTTTTACCCTTCGTTTTTTCGACACGTGGATTTTTATGGTAAAACGGGATTACCGTGGATGGTCTTCGAATTACCATCGCTGGAGAGTGGTGCACCATGGTACCGTTCTGTTTCAAATCCATGCACGCATTTCAAAAAGTCGTACGACACTGTTCGCCATTTCGGACGGATGTTGCACCTTGCACCGTGGATGTTGCACCATATAGATATCGATTATTCGAACGGCCATAACTTCTGGCTCGTTTAGAGTTAAGGGAGCCATAATCAGTCAAAATGAAGGCCTTAGTGAGTTCTACGGCTCTGACAACTTCAGTCGTCAGTGGATTGTATAATGCCCAAAAAAGACTATCCGAATCTCAATCGGGTCTTGGATGTTTTTTACCCTACGTTTTTTCGACACATGGATTTTTACGGTAAAACTGGATTACCGTGGCTGGTCTTCGATTTACAATCGCTGGAGAGTGGTTCCAAATGGTACCGTTCCGTTTCAAATCTATGCACGCATTTCAAAAAGTCGTACGACACTGTTTCTCCGTTTCGGACGGATGTTGCACCTTGCACCATGGATGTTGCACCCTGTAGATATCGCTTATTCGGACGGCCATAACTTCTGGCTCGTTTAGAGTTACGGGAGCCATAACCAGTCAAAACAAAGACCTCAGTGAGTTCTACAGCTCTGACAGCTTTCAGCCGTCAATGGATTTTATAATGCCCAAAATAGACTATCCGAATCTCAATAGGGTCTCGAAAGTTTTTTACCCTTCGTTTTTTCGACACGTGGATTTTTATGGTAAAACGGGATTACCGTGGATGGTCTTCGATTAACCATTGCTGGAGAGTGGTGCACCGAGGTACCTTTTCGTTTCAAATCCATGCACGCAATTAAAAAAGTCGTACGACGCTGTTTTGCCATTTCGGACGGATGTTGCACCTTGCACCGTGTATGTTGCACCTTGTAGATACTGATTATTCAGACGACCATAACTTCTGGCTCGTTTAGAGTTACGGGAGCCATAACCAGTCAATACGAAGGCCTTAGTGAGTTCTACGGCTCTGACAGCTTTCAGCCGTCAATGGATTGCATAATGCCCAAAAAGGACGATCTGAATCTCAATCGGGGCTCGGTAGTTTTTTACCCTTCGTTTTTTCGACACGTGGATTTTTACGGTAAAACGGGATTACCGTGGCTGGTCTTCGATTTACCATCGCTGGAGAGTGGTGCACCATGGCACCGTTCCGTTTCAAATCCATGCACGCATTTCAAGAAGTCGTACGACGCTGTTTCGCTACTTCGGACGGATGTTGCACCTTGCACCGTGGATGTTGCACCCTGTAGATATCGATTATTCGGACGGCCATAACTTCTGGCTCATTTAGAGTTAAGGAGCCATTACTAGTCAAAACGAAGGCCTCAGTGAGTTCTACGGCTCTGACGGCTTTCAGTCGTCAATGGATTGTATAATGCCCAAAAAAGACTATCCGAATCTCAATCGGGTCTCGGAAGTTTTTTAAACTTCATTTTTTCGACACGTGGATTTTTACGGTAAAACGGGATTACCGTGGCTGGTCTTTGCTTTACCATCGCTAGAGAGTGGTGCACCATGGTACCGTTCCGTTTCAAATCCATGCACGCATTTCAAAAAGTTGTACGACGGTGTTTCGCCATTTCGGACGGATGTTGCACCTTGCACCATGGATGTTGCACCCTGTAGATATCGATTATTCGGACGGCCATAACTTCTGGCTCGTTTAGATTTATGCGAGTCATAACCTGTCAAAACGAAGGCCTCAGTGAGTTCTATGGCTCTGATAGCTTTCCGCCGTCAATGGATTGTTTAATGCCCAAAAAAGACTATTCGAATCTCAATCGGGTCTAGGAAGTTTTTTACCCTTCGTTTTTCCGACACGGGGATTTTTACGGTAAAACGGGATTGCCGTGGCTGGTCTTCGATTTACCATCGCAGGAGAGTGGTGCACCATGGTACCGTTCCGTTTCAAATCCATGCACGCATTTCAAAAAGTCGTACGACACCGTTTCGCCATTTCGTACGGATGTTGCACCTTGCACCGTGGATGTTGCACCATGTAGATATCGATTATTCGGACGGCCATAACTTCTGCCTCGTTTAGATTTAAGGGAGCCATAACCAGTAAAAACGAAGGCCTTAGTGAGTTCTACGGCTCTGACAGCTTTTAGCCGTCAATGGGTCGTATAATACCCGAAAAAGACTATCCGAATCTCAATCGGGTCTCGGAAGTTTTTTACCCTTCGTTTTTTCGACACGTGGATTTTTACGGTAAAATGGGATTACCGTGGCTGGTCTTCGATTTACCATCGCTAGAGAGTGGTGCACCATGGTACTGTTCCGTTTCAAATCCATGCACGCATTTCAAAAAGTCGTACGACACTGTTTCGCCATTTCGTACGGATGTTGCACCTTGCGCCGTGGATGTTGCACGCTGTAGATATCGATTATTCGGACGGCCATAACTTCTGGCTCGTTTAGAGTTACGGGAGCCATAACCAGTCAAAATGAAGGCCTTGGTGAGTTCTACGGCTCTGAATGCTTTCAGCCGTCAATGGATTGTTTAATGCCCAAAAATGACTATCTGAATCTCAATCGGGTCTAGGAAGTTTTTTACCCTTCGTTTTTTCGACACGTGGATTTTTACGGTAAAACGGGATTACCATGGCCGGTCTTCGATTTACCATCGCTGGAGAGTGGTGCACCATGGTACCGTTCCGTTTCAAATCCATTCACGCATTTCAAAAAGTCGTACGATACTGTTTCGCCATTTCGGACGGATGTTGCACCCTGTAGATATCGATTATTCGGACGGCCATAACTTCTGGCTCGTTTAGAATTACGGGAGCCATAACCAGTCAAAACGAAGGCCTCAGTGAGTTCTACGGCTCTGACCGCTTTCAGCCGTCAATGGATTGTACAATTCCCAAAAAAGACTATTCGAATCTCAATCGGGTCTCGGATGTTTTTTACCCTTTGTTTTTTCGACACGATGGTTTTTAATCCAAAACGGGATTACCGTTTTGGATTAAAAACCATCCGTGCATTTCAAAAAGTCATACGACACTGTTTCTCCATTTCGAACGGATATTGCACCTTGCACCGTGGATGTTGCACCCTGTAGATATCGATTATTCGTACGGTCATAACTTCTGGCTCGTTTAGAGTTACGGGAGCCATAACCTGTCAAAACGAAGGCCTCAGTGAGTTCTACGGATCTGACAGCTTTCAGCCGTCAATGAATTGTTTAATGCCCAATAAAGACTATCCGAATCTCAATCGGGTCTAGGAAGTTTTTTACCCTTCGTTTTTTCGACACGTGGATTTTTACGGTAAAACGGGATTACCGTGGCTGTTCTTCGATTTACCATCGCTGGAGAGTGGTGCACCAAGGTACTGTTCCGTTTCAAATCCATGCTCGCATTTCAAAAAGTCGTACGACGCTGTTTCGCCATTTCGGCCGGATGTTGCATCTTGCACCGTGGATGTTGCACCCTATAGATATCGATTATTCGGACGGCCATAACTTCTGGCTCGTTTAGAGTTACGAGGGCCATAACCTGTAAAAACGAAGGCCTCGGTGAGTTCTACGGCTGTGACAGCGTTCAACCATCAATGGATTGTATAATGCCTAAAAAAGACTATCCGAATCTCAATCGGGTCTTGGAAGTTTTTTACCCTTTGTTTTTTGGACATGTGGTTTTTTACGGTAAAACGGGATTACCGTGGCTGGTCTTCGATTTACCATCGTGGAGAGTGGTGCACCATGGTTCCATTCCATTTCAAATCCATGCGCGCATTTCAAAAAGTCGTACGACGCTGTTTCGCCATTCCGGACGGATGTTGCACCTTGCACCGTGGATGTTGCACCCTGTAGATATCGATTATTCGGACGGCCATAACTTCTGGCTCGTTTAGAGTTACGGGAGCCATAACCTATCAAAACAAAGGCCTCAGTGAGTTCTACGGCTCTGACAGCTTTGAGCCGTCAATAGATTGTTTAATGCCCAAAAAAGACTATCCGAATCTCAATCGGGTCTAGGAAGTTTTTTATCCTTCGTTTTTTCGACACGTGGATTTTTACGGCAAAACGGGATTACCGTGGCTGGTCTTCGATTTACCATCGCTGGAGAGTGGTGCACCATGGTACTTGTTATCCCGCTTTTCGGCAAAGCCGCGATACCAAAAGATCGATCGAAAACGAAGGACAGTTTGCCTCAGAGGTTGATCGTACTTCCTTTCGCCATGGATATCACTGAATTTTATCCGAGTCCAGATTGAGCTACAATTGATAGGACACTGCAAGAAAGACCACAGGAGTCAGCATTTCAAATTTCAAGTCAATCCGAGTTCGCATGCTCAAGCTATGATCGGTTCAACTTGGAGGGAACATGTTGGTTTCGAACCCACCATGATGGGCGTCTTCGAACCCATCATCATGCACCACTCGAGACCATCACCTTCGAACCGAAGGACATCGAACCCATCGGTTTCGAAACCATCAAAGCGCCTCACCTTCGACGCCATTACCTTCGACTCCATCGTGTTCGAATCCATGTGCCTCGTATCCATGGAGGGGTTGCAGAGCTCATGTGCATCCAAGGAACACAAGTTCGAACCCATCACAAAAGCCATGCTTCGAACCCATCACAGAGGCCTTCTTCGAACCCATCTGTGATACCATTTTGAACCCATCCTGTGTAACTTCGTTCGAACCCACTGGGTCAACCAACCACGATGACGTGTCTTCCATCGGTTCGAATGCGCCGAGATACATGGAGTCGAAGCGGTCAACACGGAGTGAAGTCCGGATCGATTCGAAGTTTGCGCTCCATGTCACCACGAAGCCGCGTGCCATGATGGATTCGAAACCATCGTTTCGAATACATGGGTTCGAACCAGACAGTTATGCCAAAAACCCAATTTCGAATCCATCATATCTCCTAACCTATTGATCCAAATGCCACGAAATTTTCACTGAAGCTTGCGTCCATGTTGAAGAATGTCCACGCCAAATTTCACCTCGATTGGATGAATTCTTGATCGGTTCGAATGGAGTTCGAACCGATGCCAAAGTGGGCCCAAACTTTCTAAGACCGTGCGTGTGGGCCCCCTCATGTGCCAGACGTGGTCTCCCGAGTTTTCAGCGAGATATCAGCAGCCTACGCCTATGAATAGAGCCCCAGGGCCAATAGAAAAGGGACTTTGGGATTCTGAGACGCCCAAACTCTGCCGGATCAAGATCTCCATCAACCTATATCATAACTTGATTGTTGATTTCGAATTTCCAGTTGTAACTTGCTGTTGATCGCTGTAACAACTTGTAATCATTGAAAGAGAATCAATAAAATATCAAAAGACTTCACAGTGGACGTAGGCAACACGCCGAACCACTATAAATCGATTGTCTACGCATTTTCTTTACTGTTGATTGGAGTTTTTGTTAGATAATATCTGTTTTGAACTTGCATTCTTGACTATTATCTCTTCAACGACTCCCGAAGAGTGTTGTGCCCAATTTTGACGCAAACACTTTGGTGCTTTCACGGAGAATTGAACTCACGTTTTCTCCTGCTCGTTGGATCTGTCATCGATACTGGATTGAATAAATCTAAGAGAGAGATCCAGATCGTTAAATCCAACTTCCTTCCCTTCTATTCAGATTTGCACAAAGTCTAGGAAAGGAACTCAATTCTAAAGATGGTTAGCACGAGAACCACCTCGAACGCCGTCGATCAAGAAGGACAGGATAGACATAATCCTGCCCCTCTACCTCCACCTAATCAAGATGCCGCTGGGCACTCAGAACCGTCGGGTCCAGTTACCCGACAAGAATTGCAGTTGTTACTTCAAGAGCTGACCCAGAGTCGGCGACAACTAGAAGAACAGCTACGCGCTAACGCTAAGCTAATCAACAAGCTGGATCGCTAAAAACGAAAAAGATCCATGAGAGATCGTGCTTCTCGCTCTTCCAGCGAAAGTTCTTCATCTTCTGATTATCATAACCGACCTCCACGACCCCGGTTAGATGGGAGTCGTATGCCACCCGCTGGAAACCAACCAACATTGACCGTTGGACAAATACGAGTGGGTCCGTCGGCCAGCTTCCAAACCGGACCCTCCTCCCGAGGAGGCGCCGTTCCTCATCACGCCGTAGAATACCGCACCACTAGCGTTGCGGCTGAACCAGGGGTCGACGCTCAAGACCAGTCGGACCTAGCCGTCGCCATAGCGGCCATACTCCTGAACCGTACGTCCCAGAGGACTATGAGCCGAGAAGGCAAGATGTGAACCGTCAACGATATCCGGTTCAAACCCGAAGTACGGAACGTGACCATACTCCGGCGCAAATGCCGGATCTTTCAACTATGATACGTCAGATGATCCGTGAGAGTCAGGGATTCACAAACGACGATTGGGGAGTTTCCCGAAGTCACACTCCCTTTACGGACGACATACTTAATGCTGAACCCCCACGGCGATTCCGAATGCCAACTCTGCCCATGTATGAGGGAAACTCCGATCCCAATCAGCATATTCTAAAATATGAATGGTCGATGACTGCTGCCAGAGCCGACGACGCTGTGAGATGTCGTAGTTTCCCCATATCCTTGTGGGGCATCCCCACCATGTGGTTCACCCGATTGCCTCCTCGATCCATCTCCTCATTCGACTAGCTGGCCACAAAATTCGTTGAGCAATTCCGCATGCACGTCGCAAGGCCGAAAGATGTCGACACTCTATCTAGTGTCACACAAGCTCCCAGAGAGACACTCAGACACTACTTAGAAAGATTCCACACTGCATGTGCAGAGATTAGTAATCCAAACGATAACTCCATCCTTATGGCGTTAACTAAGGGGATCGACCCCGATTCTGAATTTGGCAATTGGCTAGCTGGGAAACCACCTGCGTCATTGGACCGTTTCCATGCCAAAGCAGCTCAATTCTTGAGACGGGAAGACGCGAAACAGTCTAGGAAGCAAATTTACGCAGGGCGAAATGCGGGAGGAACTCAAAGCAATGTTGCAATAAAATAGTCCGGCGAGAACTCCGGAAACGTTCAGTTGAACATTAAAAATAAACAAGCTCGGCAAAGAGAGAGCATGAATCTACTTAAAAAACAAGATCAAAATCGCGGTCCGCAACGCAAAAATCCGAAGTTCGACAGTTATACTCCTTTGAATATTTCACTGGAGGACTTGTATTTGCGGACCCGTAACGCGATTCAATATGAAAAACCTGCTCCAAGACCGTCGTCGGAGAGACAAATCCAGACGGGAAAATTTTGCAGGTTCCATGAAGGCTACGGGCACGATACGAACGAGTGTCGTCACTTACAGGATCGTGTTGAAAAACTGGTCAGGGAAGGGAAGCTGGAACAGTTTATGCGGACACCGCAGCCCAGAGATGCGGGCCCATCCAATCCAATCAATGAACCCAATCGACCGAGGCAGGAGGACTCGACTTGTCCCCGTGGGAGATTGGTGATAAATGCCATCAGTGGCGGGCCTACTCATTCAGAAGCCTGGAACGACGAAGGACCTCGTCACTGTCACACATGACAGGCTCCTTCAATCCATGAATACTTTACAATTTCTTTTACGTTCTGAATTTTGAATTTGTAATAAGGCACTGACTTTGCCACATTTTCTCATTTCAGCAAATAAAATGCTATCTCTTCAAGCTAAAGCTGTGATTCACCGAATACAACATCCAACAATCACGACACACGAAGAGCTAAGTTCCATCGAACAATGGAATTTATTCAAATAGCAAGTGACTGCGTTACAACCGGCCACTCACTAAGTGAAACCCCAGCTCGGGGGCAAGCCAACACATCTAAGGCTGAACTGGACCAACACACGACAACCCATTTCAATAATTCGTTCCCAGAGTGCGAACGGACTCCAAATTCCCGGAGCGCGAATTGGAGTATAAACATTTAACAATTCGTTCCCGGAGTGCGAACGGACTCCAACTTCCCACAGCGCGAATTGGAGTATAAACATTCAATAATTCGTTCCCAGAGTGCGAACGGACTCCAAATTCCCGGAGCGCGAATTGGAGTATAAACATTTAACAATTCGTTCCCGGAGTGCGAACGGACTCCAACTTCCCACAGCGCGAATTGGAGTATAAACATTCAATAATTCGTTCCCAGAGTGCGAACGGGCTCCAAATTCCCGGAGCGCGAATTGGAGTATAAACATTTAACAATTCGTTCCCGGAGTGCGAACGGACTCCAACTTCCCACAGCGCGAATTGGAGTATAAACATTCAATAATTAATTCCCAGAGTGCGAACGGACTCCAAATTCCCGGAGCGCAAATTGGAGTATAAACATTCAATAATTCGTTCCCAGAGTGCGAACGGACTCCAAATTCCCGGAGCGCGAATTGGAGTATAAACATTTAACAATTCGTTCCCGGAGTGCGAATGGACTCTAACTTCCCACAGCGCGAATTAGAGTATAAACATTCAATAATTCATTCCCAGAGTGCGAACGGACTCCAAATTCCCGGAGCGCGAATTGGAGTATAAACATTTAACAATTCGTTCCCGGAGTGCGAACCGAAGTATCAATGCCAACTCCATGATCCCCAAAACATGAATTGGGGTATAGACATAAGTTGCGGGTTCCCGGAGCGCGAACCGAAGCATCCATGCAAACTCCAGATTCCCGAAGTGCGAGTTGGAGTATAAACGTCAATTCCGGGTTCCCGAAGTACGAACCCAAACATACAAGTTTTATCCAAGTTCCCGGCGTGTGAATTGGAGCATAAACACCAAGTCAAAGTTCCCGTAGGCGAACTAAAGTGTTAATACTAACTCCGAGTTAGTACAGTGCAAGTTGGAATGTGAACATCATTCCCAAGTTCCCGGAGCGCGAACCACGTTACAAGCATCAATAACTCTCGAATTCCTGGAATGCAAACCGAGTTATCGATCTCAAATTATTCTAAGTCCCCGGAATGCGGACGTGTGCTCAAGACTTGCAACAAGTGCGATCAACCGCCAAAAATACAAATGCTGTTCCCCAAAACTGGAGGGCACGAAAGCTAAATATTAATCACTAGCCGAAGTGATACAACGTCCGAAGCTCAACTCATTCATCAATCGCAACCTATGACCAAGATTTTCAGGCTTGGCGAATGAGACGAACTCTACTTAAACGGTAACAACGCCACAAGTATACCGAACTGAAAACAAGACACTGCAAGTACTTAAGCACAAATAAAACCAGAGTTGAAACAAAGAAATAAAATTTTATTTCAACTAACTTAAAACAAGGACTTACACGCAGATAAGTTCTTCCAAAAAAGAATGCATACTAGCAGGGGCCGAACCTGCATCTATACACGACCTATTGACAAAAAACGAAGACAAGTACCCATATGCCAAAACATTTTCTTGAGAAGCCGATTTATTTCTTCATTTTCGTCCTTCTTACTAGTGGTACATCATTAGTGTCACTAGGGGCAGAAATTCTTCATTTTGAATGTCTCCTCTCCGGCGGTGGCTCTTCAGCTGGAGGCATGATGTCAATATCCTCCTCGGAGCTTGAGTCTGCATGGAGGCTTCCTACCGGAGGAGCAGGAGGGACTGGATCCGTAACGGAAGTTGAGACAGTGCCACCCGATGGCGCTACCGTAGCAGGTGCTGGACTCTGCGCCGCCGTGCTGCCACCGACGGTACCGCTATGCCCCGCAGCCTCTATTTCGGCATTGATCTCAGCCAAAATTTCCTCATCATGAGTCGCATGGGCTTGGCTGGGGGTATCTACGGCCTGCATCGAAGAACTTGAGGACGGCGGGAGGCTACTAACGATGATAAATGGCAAGTCAGAGAAAGAACCACCTTGCTCACCGAGCAGTTCACTCACCATTTGTTCGTCAGCAGATAAGGATCCCCCCTGCACCGTCTCAGCAGATACCTCGGTTACAACAGTAGTCTCGGTAGCGATGGCCTTATCTCCTCTGCTTGATTCTTGAGCCACAACAGTCGGCGCAACTCCAGTCACTAGGCAAAAAATAAGAAGTTATTAGAAACTGCTACAAAAAAAACACTCTATTCAGCAAACGCTTGAGATAACTTCGAAATACCTTCCCCAGTTTGGCTCGCAGACGGTTGAACGGCCTCGGTAGTACGCTCATGAATAGGAGATAAGCGCGGCTGTTCCGGGTCGTAAGCAGGAACAGGTTGCAAACCGACCGCAGATACAGACACCGACGAAGATGGTGTGGTGACTTCAGTGACAGCAGAATGGTGCTCAACACCTGACCCCTCTCCGACTTCCAAGGAACGACCACCGATCATTTCCTTCTCATGAGCGATGATAGCGTCATGAAGGACCTTCTTCTCATCGTCTGTGAGCAGCCGATTCTCAAGTTCGAATCGATGGACCGCTTCACCTGGGTGCGCTTCCTCTTCCTCCTCAACCAATCGGTCCTAGGCGCTACGAAGGTGAACTGGATAATCTTGAAGCCAGGCCAAGTTTCTGTGCTTCAACACATTGGCGTTGTAGGTTATGAGCAAATCTTCGATATCGGCCTCTAGCCTGGCCTCTTCATGTTGAACCTTCTCCTCCACCTCTGCTTCGACCACCTGAACTTTGGCCACGGCCACATCTCTTTCAGTGCGAAGCACTACGGCTTGCTCGTAGGCTTCTTGCGCCGTGTTATGCGCGTCATCTCTATCTTTAATAATCTCGGCAAATTTAGCCTTGAGCTCATTAAGTTCTTTTAACGCCGCATCCCGCTCAACAGTGACGACAGTGTTCCGGTGACCCATGTCTTCCACCGTAACATAGTGCTCCTTTTTCATTCTATCCATGGATGCTTGAGCTTCGTCGACCTTTGTAAGAGCCTCCATCTTTGATTTTCGAGACGATTCAGCCTCAGTATTCAACACTTGTATGATGCGGTCTCTTTGAGCCAGCTCAGTTTGAAGCTTTTCAATTGTAGCCGCTCGTTCGAAGGCCAGCGCCGATGCCTTATCGGCCGCCCTATACCACGCCTTGTATTGGGTTTAAAAGTCATGCACATAGTCGAGCGCTAACCGCTCGGCCTCCGGCGGGATTCTTTTCAGGTTCGGGGGAAAGACGTAGTTATCGAAGCAGATATTCGGGAACTCCCTCTTTAGTTGCGCAAGTCTAATTGCCCCTTCTCCCGAGATCTCTGTAGGAGGCTGCTCTGCGACTATCGGGGTCATCGCCTCGGATCGGGAAGGTTGAGAAACCGGCGTATATCGAGAAGACTCGGATGGATGAGGGACATGAGTAGGAGGTTGTACGGGATCTCTGGAAGGAGGAAGGGTACGCGACCGCGATCAACGCTTATAGCCCTTGTCCGTGTCATGTCTCTCGTGACTAGAATACCCAGAACGTCCCTGGTCATAATGCCCAGAACGCCCCTGATCATAACCTCTATCCCCCTCTCGTCTGCGCGAGTCATAATATGAAGGCTTGCGGGCATGTCGAAGACTCCCAAGCATTGAACCACGCTTAGACATGATATCTGCGAAGCAAAATAAGATAGAATTAATCACCTTTCAAAACGGGTAGTTTACAGTCAAAGGTTATGCAGTGTCGTGAAGTGTGTATGAATATGCATTCCCCCCGACCAACCGGAAGTGTCGACCTCGCTAGTAATAAGAGGCTCGTTCAACTCTAGAGTGCGATGGAATTCCTCCAACCCGACATCATGTTGAAAAGACACATCATCCGGGATTGGAAGATCGGCAAGCCCTTCAAAAAGATTTTCAGTTCTCGGAGGAGACGTCTACGAGATTCTAACTCCGGGAGCAGAACGGGCCGTGACAACCGATTTCCATCTCCCCTTCTTACTTGACTTAACCATGGCAGCCTTGCCTTTTCTCTGCTCCGCGACTTCCGGAACTGCGTCCGTAGGCTCGGTCAGCAGCTCATCATCGGTGTTGGTTCTTTCGGAGTCAGCTTCCTCAGCCGTGGTAACTCTGGGTTTCTTGTGCTTGACTCGTTTTTTCGAGACGACCCTTAATGCCACCTCGAAGCTTATGCTATGCCCTTGTTCGATTAAACCGCAGGCTCGGAGATTCCTATCCGTCAATAACACATCGATATCCCTATCTCCACCCGGGACTTCTCGAAGCACTCGCACCATCTCTCTAAGGTGCTCGCCCTCAGGTCGCTGGATCACCGCTGTAAAAAAGAATAAAATATAAGTTCCACTTCGGCTGCAATTGTCATAGTAATTATTTACGAACTCAACTATACTCACGTTTGAATAGCCATCGTCGGGCGAATCCAGGAGGACATCTGACATAAAACCATTCTGCCCTATAATAGCTCAACCTGGTCCAAGACCCGGTAACCACCTGGCAATTTCTCACCGCTTCCAGGAATGTGAAGGAGGGATAATCACCCCGAGTTTTGAAATTGAACAAGTATCTGATCTCGATTGGGAGCGGTGGTCGATGAAGATATTCCATAAATGCAATGAACAAGCTATTGATCGACGCATATCCGTTCGGGTGCACCTGATATGGGGCGATCCTAAAAAACGACAATACTCCCCTTATATACTCGTTGAACGGAGGAAGTGTCCCGGCCGCGCACGCGTGGCGGTTAAATGCCGTATATCCCTCCGGCGGATTATGCGGTCTATCATTCGGCCCCGGCAGTAGCACATCATCCAGCGACAGGCCGTGTCTCAAACATATTCTCCCCAACATGTCTTCAGAGATATTGGACGGGACGGAATCTGATGGATTGGCAATGAACGACGCATCGGGAAGTTCATCCGAGGCTGGACCAATAATCTCAGGATCAATATCCGGAATCTCTAGCCTCGGAGAGACTGTAACTTGAGTCTCCTACTGCTGTGAACTTGACGATTCCATAACTAGCTAACTCACGAGAAACCACCGTTAGACGACAAAAACCCGTGCGTTCCCCAGTGTAGCGTGTATGAGTGTGTGTTGTGCAGTGACATGCATTACTTGAATAAATGTTGCAGAGTTAAAGAAATATGCAAACGACAAGGCTACGGAGTCCAGCTATGATGAACGTCATCGCTGACCGTCATCACCAATCTGTTTCCATGATGGAAGTTGGTTCGGGTAGAAGTAGTTATGGTTCCATCGACGAGCTTCAAAAGGTAGTCATGTATGCAGTTGAATATTCAAGTCCAAATATGCAGGAATGAAGCTCGTCGGAGTTATGCTTGGAAATTTTAAAATTTTGATATCCATCATATAGGGTTCGACACCATCACAAGGACTTCGTTCGAACCCAACCGAACATCTCTTCTTTCGAACCCATCCTGACGTCGCTTCGAACCCATGCGTTCGAACCCATCCTGACGTCGCTTCGAAACCATGCGTTCGAACCCATCCTGGCGCGCTTCGAACCGATAAACAGATGACAAGTTCGAACCGATAAGGAAACCTCAACTCCGCATCATTCACGTTCGAACCGATTCACTTCGTATCGATACGAAGTTGTGGACTTCGAAACGATAGCCTATGGATTCGAACCCATCGGTTCGAATGGACCCCTCGAATCCCTCAATCGGTGCGAACTGCGCATCCCAATAAGTACATTCCAAGGATCGATTCGAAATCCAATAAAAAGACGCCACCGTCATCGATTCGAACTCGAGCCCACGCATCGGTTCGAATCCCTCCCAAACCAGATCTGGTTTTGCCAATCTCGAGGCTACGCAATCGATAAAAAGAAACGGGTTCGAAATAACTTCTCCGTTTGAATCCGAGGCTAATTACCTAATTTGAATGATGAGTTCGAGAAATTAAAGATTCGGATCTTGAATGATTCGAGAGCGCGACACAGTGCTTTCTCTTTTGGAGCTCCAAAATGATGAAGAGCACAGTAAAAAGCAAGCAAGAGTAAAAGTAAAAAGTGAAAAAATGCCGAGGTCTTTGCTATTTATATGGGGGGTTGGAGATGGCTGGGTCGATTCGCGTGCCGGTAGACTTGACCGATTACAACAGGTCAGAATGCAGAACCGGTTCGAAATCCACTTTCGAACCCATATGTTTGGGGCTCCATCGTGTGAAGCACACGGACCATTGCCACGAACTAAAGTCTTGAAACCATCCTTTCACATCGGTTCGAATGTCAGTTTCGAACCCATCACAACACAAGTATATTCCATCCTTTCAGACCGGTTCGAATGTCAATTTCGAATCCATCATAGCAGCAAGCATACCGTGTCCATACAAACGTGGATTTCGAACCCATCGATGCTCGAATGCATCGGTTCGAAATATTACGCTCGCGCAATACAAATTCGATTCCTTTAACCTTCTACATCGGTTCAGGAGAGGATCGATACGAAGGAACCTTTCAAAACAACCACCAAGCGTTGTCTCAATTCAAATTTCAAAATCGGTTCAGGAGAGAATCGTTACGAAATTCTATAGCAAACTAAACTGACAATGACTCGTGGACGCACGACGTTAACAGGGGTCAAATTAACATATGCGCAAACGTGTCGGACTAACATTCGATTTTGAATATTCACAGGGATCAAACACTAATCCTGTTACAAATGCGACAGCCAACGGCTAAGCACTATTATACATCAATCAATCATATCAACGCAAGGTTACAGCATACGAGTTTCGACAAAAAAGAAAGCAATGACTGTTCAGAGAGAAGTGGCAGCTATTCAAAGCACGTCATGTTCCCACAAGACGTACTTTGGGGGGCAAAATGTTATCCCGCTTTTCGGCAAAGCCGCGATACCAAAAGATCGATCGAAAACAAAGGACAGTTCGCCTCAGAGGTTGATCGTACTTCCTTTCGCCATGGATGTCACTGAATTTTATCATAGTCCAGATTGAGCTACAATTGATAGGACACTGCAAGAAAGACCACAGGAGTCAGCATTTCAAATTTCAAGTCAATCCGAGTTCGCATGCTCAAGCTATGATCGGTTCAACTTGGAGGGAACATGCTGGTTTCGAACCCACCATGATGGGCGTCTTCGAACCCATCATCATGCACCACTCGTGACCATCACCTTCGAACCGAAGGACATCGAACCCATCGGTTTCAAAACCATCAAAGCGCCTCACCTTCGACTCCATTACCTTCGACTCCATCGTGTTCGAATCCATGCGCCTCGTATCCATGGAGGGGTTGCAGAGCTCATGTGCATCCAAGGAACACAAGTTCGAACCCATCATAGAAGCCATGCTTCGAACCCATCACAGAGGCCTTCTTCGAACCCATCTGTGATACCATCTTCGAACCCATCCTTTGTAACTTCGTTCGAACCCACTGGGTCAACCAACCATGATGACGTGTCTTCCATCGGTTCGAATGGCCGAGATACATGGAGTCGAAGCGGTCAACACGGAGTGAATTCCGGATCGATTCAAAGTTTGCGCTCCATGTCACCACGAAGCCGCGTGCCATGATGGATTCGAAACCATCGTTTCGAATACATGGGTTCGAACCAGACAGCTATGCCAAAAACCCAATTTTGAATCCATCGTATCTCCTGACCTATTGATCCAAATGCCACGAAATTTTCACTGAAGCTTGCGTACATGTTGAAGAATGTCCACGCCAAATTTCACCTCGATTGGATGAATTCTTGATCGGTTCGAATGGAGTTCGAACCGATGCCAAAGTGGCCCAAACTTTCTGAGACCGTGCGTGTGGGCCCCCTCACGTGCCAGACGTGGTCTCCCGAGTTTTCAGCGAGATATCAGCAGCCTACGCCTATATAAAAGCCCCAGGGCCAATAGCAATGGGACTTTGGGATTCTGAGACGCCCAAACTCTGCCGGATCAAGATCTCCATCAACCTATATCATAACTTGATTGTTGATTTCAAATTTCCAGTTGTAACTTGCTGTTGATCGCTGTAACATCTTGTAATCATTGAAAGAGAATCAATAAAATATCAAAAGACTTCACAGTGGACGTAGGCAACACGCTGAACCACTATAAATCGATTGTCTACGCATTTTCTTTACTGTTGATTGGAGTTTTTGTTAGATAATATTTGTTTTGAACTTGCATTCTTGACTATTATCTTTTCAACGACTGCCGAAGAGTGTTGTGCCCAATTTTGACGCAAACAGTACTGTTCCGTTTCAAATGCATGCACGCATTTCAAAAAGTCTTACGACACTGTTTCTCCATTTCGCCGTGGATTTTGCAGCTTGCGCCGTGGATGTTGCACCCTGTAGATATCGATTATTCGGACAGCCATAACTTCTGGCTCGTTTGCCTCAGTGAGTTCTACGGCTCTGAATGCTTTCAGCCGTCAATGGATTATTTAGTGCCCAAAAATGACTATCCAAATCTCTATCGGGTCTAGGAAGTTTTTTACCCTTCGTTTTTTCGACACGTGGATTTTTACGGTAAAACTGGATTACCGTGGCTGGTCTTCGATTTACCATCGCTGGAGAGTGGTGCACCATGGAACCGTTCCGTTTCAAATCCATGCGCGCATTTCAAAAAGTCGTACGACGTTGTTTCTCCATTTCGGACGGATGTTGCATCTTGCACCGTGGATGTTGCACCCTGTAGATATCGATTATTCGGACGGCCGTAACTTCTGGCTCGTTTAGAGTTACCGGAGCCATAACCTGTCAAAACGAAGGCCTCAGTGAGTTCTACGGCTCTAACGGCTTTCAGCCGTCAATGGATTGTTTAAGGCCCAAAAAAGACTATCCGAATCTCAATCGGGTCTAGGAAGTTTTTTACCCTTCGTTTTTTCGACACGTGGATTTTTACGGTAAAACGGGATTACCGTGGCTGGTCTTCGATTTACCATTGCTGGAGAGTGGTGCACCATGGTACCGTTCCGTTTCAAATCCATGCACGCATTTCAAAAAGTCGTACGATGCTGTTTCGCCATTTCGGACGGTTGTTGCAGCTTGCGCCGTGGATGTTGCACCATGTAGATATCGATTATTCGGACGGCCATAACTTCTGGCACGTTTAGAGTTAAGGGAGGCATAACCAGTCAAAACGAAGACCTCGGTGAGTTCTACGGCTCTGACAACTTTCAGTCGTCAACGGATTGTATATTGCCCAAAAAAGACTATCCGAATCTCAATCAGGTCTCGGAAGTTTTTACCCTTCGTTTTTTCGACACGTGGGTTTTTACGGTAAAACAGGATTACCGTGGCTGGACTTCGATTTACCATCGCTGGAGAGTGTTGCACCATGGCACCGTTCCGTTTCAAATCCATGCACGCATTTCATAAAGTTGTACGACACTGTTTCGCCATTTCGGACGGATGTTGCACCTTGCACCGTGGATGTTGCACCATGTAGATATCGATTATTCGGACGGACATAACTTCCGGCTCGTTTAGAGTTACGGGAGCCATAACCAGTCAAAACGAAGGCCTCAGTGAGTTCTACGGCTCTGACAGCTTTCAACCGTCAATGGATTGTATAATGCCCAAAAAAGACTATCCGAATCTCAATCGGGTCTTGGAAGTTTTTTACCCTTCGTTTTTTCGACACGTGGATTTTTACGGTAAAACGGGATTACCATGGCTGGTCTTCGATTTACCATCGCTGAAGAGTGGTGCACCATGGTACCGTTCCATTTCAAATCCATGCACGCATTTCAAAACGTCGTACGACGCTGTTTCGCCATTTCGGACGGATGTGGCACCTTGCACCGTGGATGTTGCACCCCGTAGATATCGATTATTCGGACGGCCATAACTTCTGGCTCGTTCAGAGTTAAGGGAGCCATAACCAGTCAAAACGAAGGCCTCAGTGAGTTCTACCGCTCAGAAAGCTTTCAGCCATCAATGGATTGTATAATGCCCAAAAAAGACTATTCGAATCTCAATCGGGTCTCGAAAGTTTTTTACCCTTCGTTTTTTCGACACGTGGATTTTTACGGTAAAACGGGATTACCGTGGCTGGTCTTCGATTTACCATCGCTGGAGAGTGGTGCACCACGGT
Organism: Allium cepa; assembly: GCA_030765085.1. NCBI lineage: Eukaryota > Viridiplantae > Streptophyta > Magnoliopsida > Asparagales > Amaryllidaceae > Allium > Allium cepa. Next base: position 3,767,781 of record CM060934.1, read on the forward strand.
ACCGTTCCGTTTCAAATCCAAGCACGCATTTCAAAAAGTCGTACGACGCTGTTTCACCATTTCGGACGGATGTTGCACCTTGCACCGTGAATGTTGCACCCTGTAGATATCGATTATTCGGACGGCCATAACATCTAGCTCGTTTAGAGTTACGGGAGCCATAACCTGTCAAAACAAAGGCCTCAGGGAGTTCTACGGCTCTGACAGCTTTCAGCCGTAAATGGATTGTTTAATGCCCAAAAAAGACTATCCGAATCTCAATCGGGTCTAGGAAGTTTTTTACCCTTTGTTTTACCGACACGTTGATTTTTACGGTAAAACGGGATTACCGTGGCTGGTCTTCGATTTACCATCGCTGGAGAGTGGTGCACCATGGTACCATTCCATTTCAAATCCATGCACGCATTTCAAAAAGTCGTACGACGCTGTTTCGCCATTTCGGACAGATGTTGCAGCTTGCACCGTGGATGTTACACATGTAGATATCGATTATTCGGACGGCCATAACTTCTGGCACGTTTAGAGTTAAGGGAGCCATAACTAGTCAAAACGAAGCCCTCGGTGAGTTCTACCGCTCTGACAGCTTTCAGCCGTCAACGGATTGTATAATGCCCAAAATAGACTATCCGAATCTCAATCGGGTCTCGGAAGTTTTTACCCTTCGTTTTTTCGACACGTGGATTTTTACGGTAAAACTGGATTACCGCGGCTGGACTTCGATTTACCATAATTGGAGAGTGTTGCACCATGGTACCGTTCCATTTCAAATCCATCCACGCATTTCAAAAAGTCTTACGACACTGTTTCACAATTTCAGACGGATATTGCAACTTGCATCGTGGATGTTGCACCATGTAGATATCGATTATTCGGACGGCCATAACTTTGGCTCATTTAGAGTTACGGGAGCCATAACCAGTCAAAAACGAAGGCCTCAGTGAGTTCTACGGCTCTGACAGCTTTCATCCATCAATGGATTGTATAATGCCCAAAAAAGACTATCCGAATCTCAATCGGGTCTCTGAAGTTTTTTACCCTTCGTTTTTTCGACACGTGGATTTTTACGGTAAAACGGGATTACCGTGGCTGGTCTTCGATTTACCATCGCTGGAGAGTGGTGCACCATGGTACCATTCCATTTCAAATCCATGCATGCATTTCAAAAAGTCGTACGACACTGTTTCGCCATTTCGTACGGATGTTGCACCTTGCGCCATGGATGTTGCACCCTGTAGATATCGATTATTCGGACGGCCATAACTTCTTGCTCGTTTAGAGTTACGGGAGCCATAACTAGTCAAAATGAAGGCCTTGGTGAGTTCTACGGCTCTGAATGCTTTCAGCCGTCAATGGATTGTTTAATGCCCAAAAATGACTATCTGAATCTCAATCGGGTCTAGGAAGTTTTTTACCCTTCGTTTTTTCGACACGTGGATTTTTACGGTAAAACGGGATTACCATGGCCGGTCTTCGATTTACCATCGCTGGAGAGTGGTGCACCATGGTACCGTTCCGTTTCAAATCCATTCACGCATTTCAAAAAGTCGTACGATACTGTTTTGCCATTTCGGACGGAAGTTGCACCCTGTAGATATCGATTATTCGGACGGCCATAACTTCTGGCTCGTTTAGAATTACGGGAGCCATAACCAGTCAAAACGAAGGCCTCAGTGAGTTCTACGGCTCTGACAGCTTTCATCCGTCAATGGATTGTATAATGCCCAAAAACGACTATCCGAATCTCAATCGGGTCTAGGAAGTTTTTTACCCTTCGTTTTTTCGACACGTGGATTTTTACGGTAAAACGGGATTACCGTGGCTGGTCTTCGATTTACCATCGCTAGAGAGTGGTGCACCATGGTACCGTTCCGTTTCAAATCCATGCACGCATTTCAAAAAGTCGTACGACGCTGTTTTGCCGTTTCGGACGGATGTTGCACCTTGCATCGTGGATGTTGCACCCTGTAGATATCGATTATTCGGACGACGATAACTTCTGTCTCGTTTAGAGTTAAAAGAGCCATAACCAGTCAAAACGAAGGCCTTAGTGAGTTCAACGGCTCTGACCGCTTTCAGCTGTCAATGGATTGTACAATTCCCAAAAAAGACTATTCGAATCTCAATCGGGTCTCGGAAGTTTTTTACCCTTTGTTTTTTCGACACGTGGATTTTTACGGCAAAACGGGATTACCGTTTCGGATTAAAAACCATGCGTGCATTTCAAAAAGTCATACGATGCTGTTTCTCCATTTCGGACGAATGTTGCACCTTGCACCGTGGATGTTGCACCCTATAGATATCGATTATTCGTACGGTCATAACTTCTGGCTCGTTTAGAGTTACGGGAGCCATAACCTGTCAAAACGAAGGCCTCAGTGAGTTCTACGGATCTGACAGCTTTCAGCCGTCAATGAATTGTTTAATGCCCAATAAAGACTATCCGAATCTCAATCGGGTCTAGGAAGTTTTTTACCCTTCGTTTTTTCGACACGTGGATTTTTACGGTAAAACGGGATTACCGTGGCTGTTCTTCGATTTACCATCGCTGGAGAGTGGTGCACCAAGGTACTGTTCCGTTTCAAATCCATGCACGCATTTCAAAAAGTCGTACGACGCTGTTTCGCCATTTCGGCCGGATGTTGCACCCTGTAGATACCGATTATTCGGACAGCCAAAACTTCTGGCTCGTTTAGAGTTACGAGAGCCATAACCTGTCAAAACGAAGGCCTCAGTTAGTTCTACGGCTCTGACAGCGTTCAGCCGTCAATGGATTGTATAATGCCTAAAAAAGACTATCCGAATCTCAATCGGGTCTTGGAAGTTTTTTACCCTTTGTTTTTTGGACATGTGGTTTTTTACGGTAAAACGGGATTACCGTGGCTGGTCTTCGATTTACCATCGCTGGAGAGTGGTGCACCATGGTACCATTCCATTTCAAATCCATGCGCGCATTTCAAAAAGTCGTACGACGCTGTTTCGCCATTCCGGACGGATGTTGCACCTTGCACCATGGATGTTGCACCCTGTAGATATCGATTATTCGGACGGCCATAACTTCTGGCTCGTTTAGAGTTACGGGAGCCATAACCTATCAAAACAAAGGCCTCATTGAGTTCTACGGCTCTGACAGCTTTGAGCCGTCAATAGATTGTTTAAAGCACAAAAAAGACTATCCGAATCTCAATCGGGTCTAGGAAGTTTTTTACCCTTCGTTTTTTCGACACGTGGATTTTTACGGTAAAACGGGATTACCGTGGCTGGTCTTCGATTTACCATCGCTGGAGAGTGGTGCACCATGGTACTTGTTATCCCGCTTTTCGGCAAAGCCGCGATACCAAAAGATCGATCGAAAACGAAGGACAGTTTGCCTCAGAGGTTGATCGTACTTCCTTTCGCCATGGATATCACTGAATTTTATCCGAGTCCAGATTGAGCTACAATTGGTAGGACACTGCAAGAAAGACCACAGGAGTCAGCATTTCAAATTTCAAGTCAATCCGAGTTCGCATGCTCAAGCTATGATCGGTTCAACTTGGAGGGAACATGCTGGTTTCGAACCCACCATGATGGGCGTCTTCGAACCCATCATCATGCACCACTCGAGACCATCACCTTCGAACCGAAGGACATCGAACCCATTGGTTTCGAAACCATCAAAGCGCCCCACCTTCGACGCCATTACCTTCGACTCCATCGTGTTCGAATCCATGTGCCTTGTATCCATGGAGGGGTTGCAGAGCTCATGTGCATCCAAGGAACACAAGTTCGAACCCATCACAGAAGCCATGCTTCGAAACCATCACAGAGGCCTTCTTCGAACCCATCTGTGACACCGTCTTCGAACCCATCCTGTGTAACTTCGTTCGAACCCACTGGGTCAACCAACCACGATGACGTGTCTTCCATCGGTTCGAATGCGCCGAGATACATGGAGTCGAAGCGGTCAACACGGAGGGAAGTCCGGATCGATTCGAAGTTTGCGCTCCATGTCACCACGAAGCCGCGTGCCATGATGGGTTCGAAACCATCGTTTCGAATACATGGGTTCGAACCAGACAGTTATGCCAAAAACCCAATTTCGAATCCATCATATCTCCTAACCTATTGATCCAAATGCCACGAAATTTTCACTGAAGCTTGCGTCCATGTTGAAGAATGTCCACGCCAAATTTCACCCTGATTGGATGAATTCTTGATCGGTTCGAATTGAGTTCGAACCGATGCCAAAGTGGGCCCAAACTTTCTGAGACCGTGCGTGTGGGCCCCCTCACGTACCCGACGTGGTCTCCCGAGTTTTCAGCGAGATATCAGCAGCCTACGCCTATAAATAGAGCCCCAGGGCCAATAGAAAAGGGACTTTGGGATTCTGAGACGCCCAAACTCTGCCGGATCAAGATCTCCATCAACCTATATCACAACTTGATTGTTGATTTCGAATTTCCAGTTGTAACTTGCTGTTGATCGCTGTAACAACTTGTAATCATTGAAAGAGAATCAATAAAATATCAAAAAGCTTCACAGTGGACGTAGGCAACACGCCGAACCACTATAAATCGATTTTCTACGCATTTTCTTTACCGTTGATTGGATTTTTTGTTAGATAATATCTGTTTTGAACTTGCATTCTTGACTATTATCTCTTCAACGACTCCCGAAGAGTGTTGTGCCCAATTTTGATGCAAACACTTTGGTGCTTTCACGGAGAATTGAACTCACGTTTTCTCCTGCTCGTTGGATCTGTCATCGATACTGGATTGAATAAATCTAAGAGAGAGATCCAGATCGTTAAATCCAACTTCCTTCCCTTCTATTCAGATTTGCACAAAGTCTAGGAAAGGAACTCAATTCTAAAGATGGTTAGCACGAGAACCACCTCGAACGCCGTCGATCAAGAAGGACAGGATAGACAGAATCCTGCCCCTCTACCTCCACCCAATCAAGATGCCGCTGGGCACTCAGAACCGTCGGGTCCAGTTACCCGACAAGAATTGCAGTTGTTACTTCAAGAGCTGACCCAGAGTCGGCGACAACTAGAAGAACAGCTACGCGCTAACGCTGAGCTAATCAACAAGCTGGATCGCCAAAAACGAAAAAGATCCATGAGAGATTGTGCTTCTCGCTCTTCCAGCGAAAGTTCTTCATCTTCTGATTATCATAACCGACCTCCACGACCCCGGTTAGATGGGAGTCGTATGCCACCCGCTGGAAACCAACCAACATTGACCGTTGGACAAATACGAGTTGGTCCGTCGGCCAGCTTCCAAACCGGACCCTCCTCCCGAGGAGGCACCGTTCCTCATCACGCCGTAGAATACCGCACCACTAGCGTTGTGGCTGAACCAGGGGTCGACGCTCAAGACCAGTCGGACCCAGACCGTCGTCATAGCGGCCATACTCCTGAACCGTACGTCCCAGAGGACTATGAGCCGAGAAGGCAAGATGTGAACCGTTAACGATATCCGGTTCAAACCCGAAGTATGGAACGTGACCATACTCCGGCGCAAATGCCGGATCTTTCTACTATGATACGTCAGATGATCCGTAGCAGGTGCTGGACTCTGCGCCGCGGATGGCGCTACCGTAGCAGGTGCTGGACTCTGCGCCGCCGTGCTGCCACCGACGGTACCGCTATGCCCCGCAGCCTCTATTTCGGCGTTGATCTCAGCCAAAATTTCCTCATCACGAGTCGCATGGGCTTGGCTGGGGGCATCTACGGCCTGCATCGAAGAACTTGAGGACGGTGGGAGGCTACTAACGATGATAAATGGCAAGTCAGAGACAGAACCACCCTGCTCACCGAGCAGTTCACTCACCATTTGTTCGTCAGTAGATAAGGATCCCCCTGCACCGTCTCAGCATATACCGCGGTTACAACAGTAGTCTCGGTAGCGATGGCCTTATCTCCTCTGCTTGATTCTTGAGCCACAACAGTCGGCGCAACTCCAGTCACTAAGCAAAAAATAAGAAGTTATTAGAAACTGCTACAAAACAAACACTCTATTCAGCAAACGCTTGAGATAACTTCGGAATACCTTCCCCAGTTTGGCTCGCAGACGGCTGAACGGCCTCGGTAGTACGCTCATGAATAGGAGATAAGCGCGGCTGTTCCGGGTCGTAAGCAGGAACAGGTTGCAAACCGACCGCAGATACAGACACCGACGAAGATGGTGTGGTGACTTCAGTGACAGCAGAATGGTGCTCAACACCTGACCCCTCTCCGACTTCCAGGGAACGACCACCGATCATTTCCTTCTCATGAGCGATGATAGCGTCATGAAGGACCTTCTTCTCATCGTCTGTGAGCAGCCGATTCTCAAGTTCGAATCGATCGACCGCTTCACCTGGGTGCGCTTCCTCTTCCTCCTCAACCAATCGGTCCCAGGCGCTACGAAGGTGAACTGGATAATCTTGAAGCCAGGCCAAGTTTCCGTGCTTCAACACATTGGCGTTGTAGGTTATGAGCAAATCTTCGATATCGGCCTCTAGCCTGGCCTCTGCATGTTGAACCTTCTCCTCCACCTCTGCTTCGACCACCTGAACTTTGGCCACGGCCACATCTCTTTCAGTGCGAAGCACTACGGCTTGCTCGCAGGCTTCTTGCGCCGTGTTATGCGCGTCATCTCTATCTTTAATAATCTCGGCAAATTTAGCCTTGAGCTCCTTACGTTCTTTTAACGCCGCATCCCGCTCAGCAGTGACGACAGTGTTCCGGTGAGCCATGTCTTCCACCGTAACATAGTGCTCCTTTTTCATTCTATCCATGGATGCTTGAGCTTCGTCGACCTTTGTAAGAGCCTCCATCTTTGATTTTCGAGACGATTCAGACTCAGTATTCAACACTTGTATGATGCGGTCTCTTTGAGCCAGCTCGGTTTGAAGCTTTTCAATGGTAGCCTCTCGTTCGAAGGCCAGCGTCGATGCCTTATCGGCCGCCCTATACCACGCCTTGTATTGTGTGTAAAAGTCATGCACATAGTCGAGCGCTAACCGCTCGGCCTCCGGCGGGATTCTTTTCAGGTTCGGGGGAAAGACGTAGTTATCGAAGCAGATATTCGGGAACTCCCTCTTTAGTTGCGCAAGTCTAATTGCCCCTTCTCCCGAGATCTCTGTAGGAGGCTGCTCTGCGACTATCGGGGTCATCGCCTCGGATCGGGAAGGTTGAGAAACCGGCGTATATCGAGAAGACTCGGATGGATGAGGGACATGAGCAGGAGGTTGTACGGGATCTCTGGAAGGAGGAGGGGTATGCGACCGTGATCAACGCTTATAGCCCCTGTCCGTGTCATGTCTCTCGTGACTAGAATACCCAGAACGTCCCTGGTCATAATGCCTAGAACGCCCCTGATCATAACCTCTATCCCCCTCTCGTCTGCGCGAGTCATAATATGAAGGCTTGCGGGCATGTCGAAGACTCCCAAGCATTGAACCACGCTTAGACATGATATCTGCGAAGCAAAATAAGATAGAATTAATCACCTTTCAAAACGGGTAGTTTACAGTCAAAGGTTAGGCAGTGTCGTGAAGTGTGTATGAATATGCATTCCCCCCGACCAACCGGAAGTGTCGACCTCGCTAGTAATAAGAGGCTCGTTCAACTCTAGAGTGCGATGGAATTCCTCTAACCCGACATCATGTTGAAAAGACACATCGTCCGGGATTGGAAGATCGGCAAGCCCTTCAAAAAGATTTTCAGTTCTTGGAGGAGACGTCTCCGAGATTCTAACTCCCGGAGCAGAACGGGCCGTGACAACCGATTTCCATCTCCCCTTCTTACTTGACTTAACCATGGCAGCCTAGCCTTTTCTCTACTCCGCGACATCCGGAACTGCGTCCGTAGGCTCGGTCAGCGGCTCATCATCGGTGTGGGTTCTTTCGGAGTCAGCTTCCTCAGCTGTGGTAACTCTGGGTTTCTTGTGCTTGACTCGTTTTTTCAAGACGACCCTTAATGCCACCTCGAAGCTTATGCTCTGCCCTTGTTCGATTAAACCGCAGGCTCGGAGATTCCTATCCGTCAATAACACATCGATATCCCTATCTCCACCCGGGACTTCTCGAAGCACTCGCACCATCTCTCTAAGGTGCTCGCCCTCAGGTCGCTAGATCACCGCTGTAAAAAAGAATAAAATATAAGTTCCACTTCGGCTGCAATTGCCAAAGTAATTATTTACGAACTCAACTATACTCACGTCTGAATAGCCATCGTCGGGCGAATCCAGGAGGACATCTGACATAAAACCATTCTGCCCTATAATAGCTCAACCTGGTCCAAGACCCGGTAACCACCTGGCAATTTCTCACCGCTTCCAGGAATGTGAAGGAGGGATAATCACCCCGAGTTTTGAAATTGAACAAGTATCTGATCTCGATTGGGAGCGGTGGTCGATGAAGATATTCCATAAATGCAATGAACAAGCTATTGATCGACGCATATCCGTTCGGGTGCAGCTGAGATGGGGCGATCCTCAAAAACGACAATACTCCCCTTATATACTCGTTGAACGGAGGAAGTGTCCCGGCCGCGCATGCGTGGCGGTTAAATGCCGTATATCCCTCCGGCGGATTATGCGGTCTATCATTCGGCCCCGGCAGTAGCACATCATCCAGCGACAGGCCGTGTCTCAAACATATTCTCCCCAACATGTCTTCAGAGATATTGGACGGGACGGAATCTGATGGATTGGAAATGAACGACGCATCGGGAAGTTCATACGAGGCTGGACCAATAATCTCAGGATCAATATCCGGAATCTCTAGCCTCGGAGAGACTGTAACTTGAGTCTCCTACTGCTGTGAACTTGACGATTCCATAACTAGCTAACTCACGAGAAACCATCGTTAGACGACAAAAACCCGTGCGTTCCCCAGTGTAGCGTGTATGAGTGTGTGTTGTGCAGTGACATGCATTACTTGAATAAATGTTGCAGAGTTAAAGAAATATGCAAACGACAAGGCTACGGAGTCCATCTATGATGACCGTCATCGCTGACCGTCATCACCAATCCGTTTCCATGATGGAAGTTGGTTCGGGTAGAAGTAGTTATAGTTCCATCGACGAGCTTCAAAAGGTAGTCATGTATGCAGTTTAATATTCAAGTCCAAATATGCAGGAATGAAGCTCGTCGGAGTTATGCTTGGAAAATTTAAAATTTTGATATCCATCATATAGGGTTCGACACCATCACAAGGACTTCGTTCGAACCCAACCGAACATCTCTTCTTTCGAACCCATCCTGACGTCGCTTCGAACCCATGCGTTCGAACCCATCCTGACGTCGCTGCGAAACAATGCGTTCGAACCCATCCTGGCGCGCTTCGAACCGATAAACAGATGACAAGTTCGAACCGATAAGGAAACCTCAACTCCGCATCATTCACGTTCGAACCGATTCACTTCGTATCGATACGAAGTTGTGGACTTCGAAACGATAGCCTATGGGTTCGAACCCATCGGTTCGAATGGACCCCTCAAATCCCTCAATCGGTGCGAACTGCGCATCCCAACAAGGACATTCCAAGGATCGATTCGAAATCCAATAAAAAGATGCCACCGTCATCGATTCGAACTCGAGCCCACGCATCGGTTCGAATCCCTCCCAAACCAGATCTGGTTTTGCCAATCTCGAGGCTACGCAATCGATAAAAAGAAACGGGTTCGAAATAACTTCGCCGTTTGAATCCGAGGCTAATTACCTAATTTGAATGATGAGTTCGAGAAATTGAAGATTCGGATCTTGAATGATTCGAGAGCGGGACGCAGTGCTTTCTCTTTTGGAGCTCCGAAATGATGAAGAGCACAGTAAAAAGCAAGCAAGAGTAAAAGTAAAAAGTGAAAAAATGCCGAGGTCTTTGCTATTTATATGGGGGGTTGGAGATGGCTGGGTCGATTTGCGTGCCGGTAGACTTGACCGATTACAACAGGTCAGAATGCAGAACCGGTTCGAAATCCACTTTCGAACCCATTGTTTGAGGCTCCATCGTGTGAAGCACACGGACCATTGCCACGAACAAAAGTCTCGAAACCATCCTTTCACATCGGTTCGAATGTCAGTTTCGAACCCATCACAACACAAGTATATTCCATCCTTTCAGACCGGTTCGAATGTCAATTTCGAATCCATCATAGCAGCAAGCATACCGCGTCCATACAAACGTGGATTTCGAACCCATCAATGCTCGAATGCATCGGTTCGAAATACTACGCTCGCGCAATACAAATTCGATTCCTTTAACCTTCTACATCGGTTCAGGAGAGGATCGATACGAAGGAACCTTTCAAAACAACCACCAAGCGTTATCTCAATTCAAATTTCAAAATCGGTTCAGGAGAGAATCGATACAAAATTCTATAGCAAACCAAACTGACAACGACTCGTGGACGCACGACGTTAACAGGGGTCAAATTAACATATGCGCATACATGTCGGACTAACATTCGATTTAGAATATTCACAGGGATCAAACACTAATCCTGTTACAAATGCGACAGCCAATGGCTAAGCACTATTATACAGCAATCAATCATATCAACGCAAGGTTACAGCAGTACAGCATACGAGTTTCGACAAAAAAGAAAGCAATGACTGTTCAGAGAGAAGTGGCAGCTATTCAAAGCACGTCATGTTCCCACAAGACGTACTTTGGGGGGCAAAATGTTATCCCGCTTTTCGTCAAAGCCGCGATACCAAAAGATCGATCGAAAACAAAGGACAGTTCGCCTCAGAGGTTGATCGTACTTCCTTTCGCCATGGATATCACTGAATTTTATCATAGTCCAGATTGAGCTACAATTGATAGGACACTGCAAGAAAGACCACAGGAGTCAGCATTTCAAATTTCAAGTCAATCCGAGTTCGCATGCTCAAGCTATGATCGGTTCAACTTGGAGGGAACATGCTGGTTTCGAACCCACCATGATGGGCGTCTTCGAACCCATCATCATGCACCACTCGAGACCATCACCTTCGAACCGAAGGACATCGAACCCATCGGTTTCGAAACCATCAAAGCGCCTCACCTTCGACTCCATTACCTTCGACTCCATCGTGTTCGAATCCATGCGCCTCGTATCCATGGAGGGGTTGCAGAGCTCATGTGCATCCAAGGAACACAAGTTCGAACCCATCACAGAAGCCATGCTTCGAACCCATCACAGAGGCCATCTTCGAACCCATCTATGATACCATCTTCGAACCCATCCTGTGTAACTTCGTTCGAACCCACTGGGTCAACCAACCACGATGACGTGTCTTCCATCGGTTCGAATGGCCGAGATACATGGAGTCGAAGCGGTCAACACGGAGTGAAGTCCGGATCGATTCGAATTTTGCGCTCCACGTCACCACGAAGCCGCGTGCCATGATGGATTCGAAACCATCATTTCGAATACATGGGTTCGAACCAGACAGCTATGCCAAAAACCCAATTTCGAATCCATCATATCTCCTAACCTATTGATCCAAATGCCACGAAATTTTCACTGAAGCTTGCGTACATGTTGAAGAATGTCCAAGCCAAATTTCACCTCGATTAGATGAATTCTTGATCGGTTCGAATGGAGTTCGAACCGATGCCAAAGTGGGCCCAAACTTTCTGAGACCGTGCGTGTGGGCCCCCTCACGTGCCAGACGTGGTCTCCCGAGTTTTCAGCGAGATATCAGCAGCCTACGCCTATAAATAGAGCCCCAGGGCCAATAGAAAAGGGACTTTGGGATTTTGAGACGCCCAAACTCTGCCGGATCAAGATCTCCATCAACCTATATCATAACTTGATTGTTGATTTCGAATTTCCAGTTGTAACTTGCAGTTGATCGCTGTAACAACTTGTAATCATTGAAAGAGAATCAATAAAATGTCAAAAGACTTCACAGTGGACGTAGGCAACACGACGAACCACTATAAATCGATTGTCTACGCATTTTCTTTACTGTTGATTGGAGTTTTTGTTAGATAATATTTGTTTTGAACGTGCATTCTTGACTATTATCTCTTCAATGACTCCCGAAGAGTGTTGTGCCCAATTTTGACGCAAACAGTATTGTTCCGTTTCAAATCCATGCACGCATTTCAAAAAGTCTTACGACACTATTTCGCCATTTCGCCGTGGATTTTGCAGCTTGCGCCGTGGATGTTGCACCCTGTAGATATCGATTATTCGGACGGCCATAACTTCTGGCTCGTTTAGATTTACGGAAGCCATAACCTGTCAAAATGAATGCCTCAGTGAGTTCTACGGCTCTGAATGCTTTCAAACGTCAATGGATTATTTAGTGCCCAAAAATGACTATCCAAATCTCTATCGGGTCTAGGAAGTTTTTTACCCTTCGTTTTTTCGACACGTGGATTTTTATGGTAAAACGGGATTACCGTGGCTGGTGTTCGATTTACCATAGCTGAAGAGTGGTGCACCATGGTACCGTTCCGTTTCAAATCCATGCACGCATTTCAAAAAGTCGTACGACACTGTTTCGCCATTTCGGACGGATGTTGAACCTTGCACCGTGGATGTTGCACCCTGTAGATATTGATTATTCGGACGGCCATAACTTCTCGCTCGTTTAGAGTTACGAGAGCCATAACCAGTCAAAACGAAGGCCTTAGTGAGTTCTACGGCTCTGACAGCTTTCAGCTTTTAATGGATTGTATAATGTCCAAAAAAGACTATCCGAATCTCAATCGGGTCTCTGAAGTTTTTTACCCTTCGTTTTTTCGACACGTGGATTTTTACGGTAAAACTGGATTACCGTGGCTGGTCTTCGATTTACCATCGCTGGAGAGTGGTGCACCATGGTACCATTCCGTTTCAAATCCATGCGCGCATTTCAAAAAGTCGTACGACGCTGTTTCTCCATTTCGGACGGATGTTGCATCTTGCACCGTGGATGTTGCACCCTGTAGATATCGATTATTCGGACGGCCATAACTTCTGGCTCGTTTAGAGTTACAGGAGCCGTAACCTGTCAAAACGAAGGCCTCAGTGAGTTCTACGGCTCTAACGGCTTTCAGCCATCAATGGATTGTTTAATGCCCAAAAAAGACTATCCGAATCTCAATCGGGTCTAGGAAGTTTTTTACCCTTCGTTTTTTCGACACGTGGATTTTTACGGTAAAACGGGATTACCATGGCTGGTCTTCGATTTACCATCCCTGGAGAGTGGTGCACCATGGTACCGTTCCGTTTCAAATCCATGCACGCATTTCAAAACGTCGTACGATGCTGTTTCGCCATTTCGGACGGATGTTGCAGCTTGAGCCGTGGATGTTGCACCATGTAGATATCGATTATTCAGACGGCCATAACTTCTGGCACGTTTAGAGTTAAGGGAGCCATAACCAGTCAAAACGAAGCCCTCAGTGAGTTCTACGGGTCTGACAGCTTTCAGTCGTCAACGGATTTTATAATGCCCAAAAAAGACTATCCGAATCTCAATCGGGTCTAGGAAGATTTTTACCCTTCGTTTTTTCGACACGTGGATTTTTACGGTAAAACAGGATTACCGTGGCTGGACTTCGATTTACCATCGCTGAAGAGTGTTGCACCATGGCACCGTTCCGTTTCAAATCCATGCACGCATTTCATAAAGTCGTACGACACTGTTTCGCCATTTCGGACGGATGTTGCACCTTGCACCGTGGATGTTGCACCATGTAGATATCGATTATTCGGACGGACATAACTTCCGGCTCGTTTAGAGTTACGGGAGCCATAACCAGTCAAAACGAAGGCCTCAGTGAGTTCTACGGCTCTGACGGCTTTCAGCCGTCAATGGATTGTATAATGCCCAAAAAAGACTATCCGAATCTCAATCGGGTCTCGGAAGTTTTTTACCCTTCGTTTTTTCGACACACGGATTTTTACGGTAAAACGGGATTACCATGGCTGGTCTTCGATTTACCATCGCTAAAGAGTGGTGCACCATGGTATCGTTCCATTTCAAATCCATGCACGCATTTCAAAACGTCGTACGACGCTGTTTCGCCATTTCGGACGGATGTTGCACCTTGCACCGTGGATGTTGCACCCTGTAGATATCGATTATTCGGACGGCCATAACTTCTGGCTCGTTCAGAGTTAAGAGAGCCATAACCAGTCAAAACGAAGGCCTCAGTGAGTTCTACCGCTCAGACAGCTTTCAGCCATCAATGGATTGTATAATGCCCAAAAAAGACTATCCGAATCTCAATCGGGTCTCGGAAGTTTTTTACCCTTCGTTTTTTCGACATGTGGATTTTTACGGTAAAACGGGATTACCGTGGCTGGTCTTCGATTTACCATCGCTGGAGAGTGGTGCACCATGGTACCGTTCCGTTTCAAATCCAAGCACGCATTTCAAAAAGTCGTACGACGCTGTTTCGCCATTTCGGACGGATGTTGCACCTTGCACCGTGAATGTTGCACCCTGTAGATATCGATTATTCGGACGGCCATAACATCTGGCTCGTTTAGAGTTACGGGAGCCATAACCTGTCAAAACAAAGGCCTTAGTGAGTTCTACGGCTCTGACAGCTTTCAGCCGTCAATGGATTGTTTAATGCCCAAAAAAGACTATCCGAATCTCAATCGGGTCTAGGAAGTTTTTTACCCTTCGTTTTTCCGACACGTGGATTTTTACGGTAAAACGGGATTACCGTGGCTGGTCTTCGATTTACCATCGCTGGAGAGTGGTGCACCATGGTACCATTCCATTTCAAATCCATGCACGCATTTCAAAAAGTCTTACGACACTGTTTCGCAATTTCAGAAGGATGTTGCAACTTGCATCGTGGATGTTGCACCATGTAGATATCGATTATTCGGACGGCCATAACTCTGGCTCGTTTAGAGTTACGGGAGCCATAACCAGTCAAAATGAAGGCCTCAGTGAGTTCTACGGCTCTGACAGCTTTCATCCATCAATGGATTGTATAATGCCCAAAAAAGACTATCCGAATCTCAATCGGGTCTCTGAAGTTTTTTACCCTTCGTTTTTTCGACACGTGGATTTTTACGGTAAAACTGGATTACCGCGGCTGGACTTCGATTTACCATCGTTGGAGAGTGTTGCACCATGGTACCGTTCCATTTCAAATCCATCCACGCATTTCAAAAAGTCTTACGACACTGTTTCGCAATTTCAGACGGATGTTGCAACTTGCATCGTGGATGTTGCACCATGTAGATATCGATTATTCGGACGGCCATAACTTCTGGCACGTTTAGAGTTATGGGAGCCATAACCAGTCAAAACGAAGCCCTCAGTGAGTTCTACCGCTCTGACAGCTTTCAGCCATCAACGGATTGTATAATGCCCAAAAAAGACTATCCGAATCTCAATCGGGTCTCGTAAGTTTTTACCCTTCGTTTTTTCGACACGTGGATTTTTACGGTAAAACTGGATTACCGCGGCTGGACTTCGATTTACCATCGTTGGAGAGTGTTGCACCATGGTACCGTTCCATTTCAAATCCATCCACGCATTTCAAAAAGTCTTACGACACTGTTTCGCAATTTCAGACGGATGTTGCAACTTGCATCGTGGATGTTGCACCATGTAGATATCGATTATTCGGACGGCCATAACTCTGGCTCGTTCAGATTTACGGGAGCCATAACCAGTCAAAACGAAGGCCTCAGTGAGTTCTACGGCTCTGACAGCTTTCATCCGTCAATGGATTTTATAATGCCCAAAAAAGACTATCCGAATCTCAATCGGGTCTCTGAAGTTTTTTACCCTTCGTTTTTTCGACACGTGGATTTTTACGGTAAAACGGGATTACCGTGGCTGGTCTTCGATTTACCATCGCTGGAGAGTGGTGCACCATGGTACCATTCCATTTCAAATCCATGCATGCATTTCAAAAAGTCGTACGACACTGTTTCGCCATTTCGGATGGATGTTGCACCTTGCACCGTGGATGTTGCACCCTGTAGATATCGATTATTCGGACGGCCATAACTTCTGGCTTGTTTAGAGTTACGGAAGCCATAACCTGTCAAAATGAAGGCCTCAGTGAGTTCTACGACTCTGATAGCTTTCCGCCGTCAATGGATTGTATAATGCCCAGAAAAGACTATCCGAATCTCTATCGGGTCTAGGAAGTCTTTTACCCTTCGTTTTTTCGACACGTGGATTTTTACCGTAAAACGGGATCACCGTTGCTGGTCTTAAATTTACCATCGCTGGAGAGTGCTGCACCATGGTACCGTTCCGTTTCAAATCCATTCGCGCATTTCAAAAAGTCGTACGACCCTGTTTCGCCATTTCGGACGGAAGTTGCACCTTGCACCATGGATGTTGCACCCTATAGATATCGATTATTCGGACGGCCATAACTTCTGGCTCGCTTAGAGTTATGGGAGCCATAACCTGTCAAAACGAAGGCCTCAGTGAGTTCTACGACTCTGACAGCTTTCAGCCGTCAATGGATTGTTTAATGCCCAAAAAAGACTATCCAAATCTCAATCGTGTCTAGGAAGTTTTTTACCCTTCGTTTTTTCGACACGTGGATTTTTACGGTAAAACGGGATTACCGTGGCTGGTCTTCGATTTACCATCGCTGGAGAGTGGTGCACCATGGCACCGTTCCATTTCAAATCCATGCGCGCATTTAAAAAAGTTGTACGATGCTGTTTCGCCATTTCGGACGGATGTTGCATCTTGCACCGTGGATGTTGCACCCTGTAGATATCGATTATTCGAACGGCCATAACATCTGGCTCGTTTAGAGTTACGGGAGCCATAACCTGTCAAAACAAAGGCCTCAGTGAGTTCTACGGCTCTAACAGCTTTCAGCCGTCAATGGATTGTTTAATGCCCAAAAAAGACTATCCGAATCTCAATCGGGTCTAGGAAGTTTTTTACCCTTCGTTTTTCCGACACGTGGATTTGGCAATAAAACGGGATTACCGTGGCTGGTCTTCGATTTACCATCGCTGGAGAGTGGTGCACCAAGGTACCATTCCGTTTCAAATCCATGCACGCATTTCAAAAAGTCGTACGACACTGTTTCTCCATTTCAGACGGATGTTGCACCTTGCACCGTGGATGTCGCACCATTAAGATATCGATTATTCGGACGGCCATAATTTCTGGCTCGTTTAGAGTTACGGGAGACATAACCAGTCAAAACGAAGGCCTCAGTGAGTTCTACGGCTCTGACAGCTTTCAGCCGTCAATGGATTGTATAATGCCCAAAAAAGACTATCCGAATCTCAATCGGGTTTTGGAAGTTTTTACCCTTCGTTTTTTCGACACGTGGATTTTTACGGTAAAACGGGATTACCGTTGCTGGACTTCGATTTACCATCGCTGAAGAGTGGTGCACCATGGTACCGTTCCATTTCAAATCCATGCACGCATTTCAAAAAGTTGTACGACGCTGTTTCGCCATTTCGGACGGATGTTGCACCTTGCACCGTGGATGTTGCACCCTGTTGATATTGATTATTCGGACGGCCATAACTTCTGGCTCGTTTAGAGTTAAGGGAGCCATAACCAGTCAAAATGAAGGCCTCAGTTATTTCTACGACTTTGACAGCTTTTAGCCGTCAATGGATTGTATAATGCCCAAAAAAGACAATCCGAATTTCAGTCGGGTCTAGGAAGTTTTTTACCCTTCGTTTTTTCGACACGTGGATTTTACGGTAAAACGGGATTACCGTGGCTGTTCTTAAATTTACCATCGCTGGAGAGTGGTGCACCATGGTACCGTTCCGTTTCAAATCCATGCACGCATTTCGAAAAGTCGTACGACACTGTTTCGCTATTTCGGACGGATGTTGCACCTCGCACCGTGGATGTTGCCCCCTGTAGATATCGATTATTCGGACGACCATAACTTCTGGGTCGTTTAGAGTTACGGGAGCCATAACCTTTCAAAACGAAGGCCTCTGTGAGTTTTATGGCTCTGACAGCTTTCAGCCGTCAATGGATTGTTTAACGCCCAAAAATGACTATACGAATCTCAATCAGATCTAGGAAGTTTTTTACCCTTCGTTTTTTCGACATGTGGATTTTTACGGTAAAACGAGATTACCGTGGCTGGTCTTCGATTTACCATCGCTAGAGAGTGGTGCACCATGGTACCGTTCCGTTTCAAATCCATGCACGCATTTCAAAAAGTCGTACGACACTGTTTCTCCATTTCGGACGGATGGTGCACCTTGCACCGTGGATGTTGCACCATGTAGATATCGATTATTCGGACGGCCATAACTTCTGGATCGTTTAGATTTAAGGGAGCCAAAAACAGTCAAAACAGAGGCCTCAGTGAGTTCTACGGCTCTGACAGCTTTCAGCCGTCAATGGATTGTATAATGTCCAAAAAAGACTATCCGAATCTCAATCGGGCTTGGAATTTTTTTACCCTTCGTTTTTCGACACGTGGATTTTTACGGTAAAACTGGATTACCGTGGCTGGTCTTCGATTTACCATCGCTGGAGAGAGTTGCCCCATGGTACCGTTCCGTTTCAAATCCATGCATGCATTTCAAAAAGTCGTACGACGCTGTTTCGCCATTTCGGACGGAAGTTGCACCTTACACCGTGTATGCTGCACCCTGTAGATATCGATTATTCGGACGGCCATAACTTCTGGCTCGTTTAGAGTTATGGGAGCCATAACCAGTCAAAACGAAAGCCTTAGTGAGTTCTACGGCTCTGACAGCTTTCAGCCGTCAATGGATTGTATAATGCCCAAAAAAGACTATCCGAATCTCTATCGGGTCTCCGAAGTTTTTTACCCTTCGTTTTTTCGACACGTGGATTTTTACGGTAAAACGGGATTACCGTGGCTGGTCTTCGATTTACCATCGCTGGAGAGTGGTGCACCATGGTACCATTCCATTTCAAATCCATGCACGCATTTCAAAAAGTCGTACGACGTTGTTTCGCCATTTCGGAAGGATGTTGCACCTTGCACCGTGGATGTTGCGCCCTGTAGATATCGATTATTCGGACGGCCATAACTTCTTCCTCGTTTAGAGTTAACGGAGCCATAACCAGTCAAAACGAAGGCCTCAGTTAGTTCTACGGTTCTGACAGCTTTTAGCCTTCAATGGATTGTATAATGCCCAAAAAAGACTATCCCAATCTCAATCGGGTCTCGGAAGTTTTTTACCCTTCGATTTTTCGACACGTGGATTTTTACGGTAAAACTGGATTACCGTGGCTGGTCTTCGATTTACCATCGCTGGAGAGTGGTGCACCACGGTACCGTTCCGTTTCAAATCCATGCACGCATTTCAAAAAGTCGTACGACGCTGTTTCGCCATTTCGGACGGATCTTGCACCTTGCACTGTGGAAGTTGCACCATGTTGATATCAATTATTCGGACGGCCATAACTTCTGGCTCGTTTAGAGTAAAGGGAGCCATAACCAGTCAAAACGAAGGCCTCAGTGAGTTCTACGGCTCTGATAGTTTTCAGCCGTCAATGGATTGTTTAATGCCCAAAAAAGACTATCCGAATCTCAATCGGGTCTCGGAAGTTTTTTAGCCTTCGATTTTTCGACACGTGGATTTTTACGGTAAAACTGGATTACCGAGGCTGGTCTTCGACTTACCATCGCTGGAGAGTGGTGCACCATGGTACTGTTCCGTTTCAAATCCATGCGCACATTTCAAAAAGTCGTACGACGCTGTTTCGCCATTTCCGACGGATGTTGCACCTTGCACCGTGGATGTTGCACCCTGTAGATATCGATTATTCGAACGGCCATAACTTCTGGCTCGTTTAGAGTTATGGGAGCCATAACCTGTCAAAACGAAGGCCTCAGTGAGTTCTACGGCTCTGATAGCTTTCAGCCATCAATGGTTGTTTAATGCCCAGAAAAGACTATCCGAATCTCAATCGGGTCTAGGATGTTTTTTACCCTGCGTTTTTTCGACACGTGGATTTTTACGGTAAAACGGGATTACCGTAGTTGGTCTTCGATTTACCATCACTAGAGAGTTGTGCACCATGGTACCGTTCCATTTCAAATCCATGCGCGCATTTCAAAAAGTCGTACGACGCTGTTTCGCCATTTCGGATGGATGTTGCATCATGCACCGTGATGTTGCACCCTGTGGATATCGCTTATTCGGACGGCCCTAACTGCTGGCTTGTTTAGAGTTACGGGAGCCATAACCTGTCAAAACGAAGGCCTCAGTGAGTTCTACGGCTCTGACAGCTGTCAGCCTTCAATGGATTGTTTAATGCCCAAAAAAGACTATCCGAATCTCAATCAGGTCTAGGAAGTTTTTTGCCCTTCCTTTTTCCAACACGTGGATTTTTACGATAAAACGGGATTACTGTGGCTGGTCTTCGATTTACCATCGCTGGAGAGTGGTGCACCATTGTACCGTTCCGTTTCAAATCCATGCACGCATTTCAAAAAGTCATACGACACTGTTTCGCCATTTCGGACGGATGTTGCACCTTGCACCGTGGATTTTTCACCATGTAGATATCGACTATTCGGACGGCCATTACTTCTGGCTCGTTTAGAGTTACGGGAGCCATAACCAGTCAAAAACGAAGGCCTCGGTGAGTTCTACGGCTCTGATAGCTTTCAGCCATCAATGGATTGTATAATGCCCGAAAAAGACTATTTGAATCTCAATCGGGTCTCGGAAGTTTTTTACCCTTCGTTTTTTCGACACGTGGATTTTTACGGTAAAATGGGATTACCGTGGCTGGTCTACGATTTACCATCGCTGGAGAGTGGTGCACCATGGTACCGTTCCATTTCAAATCAATGCATGCATTTCAAAAAGTCGTACGACGCTGTTTCGCCATTTCGGACGGATATTGCACCTTGCACCGTGGATGTTGCACCCTGTTGATATCGATTATTCGGACGGCCATAACTTCTGGCTCGTTTAGAGTTAAGGGAGCCATAACCAGTCAAAACGAAGGGCTCAGGGAGTTCTACGGCTCTGACAGATTTCAGCCGTCAGTGGATTGTATAATACCCAAAAAAGACAATCCGAATCTCAATCGGGGCTAGGAAGTTTTTTACCCTTCGATTTTTCGACACGTGGATTTTTACGGTAAAACGGGATTACCGTGGCTGGTCTTAAATTTGCCATCGCTGGTGAGTGGTGCACCATTGTATTGTTCCGTTTCAAATCCATGCACTCATTTCAAAAAGTCGTACGACACTGTTTTGCCATTTCGGACGGATGTTGCACCTTGCACCGTGGATGTTGCACCCTGTAGATATCGATTATTCGGACGGCCATAAATTCTGGCTCGTTTAGAGTTACGGGAGCCATAACCTGTCAAAACGAAGGCCTCTGTGAGTTCTACGGCTCTGACAGCTTTCAACCTTCAATGGATTGTTTAATGCCCAAAAATGACTATCCGAATCTCAATCGGGTCTAGGAAGTTTTTTACCCTTCGTTTTTTCGACACGTGGATTTTTATGGTAAAACGGGATTACCGTGGATGGTCTTCGATTTACCATCGCTGGAGAGTGGTGCACCATGGTACCGTTCCGTTTCAAATCCATGCACACATTTCAAAAAGTCGTACGACACTGTTTCGCCATTTCGGACGGATGTTGCATCTTGCACCGTGGATGTTGCACCATGTAGATATCGATTATTCGGACGGCCATAACTTCTGGCTACATTAGAGTTATGAGAGATATAACCAGTCAAAATAAATGCCTCAGTGAGTTCTACGGCTCTGACAGCTTTCAGCCGTCAATGGATTGTATAATGCCCAAAGAAGACTATCCGAATCTCAATCGGGTCTCGGAAGTTTTTTACCCTTCGTTTTTTCGACACGTGGATTTTTACGGTAAAACTGGATTACCTTGGCCGGTCTTCGATTTACCATCGCTGGAGAGTGGTGCCCCATGGTGCCGTTCCGTTTCAAATCCATGCACGCATTTCAAAATGTCATACGACGATGTTTCGCCATTTCGGACGGATGTTGCACATTGCACTGTGTATGTTGCACCCAGTAGATATCGATTATTCGGACGGCCATAACTTCTGGCTCATTTAGAGTTACGGGAGCCATAACAAGTCAAAACGAAGGCCTCAGTGAGTTCTATGGCTTTGACAGCTTTCAGGCGTTAATGGATTGTTTAATTCCCAAAAAAGACTATCCGAATCTCAATCGGATCTCGGAAGTTTCTTACCCTTCGTTTTTTCGACACGTGGATTTTTACGGTAAAACAGGATTACCGTGGCTGGTCTTCGATTTACCATCGCTGGAGAGTGGTGCACCAGGGTACTGCTCCGTTTCAAATCCATGCACGAATTTCAAAAAGACGTATGACGCTGTTTCGCCATTTCGGACGGATGTTGCACCTTGCACTATGGAAGTTGCACCCTGTTGATATCAATTATTCCGGCGGCCATAACTTCTGGCTCGTTTAGAGTTAAGGGAGCCATAACCAGTCAAAACGAAGGCTTCAGTTATTTCTATGGCTCTGACAGCTTTCAGCCGTCAATGGATTGTTTAATGCCCAAAAAAGACTATCCGAATCTCAATGGGGTCTCGGAAGTTTTTTACCCTTCGATTTTTCGACACGTGGTTTTTTACGGTAAAACTGGATTACCGTGGCTGGTCTTCGATTTACCATCGCTGGAGAGTGGTGCACCATGGTACCGTTCCATTTCAAATCCATGCGTGCATTTCAAAAAGTCGTACGACGCTGTTTCGCCATTTCCGACGGATGTTGCACCTTGCACCGTGGATGTTGCACCCTGTAGATATCGATTATTCAGACGGCCATAACTTCTGACTCGTTTAGAGTTACGGGAGCCATAACCTGTCAAAATGAAGACCTCAGTGAGTTTGACGGCTCTGACAGCTTTCAGCAGTCAATGGATTGTTTAATGCCCAAAAAACACTATCCGAATCTCAATCGGGTCTAGGAAGTTTTTTACCCTTCGTTTTTTCGAAACGTGAATTTTTACGGTAAAACGGGATTACCGTGGTTGGTCTTTGATTTACCATCGTTGGAGAGTGGTGCACCATGGTACCGTTCCGTTTCAAATCCATGCACGCATTTCAAAACGTTGTACGACGTTGTTTCGCCATTTCGCACGGATGTTGCATCATGCACCGTGATGTTGCACCCTGTAGATATCGATTATTCGGACGGCCATAACTTCTGGCTCGTTTAGAGTTACGGGAGCCATAACCTGTCAAAACGAAGGCCTCTATGAGTTCTACTGCTCTGACAGCTTTCAGCCGTCAATGGATTGTTTAATGCCCAAAAATGACTATCCGAATCTCGATCGGGTCTAGGAAGTTTTTTATCCTTCGTTTTTTCGACAGGTGGATTTTTATGGTAAAACAGGATTACCGTGGCTGGTCTTCGATTTACCATAGCTGGAGAGTGGTGCACCATGGTACCGTTCCGTTTCAAATCCATGCACGCATTTCAAAAAGTCGTACGACACTGTTTCGCCATTTCGGACGGATGTTGCACCTTGCCCCGTGGATGTTGCTCCATGTAGATATCGATTATTCGGACGGTCATAACTTCTGCCTCGTTTAGAGTTATGGGAGCCATAACCAGTCAAACTAAATGCCTCAGTGAGTTCTACGGCTCTGACAGCTTTCAGCCGTCAATGGATTGTATAATGCCCAAAAAAGACTATCCGAATCTCAATCGGGTCTCGGAAGTTTTTTACCCTTCGTTTTTTC
This sequence comes from Allium cepa, assembly GCA_030765085.1. Taxonomy (NCBI): domain Eukaryota; kingdom Viridiplantae; phylum Streptophyta; class Magnoliopsida; order Asparagales; family Amaryllidaceae; genus Allium; species Allium cepa. The sequence goes on from CM060934.1 coordinate 3,791,411, forward strand.
GACACGTGGATTTTTACGGTAAAACTGGATTACCGTGGCTGGTCTTCGATTTACCATCGCTGGAGAGTGGTGCCCCGTGGTGTCGTTCCGTTTCAAATCCATGCACGCATTTCAAAATGTCGTACGACGCTGTTTTGCCATTTCGGACGAATGTTGCATCATGCACCGTGTATGTTGCACCCAGTAGATATCGATTATTCGGACGGCCATAACTTCTGGCTCATTTAGAGTTACAGGAGCCATAACCAGTCAAAACGAAGGCCTCAGTGAGTTCTATGGCTCTGACAGCTTTCAACCGTCAATGGATTGTTTAATGCCCAAAAAAGACTATCCGAATCTCAATCGGGTCTCGGAAGTTTTTTACCCTTCGTTTTTTCGACACGTGGATTTTTACGGTAAAACGGGATTATCGTGGCTGGTCTTCGATTTACCATCGCTGGAGAGTGGTGCACCATGGTACCGTTCCGTTTCAAATCCATGCACGCATTTCAAAAAGTCGTACGGCACTGTTTCGCCATTTCGGACGGATGTTGCACCTTGCACCGTGGATGTTGCACCATGTAGATATCGATTATTCGGACGGCCATAACTTCTGCCTCGTTTAGAGTTATGGGAGCCATAACCAGTAAAAATAAATGCCTCAGTGAGTTCTACGGCTCTGACAGCTTTCGGCCGTCAATGGATTGTATAATGCCCAAAAAAGACTATCTGAATCTCAATCGGGTCTCGGAAGTTTTTACCCTTCGTTTTTTCGACACGTGGATTTTTACGGTAAAACTGGATTACCGTGGCTGGTCTTCGATTTACCATCGCTAGAGAGTGGTGCCCCATGGTGTCGTTCCGTTTCAAATCCATGCACGCATTTCAAAATGTCGTACGACGCTGTTTTGCCATTTCGGACGAATGTTGCATCATGCACCGTGTATGTTGCACCCAGTAGATATCGATTATTCGGACGGCCATAACTTCTGGCTCATTTAGAGTTACGGGAGCCATAACTAGTCAAAACGAAGGCCTCAGTGAGTTCTATGGCTCTGACAGCTTTCAGCCGTCAATGGATTGTTTAATGCCAAAAAAAGACTATCCGAATCTCAATCGGGTCTTGGAAGTTTTTTACCCTTCGTTTTTTCGACACGTGGATTTTTACGGTAAAACGGGATTACCGTGGCTGGTCTTCGATTTACCATCGCTGGAGAGTGGTGCACCATGGTACTGTTCCGTTTCAAATCCATGCACGCATTTCAAAATGTCGTATGACGCTGTTTCTCCATTTCGGACGGATGTTGCACCTTGCACCGTGGAAGTTGCACCCTGTTGATATCCATTATTCGGACGGCCATAACTTCTGGCTCGTTTAGATTTAAGGGAGACATAACCAGTCAAAACGAAGGCTTCAGTGATTTCTACGGCTCTGACAGCTTTCAGCCGTCAATGGATTGTTTAATGCCCAAAAAAGACCATCTGAATCTCAATCGGGTCTCGGAAGTTTTTTACCCTTCGATTTTTCGACACGTGGATTTTTACGGTAAAACTGGATTACCGTGGCTGGTCTTCGATTTACCATCGCTGGAGAGTGGTGCATCACGGTACCGTTCCATTTCAAATCCATGCACGCATTTCAAAAAGACGTACGACGCTGTTTCGCCATTTCCGACGGATGTTGCACCTTGCACCGTGGATGTTGCACCCTGTAGATATCGATTATTCGGATGGCCATAACTTCTGGCTCGTTTAGAGTTACGGGAGCCATAACCTGTCAAAATGAAGACCTCAGTGAGATTTACGATTCTGACAGCTTTCAGCAGTCAATGGATTGTTTAATGCCCAAAAAAGACTATCCGAATCTCAATCGGTCTAGGAAGTTTTTTACCCTTCGTTTTTTCGAAACGTGGTTTTTTACGGTAAAACGGGATTACCGTGGTTGGTCTTCGATTTACCATCGCTGGAGAGTGGTGCACCATGGTACCGTTCCGTTTCAAATCCATGCACGCATTTCAAAAAGTCGTACGACGCTGTTTCGCCATTTCGCACGGATGTTGCATCATGCACAGTGATGTTGCACCCTGTAGATATCGATTATTCGGACGGCCATAACTACTGGCTCGTTTAGAGTTACAAGAGCCATAACCTGTCAAAACGAAGGCCTCAGTGAGTTCTACGGCTTTGACCGCTTTCAGCCGTCAATGGATTGTTAAATGCCCAAAAAAGACTATCCAAATCTCAATCGGGTCTAGGAAGTTTTTTACCCTTCGTTTTTCCAACACGTGGATTTTTACGGTAAAACGGGATTACCGTGGCTGGTCTTCGATTTAGCATCGCTGGAGAGTGGTGCACCATGGTACCGTTCCATTTCAAATCCATGCATGCATTTCAAAAAGTCGTACGACGCTGTTTCGCCATTTCGGACGGATGTTGCACCTTGCACCGTGGATGTTGCACCATGTAGATATCGATTATTCGGACGTCCATAAATTCTTGTTCGTTTAGAGTTACGGGAGCCATAACCTGTCAAAACGAAGGCCTCAGTGACTTCTACGGCTATGACAGCTTTCAGCCGTCAATGGACTGTTTAATGCCCAAAAAAGACTATCCGAATCTCAACCGGGTCTAGGAAGTTTTTTACCCTTCGTTTTTCCAACACGTGGATTTTTACGGTAAAACAGGATTATCGTGGCTGGTCTTCGATTTACCATCGCTGGAGAGTGGTGCACCTTTGTACCGTTCCGTTTCAAATCACTGGAGAGTCGTACGACACTGTTTCGCCATTTCGGACGGATGTTGCACCTTGCACCATGGATGTTGCACCATGTAGATATCGATTATTCGGACGGTCATAACTTCTGGCTCGTTTAGAGTTACGGGAGCCATAACCAGTCAAAACGAAGACCTCAGTGAGTTCTACAGCTCTGACAGCTTTCAGCCATCAATGGATTGTATAATGCCCAAAAAAGACTATCTGAATCTCAATCGGGTCTCGGAAGTTTTTTACCCTTCGTTTTTTCGACACGTGGATTTTTACGGTAAAACGGGATTACCGTGGCTGGTCTACGATTTACCAATGCTGGAGAGTGGTGCACCATGGTACCGTTCCGTTTCAAATCCATGCACGCATTTCAAAAAGACGTACGACGCTGTTTCGCCATTACGGACGTATGTTGCACCTTGCACCGTGGATGTTGCACCCTGTTGATATCGATTATTCGGACGGCCATAACTTCTGGCTCGTTTAGAGTTAAGAGAGCCATAACCAGTAAAAACGTATGCCTCAGTGAGGTCTGCGGCTCTGATAGCTTTCAGTCATCAATGGATTGTATAATGCCCAAAAAAGACAATCTGAATCTCAATCGGGTCTAGGAAGTTTTTTACCCTTCGTTTTTTTCGACATGTGGATTTTTACGGTAAAACGGGATTACCTTGGCTGGTCTTCGATTTACCATCGCTGGAGAGTGGTGCACCTTTGTACCGTTCCGTTTCAAATCCATGCACGCATTTCAAAAAGTCGTACGACACTGTTTCGCCATTTCAGACGGATGTTGCACCTTGCAACGTAGATGTTGCACCCTGTAGATATCGATTATTCGGACGACCATAACTTCTGGCACGTTTAGAGTTACGGGAGCCATAACCTGTCAAAACGAAGGCCTCTGTGAGTTCTACGGCTTTGACAGCTTTCAGCCGTCAATGGATTGTTTAATGCCCAAAAATGGCTATCCAAATCTCAATCGGGTCTAGGTAGTTTTTTACCCTTCGTTTTTTCGACACGTGCATTTTTACGGTAAAACGGGATTACCGTGGCTGGTCTTCGATTTACCATCGCTGGAGAGTGGTGCACCATGGTACCGTTTCGTTTCAAATCCATGCAAGCATTTCAAAAAGTCGTACGCCACTGTTTCGCCATTTCGGACGGATGTTGCACCTTGCACCGTGGATGTTGCACCATGTAGATATCGATTATTCGGACGGCCATAACTTCTGGCTCGTTTAGAATTAAAGGAGCCATAACCAGTCAAAACGAAGGCCTCAGTGAGTTCTACGGCTTTGACAGCTTCCAGCCGTCAATGGATTGTATAATGCCCAAAAAAGACTATCCGAATCTCAATCGGGTCTCGGAAGTTTTTTACCCTTCGTTTTTTCGACACGTGGATTTTTACGATAAAAATGGATTACCGTGGCTGGTCTTCGATTTACCATCGCTGGAGAGTGGTGCTCCATGGTACCGTTCCGTTTCAAATCCATGCACGCATTTCAAAAAGTCGTACGACGCTGTTTTGCCATTTCGGACGGATGTTGCACCTTGCACCGTGTATGTTGCACCCAGTAGATATCGATTATTCAGACGGCCATAACTTCTGGCTCATTTAGAGTTAAGGGAGCCATAACCAGTCAAAACGAAGGCGTCAGTGAGTTCTACGGCTCTGACAGCTTTCCGCCGTCAATGGACTGTATAATGCCCAAAAAAGACAATCCGAATCTCAATCGGGTCTAGGAAGTTTTTTACCCTTCGTTTTTTCGACACGTGGATTTTTACCGCTCCATTTCAAATCCGTACACGCATTTCAAAAAGTCGTACGACGCTGTTTCGCCATGTCGGACGGATGTTGCACCTTGCACCGTGGATGTTGCACCCTGTAGATATCGATTATTCGGACGGCCATAACTTCTGGCTCGTTTATAGTTACGGGATCCATAACCTGTCAAAACGAAGGCCTCTGTGTGTTCTATGGCTTTGACAGCTTTCAGCCATCAATGGATTGTTTAATGCCCAAAAATAGCTATCCGAATCTCAATCGGGTCTAGGAAGTTTTTTACCATTCGTTTTTCCGACACGTGGATTGTTACGGTAAAACGGTATTACCGTGGCTGGTCTACGATTTACCATCGCTGGAGAGTGGTGTACCATGGTACCATTCCGTTTCAAATCAATGCACGCATTTCAAAAAGCCGTACGACGCTATTTCGCCATTTCGGACGTATGTTGCACCTTGCACCGTGGATGTTGCACCCTGTTGATATCGATTATTCGGACGACCATAATTTCTGGCTCGTTTAGAGTTAAGAGAGCCATAACCAGTCAAAACGAAGGCCTCAGTGAGTTCTACGGCTCTGACAGATTTCAGTCGTCAATGGATTGTATAATGCCCAAAAAAGACAATCCGAATCTCAATCGGGTCTAGGAAGTTTTTTACCCTTCGTTTTTTCGACACGTGGATTTTTACGGTAAAACGGGATTATCGTGGCCGGTCTTAAATTTACCATCGCTGGAGAGTGGTGTACCATGGTACCGTTCCGTTTCAAATCCATGCACGCATTTCAAAAAGTCGTACGACACTATTTCTCCATTTCGGATGGATGTTGCACCTTGCACCGTGGATGTTGCACCCTGTATATATCGATTATTCGGACGGACATAACTTCTGGCTCGTTTAGAGTTACGGGAGCCATAACCTTTCAAAACGAAGGCCTCTGTGAGTTCTACGGCTTTGACAGCTTTCAGCCTTTAATGGATTGTTTAATGCCTAAAAATGGCTATCCGAATCTCAATCGGGTCTAGGAAGTTTTTTACCCTTCGTTTTTTCGACACGTGGATTTTTACGGTAAAACGGGATTACCGTGGCTGGTCTTCGATTTACCATCGCTGGAGAGTGGTGCAGCATGGTACCGTTCCATCTCAAATCCATGCACGCATTTCAAAAAGTCGTACGACGCTGTTTCGCCATTTCGGACGGATGTTGCACCTTGCACCGTGGATGTTGCACCCTGTAGGTATCGATTATTCGGACGGCCATATCTTCTGGCTCGTTTAGAGTTAACGGAGCCATAACCAGTCAAAACGAAGGCCTCAGTGAGTTCTACGGCTCTGAGAGTTTTCAGCCGTCAATGGATTGTATAATGCCCAAAAAAGACTATCCGAATCTCGATCGGGTCTCGGAAGTTTTTTACCCTTCGTTTTTTCGACACGTGGATTTTTACTGTAAAACGGGATTACCATGGTTGGTCTTCGATTTACCATCGCTGGAGAGTGGTGCACCATGGTACCATTCCATTTCAAATCCATACGCGCATTTCAAAAAGTCGTACGACGCTGTATCGCCATTTCGGACGGATGTTGCATCATGCATAGTGATGTTGCACCCTGTAGATATCGATTATTCGGACGGCCATAACTTCTGGCTCGTTTAGAGTTACGGGAGCCATTACCATTCAAAACGAAGGCCTCAGTGAGTTCTACGGCTCTGACAGCTTTTAGTCATCAGTGGATTGTATAATGCCCAAAAAAGACTATCGGAATCTCAATCGGGTCTCGGAAGTTTTTTACCCTTCGTTTTTTCGACACGTGGATTTTTACGGTAAAACGGGATTACCGTGGCTGGTCTACGATTTACCATCACTGGAGAGTGGTGCACCATGGTACCGTTCCGTTTCAAATCCATGCACGCATTTCAAAAAGCTGTACGACGTAGTTTCGCCATTTCGGACGGATGTTGCACCTTGCACTGTGGATGTTGCACCCTGTTGATATCGATTATTCGGGCGGCCATAACTTCTGGCTCGTTTAGAGTTAAGAGAGCCATAACCAGTCAAAACAAAGGCCTCTGTGAGTTCTACGGCTCTGATAGCTTTCTGCCGTCAATGGACTGTATAATTCCCAAAAAAGACTATCTGAATCTCAATCGGGTCTCAGAAGTTTTTTACCCTTCGTTTTTTCGACACGTGGATTTTTACGGTAAAACGGAATTACCGTGGATGGTCTACGATTTACCATCACTGGAGAGTGGTGCACCATGGTACAGTTCTTTTTCAAATCCATGCACGCATTTCAAAAAGTCGTACGACACTGATTCGCCATTTCGGACGGATGTTGCACCTTGCACTGTGGATGTTGCACCATGTAGATATCGATTATTCGGACGGCCATAACTTCTGGCTCGTTTAGAGTTAAAGGGAGCCATAACCAGTCAAAACGAAGGCCTCAGTGAGTTCTACGGCTCAGACAGCTTTCAGCCGTCAATGGATTGTATAATGCCCAAAAAAGACTATCCGAATCTCAATCGGGTCTCGGAAGTTTTTTACCCTTCGTTTTTTCGACACATGGATTTTTACGGTAAAACTGGATTACCGTGGCTGGTCTTCGATTTACCATCGCTGGAGAGTGGTGCCCCATGGTACCGTTCCGTTTCAAATCCAGGCACGCATTTCAAAAAGTCGTACGACGCTGTTTCGCCATTTCGGACGGTGTTGCACCTTACAACGTGTATGTTGCACCCAGTAGATATCGATTATTCGGACGGCCATAACTTCTGGCTCATTTAGAGTTACGAGAGCCATAACCAGTCAAAACGAAGGCCTCAGTGAGTTCTACGGCTCTGACAGCTTTCAGCCTTCAATGGATTGTATAATGCCCAAAAAAGACTATCGGAATCTCAATCGGGTCTAGAAAGTTTTTTACAATTCATTTTTTCGACACATGGATTTTTACGGTAAAACGGGATTACCGTAGCTGGACTTCGATTTACCATCACTGGAGAGTGGTGCACCATGGTATCGTTCCATTTCAAAACCATACGCGCATTTCAAAAAGTCCTACGACGCTGTTTCGCCATTTCGGACGGATGTTGCATCATGCACCATGATGTTGCACCCTGTAGATATCGATTATTCGGACGGCCATAACTTCTGGCTCGTTTAGAGTTACGGGAGCCATAAACTGTCAAAACGAAGGCCTCAGTGAGTTCTACGGCTCTGATAGTTTTCAGCCATCAATGGTTTGTTTAATGCCCAAAAAAGACTATCCGAATCTCAATCGGGTCTCGAAAGTTTTTTACCCTTCATTTTTTCGACACGTGGATTTTTACGGTAGAACTGGATTACCGTGGCTGGTCTTCGATTTACCATCGCTGGAGAGTGGTGCCCATGGTGCCGTTCCGTTTCGAATCCATGCACGCATTTCAAAAAGTCGTACGACGCTGTTTCGCCATTTCGGACGGATGTTGCAACTTGCACCGTGTATGTTGCACCCAGTAGATATCGATTATTCGGACGGCCATAACTTCTGGCTCATTTAGAGTTACGGGAGCCATAACCAGTCAAAACGAAGGCCTCAGTGAGTTCTACGGCTCTGACAGCTTTCAGCCTTCAATGGATTGTATAATGCCCAAAAAAGACTATCCGAATCTCAATCGGGTCTAGAAAGTTTTTTATCCTTCGTTTTTTTGACATGTGGATTTTTATGGTAAAACAGGATTACCGTGGCTGGTCTTCGATTTACCATCACTGGAGAGTGGTGCACCAAGGTACCGTTCCGTTTCAAATCCATGCATGCATTTCAAAAAGTCCTACGACGCTGTTTCGCCATTTCGGACGGATGTTGCATCATGCACCGTGATGTTGCACCGTGTAGATATCGATTATTCGGACTGCCATAACTTCTGGCTCGTTTAGATTTACGGGAGCCATAACCAGTCAAAACGAAGGCCTCAGTGAGTTCTACGGCTCTGACAGCTTTCAGCCTTCAATGGATTGTATAATGCCCAAAAAAGACTATCCGAATCTCAATCGGGTCTTGGAAGTTTTTTACCCTTCGTTTTTTCGACACGTGGATTTTTACGGTAAAACGGGATTACCGTGGCTGGTCTTCGATTTACCATCGCTTGAGAGTGGTGCACCATGGTACCGTTCCGTTTCAAATCCATGCACGCATTTCAAAAAGTCGTACGACGCTGTTTCACCATTTCGGACGGATGTTGCACCTTGCACCGTGGATGTTGCACCCTGTAGGTATCGATTATTCGGACGGCCATATCTTCTGGCTCGTTTAGACTTAAGGGAGCCATAACCAGTCAAAACGAAGGCCTCAGTGAGTTCTACGGCTCTGATAGCTTTCAGCCGTCAATGGATTGTATAATGCCCAAAAAAGACTATCCGAATATCAATCGGGTCTCGGAAGTTTTTTACCCTTCGTTTTTTCGACACGTGGATTTTTACGGTAAAACGGGATTACCAAGGATGGTCTTCGATTTACCATCGCTGGAGAGTGGTGCACCATGGTACCGTTCCATTTCAAATCCATACGCGCATTTCAAAAAGACGTACGACGCTGTTTCGCCATTTCGGACGGATGTTGCACCTTGCACCGTGGTTGTTGCACCTTGTTGATATCGATTATTCGAACGACCATAACTTCTGGCTTGTTTAGAGTTAAGAGAGCAATAACCAGTCAAAACGAAGGCCTCAGTGAGTTCTACGGCTCTGACAGCTTTCAGCCGTCAATGGATTGTACAATGCCCAAAAAAGACAATCCGAATCTCAATCGGGTTTAGGAAGTTTTTTACCCTTCGTTTTTTCGACACGTGGATTTTTACGGTAAAACGGGATTACCGTGGTTTGTCTTACATTTACCATCGCTGGAGAGTGGTGCACCATGGTACCGTTCCGTTTCAAATATATGCACGCATTTCAAAACGTCGTACGACACTGTTTCGCCATATCGGACGGATGTTGCACCTTGCAACGTGTATGTTGCACCCTGTAGATATCGATTATTCGGACGGCCATAACTTCTGGCTAGCTTAGAGGTACGGGAGCCATAACCGGTCAAAACGAAGGCCTCTGTGAGTTCTACGGCTTTGACAGCTTTCAGCCGTCAATGGATTGTTTAATGCCCAAAAATGGCTATCCGAATCTCAATCGGGTCTAGGAAGGTTTTTACCCTTCGTTTTTTCGACACGTGGATTTTTACGGTAAAACGGGATTACCGTGGCTGGTCTTCGATTTACCATCGCTGGAGAGTGGTGCATCATGGTACCGTTCTGTTTCAAATCCACGCACGCATTTCAAAAAGTCGTACGACACTGTTTCGCCATTTCGGACGGATGTTGCACCTTGCACTGTGGATGTTGCACCATGTGGATATCGATTATTCAGACGGCCATAACTTCTGGCTCGTTTAGAGTTAAGGGAGCCATAACCAGTCAAAACGAAGGCCTCAGTGAGTTCTACGGCTCTGACAGCTTTCAGCGGTCAATGGATTGTATAATGCCCAAAAAAGACTATCCGAATCTCAATCGGGTCTCGGAAGTTTTTTACCCTTCGTTTTTTCGACATGTGGATTTTTACGGTAAAACTGGATTACCGTGGCTGGTCTTCGATTTACCATCGCTGGAGAGTGGTGCCCCATGGTACCGTTCCGTTTCAAATCTATGCACGCATTTCAAAAAGTCGTACGACGCTGTTTCGCCATTTCGGACGGATGTTGCACCTTGCACCGTGTATGTTGCACCCAGTAGATATCGACTATTCGGACGGCCGTAACTTCTGGCTCTTTTAGAGTTACGGGAGCCATAACCAGTCAAAACGAAGGCCTCAGTGAGTTCGACTGCTCTGACAGCTTTCAGCCGTTAATGGATTGTATAATGCCCAAAAAAGACTATCCGAATCTCAATCGGGTCTAGGAAGTTTTTTACCCTTCGTTTTTTCGACACATGGATTTTTACGGTAAAATGGGATTACCGTGGTTGGTCTTCGATTTACCATCGCTGGAGAGTGGTGCACTATGGTATCATTCCATTTCAAAACCATACGCGCATTTCAAAAGTCCTACGACGCTGTTTCGCCATTTCGGACGGATGTTGCATCATGCACCGTGATGTTGCACCCTGTAGATATCGATTATTCGGACGGCCATAACTTCTGGCTCGTTTAGAGTTACGGGAGCCATGAACTGTCAAAACGAAGGCCTCAGTGAGTTCTACGGCTCTGACAGCTTTTAGCCATCAATGAATTGTTTAATGCCCAAAAAAGACTATCCGAATGTCAATCGGGTCTGGGAAGTTTTTTACCCTTCGTTTTTTCGACACGTGGATTTTTATGGTAAAACGGGATTACCGTGGCTAGTCTTTGATTTACCATCGCTGGACAGTGGTGCACCATGGTACCATTCCATTTCAAATCCATACACGCATTTCAAAATGTCGTACGACGTTGTTTCGCCATTTCAGACGGATATTGCATCATGCACCGTGATGTTGCACCCTGTAGATATCGATTATTCGGACGGCCATAACTTCTGGCTCGTTTAGAGTTACGGGAGCCATAACCTGTCAAAACGAAGGCCTCAGTGAGTTCTACGGCTATGACAGCTTTCAGCCGTCAATGGATTGTTTAATACCCAAAAAAGAATATCCGAATCTCAATCGGGTCTCGGAAGTTTTTTACCCTTCGTTTTTTCGACAAGTGGATTTTTACGCTAAAACTGGATTACCGTGGCTGGTCTTCGATTTACCATCGCTGGAGAGTTGTGCCCCATGGTGCCGTTCTGTTTCAAATCCATGCACGCATTTCAAAAAGTCGTACGACGCTGTTTCGCCATTTCGGACGGATGTTGCACCTTGCACCGTGTATGCTGCACCCAGTAGATATCGATTATTCGAACGGCCATAACTTCTGGCTCATTTAGAGTTACGAGAGCCATAACCAGTCAAAACGAAGGCCTCAGTGAGTTCTACGGCTCTGACAGCTTTCAGCCTTCAATGGATTGTATAATGTCCAAAAAAGATTATCCTAATCTCAATCGGGTCTTGTAAGTTTTTTACCCTTCGTTTTTTCGACACGTGGATTTTTACGGTAAAATGGGATTACCGTCGCTGGTCTTCGATGAACCATCGCTGGAGAGTGGTGCACCATGGTACCGTTCCATTTCAAATCCATGCACACATTTTAAAAAGTCGTACGACGCTGTTTCGCCATTTCGGACGGATGTTGCACCTTGCACCGTGGATGTTGCACCCTGTAGATATCGATTATTCGGATGGCCATATCTTCTGGCTCGTTTAGAGTTAAGGGGGCCATAACCAGTCAAAACGAAGGCCTCAGTGAGTTCTACAGCGCTGATAGCTTTCGGCCATCATTGGATTGTATAATGCCCAAAAAAGACTATCCGAATCTCAATCGAGTCTCGGAAGTTTTTTACCCTTCGTTTTTTCGACACGTGGTTTTTTACGGTAAAACTGGATTACCATGGCTGGTCTTCGATTTACCATCGCTGGAGAGTGGTGCACCATTGTACCATTCCGTTTCAAATCCATGCATGCATTTCAAAAAGTCGTACGACGCTGTTTCGCCATTTCGGACGGATGTCGCACCTTGCACCGTGGATGTTGCACCCTGTAGATATCGATTATTCGGACGGCCATAACTTCTGGCTCGTTTAGAGTTAAGGGAGCCATAACCTGTCAAAACAAAGGCCTCAGTAAGTTCTACGGTTCTAACAGCTTTCAGCCGTCAATGGATTGTTTAATGCCCAAAAAAGACTATCCGAATCTCAATCGGGTCTAGGAAGTTTTTTACCCTTCGTTTTTTCGACACGTGGATTTTTACGGTAAAACGGGAGTACCGTGGCTAGTCTTCGATTTACCATCGCTGGAGAGTGGTGCACCATGGAACCGTTCCGTTTCAAATCCATGCGCGCATTTCAAAAAGTCGTACGACGCTGTTTCGCCATTTCGGACGGATGTTGCACCTTGCACCGTGGATGTTGCACCCTGTGGATATCGATTATTCGGACGGCCATAACTTCTGGCTCCTTTAGAGTTACGGGAGCCACAACCTGTCAAAACAAAGGCCTAAGTGAGTTCTACGGCTCTGACAGCTTTTAGTCGTCAATGGATTGTTTAATGCCCAAAAAAGACTATCCGAATCTCAATCGGGTCTAGGAAGTTTTTTACCCTTCGTTTTTTCGACACGTGGATTTTTACGGTAAAACGGGATTACCGTGGCTGGTCTTTGATTTACCATCGCTGGAGAGTGGTGCGCCGTGGTACCGTTCCATTTCAAATCCATACGCGCATTTCAAAAAGTCGTACGACGCGGTTTCGCAATTTCGGACGGATGTTGCATCATGCACCGTGATGTTGCACCCTGTAGACATCGATTATTCGGACGGTCATAACTTCTGGCTCGTTTAGAGTTACGGGAGCCATAACCTGTCAAAACGAAGGCCTCAGTGAGTTCTACGGCTCTGACAGCTTTCAGCCGTCAATGGATTGTTTAATGCCCAAAAAAGACTATCCGAATCTCAATCGGGTGTAGGAAGTTTTTTACCCTTCGTTTTTTCGACACATGGATTTTTACGGTAAAACGGGATCACCGTGGTTGGTCTTCGATTTACCATCGCTATAGAGTGGTGCGCCATGGTATTGATCCATTTCAAAACCATACGCGCATTTCAAAAAGTCCTACGACGCTGTTTCGCCATTTCGGACGGATGTTGCATCATGCACCGTGATGTTGCACCCTGTAGATATCGATTATTCGGACGGCCATAACTTCTGGCTTGTTTAGAGTTACGGGAGCCATAAACTGTCAAAACGAAGGCCTCAGTGAGTTCTACGGCTCTAACAGCTTTCAGCCATCAATGGATTTTTTAATGCCCAAAAAGGACTATCCGAATCTCAATCGGGTCTAGGAAGTTTTTTACCCTTCGTTTTTTCGACACGTGGATTTTTATGGTAAAACTGGATTACCGTGGCTGGTCTTCGATTTACCATCGCTAGAGAGTGGTGCACCATGGTACCATTCCGTTTCAAATCCATGCACGCATTTTAAAAAGTCCTACGATGCTGTTTCGCCTTTTCGGACGGATGTTGCACCTTGCACCATGGAAGTTGCACCCTGTTGATATTGATTATTCGGACGGCCATAACTTCTGGCTCGTTTAGAGTTAAGGGAGCCATAACCAGTCAAAACGAAGGCCTCAGTGAGTTCTACGGCTCTGACAGCTTTCAGCCGTCAATGGATTGTTTAATGCCCAAAAAAGACTATCCGAATTTCAATCGGGTCTCGGAAGTTTTTTTACCCTTCGATTTTTCGACACGTGGATTTTTACGGTAAAACTGGATTACCGTGGCTGGTCTTCGATTTCCCATCGCTGGAGAGTGGTGCACCATGGTACCGTTTCGTATCAAATCCATGCGCGCATTTCAAAAATTCGTACGACGCTGTTTCGCCATTTCGGACGGATGTCGCACCTTGCGCTGTGGATGTTGCACCCTGTAGATATCGATTATTCGGAAGGCCATAACTTCTGGCTCGTTTAGAGTTAAGGGAGCCATAACCTGTCAAAACAAAGGCCTCAGTGATTTCCACGGCTCTAACAGCTTTCAGCCGTCAATGGATTGTTTAATGCCCAAAAAAGACTATCCAAATCTCAATCGGGTCTAGGAAGTTTTTTACCCTTCGTTTTTTCGACACGTGGATTTTTACGGTAAAACAGGATTACCGTGGATGGTCTTCGATTTACCATCGCTGGAGAGTGGTGCACCATGGTACCGTTCCGTTTCAAATCCATGCGCACATTTCAAAAAGTCGTACGACGCTGTTTCGCCATTTCGGACGGATGTTGCATCATGCACCATGATGTTGCACCCTATAGATATCGATTATTCGGACGACCATAACTTCTGGCTCGTTTAGAGTTACGGGAGCCATAACCTGTCAAAACGAAGGCATCAGTGAGTTCTACGGCTTTGACCGCTTTCAGCCGTCAATGGATTGTTTAATGCCCAAAAAAGACTATCCGAATCTCAATCGGGGCTAGGAAGTTTTTTTACCCTTCGTTTTTCCAACACGTGGATTTTTACGGTAAAACGGGATTACCGTGGCTGGTCTTCAATTTACCATCGCTGGAGAGTGGTGCACCATTGTACCGTTCCGTTTCAAATCCATACATCCATTTCAAAAAGTCGTACAACACTGTTTCGCCATTTCGAACGGATGTTGCACCTTGCACCGTGGATGTTGCACCATGTAGATATCGATTATTCGGACGACCATAACTCCTGGCTCGTTTAGAGTTACAGGAGCCATAACCAGTCAAAACGAAAGCCTCGGTGAGTTCTACGGCTCTGACAGCTTTCAACAGTCAATGGATTGTATAATGCCCAAAAAAGACTATCCGAATCTCAATCGGGTCTCGTAAGTTTTTTACCCTTCGTTTTTTCGACACGTGGATTTTTACGGTAAAACGGGATCACCGTGGCTGGTCTTCGATTTACCATCGCTGGAGAGTGGTGCACCATGGTACCATTCCGTTTCAAATCCATGCACGCATTTCAAAATGTCGTACGATGTTGTTTCACCATTTCGGACGGATGTTGCACCTTGCACCATGGAAGTTGCACCCAGTTGATATCGATTATTCGGACGGCCATAACTTCTGGCTCGTTTAGAGTTAAGGGATCCATAACCAATCAAAACGAAGGCATCAGTGAGTTCTACGGCTCTGACAGCTTTCAGCCGTCTATGGATTGTATAATGCCCAAAAAAGACTATCCGAATCCCAATCGGGTCTAGGAAGTTTTTTACCCTTCGTTTTTTCCACACGTGGATTTTTACGGTAAAACGGGATTACCGTGGCTGGTCTTAAATTTACCATCACTGGAGAGTGGTGCACCATTGTACCATTCTGTTTGAAATCCATGCACGCATTTCAAAAAGTCCTACGACAAAGTTTTGCCATTTCGGACGGATGTTGTACCTTGCTCCGTGGATGTTGCACCTTGTAGATATCGATTATTCGGACGGCCATAACTTCTGGCTCGTTTAGAGTTAAGGGAGCCATAACCAGTCAAAACGAAGGCCTCAGTGAGTTCTATGGCTCTGACAGGTTTCAGCCATCAGTGGATTGTTTAATGCCCAAAAAAGGCTATGCGAATCTCAATCGGGTCTAGAAAGTTTTTTACCCTTCGTTTTTCGACACGTGGATTTTTACGGTAAAACGGGATTACCGTGGCTGGTCTTCGATTTACCATATCTGGCGAGTGGTGCACCATGGTACCGTTCCGTTTCAAATCCATGCGCACATTTCAAAAAGTCATACGACACTGTTTCGCCATTTCGGACGGATGTTGCATCTTGCACCATGGATGTTGCACGCTGTAGATATCGATTATTCGGACGGCCATAACTTCTGGCTCGTTTAGAGTTACGGGAGCCATAACCTGTCAACACGAAGGCCTCAGTGAGTTCTACGGCTCTGACAGCTTTCAGCCATCAGTGGATTGTTTAATGCCCAAAAAAGACTATGCGAATCTCTATCGGGTCTAGGAAGTTTTTTACCCTTCGTTTTTCGACACGTGGATTTTTACGGTAAAACGGGATTACCTTGGCTGGTCTTCGATTTACCATATCTGGCGAGTGGTGCACCATGGTACCGTTCCGTTTCAAATCCACGCGCACATTTCAAAAAGTCGTACGACACTGTTTCGCCATTTCGGACGGATGTTGCACCTTGCACCGTGGATGTTGCACGCTGTAGATATCGATTATTCGGACAGCCATAACTTCTGGCTCGTTTAGAGTTACAGGAGCCATAACCTGTCAAAACGAAGGCCTCAGTGAGTTCTACAGCTCTGACAGCTTTCAGCCGTCAATGGATTGTTTAATGCCCGAAAAAGACTATCTGAATCTCAATCGGGTCTAGGAAGTTTTTTACCCTTCGTTTTTCCGACACGTGGATTTTTACGGTAAAACGGGATAACCGTGGTTGGTCTTCGATTTACCATCGCTGGAGAGTGGTGCACCATGGTACTGTTCCATTTTAAATCCATGCACGCGTTTCAAAAAGTCGTACGACACTGTTTCGCCATTTCGGACGGATGTGGCACCATGTAGATATCGATTATTCGGACGGCCATAACTTCTGGCTCGTTTAGAGTTACGGGAGCCATAACCAGTCAAAACGAAGACCTCGGTAAGTTCTACGGCTCTGATAGCTTTCAGCCGTCAATGGATTGTATAATGCCCAAAAAAGACTATCCGAATCTCAATCGGGTCTTGGAAGTTTTTTACCCTTCGTTTTTTCGACACGTGGATTTTTATGGCAAAACGGGATTACCGTGGCTGGTCTTCGATTTACCATCGCTGGAGAGTGGTGCACCATGGTACCGTTCTGTTTCAAATCCATGCACGCATTTCAATAAGTCGTACGACGCTGTTTCCCCATTTCGGACGGATGTTGCACCCTACACCGTGGATGTTGCACCCTGTTGATATCGATTATTCGGACGGCCAAAACTTCTGGCTCGTTTAGAGTTAAGGGATCCATAACTAGTCAAAACGAAGGCCTCAGTGAGTTCTACGGCTCTGACAGCTTTCAGCCGTCAATGGATTTTATAATGCCCAAAAAAGACAATCCGAATCTCAATCGGGTCTAGGAAGTTTTTTACCATTCGATTTTTCGACATGTGGATTTTTACGGTAAAACGGGATTACCGTTGCTGGTCTTAAATTTTCCATCACTGGAGAGTGGTGCACCATGGTATCGTTCCGTTTCAAATCCATGCATGCATTTCAAAAAGTCGTACGACACTGTTTCGCCATTACGGACGGACGTTGCACCTTGCACCGTGGATGTTGCACCCTGTAGTTATCGATTATTCGGACGACCATAACTTCTGGCTCGTTTAGAGTTACGGGAGCCATAACCTGTCAAAACGAAGGCCTCTGTGAGTTCTACGGCTGTGACAGCTTTCAGCCATCAATGGATTGTTTAATGCCCAAAAATGGCTATCCGAATCTCAATCGGGTCTAGGAAGTTTTTTACCCTTCGTTTTTTCGACACGTGGATTTTTACGGTAAAACGGGATTACCGTGGCTGGTCTTCGATTTACCATCGCTGGAGAGTGGTGCACCATGGTACCGTTCCGTTTCAAATCCATGCACGCATTTCAAAAAGTCGTACGACACTGTTTCGCCATTTCGGACGGATGTTGCACTTTGCACCGTGGATGATGCACCATGTAGATATCGATTATTCGGACGGCCATAACTTCTGGCTCGTTAAGAGTTAAGGGAGCCATAACCAATCAAAACGAAGGCCTCAATGTGTTCTACGGCTCTGACTGCTTTCAGCCGTCAATGGATTGTACATTGCCCAAAAAAGACTATCCGAATCTCAATCTGGTCTCGGAAGTTTTTTACCCTTCGTTTTTTCGACACGTGGATTTTTAAGGTAAAACTGGATTACCGTGGCTGGTCTTCGATTTACCATCGCTGGAGAGTAGTGCCCCATGGCACCGTTCCGTTTCAAATCCATGCACGCATTTCAAAATGTCGTACGACGCTGTTTCGCCATTTCGGACGGATGTTGCACCTTGCACCGTGTATGTTGCACCGTTTAGATATCGATTATTCGGACGGCCATAACTTTTCACTAGTTTAGAGTTTCGGGAGCCACAACCAGTCAAAACGAAGGCCTCAGTGAGTTATACGGCTATGACAGCTTTCAGCCGTCAATGGATTGTATAATGCCCAAAAAAGACTATCCGAATCTCAATCGGGTCTCGGAAGTTTTTTACCCTTCGTTTTTTCGACACGTGGATTTTTACGGTAAAAATGGATTACCGTGGCTGGTCTTCGATTTACCATTGCTGGAGAGTGGTGCACCATGGTACCATTCCGTTTCAAATCCATGCACGCATTTCAAATAGTCGTACGACGCTGTTTCGCTATTTCGGACGGATGTTGCACCTTACACCGTGGATGTTGCACCCTGTAGATATCGATTATTCGGATGGCCATAACTTCTGGCTCGTTTAGAGTTAAGGGATCCGTAACTAGTCAAAACGAAGGCCTCAGTGAGTTCTACGGCTCTGACAACCTGCAGCCGTAAATGGATTGTATAATGCCCAAAAAAGAGTATCCGAATCTCAATCGGGTCTCGGAAGTTTTTTACCCTTCGTTTTTTCGACACGTGGATTTTTACGATAAAACGGGATTACCGTGGCTGGTCTTCGATTTACCATCGCTGGAGAGTGGTCCACCATGGTACCATTCCGTTTCAAATCCATGCATGCATTTCAAAAAGTCGTACGACGCTGTTTCGCTATTTCGGACGGATGTTGCACCTTGCACCGTGGATGTTGCACCATGTAGATATCGATTATTCGGACGGCCATAACTTCTGGCTCGTTTAGAGTTAAGGGATCCATAACCAGTCAAAACGAAGGCCTCAGTGAGTTCTACGGCTCTGACAGCTTGCAGCTGTCAATGGATTGTATAATGCCCAAAAAAGAGTATCCGAATCTCAATTGGGTCTTGGAAGTTTTTTACCTTTCGTTTTTTCGACACGTGGATTTTTACGGTAAAACGGGATTACCGTGGCTAGTCTTCGATTTACCATCGCTGGAGAGTGGTGCACCATGGTACAGTTCCATTTCAAATCCATGCACGCATTTCAAAAAGTCGTACGACGCTGTCTCTCCATTTCGGACGGATGTTGCACCTTGCACCGTGGATGTTGCACCATGTACATATCTATTATTCGGACAGCCATAACATCTGGCTCGTTTAGAGTTAAGGGAGGCATAACCTATCAACACGAAGGCCTCAGTGAGTTCTACGGCTCTGACAGCTTTCAGCCGTCAATGGATTGTTTAATGCCCAAAAAAGACTATCCGAATCTCAATCGGGTCTAGCAAGTTTTTAACCTTCGTTTTTTCGACACGTAGATTTTTACGGTGAAAAGGGATTATCGTGGCTGGTCTTCGATTTACCATCGTTTTTTCGACACGTGGATTTCAAAAAGCCGTACGACGCTGTTTCGCCATTTCGGACGGATGTTGCACCTTGCACCGTGGATGTTGCACCCTGTTGATATCGATTATCCGGACGGCCATAACTTCTGGCTCGTTTAGAGTTAAGAGAGCCATAACCACTCAAAACGAAGGCCTCAGTGAGTTCTACGGCTCTGACAGCTTTCATCCGTCAATGGATTGTATAATACCCAAAAAAGACTATCCGAATCTCAATCGGGTCTAGGAAGTTTTTTACCCTTCGTTTTTTCGACACATGGATTTTTACGGTAAAACGGGATTACCGTGGCTGGTCTTTGATTTACCATCACTGGAGAGTGGTGCACCATGGTACCGTTCCGTTTCAAATCCATGCGCGCATTTCAAAAAGTCGTACGATGCTGTTTCGCCATTTCCGACGGATGTTGCATCTTGCACCGTGGATGTTGCACCCTGTAGATATCGATTATTCGGACGGCCTTAACTTATGGCTCGTTTAGAGTTACGGGAGCCAAAACCTGTCCAAACGAAGGCCCCAGTGAGTTCTATGGCTCTGATAGCTTTCAGCGGTCAATGAATTGTTTAATGCCAAAAAAGACTATCCGAATCTTAATTGGGTCTAGGAAATTTTTGACCCTTCGTTTTTTCGAAACGTGGATTTTTACGGTAAAATGGGATTACAGTGGCTGGTCTTCGATTTACCATCGGTGGAGAGTGGTGAACTATGGTACCGTTTCGTTTCAAATCCATGCACGCGTTTCAAAACGTCGTACGACACTGTTTCGCCATTTCGGACGGATGTTGCACCTTGCACCGTGGATGTTGCACCATGTAGATATCGATTATTCGGACGACCATAACTTCTGGCTCGTTTAGAGTTAAGGGAGCCATAACCAGTCAAAACGAAGCCCTCAGTGAGTTCTACAACGCTGACAGCGTTCAGCCGTCAATGGATTGTATAATGCCTAAAAAAGACAATCTGAATCTCAATCGGGTCTCGGATGTTTTTTACCCTTCGTTTTTTTGACACGCGGATTTTTACGGTAAAACTGGATTACCGTGGCTGGTCTTCGATTTACCAACGCTGGAGAGTGGTGCACCATGGTACCGTTCCGTTTCAAATCTATGCACGCCTTTCAAAAAGTCGTACGGCACTGTTTCGCCATTTCGGACGGATGTTGCACCTTAAACCGTGGATGTTGCACCATGTAGATATCGATTATTCGGACGGCCATAACTTCTGGCTCGTTTAGAGTTCAGGGAGCCATAACCTGTCAAAACGAAGGCCTCAATGAGTTCTACGGCTCTGACCGCTTTCAGCCGTCAATGGATTGTAAAATGCCCAAAAAAGACTATCCGAATCACAATCGGGTCTCGGAAGTTTTTTTACCCTTCGTTTTTTCGACACGTGGATTTTTACGGTAAAACTGGATTACCGTGGCTGGTCTTCGATTTACCATCGCTGGAGAGTAGTACCCCACCGTACCGTTCCGTTTCAAATCCATGCACGCAATTCAAAAGGTTGTCAGACGCTGTTTCGCCATTTCGGACGGATGTTGCACCTTGCACCGTGTATGTTGCACCCTATAGATATCGATTATTCGGGCGGCCATAACTTCTGGCTCCTTTAGAGTTACGAGAGCCATAACTAGTCAAAATGAAGGCCTCAGTGAGTTCTACGGCTCCGATAGCTATCAGCCGTCAATGGATTGTATAATGCCCAAAAAAGACTATCCGAATCTCAATCGGGTCTTGGAAGTTTTTTACCCTTCGTTTTTTCGACACGTGGATTTTTACTGTAAAACGGGATTACCGTGGCTGGTCTTCGATTTACCATCGCTAGAGAGTGGTTCACCATGGTACCGTTCCGTTTCAAATCCATGCACGCATTTCAAAAAGTCGTACGACGCTGTTTCGCCATTTCGGATGGATGTTGCACCTTGCACCGTGGATGTTGCACCCTGTGGATATCGATTATTCGGACGACCATAACTTCTGGCTCGTTTAGAGTTAAGGGAGCCATAACTAGTCAAAACGAAGGCCTTAGTGAGTTCTACGGCTGTGATAGCTTGCAGCCGTCAATGGAATGTATAATGCCCAAAAAAGACTATCCAAATTTCAATCGGGTCTTGGAAGTTTTTTACCTTTCGTTTTTTCGTCATGTGGATTTTTGCGGTAAAACGGTATTACCGTGGCTGGTCTTCGATTTACCATCGCTGAAGAGTGGTGCACCATGGTACCGTTCCGTTTCAAATCCATGCACGCATTTCAAAAAGTCGTACGACGCTGTTACGCCATTTCGGACGGATGTTGCACCTTGCAACGTGGATGCTGCACCCTGTACATATCGATTATTCGGATGGCCATACCTTCTGGCTCGTTTAGAGTTAAGGGAGCCATAACCAGTCAAAACGAAGGCCTCAGCGAGTTCTACGGCTTTGACAGTTTGCAGCCGTCAATGGATTGTATAATGCCCAAAAAAGACTATCTGAATCTCAATCGGGTCTCGGAAGTTTTTTACCCTTCGTTTTTTCGACACGTGGATTTTTACGGTAAAACGGGATTACCGTGGCTGGTCTTCGATTTACCATCGCTAGAGAGTGGTGCACCGTGATACCGTTCCGTTTCAAATCCATGCACGCATTTCAAAAAGTCGTACGACACTGTTTCGCCATTTCGGTCGGATGTTGCACCTTGCACCATGGATGTTGCACCATGTAGATTTCGATTATTCGAACGGCCATAACATCTGGCTCATTTAGAGTTAAGAGAGCCATGACTAGTCAAAACGAAGGCCTTAGCGAGTTCTACGGTTTTGACAGCTTTCAGCCGTCATTGGGTTGTATAATGCCCAAAAAAGACTATCTGAATCTCAATCGGGTCTCGGAAGTTTTTTACCCTTTGTTTTTTTTTGACACGTGGATTTTTACGGTAAAACGGGATTACCGTAGCTGGTCTTCGATTTACCATCGCTGGAGAGTGGTGCACTATGGTACTGTTCCGTTTCAAATCCATGCACGCATTTCGAAACGTCGTACGATGCTGTTTCGCCATTTCGGACGGATGTTGCACCTTGCGCCGTGGATGTTGCACCCTGTAGATATCGATTATTCGGACGGCCATAACTTCTGGCTCGTTTGGAATTACGGGAGCCATAACCTGTCAAAATGAAGACCTCAGTGAGTTCTGCGGCTCTGAATGCTTTCAGCCATCAAAGGATTGTTTAATGCCCAAAAAAGACTATCCGAATTTCAATCGGGCCTCGGAAGTTTTTGTACCCTTCGATTTTTCGACACGTGGATTTTTACGGTAAAACTGGATTACCGTGGCTGGTCTTCGATTTCCCATCGCTGGAGAGTGGTGCACCATGGTACCGTTTCGTATCAAATCCATGCGTGAATTTCAAAAAGTCGCACGACGCTGTTTCGCCATTTTGGACGGATGTTGCACCTTGCACCGTGGATGTTGCACCATGTAGATATCGATTATTCGGACGGCCATAACTTCTGGCTGGTTTAGAGTTAAGGGAGCCATAACCAGTCAAAACGAAGCCCTTAGTGAGTTCTACGGCTCTGACAGCTTTCAGCCGTCAATGAATTGTATAATGCCCAAAAAAGACTATCCGAATCTCAATCGGGTCTCGGAAGTATTTTACCCATCGTTTTTTCGACACGTGGATTTTTACGGTAAAACTGGATTACTGTGGCTCGTCTTCGATTTACCAATTCTGTAGAGTGGTGCACCATGGTACCGTTCCGTTTCAAATCTATGCACGCATTTCAAAAAGTCGTACGACACTGTTTCGCCATTTCGGACGGATGTTGCACCTTGCAACGTGGATGTTGCACCCTGTAGATATCGATTATTCGGACGGCCATAACTGCTGGCTCGTTTAGAGTTGTGGGAGCCATAACCTGTCAAAACGAAGGCCTCAGTGAGTTCTATGGCTCTGACCGCTTTAAGCCATCAATGGATTGTTTAATGCCCAAAAAAGACTATCCGAATCTCAATCGGGGCTAGGAAGTTTTTGACCCTTCGTTTTTTCGACACATGGATTTTTATGGTAAAACGGGATTACCGTGGCTGGTCTTCGATTTACCATCGCTGGAGAGTGGTGCACCATGGTACCGTTCCGTTTCCAATCCATACACGCATTTCAAAAAGTCGTACGACACTGTTTCACCATTTCGGACGGATGTTGCACCTTGCACCGTGGATGTTGCACCCTGTAGATTCGATTATTCGGACGGCCATAACTTCTGGCTCGTTTAGAGTTACGGGAGCCATAACCAGTCAAAACGAAGGCCTCGGTGAGTTCTACGGCTCTGAATGCTTTGAGCCGTCAATGGATTGCAAAATGCCCAAAAAAGACTATCCGAATCTCAGTCGGGTCTCGGAAATTTTTGACCCTTCGTTTTTTCGACACGTGGATTTTTACGGTAAAACGAGATTGCCTTGGCTGGTCTTCGATTTACCATCGCTGGAGAGTGGTGCACCATGGTACCGTTCCATTTCAAATCCATGCACGCATTTCAAAAAGTCGTACGACACTGTTTAGCCATTTCGGACGGATGTTGCACATTGCACCGTGGATGTTGCACCATGTAGATATCGATTATTCGGACGGCCATAACTTCTGGCTCGTTTAGGTTTAAGGAAGCCATAACCAGTCAAAACGAAGGTCTCAGTGAGTTCTACGGCTCTGACCGCTTTCAGCCGTCAATGGATTGTATAATGCCCAAAAAACACTATCCGAATCTCAATCGGGTCCCGGAAGTTTTTTACCCTTCGTTTTTTCGACACGTGGATTTTTACGGTAAAACGGGATTATCATGGCTGGTCTTCGATTTACCATCACCGGAGAGTGGTGCACCATGGTACCGTTTCATTTCGAATCCATGCACGCATTTCAAAAAGTCGTACGACGCTGATTCGCCATTTCGGACGGATGTTGCACCTTGCACCGTGGATGTTGCACCCTGAAGATATCGATTATTCGGACGGCTATAACTTCTGGCTCGTTTAGAGTTGCGGGAGCCATAAGGAGTCATAACGAAGGCCTCAGTGAGTTCTACGGCTCTGAGAGCTTTTAGCCTTAAGTGGATTGTATAATGCCCAAAAAAGTCTATCCGAATCTCAATCGTGTCTCGGAAGTTTTTTACCTTTCGTTTTTTCGACACGTGGATTTTTACAGTAAAACGGGATTACTGTGGCGGGTCTTCGATTTACCATCGCTGGAGAGTGGTGCACCATGGCACCATTTCATTTCAAATCCATGCACGCATTTCAAAAAGTCGTACGAGGCTGTTTCGCCATTTCGGACGGATGTTGCACCTTGCACCGTGTATGTTGCACCCTGTAGATATCGATTATTTGGACGGCCATAACTTCTGGCTCGTTTAGAGTTACGGGAGCCATAATAAGTCAAAACGAAGGCCTCAATGAGTTCTACGGCTCTGACAGCTTTCAGCCGTCAATGGATTGTATAATGCCCAAAAAAGACTATCTGAATCTCAATCGGGTCTCGGAAGTTTTTTACCCTTCGTTTTTTCGACACGTGGATTTTTACGGTAAAACGAGATTACCGTGGCTAGTCTTCGATTTACCATCGCTGGAGAGTAGTGCACCATGGTACCGTTCCGTTTCAAATCCATGCACGCGTTTCAAAAAGTCGTACGACGCTGTTTCGCCATTACGGACGGATGTTGCACCTTGCTCCGTGGATGTTGCACCCTGTAGATATCGACTATTCGGACGGCCATAACTTCTGGGTCGTTTAGAGTTACGGAAGCCATAACCTGTCAAAACGAAGGCCTCAGTGAGTTCTACGGCTCTGACAGCTTTCTGCCGTCAATGGTTGTATAATGCCCAAAAAAGACTATCCGAATCTCAATCAGGTCTCGGATGTTTTTTACCCTTCGTTTTTTCGACACGTGAATTTTTACGGTAAAACGGGATTACCGTGGCTGGTCTTCGATTTACCATCGCTGGAGAGTGGTGCACCATGGTACCTATCCGTTTCTAATCCATGCACGCATTTCAAAAAGTCGTACGACGCTGTTTCACCATTTTGGACGGATGTTGCACCTTGCACCGTGGATGTTGCACCATGTAGATATCGATTATTCGGACGGCCATAACTTCTGGCTCGTTTAGAGTTAAGGGAGACATAACCAGTCAAAACGAAGCCCTCGGTGAGTTCTATGGCTCGGACAGCTTTCAGCCGTCAATGGATTGTACAATGCCCAAAAACGACTATCCGAATCTCAATCGGGTCTCGGAAGTTTTTTACCCATCGTTTTTTCGACACGTGGATTTTTACGGTAAAACTGGATTACCATGGCTGGTCTTCGAATTACCATCGCTAGAGAGTGGTGCCCCATGGTACCGTTCCTCAAATCCATGCACGCAATTCAAAAACTCGTACGATGCTGTTTCGCCATTTCGGACAGATGTTACACCTTGCACCGTGTATGTTGCACCCTGCAGATATCGATTATTCGGACGGCCATAACTTCTGGCTCGTTTAGAGTTACGGGAGCCATAACCAGTCAAAATGAAGGCCTCAGTGAGTTCTACGGCTCTGACAGCTTTCAGCCATCAATGTATTGTATAATGCCCAAAAAAGACTATCCGAATCTCAATCGGGTCTCGAAAGTTTTTTACCCTTCGTCTTTTCGACACGCAGATTTTTACGGTAAAACGGGATTACCGTGGCTGGTCTTCGATTTACCATCGCCGGAGAGTTGTGCACCATGGTACTGTTCCGTTTCAAATCCATGCACGCATTTCAAAAAGTCGTACGACGCCGTTTCGCCATTTCGGACGGATGTTGCACCTTGCACCGTGGATGTTGCACCCTGTAGATATCGATCAACCGAACGGCCATAACTTCTGGTCGTTTAGAGCTAAGAGAGCCATAACCAGTCAAAACGAAGGCCTCAGTGAGTTCTATGGCTCTGACAGCTTTCAGCCGTCAATGGATTGTATAATGCCCAAAAAAGAATATCCGAATCTCAGTCGGATCTTGGAAGTTTTTTACCCTTCCTTTTTTCGACACGTGTATTTTTACGGTAAAACGGGATTACCGTGGCTGGTCTTCAATTTACCATCGCTGGAGAGTGGTTCACCATGGTACCGTTCCGTATCAAATCCATGCACGCATTTCAAAAAGTCGAACGACACTGTTTCGCCATTTCGGACAGATGTTGCACCTTGCACCGTGGATGTTGCACCCTGTAGATATCGATTATTCGGACGACCATAACTTCTGGCTCGTTTAGAGTTACGGGAGCCATAACCTCTCAAAACGAAGGCCTCAGTGAGTTCTACGGCTCTGACAGCTTTCAGCCGACAATGGATTGTTTAATGTCCAAAGAAGATAATCCGAATCTCAATCGGGTCTTGGAAGTTTTTTACCCTTCCTTTTTTTGACACGTGGATTTTTACGGTAAAACGGGATTACCGTGGCTGGTCTTCATTTACCATCGCTGGAGAGTGGTGCACCATGGTACCGTTCCGTTTCAAATCTATGCACGCATTTCAAAAAGTCGTACAACACTGTTTCGCCATTTCGGACGGATGTTGCACCTTGCACCGTGGATGTTGCACCGTGTAGATATCGATTATTCGAACGGCCATAACTTTTGGCTCGTTTAGAGTTAAGGGAGCCATAACCAGTCAAAACGAAGGCCTCAGTGAGTTCTACGGCTCTGACCGCTTTCAGCCGTCAATGGGTTGTATAATGCCCAAAAAAGACTATCCGAATCTCAATCGGGTCTTGGAAGTTTTTTACCCTTCGTTTTTTCGACACGTGGATTTTTACGGTAAAATGGGATTACCGTGGCGGGTCTTCGATTTACCATCGCTGGAGAGTGGTGCACCATCGTACTGTTCCGTTTCAAAACCATGCACGCATTTCAAAAGGTCGTACGACACTGTTTCGCCATTTCGGACGGATGTTGCATCTAGCGCCGTGGATGTTGCACCCTGTAGATATCGATTATTCGGACGGCCAAAACTTCTGGCTCGTTTAGAGTTGCGGGAGCCTTAACCTGTCAAAATGAAGGCCTCAGTGAGTTTTACGGCTCTGAATGCTTTCAGCCGTCAATGGATTGTTTAATGCCCAAAAATGATTATCCGAATCTCAATCGGGTCTAGGAAGTTTTTTACCCTTCGTTTTTTCGACACGTGGATTTTTACGGTAAAACGGGATTACCATGGCTGGTCTTCGATTTACAATCGCTGGAGAGTGGTGCACCATGGTACCGTTTCATTTCAAATCCATTCACGCATTTCAAAAATTCGTACGACACTGTTTTTCCATTTCGGACGGATGTTGCACCTTGCACCGTGGATGTTGTACCCTGTAGATATCGATTATTCGGACGGCCATAACTTCTGCCTCTTTTAGAGTTACGGGATCCATAACCAGTCAAAACGAAGTCCTCAGTGAGTTCTACGGCTCTGACAGCTTTCAGCCGTCAATGGATTGTATAATGCCTAAAAAAGACTATCCGAATCACAGTCGGGTGTAGGAAGTTTTTTACCCTTCGTTTTTTCGACACATGGATTTTTACGGTAAAACGGGAATACCGTGGCTACTCTTCGATTTACCATCGCTGGAGAGTGGTGCACCATGGTACCGTTCCATTTCAAATCCATGCGCGCATTTCTGTTTTTGTCAAAATTGGGCACAACACTCTTCGGGAGTCGTTGAAGAGATAATAGTCAAGAATGCAAGTTCAAAACAGATATTATCTAACAAAAACTCCAATCAATAGTAAAGTAAATGCGTAGACAAGCGATTTATAGTGGTTCGGCGTGTTGCCTACGTCCACTGTGAAGTTTTTTGATGTTTTATTGATTCTCTTTCAATGATTACAAGTTGTTACAGCGATCCACAGCAAGTTACAACTGGAAATTCGAAATCAACAATAGGATTATGATGTAGGATGATGGAGATCTTGATCCGGCAGAGTCTCGGCGTCTCAGAGTCAGAAGATCCCTTTTCTGTTGGCCCTGGGGCTCTATTTATAGGTGTAGGCTGCTGGTATCTCGCTGAAAACTCGGGAGACCACTTTTGGCACGTGAGGGGGCCCACACGTACGGTCTCGGGAAGTTTGGGCCCACTTTGGCATCGGTTCGAACTCCGTTCGAACCGATCAAGAATTCATCCAATCGAGGTGAAATTTGGCGTGGACATTCTTCAACATGTATGCAAGCATCTGTGAAAGTTTCATTGCATTTGGATCAGTAGGTTAGGAGATATGTTGGGTACGAAATAGACTTCACGGCAAGGCTGTTTGGTTCGAACCCCTGTTACTCGAAACGATGGTTTCGAAACCAGTGTGGCACGCGACCTCGTGGTGACGTGGAGCGCAAGTTTCGAATCGATCCGGACTTCTCTCCGTGTTGACCGCTTCGACTCCGTGTATCTCGGTGATTTCGAACCGATGGGAGACACGTGGATTGACCCAGCGGGTTCGAATAGGGCAACACAGGATGGGTTCGAACATGGCTCTGTGATGGGTTCGAACATGGCTCTGTGATGGGTTCGAAGATAGCTCTGTGATGGGTTCGAACAGGGCTTCTGTGATGGGTTCGAACCAACGTCCCTTGGATGCATATAAGCTCTGCAACCCCTTTATGGATACGAGGCACATGGATTCGAAAACAATGGAGTCGAAGATGATGGAGTCGAACCCATGGGGGTTCGAAGGGTTCGAAGTCGATGGGTTCAAAAGTCGTCCCTTCTTATCGGTTCGAACGTGGTGGGTTCGAACTAGTTGGGTTCGAAGTGGTGTCGAACCGATGGATGCGAACTCATTGATTCGAACTTTGGCATATGTGCATGGGTTCGAGGCGCTGCCTCACTCCTTGGGTTCGAACCAGATGGGTTCGAACATAGGTGGGGTCATGGTTTCGAACAGAGCAACGTCCATCTTTCTCAACTTGAATCCATCATAACTTGAGCATACGACCTCGGATTGTCCTGAAATTTGAAATGCTGACTCTTGTAGCCTTTCTTGCCGTGTCCTATCAATTGTGGCTCATTCTGGACTCGGATAAAATTCAGTGATATCCATGGCTAAAGGAAGTACGATCAACCTCTGAGGCGAACTGTCCTTCGTTTTTCGATCAATCTTTTGGTATCGCGGCTTTGCCAAAAAGCGGGATAACATTTTGCCCCCCAAAGTACGTCTTGTGGGAACATGACGTGCTTTGAATAGCTGCCATTTCTCTCTGAACAATCATTGTTCTCTTTTTTGTTGAAACTCGTATGCTGTACTGCTGTAACCCTGCGTTGATATGATTGACTGCTGTATAATAGTGCTTAGCCGTTGGCTGTCGCATTTGTAACAGGATGAGTGTTTGATCCCTGTGAATACTCAAAATCGAATGTTAGTCCGACATGTATGCACATATGTTAATTTGGACCTTGTTAACGTCGTGCGTCCACGAGTCGTTGTCAGTTAGGTTTGCTGCAGAATTTCGTATCGATTCTCTCCTGAACCGATTTTGAAATTTGAATTGAGACAACGCTTGATGGTTGTTTTGAAAAGTTCCTTCGTATCGATCCTCTCCTGAACCGATATTGAAGGTTGAAGAATTTGAATTTGTAATGCGCAAGTGTAATGTTTCGAACTGATGCACTTGAGCATTGATGCGTTCGAAGTTCAATTTTGTATGGACGTAATATGCCTGTGCAATGATGGGTCGTGTGAATATGAGATTTCGAATCGATGCGTTGGAGCATGGATGGATTCGAAATTGACATTCGACCCAACGGAGTATACTCGTGCCATGATGGGTTCGAAGTTGACTTTCGAACCGATGTTAGAAGATGGAGTATTTTTTGTGCTGTGATGGGTTCGAAACTAGCATTCGAAACGATGTGAGAGCATGGTTTCGAACAAGTAGTTCGTTTCGGTGGGTTCGAAACTGATCTTCGAATCGATGATCTGGATGGTTACGAAACTTTGGTTCACGGCAATTGTCTGTGTGCTTCACACAATGGAGCCTCAAGCATTTGGGTTCGAAGATAGGTTTCGAAACCATTCTGCCCTCTGACCTGTTGTACTCGGTCAATTTTTACCGGAATTCGAAACGTCCCGGTCATCTTCAACCCCCCATATAAATAGCGGTGGACCTGCCACATTTTCACTTTTTACTTTTACTTTCGCTTGCTCTCTGCATCGTCTCGAAGCCTCAAAAGAGAAGAACTGCGACGCGTTTTCGAACCCATCAAGATTTAAGACTTAAATTTCTCGAATACATTGTTCAAACTAGGTAATTAGCCTCGGATTCAAACGACGAAGCTATTTCGAACCTATTTCTGTTTATCGATTGCATGGCTTCGAGATTGGCAAAACCAGATCTGGTTTGAGAGGGTTTCGAACTGATGTGTGGATTCGAGTTCGAACCGATGACGGTGGTGTGTTTTCATTGGATTCCGAATCGATCCTTGGAATGTCCTTGTTGGGATGCGCAGTTCGCAACGATTGGGGGATTCGAATGTTGCACCTTGCACCGCATTTCTAAAAGTCTTACGGCACTGTTTTGCCATTTCGGACGGATGTTGCACCTTGCACCGCGGAAGTTGCACCCTGTAGATATCGATTATTCGGACGGTCACAACTTTTGGCTCGTTTAGAGTTACGGGAGCCATAACCTGTCAAAACGAAGGCCACGGTGAGTTCTACGGCTTTATCCACTTTCATCCGTCATTGTATAGATTAATGCCCGAAAAGGACAACCCGAATCTCAATCGGGTCTCGTAAGTTTTTTACCCTTCGTTTTTTCGACACCGGATTTTAACGGTAAAACGGGATTACCATGCCTCGTCTTCGATTTACCATCACTGGAGAGTAGTGCACCATTGTACTGTTCTGTTTCAAATCCATGCACGCATTTCTAAAAGTCGTACGACACTGTTTCCCCATTTCGGACGGATGTTGCACCTTGCACCGCGGATATTGCACCCTGTAGATATCGATTATTCGGACGGCCATAACTTCTGGCTCGTTTAGAGTTACGGGAGCCATAACCTGTCAAAACGAAGGCCACGGTGAGTTCTACGGCTTTGATATCTTTCAGCCGTCAACGGATAGATTAATACCCGAAAAGGACAACCCGAATCTCAATCGGGTCTCGTTAGTTTTTTACCCTTCGTTTTTTCGACACCGGATTTTTGCGGTAAAACGGGATTACCGTGGCTCGTCTTCGATTTACCATCGCTGGAGAGTGGTGCGCCATGGTACTGTTCCGTTTCAAATCCATGCACACATTTCTAAAATTCGTACAACACTGTTTCGCCATTTCGGACGGATGTTGCACCTTGCACCGCGGATGTTTCACCGTGTAGATATCGATTATTCGGACGGCCATAACTTCTGCCTCGTTTAGAGCTAAGGGAGCCACAAATTGTCAAAACGAAGGCCACGGTGAGTTCTATGGCTTTGACCGCTTTCAGCCGTCAATGGATAGATTAATGCCCGAAAAGGACAACCCGAATCTCAATCGGGTCTCGTAAGTTTTTTACCCTTCGTTTTTTTGACACCGCATTTTTACGGTAAAACGGGATTACCGTGCCTCGTCTTCGATTTACCATCGTTGGAGAGTGGTGCACCATGGTACTGTTCCATTTCAAATCCATGCACGCAATTCTAAAAGTCATACGACACTGTTTCACCATTTCGGACGGATGTTGCTCCTTGCACCGCGGATGTTGCACCCTGTAGATATCGATTATTCGGACGGCCATAACTTATGGCTCGTTTAGAGTTACGGGAGCCATAACCTGTCAAAACGAAGGCCACGGTGAGTTCTACGGCTTTGATAGCTTTCAGCTGTTAACGGATAGATTAATTCCCGAAAAGGCAACCCGAATCTCTATCGGGTCTCGTTAGTTTTTTACCCTTCGTTTTTTCGACACCGGATTTTTACGGTAAAACGGGATTACCGTGGCTCGTCTTCGATTTACCATCGCGGGAGAGTGGTGCACCATGGTACTATTCCGTTTCAAATCCATGCACGCATTTCTAAAAGTCGTACGACACTGTTTCGCCATTTCGGACGGATGTTGCACCTTGCACCGTGGATGTTGCACCCTGTAGATATCGATTATTCGGATGGCCATAACTTCTGGCTCGTTTAGAGTTACGGGAGCCATAACCTGCCAAAACGAAGGCCACAGTGAGTTATACCGGTTTGACCACTTTCAACCGTCAACGGATAGATTAATGCCCAAAATGGATAACCCGAATCTCAATCGGGTCTCGTAAGTTTTTTACCCTTCGTTTTTTTGACACCGGATTTTAACGGTAAAACGGGATTACCGTGGCTCGTCTTCGATTTACCATCGCTGGAGAGTGGTGCACCATGGTACTGTTCCGTTTCAAATCCATGCATGCATTTCTAAAAGTCGTACGGCACTGTTTTGCCATTTCGGACGGATGTTGCACCTTGCACCACGGATGTTGCACCCTGTAGATATCGATTATTAGGACGGCCATAACTTTTGGCTCGTTTAGAGTTACGGGAGCCATAACCTATCAAAACAAAGGCAACGGTGAGTTCTACGGCTTTGACCACTTTCAGCCGTCAACGTATAGATTAATGCCCGAAAAGGACAACTCGAACCTCAATCGGGTCTCGTAAGTCTTTTACCCTTCGTTTTTTCGACACCGGATTTTAACGGTAAAACGGGATTACCGTGCTTCGTATTCGATTTACCATCGCTGGAGAGTGGCGCACCATGGTACTGTTCCGTTTCAAATCCATGCACGCATTTCTAAAAGTCGTACGACACTGTTTCTCCATTTCGGAAGGATGTTGCACCTTGCACCGCGGATATTGCACCCTGTAGATATCGATTATTCGGACGGCCATAACTTCTGGCTCGTTTAGAGTTACGGGAGCCATAACCTGTCGAAACGAAGGCCATGGTGAGTTCTACGGCTTTGACAGCTTTCAGCCGTCAACGGATAGATGAATGCCCAAAAAGGACAACCCGTATCTCAATCGGGTCTCGTAAGTTTTTTACCCTTCGTTTTTTCGACACCGGATTTTTACGGTAAAACGGGATTACCGTGGCTCGTCTTCGATTTACCATCGCGGGAGAGTGGTGCACCACGGTACTGTTCCGTTTCAAAATCCATGCACGCATTTCTAAAAGTCGTACGGCACTGTTTCGCCATTTCGGACGGATGTTGCACTTTGCACCGCGGATGTTGCACCCTGTAGATATCGATTATTCGGACGGCCATAACTTCTGGCTCGTTTTGAGTTACGGGAGCCATAACATGTCAAAACGATGGCCACGGTGAGTTCTACGGATTTGACCACTTTCAGCTGTCAACGGATAGATTAATGCCCAAAAAGGACAACCCGAATCTCAATCGGGTCTCGTAAGTTTTTTACCCTTCGTTTTTTCGACACCGAATTTTAACGGTAAAACGGGATTACCGTGCCTCGTCTTTGATTTACCATCGCTGGAGAGTGGTGCACCATGGTACTGTTCCGTTTCAAATCTATGCAAGCATTTCTAAAAGTCGTACGATTCTGTTTCCCCATTTCGGACGGATGTTGCACCTTGCACCGCGGATATTGCACCCAGTAGATATCGATTATTCGGACGGCCGTAACGTCTGGCTCGTTTAGAGTTACGGGAGCCATAACCTGTCAAAACGAAGGCCACGGTGAGTTCTACGGCTTTGAAGCTTTCAGCCGTCAACGGATAGATTAATGCCCAAAAAGGACGACCCGAATCTCAATCGGGTCTCGTAAGTTTTTTACCCTTCGTTTTTTCGACACCGGATTTTTACTGTAAAACCGGATTTACGTGGCTCGTCTTCGATTTACCATCGCTGGAGAGTGGTGCGCCATGGTACTGTTCCGTTTCAAATCCATGCATGCATTTCTAAAAGTCATACGGCACTGTTTCGCCATTTCAGACGGATGTTGCACCTTGCAACACTGATGTTGCACCCTGTAGATATCGATTATTCGGATGGCCATAACTTTTGGCTCCTTTAGAGTTATGGGAGCCATAACCTGTCAAAATGAAGGCCACGGTGAGTTCTACGGCTTTGACCGCTTTCAGCCGTCAACGGATAGATTAATGCCCAAAAAGGACAACTCGAATCTCAATCGGGTCTCGTAAGTTTTTTACCCTTCTTTATTTTCGACACCGGACTTTTACGGTAAAACGGGATTACCGTGCCTCTTCTTCGATTTACCATCGCTGGAGAGTGGTGCAGCATGGTACTGTTCTGTTTCAAATCCATGCACGCATTTCTAAAAGTCGTACGACACTGTTTCTCCATTTCGGACGGATGTTGCACCTTGCACCGCGGATATTGCACCCTGCAGATATCGATTATTCGGACGGCCATAACTTCTGTCTCGTTTAGAGTTACGGGAGCCATAACCTGTCAAAACGAAGGCCATGGTGAGTTCTACGGCTTTGACAGCTTTTGGCCATCAACGGATAGATGAATGCCCAAAAAGGACAACCCGAATCTCAATCGGGTCTCGTAAGTTTTTTACCCTTCGTTTTTTCGACACCGGATTTTTACGGTAAAACGGGAATACCGTGGCTCGTCTTCGACTTACCATCATAGGAGAGTGGTGCACCATGGTACTGTTCTGTTTCAAATCCATGCACGCATTTCTAAAAGTTGTACGGCACTGTTTCGCCATTTCGAACGGATGTTGCACCTTGCACCGCGGATGTTGCACCCTGTAGATATCGATTATTCGGACGGCCATAACTTCTGGCTCGTTTAGAGTTACGGGAGCCATAACCTGTCAAAACGAAGGAAACGGTGAGTTCTACGGGTTTGACCACTTTCAGACGTCAACGGATAGATTAATGCCCAAAAAGGACAACCCGAATCTCAATCGGGTCTCGTAAGTTTTTTACCCTTCGTTTTTTCGACACCGGATTTTAACGGTAAAACGGGATTACCATGACTCGTCTTCGATTTACCATCGCTGGAGAGTGGTGCACCATGGTACTATTCCATTTAAAATCCATGCACGCATTTCTAAAAGTCGTACGGCACTGTTTCGCCATTTCGGACGGATGTTGCACCTTGCACCGTGGATGTTGCACCCTGTAGATATCGATTATTCGGACGTCCATAACTTCTGGCTCGTTTAGAGTTACGGGAGCCATAACCTGTCAAAACGAAGGCCATGGTGAGTACTATGGCTTTGATCGCTTTCGGCCGTCAACGGATAGATTAATGCCCAAAAAGGACTACCCGAATCCCAATCGGATCTCCTAAGTTTTTTACCCTTCGTTTTTTCGACACCGGATTTTAAAGGTAAAACGGGATTACCGTGCCTCGTCTTCGATTTACCATCGCTGGAGAGTGGTGCACCATGGTACTGTTCCGTTTCAAATCCATGCATGCATTTCTAAAAGTCGTACGGCACTGTTTCGCCATTTCGGACGGATGTTGCACCTTGCACCACGGATGTTGCACCCTGTAGATATCGATTATTCGGACGGCCTTAACTTTTGGCTCCTTTAGAGTTACGGGAGCCATAACCTGTCAAAATGAAGGCCACGGTGAGTTCTACGGCTTTGACCGCTTTCAGCCGTCAATGGATAGATTAATGCCCAAAAAGGACAACCCGAATCTTAATCGGGTCTCCTAAGTTTTTTACCCTTCGTTTTTTTCGACACCGGATTTTTACGTTAAAACGGGATTACCGTGCCTCGTCTTCGATTTACCATCGCCGGAGAGTGGTGCACCATAGTACTGTTCCGTTTCAAATCCATGCACGCATTTCTAAAAGTCATACGACACTGTTTCTCCATTTCGGACGGATGTTGCACCTTGCACCGCGGATATTGCACCCTGTAGATATCGATTATTCGGACGGCCATAACTTCTGGCTCGTTTAGAGTTACGGGAGCCATAACCTGTCAAAACGAAGGCCACGGTGAGTTCTACGGCTTTGAAGCTTTCAGCCGTCAACGGATAGATTAATGCCCAAAAAGGACAACCCGAATCTCAATCGGGTCTCGTAAGTTTTTTACCCTTCGTTTTTTCGACACCGGATTTTAAAGGTAAAACGGGATTACCGTGCCTTGTCTTCGATTTACCATCGCTGGAGAGTGGTGCACCATGGTACTATTCCGTTTCAAATCCATGCACGTATTTCTAAAAGTCGTACGACACTGTTTCTCCATTTCGGACGGATGTTGCACCTTGCACCGTGGATATTGCACCCTGTAGATATCGATTATTCGGACGGCCATAAATTCTGGTTCGTTTAGAGTTACGGGAGCCATAACCTGTCTAAACGAAGGCCCGGTGAGTTCTATGGCTTTGAAGCTTTCAGCTGTCAACGGATAGATTAATGCCCAAAAAGGACAACCCGAATCTCAATCGGGTCTCGTAAGTTTTTTACCCTTCGTTTTTTCGACACCGGATTTTTACGGTAAAACAGGATTACCGATCCTCGTCTTCGATTTACCATCGCTGGAGAGTGGTGCACCATGGTACTGTTCCGTTTCAAATCCATGCACGCATTTCTAAAAGTCATACGACACTGTTTCGCCATTTCGGACGGATGTTGCTCCTTGCACCGCGGATGTTGCACCCTGTAGATCTCGATTATTCGAACGGCCATAACTTCTGGCTCGTTTAGATTTACGGGAGCCATAACCTGTCAAACTGAAGGCCACGGTGAGTTCTACGGCTTTGATAGCTTTCATCCGTTAACGGATAAATTAATGCCTGAAAAGGCAACCCGAATCTCAATCGGGTCTCGTAAGTTTTTTACCCTTCGTTTTTTCGACACCGGATTTTTACGGTAAAACGGGATTACCGTGGCTCGTCTTCGATTTACCATCGCTGGAGAGTGGTGCACCATGGTACTGTTCCGTTTCAAATCCATGCACGCATTTCTAAAAGTCGTATGGCACTGTTTCGCCATTTCGGACGGATGTTGCACCTTACACCGCGGATGTTGCACCCTGTAGATATCGATTATTCGGACGGCCATAACTTCTGGCTCGTTTAGAGTTACGGGAGCCATAACCTGTCAAAACGAAGGACACGGTGAGTTCTACGGGTTTGACCACTTTCAGCCATCAACGGATAGATTAATGCCCAAAAAGGACAACCCGAATCTCAATCGGGTCTCGTAAGTTTTTTAGCCTTCGTTTTTTCGACACCGGATTTTAACGGTAAAACGGGATTACCGTGACTCGTCCTCGATTTACTATCGCTGGAGAGTGGTGCACCATGGTACTGTTTCGTTTCAAATCAATGCACGCATTTCTAAAAGTCGTACGACACTGTTTCTCCATTCCGGACGGATGTTGCACCTTGCACCGCGGATGTTGCACCCTGTAGATATCGATTATTCGGACGGCCATAACTTCTGGCTCGTTTAGAGTAACGTGAGCCATAACCTGTCAAAACGAAGGCCACGGTGAGTTCTACGGCTTTGAAGCTTTCAGCCATCAACGGATAGATTATTGCCCAAAAAGGACAACCCGAATCCCAATCGGGTCTCGTAAGTTTTTTACCCTTCGTTTTTTCGACACCGGATTTTTACTGTAAAACGGGATTTCCGTGGCTCGTCTTCGATTTACCGTCGCTGGAGAGTGGTGCACCATGGTACTGTTCCGTTTCAAATCCATGCATGCATTTCTAAAAGTCGTACGGCACTGTTTCGCCATTTCGGACGGATGTTGCACCTTGCACCACGGATGTTGCACCCTGTAGATATCGATTATTCGGACGGCCATAACTTTTGGCTCCTTTAGAGTTACGGGAGCCATAACCTGTCAAAATGAAGGACACGGTGAGTTCTACGGCTTTGACCCCTTTCAGCCGTCAATGGATAGATTAATGCCCAAAAAGGTCAACCCGAATCTTAATCGGGTATCCTAAGTTTTTTACCCTTCGTTTTTTTCGACACCGGATTTTTGCGTTAAAACGGGATTACCGTGCCTCGTCTTCGATTTACCATCGCCGGAGAGTGGTGCACCATGGTACCGTTCCGTTTCAAATCCATGCACGCATTTCTAAAAGTCGTACGACACTGTTTCTCCATTTCGGACGGATGTTGCACCTTGCACCACGGATATTGCACCCTGTAGATATCGATTATTCGGACGGCCATA
The DNA here is from genome assembly GCA_030765085.1 of Allium cepa. Lineage (NCBI taxonomy): Eukaryota > Viridiplantae > Streptophyta > Magnoliopsida > Asparagales > Amaryllidaceae > Allium > Allium cepa. The sequence continues at coordinate 3,830,132 of CM060934.1, forward strand.
ACTTCTGGCTCGTTTAGAGTTACGGGAGCCATAACCTGTCAAAACGAAGGCCACGGTGAGTTCTACGGCTTTGAAGCTTTCAGCCGTCAACGGATAGATTAATGCCCAAAAAGGACAACCCGAATCTCAATCGGGTCTCGTAAGTTTTTTACCCTTCGTTTTTTCGACACCGGATTTTAAAGGTAAAACGGGATTACCGTGCCTCATCTTCGATTTACCATCGCTGGAGAGTGGTGCACCATGGTACTGTTCCGTTTCAAATCCATGCACGTATTTCTAAAAGTCGTACGACACTGTTTCTCCATTTCGGACGGATGTTGCACCTTGCACCGTGGATATTGCACCCTGTAGATATCGATTATTCGGACGGCCATAAATTCTGGTTCGTTTAGAGTTACGGGAGCCATAACCTGTCAAAACGAAGGCCCGGTGAGTTCTACGGCTTTGAAGCTTTCAGCCGTCAACGGATAGATTAATGCCCAAAAAGGACAACCCGAATCTCAATCGGGTCTCGTAAGTTTTTTACCCTTCGTTTTTTCGACACCGGATTTTTACGGTAAAACGGGATTACCGATCCTCGTCTTCGATTTACCATCGCTGGAGAGTGGTGCACCATGGTACTGTTCCGTTTCAAATCCATGCACGCATTTCTAAAAGTCATATGACACTGTTTCGCCATTTCGGACCGATGTTGCTCCTTGCACCGCGGATGTTGCACCCTGTAGATATCGATTATTCGAACGGCCATAACTTCTGGCTCATTTAGATTTACGGGAGCCATAACCTGTCAAACTGAAGGCCACGGTGAGTTCTACGGCTTTGATAGCTTTCAGCCGTCAACGGATAAATTAATGCCTGAAAAGGCAACCCGAATCTCAATCGGGTCTCGTAAGTTTTTTACCCTTCGTTTTTTCGACACCGGATTTTTACGGTAAAACGGGATTACCGTGGCTCATCTTCGATTTACCATCGCTGGAGAGTGGTGCACCATGGTACTGTTCCGTTTCAAATCCATGCACGCATTTCTAAAAGTCGTACGGCACTGTTTCGCCATTTCGGACGGATGTTGCACCTTGCACCGCGGATGTTGCACCCTGTAGATATCGATTATTCGAACGGCCATAACTTATGTCTCGTTTAGGGTTATGGGAGCCATAACCTGTCAAAACGAAGGCCACGGTGAGTTCTACGGCTTTGACCACTTTCAGCCGCCAACGAATAGATTAGTGCCCAAAAAGGACAACCCGAATCTCAATCGGGCCTCGTAAGTTTTTTACCCTTCGTTTTTTCGACACCGGATTTTTAAGGTAAAACGGGATTAACGTGCCTCGTCTTCGATTTACCATCGCTGGAGAGTGGTGCACCATGGTACTGTTCCGTTTCAAATCCATGCACGCATTTCTAAAAGTCATACGGCACTGTTTCGCCATTTCGGACGGATGTTGCACCTTGCACCGCGGATGTTGCACCCTATAGATATCGATTATTCGGACGGCCATAACTTCTGGCTCGTTTAGAGTTACGGGAGCCATAACCTGTCAAAACGAAGACTACGGTGAGTTCTACGGGTTTGACTTCTTTCAGCCGTCAACGGATAGATTAATACCCGAAAAGGACTACCCGAATCTCAATCCGGTCTCGTAAGTTTTTTACCCTTCGTTTTTTCGACACTGGATTTTAACGGTAAAACAGGATTACCGTGGCTCGTCTTCGATTTACCATCGCTGGAGAGTGGTACACCATGGTACTGTTCCGTTTCAAATCCATGCATGCTTTTCTAAAAGTCGTACGACACTTTTTCGCCATTTCGGACGAATGTTGCACCTTACCCCGCGGATGTTGCACCCTGTACATATCGATTATTCGGACAGCCATAACTTCTGGCTCGTTTAGAGTTACGTGAGCCATAACCAGTCAAAATGAAGGCCACGGTGAGTTCTACGGCTTTGACAGCTTTCAGCCATCAACGGATATATTAATGCTCGAAAAGGACAACCCGAATCTCAATCGGGTCTCGTAAGTTTTTTACCCTTCGTTTTTTCGACTCCGGATTTTTACGGTAAAACGGGATTACCGTGCCACGTCTTCGATTTACCATCGCTGATAAGTGGTGCACCATGGTACTGTTCCGTTTCAAATCCATGCACGCATTTCTAAAAGTCGTACGCCACTGTTTCGCCATTTTGGACGGATGTTGCACCATGCACCGCGGATATTGCACCCTGTAGATATTGATTATTCGGACGGCCATAACTTCTGGCTCGTTTAGAGTTACGGGAGCCATAACCTGTGAAAAGGAAGACTACGGTGAGTTCTACGGGTTTGACTTCTTTCAGCCGTCAACGGATAGATTAATACCCGAAAAGGACTACCCGAATCTCAATCCGGTCTCGTAAGTTTTTTACCCTTCGTTTTTTCGACACTGGATTTTAACGGTAAAACAGGATTACCGTGGCTCGTCTTCGATTTACCTTCGCTGGAGAGTGTTGCACCATGGTACTGTTCCGTTTCAAATCCATGCACGCATTTCTAAAAGTCGTACGACACTTTTTTGCCATTTCGGACGGATGTTGCACCTTACCCCGCGGATGTTGCACCCTGTACATATCGATTATTCGGACAGCCATAACTTCTGGCTCGTTTAGAGTTACGGGAGCCATAACCTATCAAAACGAAGGCCACGGTGAGTTATACGGCTTTGACAGCTTTCAGCCATCAACGCATAGATTAATGCCCGAAAAGGACAACCCGAATCTCAATCGGGTCTCGTAAGTTTTTTACCCTTCGTTTTTTCGACTCCGGATTTTTATGGTAAAACGGGATTACCGTGCCACGTCTTCGATTTACCATCGCTGGAGAGTGGTGCAACATGGTACTGTTCCGTTTCAAATCCATGCACGCATTTCTAAAAGTCGTACGACACAGTTTCGCCATTTCGGACGGATGTTGCACCTTGCACCGCGGATGTTGCACCCTGTAGATATCGATTATTCGGATGGCCATAACTTCTGGCTCGTTTAGAGTTACGGGAGCCATAACCTGTCAAAACGAAGGCCACGGTGAGTTCTACGCCTTTGACCACTTTTGGCCGTCAACGGATAGATTAATGCCCAAAAAGGGAAACCCGAATCTCAATCGGGTCTCGTAAGTTTTTTACTCTTCGGTTTTTCGACACCGGATTTTTACGGTAAAACAGGATTACCGTGCCTCGTCTTCGATTTACCATCATTGGAGAGTGGTGCACCATGGTACTGTTCCGTTTCAAATCCATGCACGCATTTCTAAAAGTCATACGACACTGTTTCGCCATTTCGGGCGGATGTTGCACCTTGCACCGCGGATGTTGCACCCTGTAGATATTGATTATTCGGACGACCAAAACTTCTGGCTCGTTTAGATTTGCGGGAGCCATAACCTGTCAAAACGAATGCCATGGTGATTTCTATGGCTTTGACAGCTTTCAGCCGTCAACAGATAGATGAATGCCAGAAAAGGACAACCTGAATCTCAATCGGGTCTCGTAAGTTTTTTACCCTTCGTTTTTTCGACACCGGATTTTTGCGGTAAAACGGCATTACCGTGCCTCGTCTTCGATTTACCATCATTGGAGAGTGGTGCACCATGGTACAGTTCCGTTTCAAATCCATGCACGCATTTCTAAAAGTCATACGACACTGTTTCGCCATTTCGGACGGATGTTGCATCTTGGATGTTGCACCCTGTAGATATCGATTATTCGGACGGCCATAACTTCTGGCTCGTTTAGAGTTACAGGAGCCATAACCTGTCAAAACGAAGGCCATGGTGAGTTCTACGGGTTTGACCGCTTTCAGCCGTCAACGGGTGGATTAATGCCCGAAAAGGACAACCCGAATCTCAATCGGGGTTCGTAAGTTTTTTACCCTTCGCTTTTTCGACACCGGATTTTTACAGTAAAACGGGATTACCGTGCCTCGTCTTCGATTTACCATCGCTGGAGAGTGGTGCACCATGGTGTTGTTCCGTTTCAAATCCATGCACGCATTTCTAAAAGTCGTACGGCACTGTTTCGCCATTTCGGACGGATGTTGGACCTTGCACCGCGAATGTTGCACCCTGTAGATATCGATTATTCGGACGGCCATAACTTCTGGCTCGTTTAGAGTTACGGTAGCCATTACCTGTCAAAACGAAGGCCACGGTGAGTTCTACGGGTTTGACCACTTTCAGCCGTCAACGGAATGATTAATGCCCGAAAAGGACTACCCGAATCTCAATCTGGTCTCGTAAGTTTATTACCCTTCATTTTTTCGACACCGGATTTTAACGGTAAAACAGGATTACCGTGGCTCGTCTTCGATTTACCATCGCTGGAGAGTGGTGCACCATGGTACTGTTCCGTTTCAAATCCATGCACGCATTTCTAAAAGTCGTACGATACTTTTTCGCCATTTCGGACGGATGTTGCACCTTACCCCGCGGATGTTGCACCCCGTACATATCGATTATTCGGACGGTCATAACTTCTGGCTCGTTTAGAGTTACGGGAGCCATAACCTGTCAAAACGAAGGCCACGGTGAGTTCTACGGCTTTGATCGCTTTCAGCCATCAACGGATAGATTAATGACCGAAAAGGACAATCCGAATCTCAATCGGTTCTCGTAAGTTTTTTACCCTACGTTTTTTCGACACCGGATTTTTACGGTAAAACGGGATTACCGTGCCACGTCTTCGATTTACCATCGTTGGAGAGTGGTGCACTATGGTACTGTTCCGTTTCAAATCCATGCATGCATTTTTAAAAGTCGTACGCCACTGTTTCGCCATTTCGGACGGATGTTGCATCTTGAACCGTGGATGTTGCACCATGTAGATATCGATTATTCGGACGGCCATAACTTCTGGCTCGTTTAGAGTTACGGGAGCCATAACCTGTCAAAACGAAGGCCACGGTGAGTTTTACGGGTTTAACCGCTTTCAGCCGTCAACGGATAGATTAATGCCCAAAAAGGACAACCAGAATCTCAATCGGGTCTCGTAAGTTTTTTACCCTTCGTTTTTACGACACCGGATTTTTCCGGTAAAATGGGATTACCGTGCCTCGTCTTCGATTTACCATCGCTGGAGAGTGGTGCACCATGGTACTTTCCGTTTCAAATCCATGCACGCATTTCAAAAAGTCGTACGCCACTGTTTCGCCATTTCGGACAGATGTTGCACCTTGCACCGCGGATGTTGCACCCTGTAGATATCGATTATTCGGACGGCCATAACTTCTGGCTCGTTTAGAGTTGCGGGAGCCATAACCTGTCAAAATGAAGCCCACGGTGAGTTCTACGGCTTTGACAGATTCATCCGTCAACGGATAGATTAATGCCCGAAAAGGACAACCCGAATCTCAATCGCGTCTCGTAAGTTTTTTACCCTTCCTTTTTTGACACCGGATTTTTACGGTAAAACGGAATTACCGTGCCTCGTCTTTGATTTACTATCGCTGGGGAGTGGTGCACCATGGTACTGTTCCGTTTGAAATCCATTCACGCATTTCTAAAAGTCGTACGCCACTGTTTCGCCATTTCGGACGGATGTTGCACCTTGCACCGCGGATGTTGCACCCTGTAGATATCGATTATTCGGACGGCCATAACTTTTGGCTCGTTTAGAGTTACGAGAGCCATAACCTGTCAAAACGAAGGCGACGGTGAGTTCTACGACTTTGATAGCTTTCAGCCATCAACGGATAGATTAATGCCCGAAAAGGACAACCCGAATCTCAATCGGTTCTCGTAAGTTTTTTACCCTTCGTTTTTTCGACACCGGATTTTTACGGTAAAACGGGATTACCGTGCCACGTCTTCGATTTACCATCGCTGGAGAGTGGTGCACTAAGGTACTATTTCGTTTCAAATCCATGCACGCATTTCTAAAAGTCGTACGCCACTGTTTCGCCATTTCGGACGGATGTTGCACCTTGCACCACGGATGTTGCACCATTTGGATATCGATTATTCGGACGGCCATAACTTCTGGCTCGTTTAGAGTTATGGAAGCCATAACCTGTCAAAACGAAGGCCACGGTGAGTTCTACGGCTTTGACAGCTTTCAGCTGTCAACGGATAGATAAATGCCCAAAAAGGACAACCCGAATCTCAATCGGGTCTCGTAAGGTTTTTACCCTTCGTTTTTACGACACTGGATTTTTACGGTAAAATGGGATTACCGTGCCTCGTCTTCGATTTACCATCGCTGGAGAGTGGTGCACCATGGTACTGTTCCGTTTCAAATCTATGCACGTATTTCAAAAAGTCGTACGCCACTGTTTCGCCATTTCGGACGGATGTTGCACCTTGCACCGTGGATGTTGCACCCTGTAGATATCGATTATTCGGACGGCCATAACTTCTGGCTCGTTTAGAGTTACGGGAGCCATAACCTGTCAAAATGAAGGCCACGGTGAGTTCTACGGCTTTGATAGTTTTCATCCATCAACGGATAGATTAATGCCCGAAAAGGACAACCCGAATCTCAATCGGGTCTCGTAAGTTTTTACCCTTCCTTTTTTGACACCGGATTTTTATGGTAAAACGGGATTACCGTGCCTCGTCTTCGATTTACTATCGCTGGAGAGTGGTGCACCATGGTACTGTTCCGTTTCAAATCCATGCATGCATTTCTAAAAGTCGTACGCCACTGTTTCGCCATTTCGGACGGATGTTGCACCTTGCACCGCGGATGTTGCACCCTGTAGATATCGATTATTCGGACGGCCATAACTTTTGGCTCGTTTAGAGTTACGGGAGCCATAACCTGTCAAAACGAAGGCCACGGTGAGTTCTACGGCTTCGACCGCTTTCAGCCGTCAGTGGATAGATTAATGCCCAAAAAGGACAACCCGAATCTCAATCGGGTCTCGTAAATCTTTTACCCTTCGTTTTTTCGACACCGGATTTTTACGGTAAAACGAGATTACCGTGCCTCGTCTTCGATTTACCATCGCTGGAGAGTGGTGCACCATGGTACTGTTACGTTCTAAATCCATGCATGCATTTCTAAAAGTCGTACGGCACTGTTTCGCCATTTCGGACGGATGTTGCACCTTGCACCACGGATGTTGCACCCTGCAGATGTCGATTATTCGGTACGGTCATAACTTCTGGCTCGTTTGGAGTAACGGGAGCCATAACCTGTCAAAACGAAGGCCATGGTGACTTCTATGGCTTTGACAGCTTTTAGCCGTCAACGGATAGATTGACGCCCAAAAAGGACAACCCGAATCTCAATCGGGTCTCGTAAGTTTTTTACCCATCGTTTTTTCGACGCCGGATTTTTACGGTAAAACGGGATTACCGTGGCTCGTCTTCGATTTACCATCGCTGGAGAGTGGTGCAACATGGTACTGTTCCGTTTCAAATCCATGCACGCATTTCTAAAAGTCGTACGGCACTGTTTCGCCATTTCGGACGGATGTTGACCTTGCACCGCGGATGTTGCACCCTGTAGATATCGATTATTCGGACGGCCATAACTTCTGGATCGTTTAGAGTTACGGGAGCCATAACCTGTCAAAACGAAGGCCACGGTGAGTTGTACGGCTTTGACATCTTTCAGCCGTCAACGGGTAGATTAATGCCCAAAAAGGACAACCCGAATCTCAATCGGGTCTCGTAAGTTTTTTACCCTTCGTTTTTTCGACACCGGATTTTTACGGTAAAACGGGATTACCGTGCCTCGTCTTCGATTTACCATCGTTAGAGAGTGGTGCACCACGGTACTGTTCCGTTTCAAATCCATGCACGCATTTCTAAAATTCATACGACACTGTTTCGCCATTTCGGACGGATGTTGCATCTTGCACCGCGGATGTTGCACCCTGTAGATACCGATTATTCGGACGGCCATAAATTCTGGCTCGTTTAGAGTTACGGGAGCCATAACCTGTCAAAACGAAGGCCACGGTGAGTTCTACGGTTTTGACAGCTTTCAGCCGTTAACGGATAGATTAATCCCCGAAAAGGACGACCCGAATCTCAATCGGGTCCCGTAAGTTTTTTACCCTTCGTTTTTTCGACACCGGATTTTTACGGTAAAACGGGATTACCGTGCCTCGTCTTCGATTTACCATCGTTGGAGAGTGGTGCACCATGGTACTGTTCCGTTTCAAATCCATGCACGCATTTCTGAAAGTCGTATGACACTGTTTTGCCATTTCGGACGGATGTTGCACCTTGCACCGCGGATGTTGCACCCTGAAGATATCGATTATTCGGACAGCCATAACTTCTGGCTCGTTTAGAGTTACGGGAGCCATAACTTGTCAAAATGAAGGCCACGGTGAGTTCTACGGCTTTGACAGCTTTCATCCGTCAACAGATAGATTAATGCCCGAAAAGGACAACCCGAATCTCAATCGGGGTACGTAAGTTTTTTACCCTTCGCTTTTTCGACACGGGATTTTTACGATAAAACGAGATTACCGTGCCTCGTCTTCGATTTACCATCGCTGAAGAGTGGTGCACCATGGTGCTGTTCCGTTTCAAATCCATGCACGCATTTCTAAAAGACGTACGGCACTGTTTCGCCATTTCGGACGGATGTTGCACCTTGCACCGCGGATGTTGCACCCTGTAGATATCAATTATTCGGACGGCCACAACTTCTGGATCGTTTAGAGTTACGAAAGCAATAACCTGTCAAAACGAAGGCCACGGTGAGTTCTACGGCTTTGACAGTTTTCAGCCATCAACGGATAGATTAATGCCCGAATAGGACAACCCGAATCTCAATCGGGGTTCGTAAGTTTTTTACCCTTCGCTTTTTCGACACCGGATTTTTACGGTAAAACGGGATTACCGTGCCTCGTCTTCGATTTACCTTTGCTGGAGAGTGGTGCAGCATGGTTTTTTTCCATTTCAAATCCATGCATGCATTTCTAACAGTCGTACGACACTGTTTCGCCATTTCGGACGGATGTTGCACCTTGCACCGCGGCTGTTGCACCCTGTAGATATCGATTATTCGGACGGCCACAACTTCTGGCTCGTTTAGAGTTACGGGAGCCATAACCTGTCAAAACGAACGCCACGGTGAGTTCTACGGCTTTGACAGCTTTCAGCCGTCAACGGACAGATTAATGCCCGAAAAGGATAACCCGAATCTCAATCAGGGTTCGCAAGTTTTTTACCCTTCGCTTTTTCGACGCCGGATTTTTACGTCAAAACAGGATTACCGTGCGTCGTCTTCGATTTACCATCACTGGAGAGTGATGCACCATGGTGCTGTTCCGTTTCAAATCCATGCACGCATTTCTAAAAGTCGTACGGCACTGTTTCGCCATTTTGAACGGATGTTGCACCTTGCACCGCGGATGTTGCACCCTGTAGATATCGATTATTCGGACGGCCATAACTTCTGGCTCGTTTAGAGTTACGGGAGCCATAACCTGTCAAAACGAAGGCCACGGTGAGTACTATGGCTTTGACCGCTTTCGGCCGTCAACGGATAGATTAATGCCCAAAAAGGACTACCCGAATCCCAATCGGGTCTCGTAAGTTTTTTACCCTTCGTTTTTTCGACACCGGATTTTAACGGTAAAACAGGATTACCGTGGCTCGTCTTCAATTTACCATCGCTGGAGAGTGCTGCACCATGGTACTGTTCCGTTTCAAATCCATGCACGCAATTCTAAAAGTCGTACGACACTTTTTCGCCATTTCGGACGGGTGTTGCACCTTACCCCGTGGATGTTGCACCCTGTACATATCGATTATTCGGATGGCCATAACTTCTGGCTCGTTTAGAGTTACGGGAGCCATAACCTGTCAAAACGAAGGCCACGGTGAGTTCTATGGCTTTGACAGCTTTCAGCCATCAACGGATAGATTAAAGCCCGAAAAGGACAACCCGAATCTCAATCGGGTCTCGTAAGTTTTTTACCCTTCGTTTTTCCGACACCGGATTTTTACGGTAAAATGAGATTACCGTGCCATGTCTTCGATTTACCATCGCTGGAGAGTGGTGCACCATGGTACTGTTCCGTTTCAAATCCATGCACGCATTTCTAAAAGTCGTACGCCACTGTTTCGCCATTACGGACGGATGTTGCACCTTGCACCGCGGATCTTGCACCATGTAGATATCGATTATTCGGACGGCCATAACTTCTGGCTCGTTTAGAGTTACGGGAGCCATAACCTGTCAAAACAGACGCCACGGTGAGTTCTACGGATTTGACCACTTTCAACCGTCAACGGATAGATTAATGCCCAAAAAGGACAACCCGAATCTCAATCGGGTCTCGTAAGTTTTTTACCCTTCGTTTTTTCGACACCAGATTTTTACGGTAAAATGGGATTACCGTGCCTCGTCTTCGATTTACCATCGCTGGAGAGTGGTGCACCATGGTACTGTTCCGTTTCAAATCCATGCACGCATTTCAAAAAGTCGTAGGCCACTGTTTCGCCATTTCGGATGGATGTTGCACCTTGCACCGCGGATGTTGCACCCTGTAGATATCGATTATTCGAACGGCCATAACTTCTGGCTCGTTTAGAGTTACGGGAGCAACAACCTGTCAAAATGAAGGCCACGGTGAGTTTTACGGCTTCGACAGCTTTCATCCGTCAACGGTTAGATTAATGCCCGAAACGGACAACCCGAATCTCAATCGGGTCTCGTAAGTTTTTTACCCTTCGTTTTTTCGACACCGGATTTTTACGGTAAAACGGGATTACCGTGGCTCGTCTTCGATTTACCATCGCTGGAGAGTGGTGCACCATGGTAATGTTCCGTTTCAAATCCATGCACGCATTTCTAAAAGTCGTACGCCACTGTTTCCACATTTCGGACGGATGTTGCACCTTGCACCGCGGATGTTGCACCCTGTAGATATCGATTATTCGGACGGCCATAACTTTTGGCTCGTTTAGAATTACGGGAGCCATAACCTGTCAAAACGAAGGCCACGGTGAGTTCTACGGCTTTAACCGCTTTCAGCCGTCAACGGATAGATCAATGCCCAAAAAGAACAACCCGAATCTCAATCGGGCCTCGTAAGTTTTTTACCCTTCGTTTTTTCGACACCGGATTTTTACGGTAAAACGGGATTACCGTGCCTCGTCTTCGATATACCATCGCTGTAGAGTGGTGCACCATGGTACTGTTTCGTTTTAAATCCATGCACGCATTTCTAAAAGTCGTACGCCACTGTTTCGCCATTTCGGACGGATATTGCACCTTGCACCGCGGATGTTGCACCCTGTAGATATCGATTATTCGGACGGCCAAAACTTCTGGCTCGTTTAGAGTTATGGGAGCCATAACCTGTCAAATAGAATGCCATGGTGATTTCTATGGCATTGATAGCTTTCAGCCATCAACGGATAGATGAATGCCCGAAAAGGACAACCCGAATCTCAATCGGGTCTCGTAAGTTTTTTACCCTTCGTTTTTTCGACGCCGGATTTTAACGGTAAAACGGGATTACCGTGGCTCGTCTTCGATTTACCATCGCTGGAGAGTGGTGCACCATGGTACTGTTCCATTTCAAATCCATGCACACATTTCTAAAAGTCGTACGACACTGTTTCGCCATTTCGGACGGATGTTGCACCTTGCAACACGGATGTTGCGCCCTGTAGATATCGATTATTCGGACAGCCATAACTTCTGGATCGTTTAGAGTTACGGGAACCATAACCTGTCAAAACGACGGCCACGGTGAGTTCTACGGCTTTGACAGCTTTCAGCCATCAACGGATAGATTAATGCCCGAAAAGGCAACCCGAATCTCTATCGGGTCTCGTAAGTTTTCTACCCTTCGTTTTTTCGACACCGGATTTTTACGGTAAAACGGGATTACCGTGGCTCGTCTTCGATTTACCATCGCTAGAGAGTGGTGCACCATAGTACTGTTCCGTTTCAAATCCATGCATGCATTTCTAAAAGTCGTACGACACTGTTTCGCCATTTCGCACGGATGTTGCACCTTGCACCGTGGATGTTGCACCCTGTAGATATCGATTATTCAGAAGACCATACCTTCTGGTTCGTTTAGAGTTACGGGAGCCATAACCTGTCAAAACGAAGGCAACGGTGAGTTTTACGGCTTTGACCACTTTCAGCCATCAACGGATAGATTAATGCCCTAAAAGGACAACCCGAATCTCAATCGGGTCTCGTAAGTTTTTTACCCTTCGTTTTTTCGACACCGGATTTTAACGGTAAAAAGGGATTACCGTCCCTCATCTTCGATTTACCATCGCTGGAGAGTGGCGCACCACGGTACTGTTCCGTTTCAAATCCATGCAAGCATTTCTAAAAGTCGTACGGCACTGTTTCGCCATTTCGGACGGATGTTGCACCTTGCACCGCGGATGTTGCACCCTGTAGATATAGATTATTCGGACGGTCATAACTTCTGACTCGTTTAGAGTTACGAGAGCCATAACCTGTCAAAACGAAGGCCATGGTGAGTTCTACGGCTTTGACGGATTTCAGCCGTCAACGGATAGATTAATGCCCAAAAAGGACAACCCGAATCTCAATCGGGTCTCGTAAGTTTTTTACCCTTCGTTTTTTCGACACCGGATTTTAACGGTAAAACGGGATTACCGTGGCTCGTCTTCGATTTACCATCGCTGGAGAGTGGTGCACCATGGTACTGTTCCGTTTCAAATCCATGCACGCATTTCTAAAAGTCGTACAGCACAATTTCGCCATTTCGGACGGATGTTGCACCTTGCACCGCGGATGTTGCGCCCTGCAGATATCGATTATTCGGACAGCCATAACTTCTGGCTCGTTTTGAGTTACGGGAGCCATAACCTGTCAAAACGAAGGCCACGGTGAGTTCTACGGCTTTGACCGCTTTCAGCCGTCAACGGATAGATTAATGCCCGAAAAGGACAACTCGAATCTCAATCGGGTCTCGTAAGTTTTTTACCCTTCGTTTTTTCGACACCGGATTTTTACGGTAAAACGGGATTACCGTGGCTCGTCTTCGATTTACTATCGCTGGAGAGTGGTGCACCATTGTACTGTTCCGTTTCAAATCCATACATGCATTTCTAAAAGTCGTACGGCACTGTTTCGCCATTTCGGACGGATGTTGCACCTTGCACCACGGATGTTGCACCCTGTAGATATCGATTATTCGGACGGCCATAACTTCTGGCTCGTTTAGAGCTACGGGAGCCATAACCTGTCAAAATGAAGGCCACGGTGAGTTTTACGGCTTTGATCGCTTTAAGCCGTCAACGGATAGATTAATGCCCAAAAAGGACAACCCGAATCTCAATCGGGCCTCGTAAATTTTTACCCTTCGTTTTTTCGACACCGGATTTTTACGGTAAAACGGGATTATCGTGCCTCGTCTTCGATTTAACATCGCTGGAGAGTGGTGCACCATGGTAATGTTCCGTTTCAAATTCATGCACGCATTTCTAAAAGTCGTACGGCACTGTTTCGCCGTTTCGGACGGATGTTGCACCTTGCACCGCGGATGTTGCACCCTGTAGATATCGATTATTCGGACGACCATAACTTCTAGCTCGTTTAGAGTTACGGAAGTCATAACCTGTCAAAACGAAGGCCACGTTGAGTTCTATGGCTTTGACCGCTTTCAGCCGTCGACGGATAGTTAATGCCCGAAAAGGACAACCCGAATCTCAATCGGGCCTCGTAAGTTTTTTACCCTTCGTTTTTTCGACACCAGATTTTTACGGTAAAACAGGATTACCGTGGCTCATCTTCGATTTACCATCGCTGGAGTGTGGTGCACCATGGTACTGTTCCGTTTCTAATCCATGCATGCATTTCTAAAAGTCGTACGGCACTGTTTCGCCATTTCGGACGGATGTTGCACCTTGCACCGCGGATGTTGCACCCTGTAGATATCGATTATTCGGACGGCCATAACTTCTGGCTCGTTTAGAGTTACGGGTACCATAACCTATCAAAACGAAGGCCACGGTGAGTTCTACGGCTTTGACAGCTTTTAGCCGTCAACGGATAGATTAATGCCCAAAAAGGACAACCCGAATCTCAATCGGGTCTCGTTAGTTTTTTACCCATCGTTTTTTCGACGCCGGATTGTAGCGATAAAACGGGATTACTGTGGCTCGTCTTCGATTTACCATCGCTGGAGAGTGGTGCACCATGGTACTGTTCCGTTTCAAATCCATGCACGCATTTCTAAAAGTCGTACGGCACTGTTTCTCCATTTCGGACGGATGTTGCACCTTGCATCGCGGACGTTGCACCCTGTAGATATCGATTATTCGGACGGCCATAACTTCTGGCTCGTTTAGAGTTACGGGAGCCATAACCAGTCAAAATGAAGGCCACGGTGAGTTCTACGGCTTTGACAGCTTTCGGCCGTCAACGGATAGATTAATGCCCGAAAAGGACAACCCGAATCTCAATCGGGTCTCGTAAGTTTTTTACCCTTCGTTTTTTCGACACCGGATTTTAACGGTAAAACGGGATTACCGTGGCACGTCTTCGATTTACCATCGCTGGAGAGTGGTGCACCATGGTACTGTTCCGTTTCAAATCCATGCATGCATTTCTAAAAGTCGTACGGCACTGTTTCGCCATTTCGGACGGATGTTGCACCTTGCACCGCGGATGTTGCACCCTGTAGATATCGATTATTCGGACGGCCATAACTTCTGGCTCGTTTAGAGTTACGGGAGCCATAACCTGTCAAAACGAAGGCCACGGTGAGTTCTACGGCTTTGACAGCTTTTAGCCGTCAATGGATAGATTAATGCCTGAAAAGGACAACCCGAATCTCAATCGGGTCTCGTAAGATTTTTGCCCTTCGTTTTTTCGACACCGGATTTTTATGGTAAAACGGGATTACCGTGGCTCGTCTTCGATTTACCATCGCTGGAGAGTGGTGCACCATGGTACTGTTCCATTTCAAATCAATGCATGCATTTCTAAAAGTCGTACGACATTGTTTCGCCATTTCGGACGGATGTTGCACCTTGCACCGCGGATGTTGCACCCTGTAGATATCGATTATTCGGACGGCCATAACTTCTAGCTCGTTTAGAGTTACGGGAGTCATAACCTGTCAAAACGAAGGCCGCGGTGAGTTCTACGGCTTTGACCGCTTTCAGCCGTCAACGGATAGTTAATGCCCGAAAAGGACAACCCGAATCTCAATCGGGCCTCGTAAGTTTTTTACCCTTCGTTTTTTCGACACCGGATTTTTACGGTAAAACGGGATTACCGTGGCTCATCTTCGATTTACCATCGCTGGAGAGTGGTGCACCATGGTACTGTTCTGTTTCAAATCCATGCATGCATTTCTAAAAGTCGTACAACACTGTTTCGCCATTTCGGACGGATGTTGCACCTTGCAACGCGGATGTTGTGCCCTGTAGATATCGATTAGTCGGACGGTCATAACTTCTAGCTCATTTAGATTTACGGGAGCCATAATCTGTCAAAACGAAGTTCACGGTGAGTTCTACGGCTTTGACCGCTTTCAGCCATCAACCAATAGATTAATGCCCAAAAAGGACAACCCGAATCTCAACTGGGCCTCGTAAGTTTTTTACCCTTCGTTTTTTCGACACCGGATTTTTACGATAAAACGGGATTACCGTGCCTCGTCTTCGATTTACCATCACTGGAGAGTGGTGCACCATGGTACTGTTCCATTTCAAGTCCATGCACGCATTTCTAAAAGTCTTACGGCACTGTTTCGCCATTTCGGACGGATGTTGCACCTTGCAACGCGGATGTTGCGCCCTGTAGATATCGATTAGTCGGACGGTCATAACTTCTGGCTCGTTTAGATTTACGGGAGCCATAATATGTCAAAAAGAAGGTCACATTGAGTTCTACGGCTTTGACAGCTTTCAGCCGTCAAAGGATAGATTAATGCCCAAAAAGGACAACCCGAATCTCAATCGGGTCTCGTAAGTTTTTTACCCATCGTTTTTTCGACGCCGGATTTTTACGGTAAAAAGGGATTACCGTGCCTCGTCTTCGATTTACCATCGCTGGAGAGTGGTTCACCATGGTACTGTTCCGTTTCATATCCATGCACGCATTTCTAAAAGTCGTACGACACTGTTTTGCCGTTTCAGACGGATGCTGCAACTTGCACCGCGGATGTTGCACCCTGTAGATATCTATTATTCGCACGGCTATAACTTCTGGCTCGTTTAGAGTTACGGGAGCCATAACCTGTCAAAACGAAGGCCACAGTGAGCTCTACGGCTTCGATGCTTTCAGCCGTCAATGGATAGATTAATGCCCAAAAAGGACAACCCGAATCTCAATCGGGTCTCGTAATTTTTTTACCCTTCGTTTTTTCGACCCCGGATTTTAATGGTAAAACGGGATTACCGTGGCTCGTCATTGATTTACCATCGCTGGAGAGTGGTGCACCATGGTACTGTTCCATTTCAAATCCATGCACGCATTTCTAAAAGTCGTACGACACAATTTCGCCATTTCGGACGGATGTTGCCCCTTGCACCGCGGATGTTGCACCCTGTAGATATCGATTATTTGGACGGCCATAGCTTCTGGCTCGTTTTGAGTTACGGGAGCCATAACCTGTCAAAACGAAGGCCACGGTGAGTTCTACGGCTTTGACAGCTTTCATCCGTCAACGGATAGACTAATGCCCGAAAAGGACAACCCGAATCTCAATCGGGTCTCGTAAGTTTTTTACCCTTCGTTTTTCGACACCGGATTTTTACGGTAAAACGGGATTACCGTGGCTCATCTTCGATTTACCATCGCTGGAGAGTGGTGCACCATGGTACTGTTCTGTTTCAAATCCATGCATGCATTTCTAAAAGTCGTACGGCACTGTTTCGCCATTTCGGACGGATGTTGCACCTTGCACCGCGAATGTTGCACACTGTAGATATCGATTATTCGGACGGCCATAACTTCTGGCTCGTTTAGACCTACGGGAGCCATAACCTGTCAAAACGAAGGCCAAGGTGAGTTTTACGGCTTTGACCGCTTTCAGCCGTCAACGGACAGATTAATGCCCAAAAAGGACAACCCGAATCTCAATCGGGCCTCGTAAGTTTTTTACCCTTCGTTTTTTCGACACCGGATTTTTACGGTACAACGGGATTATCGTGCCTCGTCTTCGATTTAACATCGCTGGAGAGTGGTGCACCATGGTACTATTCCGTTTCAAATTCATGCACGCATTTCTAAAAGTCGTACGGCACTGTTTCGCTGTTTTGGACGGATGTTGCACCCTGTAGATATCGATTATTCGGACGGTCATAACTTCTGGCTCGTTTAGAGTTACGGGTACCATAACCTGTCAAAACGAAGGCCACGGTGAGTTCTACGGCTTTGACAGCTTTTAGCCGTCAACGGATAGATTAATCCCCAAAAAGGACAACCCGAATCTCAATCGGGTCTCGTTAGTTTTTTACCCATCGTTTTTTCGACGCCGGATTTTGACGATAAAACGGGATTACTGTGGCTCATCTTTGATTTACCATCGCTAGAGAGTGGTGCACCATGGTACTGTTCCGTTTCAAATCCATGCACGCATTTCTAAAAGTCGTACGGTGTTATCCCGCTTTTTGGCAAAGCCGTGATACCAAAAGATTGGTCGAAGACGAAAGACAGTTCATCTCAGAGATTGGTTATACTTCACTTTGCTATGGATATCGATGAATTTTGTCCGAGTCCGGATCAGGCCACAATTGATAGGACATGACAAGAAAGGCCGCAGGAGTCATCATTTCAAATTTCAAGTCAATCGGAGTTCGTATGCTCAAGATATGATGGATTCAAATTGAGAAAGGTGGTCACTGTCTGTTTCGAACCCATCGCACTGGAGTACTTCGAACCCATCACCTTCGAAATCATCTCCTTCGAACCCACATAGTTCGAACCCATCCACGCGCTTGCCTTCGAAACCGTGAAGTTCGAACCCAAGCCACGTTCGAACCCATCAGCTAGTACCTGCTTCGACTCCATCGCCTTCGATTCCATTGCCTTCGACTCCACCACAATGGCCTACCTTCGAATCCATGGCGCCGCTCAGCTTCGCATCCTTGCTTCGAACCCATGCAAGCCCTTAATTCGAACCCATCGAACAACCCAGTTCGAACCGATCGAATTTGAACCCATAGGGATTCCTTGGTTCGAATCGGTCACGTTCGAACCCAGGAATGCTCCTTAGTTCGAATCCACCGAGTCAGTTGGTTTGGATGACGTGTTCGCCGTAGTTCACGGAGTAGAAGCGGTCCATTCGGAGATAAGTTAGGATCGATTCGAAAGATACGCGCCACGTCACTGCAAACCCACGTGCACTCATGGGTTCGAAACCATGGGTTCGAAATCATGGGTTCGAACGACACAGCCAACCAAGAAAACCCCATTTCGAACCGAGCATATCTCCTTAGCCACAAATCCAAATGGAAACAAATTTTCACAGTAGCTTCCATATGAGGTAAAGATTGTCCCTGCCAAGTTTCAGCTCGATTGGACCAATTCTTGATGGGTTCGAAATCACTTCGAACCGATGTCAGATCGAGACGAAACTTGGTGGGATCGGTCGCGTGGGCCCACTCACGTGCCAGAAGAAGTCTCACGAAGTTTCAGCCAGATCTGGGCCTCCAACGCCTATAAATAGCACCCTGAAGCCTTCAGAAAGGGGGATCTTCGAACAACATCTGCCATTGAACGCCAAGACTCTGCCGGATTCAAGTCTATCTACCATAATCACTGTTGTATTCAGATTTCAAAGCTATCATCTACTGTAATCCATTGTAATCGATTGAATCGAGCAAAGCAATAAAGAGAAATCCTTCAAAGTGGACGTAGGCACGAACGCCGAACCACTATAAATCCTGTGTTTGTGATTGTTGTTTGTGAATAACTGTGATTTGTTACGTAGAGCTAAATTTTATATTGATTGTTGCTGAGTTCTGTGTTGATTATTATCAAGCTGAATACGCAAACGGGTGCTTTCGTGATATTGGGTGTTTGTGACCAATTTTGGCGCAAACATTTTTGGTGCTTTCACTGAGAAACTGAACTCAGGAGTTCTACCAGTTGATAATTGATTCAGAGAAAGTTTGGAAGTTTAAATTTGAGAAGTTATGACGAGACAATCGAGTAGAAGGCCAAGGCCAGAAAGGAGTGAACAACAAGGAAGTCAGGAGGCTTCCTCAGGAGCGAATCAACCATCGATCTACATCACTAGAGACGAGATGGAGACAATGATGAAGAAGCAGGAGGAGTTGATCCAGAGTTTGTTTCAACAGATAGGACAGCTTGGAGCGCAGAATAGGGAAACCAATGGAGTTCAGAACGAAGCAGGACCATCCGGCGTAGCGCCAGAGCTAGGGGGCACGCGTATGGAGAATGTTGACCCAATCTTGGAAAGAGAGAGAGAAGGATCTGCGCAACCCGGTAGTAGTAGAGGAGCGAACGCTCAGTCAAGGGGGCAGATCCCGGAGTTACCTCGTGAACTCGGGGGGCAGGATGAAAGTGACGAACGAAGGCTGCATCTTGGAGACACCGACAAGCTGGCAGAGATGGTTAGGCGAGCAATGAGAGGCGGTTTGGTGAACAAGGACCTAGAGGATGTTAATAGGAGTCCTTTCACTCCGGCAATCAGACGAGCTAGAAACCCACCAGATTTCAAACTACCATCGTTGGACATGTATGACGGGAGAACGGACCCCACGGTCCATCTGACAAAATTTATGAGGCATATGGAAGTGCTGGGGGCATCAGAGGAAGTTATGGCCCGGTGCTTTCCACTGTACTTGGCGGATATTGCGGCGTTATGGTTCAGGCAATTAGATAGTGGGTCCATCGGAACATGGAACGATTTAACTGAGAGGTTTATGAGGCAGTTCAGGGTTCACATTACAAGACCTAAGAATGTGATGACACTGGCAACTTTGAAACAGAAGGCTAGAGAAACATTGAGAAGTTTCCTGACACGGTTCAATGCAGCGGCGGCTTCCATGGATAGACCGGATCCATCCATGGTTATGATTGCGGCTGTGTCCGGAATAGCGGACGGAACAGAGTTCAAAAATTCACTAACTAAGGATCCACCCGTAGATCTGGAAGAATTCTATCACGAGGCGGAAAAGTTTTTACGATTAGAGGATGCGAGTGCAGAAAGAGAAGAAGGAGACGGGATAGAAGTTTATGCACTCAAAGACGAAAAACTCCCTAGAAGGGACTCGGACAAGGATAAAGGTAAAAGAAGGATTGAGAATAGTGGAGACAGATCAAAGCGGCAACGGAGGGAGCCGCGATTTACCACCTACACTGAGCTGAACGAGAGCCTGGAGCGAATTTACCAGGATACCAAAGAACAGATTCCGTATCGTAGGCCAATGCGAAGGGATCCTACCTCTGACGAAAGGAAATCAGATAAGTTCTGTGTATTCCATGAATTAAATGGTCATAACACTAATGATTGTAGGCACCTGAAGGACGAGGTGGAAGGGCATATCAGGAACGGTATGCTCCTTCAATATGTAAGGAGACGAGCTCCTGTGGCGGAACCAGAACGACCACCGTCCACATCAGCTAGGGGCGATCCTGAATCAAGGCACCGTTTGGTTATCAATTGAGTAAGATAACGATGAACAAGTTGTAAGCTTCCACTAACGCAATCAAATCATTTACACATGCGCGAGATCGCGAACGATCTCCAGGCATGCTCTGAATGATCGTTGACCGTTTCGTGGTGGGAACTTACGCTTCGACATCCATGCTTTGCTTTCATATCATTTTGATTTGAACATTTAGACCCTGTTTGTTTGCTGTTTGTTTGGACACTGTTTTTGAAACTCATCCGTGTAATAGATATTTGATTCTGATAACTCTGGAATGGCCAAGCTACTTACACATGTATGGGGTCGCGAACGGTCCTTAAGCATGCTCTGAGATGGCGATGAACCGTCCTGACAAACGATCCAGGATCTCACCCGAATGTGACCCTGGCATCGGTAACACCAAGCCCTCCCGGGCACACGCACAACTCGCCTCGAACGGCACCCGATCGCGAACGATCACCACTCGACTTCGAACAGTCGCAACTCACCACGCCTCAAACGGCTTGATCGCGAACGGTCGCCACTTGAGGTCCAACACCCGACCGCGAACGGTCACAAATCCGCCTCGAACGGCACACGATCGCGAACGATCACTCTCTGCCTTGAACGGCACCGACCGCGAACGGTCATGATTCACTGATCATAAAATCCGACCTCGAACGGTCACCCTTCGCCTTGAACGGCACTTGGTCGCGAACGATCATCAATTGCCGCGAACGGCATCGACCGCGAACGGTCCCATTCAATCTTTTTGCCATAAATAGCATCGACCGCGAACGGTCCTATTCTCATCATTTGCCGCGAACGGCATCGACCGCGAACGGTCCTATTCCATTCTATGCCGCGAATGGCATGGACCGCGAACGGTCCCAATTCACCTCAAATAGCATATGATCCCGAACGATCGATGCATGGATTTATACGCTCGACCGCGCACGGTCGCACTTCACCTCGAACGACTCGATCACGAACGATCGTCATTTGACGTTAAGCGCTCGACCATGAACGGCCGCGCTTCATCCCAAATGGCTTGATCCCGAACGATCGTCATTTGAGGCCATATGAAAACTATCAAGTTCTTTGCAGGTTGATGATCGGATACGAACATCCAACTCGAGGCATTACAAAACACACCTTCCTACCGCAAGGCATGTTTTGGGGGGCAAAATGTTATCCCGCTTTTTGGCAAAGCCGTGATACCAAAAGATTGGTCGAAGATGAAAGACAGTTCGTCTCAGAGATTGGTTATACTTCACTTTGCTATGGATATCGATGAATTTTGTCCGAGTCCGGATCAGGCCACAATTGATAGGACATGACAAGAAAGGCCGTAGGAGTCATCATTTCAAATTTCAAGTCAATCGGAGTTCGTATGCTCAAGATATGATGGATTCAAATTGAGAAAGGTGGTCACTGTCTGTTTCGAACCCATCGCACTGGAGTACTTCGAACCCATCACCTTCGAAACCATCTCCTTCGAACCCACATAGTTCGAACCCATCCACGCGCTTGCCTTCGAAACCGTGAAGTTCGAACCCAAGCCACGTTCGAACCCATCAGCTAGTACCTGCTTCGACTCCATCGCCTTCGATTCCATTGCCTTCGACTCCACCACAATGGCCTACCTTCGAATCCATGGCGCCGCTCAGCTTCGCATCCTTGCTTCGAACCCATGCAAGCCCTTAATTCGAACCCATCGAACAACCCAGTTCGAACCGATCGAATTCGAACCCATAGGGATTCCTTGGTTCGAATCGGTCACGTTCGAACCCAGGAATGCTCCTTAGTTCGAATCCACCGAGTCAGTTGGTTTGGATGACGTGTTCGTCGTAGTTCACGGAGTAGAAGCGGTCCATTCGGAGATAAGTTAGGATCGATTCGAAAGATACGCGCCACGTCACTGCAAACCCACGTGCACTCATGGGTTCGAAACCATGGGTTCGAAATCATGGGTTCGAACGACACAGCCAACCAAGAAAACCCCATTTCAAACCGAGCATATCTCCTTAACCACAAATCCAAATGCAAACAAATTTTCACAGTAGCTTCCATATGAGGTAAAGATTGTCCCTGCCAAGTTTCAGCTCGATTGGACCAATTCTTGATGGGTTCGAAATCACTTCGAACCGATGTCAGATCGAGACGAAACTTGGTGGGATCGGTCGCGTGGGCCCACTCACGTGCCAGAAGAAGTCTCACGAAGTTTCAGCCAGATCTGGGCCTCCAACGCCTATAAATAGCACCCTGAAGCCTTCAGAAAGGGGGATCTTCGAACAACTTCTGCCATTGAACGCCATGACTCTACCGGATTCAAGTCTATCTACCATAATCACTGTTGTATTCAGATTTCAAAGCTATCATCTACTGTAATCCATTATAATCGATTGAATCGAGCAAAGCAATAAAGAGAAATCCTTCAAAGTGGACGTAGGCACGAACGCCGAACCACTATAAATCCTGTGTTTGTGATTGTTGTTTGTGAATAACTGTGATTTGTTACGTAGAGCTGAATTTTATATTGATTGTTGCTGAGTTCTGTGTTGATTATTATCAAGCTGAATACGCAAACGGGTGCTTTCGTGATATTGGGTGTATGTGACCAATTTTGGCGCAAACATACGGCACTGTTTCGCCATTTCGGACGGATGTTGCACCTTGCACCGCGGACGTCGCACCCTGTAGATATCGATTATTCGGACGGCCATAACTTCTGGCTCGTTTAGAGTTACGGGAGCCATAACCTGTCAAAACGAAGGCCACGGTGAGTTCTATGGCTTTGACAGCTTTCAGCCATCAACGGATAGATTAATGCCCGAAAGGACAACCCGAATCTCAATCGAGTCTCGTAAGTTTTTTACCCTTCGTTTTTTCGACAACAGATTTTAACGGTAAAACGAGATTACCGTGGCTCGTCTTCGATTTACCATCACTGGAGAGTAGTGCACCATGGTACTGTTCCGTTTCAAATCCGTGCATGCATTTCTAAAAGTCGTACGACACTGTTTCGCCATTTCGGACGGATGTTGCACCTTGCATCGCGGATGTTGCACCCTGTAGATATCGATTATTCGGACGGCCATAACTTCTGGATCGTTTAGGGTTACGGGAGCCATAACCTGTCAAAACGAAGGCCATGGTGAGTTCTACGGCTTTGACAGCTTTCAGCCGTCAATGGATAGATTAATGCCCGAAAAGGACAACCCGAATCTCAATCGGGTCTCGTAAGATTTTTGCCCTTCGTTTTTTCGACACCGGATTTTTACGGTAAAACGGGATTATCGTGGCTCGTCTTTGATTTACCATCGCTGGAGAGTGGTGCACCATGGTACTGTTCCGTTTCAAATCCATGCACGCATTTCTAAAAGTCGTACGACATTGTTTCGCCATTTCGGACGGATGTTGCACCTTGCACCGCGGATGTTGCACCCTGTAGATATCGATTATTCGGACGGCCATAACTTCTGGCTCGTTTAGAGTTACGGGAGTCATAACCTGTCAAAACGAAGGCCACCGTGAGTTCTACAGCTTTGACCACTTTCAGCCGTCAACGGATAGTTAATGCCCGAAAAGGACAACCCGAATCTCAATCGGGCCTCGTAAGTTTTTTACCCTTCGTTTTTTCGACACCGGATTTTTACGGTAAAACGGGATTACCGTGGCTCATCTTCGATTTACCATCGCTGGAGTGTGGTGCACCATGGTACTGTTCCGTTTGTAATCCATGCATGCATTTGTAAAAGACGTAGAACACTGTTTCGCCATTTCAGACGGATGTTGCACCTTGCACCGCGGATGTTGCACCCTGTGGATTTCGATTATTCGAACGGCCATAACTTCTGGCTCGTTTAGAGTTACGGGAGCCATAACCTGTCAAAACGAAGGCCACGGTGAGTTTTACGGCTTTGACCGCTTTCATCCATCAATAGATAGATTAATGCCCAAAAAGGACAACCCGAATCTCAACTAGGCCTCGCAAGTTTTTTACCCTTCGTTTTTTCGACACCGGATTTTTACGGTAAAACGGGATTACCGTGCCTCGTCTTCGATTTACCATCGCTGGAGAGTGGTGCACCTTGGTACTGTTCCGTTTCAAGTCCATGCACGCATTTCTAAAAGTCGTACGGCACTGTTTCTCCATTTCGGACGGAAGTTGCACCTTGCGACGCGGATGTTGCGCCCTGTAGATATCGATTATTCGGACGGTCATAACTTCTGTCTCGTTTAGAGTTACTGGAACCATAATATGTCAAAACGAATGTCACGGTGAGTTCTACGGGTTTGACAGCTTTCAGCCGTCAATGGATAGATTAATGCCCAAAAAGGACAACCCGAATCTCAATCGGGTCTCGTAAGTTTTTTACCCATCGTTTTTTCGACGCCGGATTTTAATGGTAAAACGGGATTACCGTGGCTCGTCTTCGATTTACCATCGCTGGAGAGTGGTGCACCATGGTACTGTTCCGTTTCAAATCCATGCACGCATTTCTAAAAGTCGTACGGCACTGTTTCGCCATTTCGGACGGATGTTGCACCTTATACCGCGGACGTTGCACCCTGTAGATATCGATTATTCGGACGGCCATAAATTCTGGCTCGTTTAGAGTTACAGGAGCCATAACCTGTCAAAACAAAGGCCACGGTGAGTTCTATGGTTTTGATAGCTTTCATCCATCAACGGATAGATTAATGGCCGAAAAGGACAACCCGAATCTCAATCGGGTCTCGTAAGTTTTTTGACCTTCGTTTTTTCGACACCGGATTTTAACGGTAAAATGGGATTACTGTGGCTCATCTTCGATTTACCATCGCTGGAGAGTGGTGCACCGTGGTACTGTTCCGTATCAAATCCATGCACGCATTTCTAAAATTCGTACGGCACTGTTTTTCCATTTCGGACGAATGTTGCACCTTGCACCGCGGATGTTGCACCCTGTAGATATCGATTATTCGGACGACCATAACTTCTGGCTCGTTTATAGTTAGGGGGGCCATAACCTGTCAAAACGAAGGCCACGGTGATTTTTACGGCTTTGACTGCTTTCACCCGTCAACGGATAGACTAATGCCCAACAAGGACAACCCGAATCTCAATCGCGTCTCGTAAGTTTTTTACCCTTCGTTTTTTCGACACCGGATTTTAACGGTAAAAAGGGATCACCGTGCCTCGTCTTCGATTTACCATCGCTGGAGAGTGGTTCACCATGGTACTGTTCCGTTTCATATCCATGCACGCATTTCTAAAAGTCGTACGACACTGTTTTGCCATTTTAGACGGATGTTGCACCTTGCACCGCGGATGTTGCACCCTGTAGATATCTATTATTCGCACGGCTATAACTTCTGGCTCGTTTAGAGTTACGGGAGCCATAACATGTCAAAACGAAGGCCACAGTGAGCTCTACGGCTTCGATGCTTTCAGCCGTCAACGGATAGAATAATGCCCAAAAAGGACAACCCGAATCTCAATCGGGTCTCGTAAGTTTTTTCCCTTCGTTTTTTCGACCCCGAATTTTAACGGTAAAACGGGATTACCGTGGCTCGTCTTCGATTTACCATCGCTGGAGAGTGGTGCACCATGGTACTGTTCCATTTCAAATCCATGCACGCATTTCTAAAAGTCGTACGACACAATTTCGCAATTTCGGACGGACGTTGCCCCTTGCACCGCGGATGTTGCACCCTGTAGATATCGATTATTCGGACGACCATAACTTCTGGCTCGTTTAGAGTTACGGGAGCCATAACCTGTCAAAACGAAGGCCACTGTGATTTCTACGGCTTTGACCGCTTTCAGCCGTCAACGGATAGATTAATTCCCGAAAAGGACTACCCGAATCTCAATCGGGTCTCGTAAGATTTTTACCCTTCGTTTTTTCGACACCGGTTTTTTCCGGTAAAACGGGATTACCGTGGCTCGTCTTCGATTTACCATCGCCGGAGAGAGGTGCACCGTGGTACTGTTCCGTTTCAAATCCATGCATGCATTTCTAAAAGTCGTACGACACTGTTTCGCCATTTCGGACGGATGTTGCACCTTGCACCGCGGACGTTGCACCCTGTAGATATCGATTATTCGGACGGCCATAACTTCTGGCTCGTTTAGAGTTACGGGAGCCATAACCTGTCAAAACGAAGGCCACGGTGAGTTTTACGGCTTTGACCGCTTTCAGCCGTCGGATAGATTAATGCCCAAAAAGGACAACCCGAATTTCAATCGGGCCTCTTAAGTTTTTTACCCTTCGTTTTTTAACACCGGATTTTTACGGTAAAACGGGATTACCGTGCCTCGTCTTCGATTTA
Source organism: Allium cepa (assembly GCA_030765085.1). Taxonomy (NCBI): domain Eukaryota; kingdom Viridiplantae; phylum Streptophyta; class Magnoliopsida; order Asparagales; family Amaryllidaceae; genus Allium; species Allium cepa. The sequence continues at coordinate 3,857,000 of CM060934.1, forward strand.
CCATCGCTGGAGAGTGGTGCACCATGGCACTGTTCCGTTTCAAATCCATGCATGCATTTCTAAAAGTCGTAAGGAACTGTTTCGCTGATTTGGACGGATGTTGCACCTTGCACCGTAGATGTTGCACCCTGTAGATATCGATTATTCGGACGGTCATAACTTCTGGCTCGTTTAGAGTTACGGGAGCCATAACCTGTCAAAACGAAGGCCACGGTGAGTTCTATGGATTTGACAGCTTTCAGCCGTCAACGGATAGATTAATGCCCGAAAAGGACAACCCGAATCTCAATCGGGTCTCGTAAGTTTTTTACCCTTTGTTTTTTCGACACCGGATTTTAACGGTAAAACGGTATTACCGTGGCTGGTCTTCGATTTACCATCGCTGGAGAGTGGTGAAACATGGTACTATTCCATTTCAAATCCATGCATGCATTTCTAAAAGTCGTACGGCACTGTTTCGCCATTTCGGACGGATGTTGCACCTTGCACCGCGGATGTTGCACCCTGTAGATATCGATTATTCGGACGGCCATAATTTCTGGCTCGTTTAGAGTTACGGGAGCCATAACCTGTCAAACCGAAGGCCACGGTGAGTTCTACGGCTTTGATAGCTTTTAGTCGTCAACGGATAGATTAATGCCCGAAAAGGAAAACCCGAATCTCAATCGGGTCTCGTAAGTTATTTGCCCTTCGTTTTTTCGACACCGGATTTTTACGGTAAAACGGGATTACCGTGGCTCATCTTCGATTTACCATCGCTGGAGAGTGGTGCACCATGGTACTGTTCCGTTTCAAAACCATGCACGCATTTCTAAAAGTCGTACGGCACTGTTTCGCCATTTCGGACGGATGTTGCACCTTGCACCACGAATGTTGCACCCTGTAGATATCGATTATTCGGACGGCCATAACTTCTAGCTCGTTTAGAGTTACGAGAGCCATAACCCGTCAAAACGAAAGGCACGGTGAGTTCTACGGCTTTGACCGCTTTCAGCCGTCAACGGATAGATTAATGCCCGAAAAGGACAACCCGAATCTCAATCGGGCCTCGTAAGTTTTTTACCCTTCGTTTTTTCGACACCGGATTTTTACGGTAAAACGGGATTACCGTGGCTCGTCTTCGATTTACCATCTCTGGAGTGTGGTGCACCATGGTACTGTACCGTTTCAAATCCATGCATGCATTTCTAAAAGTCGTACGGCGCTGTTTCGCCATTTCGGACGGATGTTGCACCTTGCACCACGAATGTTGCACCCTGTAGATATCGATTATTCGGACGGCCATAACTCCTAGCTCGTTTAGAGTTACGAGAGCCATAACCCGTCAAAACGAAAGGCACGGTGAGTTCTACGGCTTTGACCGCTTTCAGCCGTCAACGGATAGATTAATGCCCGAAAAGGACAACCCGAATCTCAATCGGGCCTCGCAAGTTTTTTACCCTTCGTTTTTTCGACACCGGATTTTTACGGTAAAACGGGATTACCGTGGCTCGTCTTCGATTTACCATCTCTGGAGTGTGGTGCACCATGGTACTGTTCCGTTTCAAATCCATGCATGCATTTCTAAAAGTCGTACGGCACTGTTTCGCCATTTCGGACGGATGTTGCCCCTTGCACCGCGGATGTTGCACCCTGTAGATATCGATTATTCGGACGGCCATAACTTCTGGCTCGTTTAGAGTTACGGGAGCCATAACCTGTCAAAACGAAGGCCACTGTGATTTCTACGGCTTTGACCGCTTTCAGCCGTCAACGGATAGATTAATGCCCGAAAAGGACTACCCGAATCTCAATCGGGTCTCGTAAGTTTTTTACCCTTCGTTTTTTCGACACCGGATTTTTCCGGTAAAACGGGATTACCGTGGCTCGTCTTCGATTTACCATCGCCGGAGAGTGGTGCACCATGGTACTGTTCCGTTTCAAATCCATGCATGCATTTCTAAAAGTCGTACGACACTGTTTCGCCATTTCGAACGGATGTTGCACCTTGCACCGCGGACGTTGCACCCTGTAGATATCGATTATTCGGACGGCCATAACTTCTGGCTCATTTAGAGTTACGAGAGCCATAACCTGTCAAAACGAAGGCCACGGTGAGTTTTACGGCTTTGACCGATTTCAGCCGTCGGATAGATTAATGCCCAAAAAGTACAACCCGAATCTCAATCGGGCCTCGTAAGTTTTTTACCCTTCGTTTTTTAACACCGGATTTTTACGGTAAAACGGGATTACCGTGCCTCGTCTTCGATTTACCATCGCTGGAGAGTGGTGTACCATGGTACTGTTCCATTTCAAATCCATGCATGCATTTCTAAAAGTCGTACGACACTGTTTCGCAGATTTGGACGGATGTTGCACCTTGCACTGCGGATGTTGCACCCTGTAGATATCGATTATTCGGACGGTCATAACTACTGGCTCGTTTAGAGTTACGGGAGCCATAACCTGTCAAATCGAAGGCCACGGTGAGTTCTACGGATTTGACAGCTTTTAGCCGTCAACGGATAGATTAATGCCCGAAAAGGACAACCCGAATCTCAATCGGGTCTCGTAAGTTTTTTGCCCTTCGTTTTTTCGACACCGGATTTTTACGGTAAAACGGGATTACCGTGGCTCATCTTCGATTTACCATCGCTGGAGAGTGGTGCACCATGGTACTGTTCCATTTCAAATCCATGCACGCATTTCTAAAAGTCGTACGACAGTGTTTCGCCATTTCGGACGGAGGTTGCACCTTGCACCGCGGATGTTGCACCCTGTAGATGTCGATTATTCGGACGGCCATAACTTCTGGCTCGTTTAGAGTTATGGGAGCCATAACCTGTCAAACCGAAGGCCACGGTGAGTTCTACGGCTTTGATAGCTTTTAGCCATCAACGGATAGATTAATGCCCGAAAAGGACAACCCGAATCTCAATCGGGTCTCGTAAGTTATTTGCCCTTCGTTTTTTCGACACCGGATTTTTACGGTAAAACGGGATTACCTTGGCTCATCTTCGATTTACCATCGCTAGAGAGTGGTGCACCATGGTACTGTTCCGTTTCAAATCCATGCACGCATTTCTAAAAGTCGTACAGCACTGTTTCGCCATTTCGGACGGATGTTGCACCTTGCACGACGAATGTTGCAATCTGTAGATATCGATTATTCGGACGGCCATAACTTCTGGCTCGTTTAGAGTTACGAGAGCCATAACATGTCAAAACGAAGGGCACGGTGAGTTCTACGGCTTTGACCGCTTTCAGCCATCAATGGATAGATTAATGCCCGAAAAGGACAACCCGAATCTCAATCGGGCCTCGTAAGTTTTTTACCCTTCGTTTTTTCAACAACGGATTTTTACGGTAAAACGGGATTACCGTGGCTCGTCTTCGATTTACCATCTCTGGAGTGTGGTGCACCATGGTACTGTTTCGTTTCAAATCCATGCAAGCATTTCTAAAAGTCATAGGGCACTGTTTCGCCATTTCGGACGGATGTTGCACCTTGCACCGCAGATGTTGCACCCTGTAGATATCGATTATTCGGACGGCCATAACTTCTGGCTCATTTAGAGTTACGGGATCCATAACCTGTCAAAACGAAGGCCGCGGTGAGTTATACGGCTTTGACCGCTTTCAGCCGTCGACGGATAGATTAATGCCCAAAAAGGACAACTCGAATCTCAATCGGGCCTCGTAAGTTTTTTACCCTCCGTTTTTTCGACACCGGATTTTTACGGTAAAACGGGATTACCGTGCCTCGTCTTCGATTTACAATCGGTGGAGAGTAGTGCACCATGGTACTGTTCAGTTTCATATCCATGCACGCATTTGTAAAAGTCGTACGACACTGTTTCGCCATTTCGGACGGATGTTGCACCATGCACCGCGGATGTTGCACCCTGTAGATATCTATTATTCGAACGGCTATAACTTCTGGTTCTTTTAGATTTACGGGAGCCATAACCTGTCAAAATGAAGGCCATGGTGAGTTCTACGACTTTGATAGATTCATCCGTCAACAGATAGATTAATGCCCGAAAAGGACAACCCGAATCACAATCGGGTCTCGTAAGTTTTTTACCCTTCGTTTTTTCGACACCGGATTTTAACGGTAAAACGGGATTACCGTGGCTCGTCTTCGATTTACTATCGCTGGAGAGTGGTGCACCATGGTACTGTTCTGTTTCAAATCCATGCATGCATTTCTAAAAGTCGTACGACACTGTTTCGCCATTTCGGACGGATGTTGCACCGTGCACCGCGGATGTTGCACCCTGTAGATGTCGATTATTCGGACGACCATAACTTCTGGCTCGTTTAGAGTTACGGAAGCCATAACCTGTCAAAACGAAGGCCTCGGTGAGTTCTACGGTTTTGACCGCTTTCAGCCGTCAACGGATAGATTAATGCCCGAAAAGTACAACCCGAATCTCAATTGGGCCTCGTAATTTTTTACCCTTCATTTTTTCGACACCGGATTTTTACGGTAAAACGGGATTACCGTAGCTCGTCTTCGATTTACCATCGCTGGAGTGTGGTGCACCATGGTACTGTTCCATTTCAAATCCATGCATGCATTTCTAAAAGTCGTACGGCACTGTTTCGCCATTTCGGACGGATGTTGCACCTTGCACCGCGGATGTTGCACCCTGTAGATATCGATTATTCGGACGGCCATAACTTCTAGCTCGTTTAGAGTTACGAGAGCCATAACCTGTCAAAACGAAAGGCACGGTGAGTTCTACGGCTTTGACCGCTTTCAGCCGTCAACGGATAGATTAATGCCCGAAAAGGACAACCCGAATCTCAATCGGGCCTCGTAAGTTTTTTACCCTTCGTTTTTTCGACACCGGATTTTTACGGTAAAACGGGATTACCGTGGCTCGTCTTCGATTTACCATCTCTGGAGTGTGGTGCACCATGGTACTGTTCCGTTTCAAATCCATGCATGCATTTCTAAAAGTCGTACGGCACTGTTTCGCCATTTCGGACGGATGTTGCCCCTTGCACCGCGGATGTTGCACCCTGTAGATATCGATTATTCGGACGGCCATAACTTCTGGCTCGTTTAGAGTTACGGGAGCCATAACCTGTCAAAACGAAGGCCACTGTGACTTCTACGGCTTTGACCGCTTTCAGCCGTCAACGGATAGATTAATGCCCGAAAAGGACTACCCGAATCTCAATCGGGTCTCGTAAGTTTTTTACCCTTCGTTTTTTCGACACCGGATTTTTCCGGTAAAACGGGATTACCGTGGCTCGTCTTCGATTTACCATCGCCGGAGAGTGGTGCACCATGGTACTGTTCCGTTTCAAATCCATTCATGCATTTCTAAAAGTCGTACGACACTGTTTCGCCATTTCGAACGGATGTTGCACCTTGCACCGTGGACGTTGCACCCTGTAGATATCGATTATTCGGACGGCCATAACTTCTGGCTCGTTTAGAGTTACGAGAGCCATAACCTGTCAAAACGAAGGCCACGGTGAGTTTTACGGCTTTGACCGGTTTCAGCCGTCGGATAGATTAATGCCCAAAAAGTACAACCCGAATCTCAATCGGGCCTCGCAAGTTTTTTACCCTTCGTTTTTTAACACCGGATTTTTACGGTAAAACGGGATTACCGTGCCTCGTCTTCGATTTACCATCGCTGGAGAGTGGTGTACCATGGTACTGTTCCATTTCAAATCCATGCATGCGTTTCTAAAAGTCGTACGGCACTGTTTCGCAGATTTGGACGGATGTTGCACCTTGCACCGCGGATGTTGCGCCCTGTAGATATCGATTATTCGGACGGTCATAACTACTGGCTCGTTTAGAGTTACGGGAGCCATAACCTGTCAAATCGAAGGCCACGGTGAGTTCTACGGATTTGACAGCTTTTAGCCGTCAACGGATAGATTAATGCCCGAAAAGGACAACCCGAATCTCAATCGGGTCTCGTAAGTTTTTTCCCCTTCGTTTTTTCGACACCGGATTTTTACGGTAAAACGGGATTACCGTGGCTCATCTTCGATTTACCATCGCTGGAGAGTGGTGCACCATGGTACTATTCCATTTCAAATCCATGCATGCATTTCTAAAAGTCGTACGGCAGTGTTTCGCCATTTCGGACGGAGGTTGCACCTTGTACCGCGGATGTTGCACCCTGTAGATATCGATTATTCGGACGGCCATAACTTCTGGCTCGTTTAGAGTTATGGGAGCCATAACCTGTCAAACCGAAGGCCACGGTGAGTTCTACGGCTTTGATAGCTTTTAGCCGTCAACGGATAGATTAATGCCCGAAAAGGACAACCCGAATCTCAATCGGGTCTCGTAAGTTATTTGCCCTTCGTTTTTTCGACACCGGATTTTTACGGTAAAACGGGATTACCTTGTCTCATCTTCGATTTACCATCGCTAGAGAGTGGTGCACCATGGTACTGTTCCGTTTCAAATCCATGCATGCATTTCTAAAAGTCGTACAGCACTGTTTCGCCATTTCGGACGGATGTTGCACCTTGCACCACGAATGTTGCACCCTGTAGATATCGATTATTCGGACGGCCATAACTTCTGGCTCGTTTAGAGTTACGAGAGCCATAACATGTCAAAACGAAGGGCACGGTGAGTTCTACGGCTTTGACCGCTTTCAGCCATCAATGGATAGATTAATGCCCGAAAAGGACAACCCGAATCTCAATCGGGCCTCGTAAGTTTTTTACCCTTCGTTTTTTCGACAACGGATTTTTACGGTAAAACGGGATTACCGTGGCTCGTCTTCGATTTACCATCTCTGGAGTGTGGTGCACCATGGTACTGTTTCGTTTCAAATCCATGCAAGCATTTCTAAAAGTCATAGGGCACTGTTTCGCCATTTCGGACGGATGTTGCACCTTGCACCGCGGATGTTGCACCCTGTAGATATCGATTATTCGGACGGCCATTACTTCTGGCTCATTTACAGTTACGGGATCCATAACCTATCAAAACGAAGGCCACGGTGAGTTTTACGGGTTTGACCGCTTTCAGCCGTCAACGGATAGATTAATGCCCAAAAAGGACAACCCGAATCTCAATCGGGCCTCGTAAGTTTTTTACCCTTCGTATTTTCGACACCGGATTTTTACGGTAAAACGGGATTACCGTGCCTCGTCTTCTATTTACCATTGCTGGAGAGTGGTGCACCATGATACTGTTCCGTTTCAAATCCATGCACGCATTTCTAAAAGTCGTACGACACTGTTTCGCCATTTCGGACGGATGTTGCACCTTGCACCGCGGATGTTGCACCCTGTAGATATCGATTATTCGGACGGTCATAACTTCTGGCTCGTTTAGAGTTACGGGAGTCATAACCTGTCAGAACGAAGGCCACGGTGAGTTCTACGGCTTTGACAGCTTTCAGCCATTAACGGATAGATTAATGTCCAAAAAGGACAACCCGAATCTCAATCGGGTCTCGTAAGTTTTTTACCCTTCGTTTTTTCGACACCAGATTTTAACGGTAAAACGGGATTACCTGGCTCGTCTTCGATTTACCATCGTTGGAGAGTGGTGCACCATGGTACTGTTCCATTTCAATTCCATGCTCGCATTTCTAAAAGTCGTACGGCACAATTTCGCCATTTCGGACGGATGTTGCACCTTGCACCGCGGATGTTGCACCATGTAGATATCGATTATTCGGACGGCCACAACTTCTGGCTCGTTTTGAGTTACGGGAGCCATAACCTGTCAAAACGAACGCCACGGTGAGTTCTACGGCTTTGTCCACTTTCAGCAGTCAACGGATAGATTAATGCCCGAAAAGGACAACCCGAATCTCAATCGGGTCTCGTAAGTTTTTTACCCTTCTTTTTTCGACACCGGATTTTTACGGTAAAACGGGATTACCGTGGCTCGTCTTCGATTTACCATCGCTGGAGAGTGGTGCACCATGGTACTGTACCGTTTCAAATCCATGCATGCATTTCTAAAAGTCGTACGGCACTGTTTCTCCATTTCGGACGGATGTTGCACCTTGCACCGCGGATGTTGCACCCTGTAGATATCGATTATTCGGACGGCTATAACACCCTGTAGATATCGATTATTCGGACGACCATAACTTTTGGCTCGTTTAGAGCTACGGGAGCCATAACCTATCAAAACGAAGGCCACGGTGAGTTCTACGGCTTTGACCGCTTTCAGCCGTCAACGGATAGATTAATGCCCGAAATGGACAACCCGAATCTCAATCGGGCCTCGTAAGTTTTTTACCCTTCGTTTTTTCAACACCGGATTTTTACGTTAAAACGGGATTATCGTGGCTCGTCTTCGATTTAACATTGCTGGAGAGTGGTGCGCCAAGGCACTATTCCGTTTCAAATCCATGCACGCATTTCTAAAAGTCGTACGGCACTGTTTCGCCGTTTCGGACGGATGTTGCACCTTGCACCGCGGATGTTGCACCCTATAGATATCGATTATTCGGACGGTCATAACTTCTGGCTCGTTTAGAGTTACGGGAACCATAACCTGTCAAAACGAAGGCCACGGTGAGTTCTACGGTGTTAACGGCTTTTAGACGTCAACGGATAGATTAATGCCCAAAAAGGACAACCCGAATCTAGATCTAGTCTCGTTAGTTTTTTACCCATCGTTTTTTCGACGCCGGATTTTAACGATAAAACGGGATTACTGTGGCTCGTCTTCGATTTACCATCGCTAGAGAGTGGTGCACCATGGTACTGTTCCGTTTCAAATCCATGCACGCATTTCTAAAAGTCGTACGGCACTGTTTCGCAATTTCGGACGGATGTTGCACCTTGCACCGCGGACGTTGCACCCTATAGATATCGATTATTCAGACGGCCATAACTTCTGGCTCGTTTAAAGCTACGGGAGCCATAACCTGTCAAAACGAAGGCAATGGTGAGTTCTATGGCTTTGACAGCTTTCAGCCGTCAACGGATAGATTAATGCCCGAAAAGGACAACCCGAATCTTAATCGGGTCTCGTAAGTTTTTTACCCTTCGTTTTTTCGACACCGGATTTTAAAGGTAAAACGGGATTACAGTGGCTCGTCTTCGATTTACCATCGCTAGAGAGTGGTGCACCATGGTATTGTTCCATTTCAAATCCATGCATGCATTTATAAAAGTCGTACGGCACTGTTTCGCCATTTCGGACGGATGTTGCACCTTGCACCGCGGATGTTGCACCCTGTAGATATCGATTATTCGGACGGCCATAACTTCTGGCTCGTTTGGAGTTACGGGAGCCATAACCTGTCAAAACGAAGACCACGGTGAGTTCTACGGCTTTGTCCACTTTCAGCAGTCAACGGATAGATTAATGCTCGAAAAGGACAACCCGAATCTCAATCGGGTCTCGTAAGATTTTTGCCCTTCGTTTTTTCGACACCGGATTTTTACGGTAAAACGGGATTACCGTGGCTCGTCTTCGATTTACCATCGCTGGAGAGTGGTGCACCATGGTACTGTTCCGTTTCAAATCCACACATGCATTTCTAAAAGTCGTACGGCACTGTTTCGCCATTTCGGACGGATGTTGCACCTTGCACCGCGGATGTTGCACCCTGTAGATATCGATTATTCGGACGGCCATAACTTCTGGCTCGTTTAGAGCTACGGGAGCCATAACCTGTCAAAACGAAGGCCACGGTGAATTTTACGGCTTTGACCACTTTCAGCCGTCAACGGATAGATTAATGCCCAAAAAGGACAACCCGAATCTCAATCGGGCCTCGTAAGTTTTTTACCCTTCGTTTTTTCGACACCGGATTTTTACGGTAAAACGGGATTATCGTGCCTCGTCTTCGATTTAACATCGCTGGAGAGTGGTGCACCATGGTACTATTCCATTTCAAATCCATGCACGCATTTCTAAAAGTCGTACTGCACTGTTTCGCCGTTTCGAACGGATGTTGCTCCTTGCACCGCGGATGTTGCACCCTATAGATATCGATTATTCGCACGGTCATAACTTCTGGCTCGTTTAGAGTTACGGGAACCATAACCTGTCAAAACGAAGGCCACGGTGAGTTCTACGGTTTGAAGGTTTCAGCCGTCAATGAATAGATTAATGCCCAAAAAGGATAACCTGAATCTCAATCGGGTCTCGTAAGTTTTTCACCCTTCGTTTTTTCGACACCGGATTTTTACGGTAAAACGGGATTATCGTGCCTCGTCTTCGATTTAACATCGCTGGAGAGTGGTGCACCATGGTACTGTTCCGTTTCAAATCCATGCATGCATTGCAAAAAGTCGTACGGCATTGTTTCGCTGATTTGGACGGATGTTGCACCTTGCACCGCGGATGTTGCACCCTGTAGATATCGATTATTCGGAAGGTCATAACTTCTGGCTCGTTTAGAGTTACAGGAGCCATAACCTGTCAAAACGAAGGCCACGGTGAGTTCTACGGTTTGAATGTTTCAGCCGTCAATGGATAGATTAATGCCCAAAAAGGACAACCTGAATCTCAATCGGGTCTCGTAAGTTTTTAACCCTTCGTTTTTTCGACACCGGATTTTTACGGTAAAACGGGATTATCGTGCCTCGTCTTCGATTTAACATCGCTGGAGAGTGGTGCACCATGGTACTGTTCCGTTTCAAATCCATGCATGCATTTCTAAAAGTCGTACGGCACTGTTTCGCTGATTTGGACGGATGTTGCACCTTGCACCGCGGATGTTGCACCCTGTAGATATCGATTATTCGAACGGTCATAACTTCTGGCTCGTTTAGAGTTACGGGAGCCATAACCTGTCAAAACGAAGGCCACGGTGAGTTCTACGGATTTGGCAGCTTTCAGCCGTCAACGGATAGATTAATGCCCGAAAAGGACAACTCGAATCTCAATCGGGTCTCGTAAGTTTTTTACCCTTCGTTTTTTCGACAACGGATTTTAACGGTAAAACGGGATTACCGTGGCTCGTCTTCAATTTACCATCGATGGAGAGTGGTGCACCATGGTACTGTTCAGTTTCATATCCATGCACGCATTTCTAAAAGTCGTACAGCACTATTTCGCCATTTCGGACGGATGTTGCACCTTGCACCGTGGATGTTGCACCCTATAGATATCGATTATACGGACGACCATAACTTCTGGTTCGTTTAGAGTTACGAGAGCCATAACCTGTCAAAACGAAGGCCTCGATGAGTTCTACGGCTTTGACAGCTTTCAACGGTCAACGGATAGATTAACGCCCAAAAAGGACAACCCGAATCTCAATCGGGTCTCGTAAGTTTTTTACCCTTCGTTTTTTTGACACGTGGATTTTTGCGGTAAAACGGGATTACCGTGGCCCGTCTTCGACTTTCCATCACTGAAGAGTAGTGCACCAAGGTACTGCTCCGTTTCAAATCCATGCACGCATTTCTGAAAGTCGTACGACACTGTTTCGCCATTTTGGACGGATGTTGCACCTTGCACCGTGGATATTGCACCCTGTAGATATCGATTATATGGACGACCATAACTTCTGGTTCGTTTAGAGTTACGAGAGCCATAACCTGTCAAAACGAAGGCCTCGATGAGTTCTACGGCTTTGACAGCTTTCAACCGTCAACGGATAGATTAACGCCCAAAAAGGATAACCCGAATCTCAATCGGGTCTCGTAAGATTTTTACCCTTCGTTTTTTTGACACCGGATTTTTACGGTAAAACGGGATTACCGTGCCTCGTCTTCGATTTACCATCGATGGAGAGTGGTGCACCATGGTACTATTCAGTTTCATATCCATGCACGCATTTCTAAAAGTCGTACAGCACTGTTTCGCCATTTCAGACGGATGTTGCACCTTGCACCGCGGATGTTGCACCCTGTAGATATCGATTATTCGGACGGTCATAACTTCTGGCTCGTTTAGAGTTACGGGAGCCATAACCTGTCAGAACGAAGGCCATGGTGAGATCTACGGCTTTGACAGCTTTCAGCCATTAACGGATAGATTAATGTCCAAAAAGGACAACCCGAATCTCAATCGGGTCTCGTAAGTTTTCTACCCTTCGTTTTTTCGACACCGAATTTTAACGGTAAAACGGGATTACCTGGCTCGTCTTCGATTTACCATCGTTGGAGAGTGGTGCACCATGGTACTGTTCCATTTCAATTCCATGCACGCATTTCTGAAAGTCGTACGGCACAGTTTCGTCATTTCGGACGGATGTTGCACCTTGCACCGCGGATATTGCACCATGTAGATATCGATTATTCGGACGGCCACAACTTCTGGCTCGTTTTGAGTTACGGGAGCCATAACCTGTCAAAATGAAGGCCACGGTGAGTTCTACGGCTTTGTCCACATTCAACAGTCAATGGATAGATTAATGCCCGAAAAGGACAACCCGAATCTCAATCGGGTCTCGTAAGTTTTTTACCCTTCTTTTTTCGACACCGGATTTTTACGGTAAAACGGGATTACCGTGGCTCGTCTTCGATTTACCATCGCTGGAGAGTGGTGCACCATGGTACTGTACCGTTTCAAATCCATGCATGCATTTCTAAAAGTCGTACGGCACTGTTTCGCCATTTCGGACGGATGTTGCACCTTGCACCGCGGATGTTGCACACTGTAGATATCGATTATTCGGACGGCCATAACTTTTGGCTCGTTTAGAGCTACGAGAGCCATAACCTGTCAAAACGAAGGCCACGGTGAATTTTACGGCTTTGACCGCTTTCAGATGTCAACGGACAGATTAATGCCCAAAAAGGACAACCCGAATCTCAATCGGGCCTCGTAAGTTTTTTACCCTTCGTTTTTTCAACACCGGATTTTTACGTTAAAACGGGATTATCGTGGCTCGTCTTCGATTTAACATCGCTGGAGAGTGGTGCACCAAGGCACTATTCCATTTCAAATCCATGCACGCATTTCTAAAAGTCGTACGGCACTGTTTCGCCGTTTCGGACGGATGTTGCACCTTGCACCGCGGATGTTGCACCCTATAGATATTGATTATTCGGACGGTCATAACTTCTGGCTCGTTTAGAGTTACGGGAACCATAACCTGTCAAAACGAAGGCCACGGTGAGTTCTACGGTGTTAATGGCTTTTAGCCGTCAACGGATAGATTAATGCCCAAAAAGGACAACCCGAATCTAGATCTAGTCTCGTTAGTTTTTTACCCATCGTTTTTTCGACGCCGGATTTTAACGATAAAACGGGATTACTGTGACTCGTCTTCGATTTACCATTGCTGGAGAGTCGTGCACCATGGTACTGTTCCATTTCAAATCCATGCACGCATTTCTAAAAGTCGTACGGCACTGTTTCGCAATTTCGGACGGATGTTGCACCTTGCACCGCGGACGTTGCACCCTATAGATATCGATTATTCGGACGGCCATAACTTCTGGCTCGTTTAGAGTTACAGAAGCCATAATCTGTCAAAACGAAGGCCACGGTGAGTTCTACGGCTTTGACAGCTTTCAGCCGTCAACGGATAGATTAATGCCCGAAAAGGACAACCCGAATCTTAATCGGGTCTCGTAAGTTTTTTACCCTTCGTTTTTTCGACACCAGATTTTAAAGGTAAAACGGGATTACCGTTGCTCGTCTTCGATTTACCATCGCTGGAAAGTGGTGCACCATGGTATTGTTCCGTTTCAAATCCATGCATGCATTTATAAAAGTCGTACGGCACTGTTTCGCCATTTCGGACGGATGTTGCACCTTGCACCGCGGATGTTGCACCCTGTAGATATCGATTATTCGGACGGCCATAACTTCTGGCTCGTTTGGAGTTACGGGAGCCATAACCTGTCAAAACGAAGACCACGGTGAGTTCTACGGCTTTGTCCACTTTCAGCAGTCAACGGATAGATTAATGCCCGAAAAGGACAACCCGAATCTCAATCGGGTCTCGTAAGATTTTTGCCCTTCGTTTTTTCGACACCGGATTTTTACGGTAAAACGGGATTACCGTTGCTCGTCTTCGATTTACCATCGCTGGAGAGTGGTGCACCATGGTACTATTCCGTTTCAAATCCATGCATGCATTTCTAAAAGTCGTACGGCACTGTTTCGCCATTTCGGACGGATGTTGCACCTTGCACCGCGGATGTTGCACCCTGTAGATATCGATTATTCGAACGGCCATAACTTCTGGCTCGTTTAGAGCTACGGGAGCCATAACCTGTCAAAACGAAGGCCACGGTGAATTTTACGGCTTTGACCACTTTCAGCCGTCAACGGATAGATTAATGCCCAAAAAGGACAACCCGAATCTCAATCGGGCCTCGTAAGTTTTTTACCCATCGTTTTTTCGACACCGGATTTTTACGGTAAAAAGGGATTATCGTGCCTCGTCTTCGATTTAAAATCGCTGGAGAGTGGTGCACCATGGTACTATTCCGTTTCAAATCCATGCACGCATTTCTAAAAGTCATACGGCACTGTTTCGCCGTTTCGGACGGATGTTGCTCCTTGCACCTTGGATGTTGCACCCTATATATATCGATTATTCGGACGGTCATAACTTCTTGCTCGTTTAGAGTTACGGGAACCATAACCTGTCAAAACGAAGGCCACGGTGAGTTCTACGGCGTTGACAGCTTTTAGCCGTCAACGGATAGATTAATGCCCAAAAAGGACACCCGAATCTCAATCTGGTCTCGTTAGTTTCTTACCCATCATTTTTTCGACGCCGAATTTTAACGATAAAACGGGATTACTGTGGCTCGTCTTCGATTTACCATCGCTGAAGAGTGGTGCACCATGGTACTGTTCCATTTCAAATCCATGCACGCATTTCTAAAAGTCGTACGGCACTGTTTCGCAATTTCGGACGGATGTTGCACCTTGCACCGCGGACGTTGCACCTTATAGATATCGATTATTCGGACGGCCATAACTTCTGGCTCGTTTAGAGTTACGGGAGCCATAACCTGTCAAAACGAAGGCCACGGTGAATTCTACGACTTTGACAGCTTTCAGCCGTCAATGGATAGATTAATGCCCGAAAACGACAACCCGAATCTCAATCGGGTCTCGTAAGTTTTTTACCCTTCGTTTTTTCGACACCGGATTTTAAAGGTAAAACGGGATTACCGTGGCTCGTCTTCGATTTTCCATCGCTGGAGAGTGGTGCATCATGGTACTGTTCCTTTTCAAATCCATGCATGCATTTATAAAAGTCGTACGGGACTGTTTCGCCATTTCGGACGGATGTTGCACCTTGCACCGCGGATGTTGCACCCTGTAGATATCGATTATTCGGACGACCATAACTTCTGGCTCGTTTAGAGTTACGGGAGCCATAACCTGTCAAAACGAAGGCCAACGGTGAGTTCTACGGCTTTGACAGCTTTCAGCCGTCAATGGATAGATTAATACCCGAAAAGGACAACCCGAATCTCAATCGGGTCTCGTAAGATTTTTGCCCTTCGTTTTTTCGACACCGGATTTTTACAGTAAAACGGATTACCGTGCCTCATCTTCGATTTACCATCACTGGAGAGTGGTGCACCATGCTACTGTTCCGTTTCAAATCCATGCACGCATTTCTAAAAGTCGTACGGCTCTGTTTCGCCATTTCGGACGGATGTTGCACCTTGCACCGCGGATGTTGCACCCTGTAGATATCGATTATTCGGACGATCATAACTTCTGGCTCGTTTAGAGTTACGGGAGCCATAACCTATCAAAAGAAGGCCACAGTGAGTTCTATGGCTTCGACAGCTTTCATCCGTCAACGGATAGATTTGTGCCCGAAAAGGACAGCCTGAATCTCAATTGGGTCTCGTAAGTTTTTTACCCTTCCTTTTTTCGACACCGGATTTTTACGGTAAAACGGGATTACCATGCCTCGTCTTCTATTTACCATCGCTGGAGAGTGGTGCACCATGGTACTGTTCTGTTTCAAATCCATGCACGCATTTCTAAAAGTGGTACGCCACTGTTTTTCCATTTCGGACGGATGTCGCACCTTGCACCGCGGATGTTGCACCATGTAGATATCGATTATTCGGACGGCCATAACTTCTGGCTCATTTAGATTAAAGCCCGGTGAGTTCTACGGCTTTGACCGCTTTCAGCTGTCAGCGGATAGATTAATGCCCAAAAAGGACAACCCGAATCTCAATCGGGTCTCGTAAGTATTTTACCCTTCGTTTTTTCGACACCGGATTTTTACGGTAAAACGGGATTACCGTGCCTCGTCTTCGATTTACCATCGCTGGAGAGTGGTGCGCCATGGTACTGTTCCTTTTCAAATCCACGCACACATTTCTAAAAGTCTTTACGCCACTGTTTCGCCACTTCGGACGGATGTTGCACCTTGCACCGCGGATGTTGGACCCTGTAGATATCGATTATTCGGACGGCCATAACTTCTGGCTCGTTTAGAGTTACGGGAGCAATAACCTGTCAAAATGAAGGCCACGGGAAAGACAACCATCAACGGATAGATTAAAGCCCGGGAAGGACAACCCGAATCTCAATCGGGTCTCGTAAGTTTTTTACCCTTCCTTTTTTCGACACCGGATTTTTACAGTAAAACGGGATTATCGTGCCTCGTCTTCGATTTACCAGCGCTGGAGAGCGGAGCACCATGGTACTGTTCCGTTTCAAATCCATGCACGCATTTCGAAAAGTCGTACGGCACTGTTTCGCCATTACGGACGGATGTTGCACCTTGCACCGCGGATGTTGCACCATGTAGATATCGATTATTTGGACAGCCATAACTTTTGGCTCGTTTAGAGTTACGGGAGCCATAACCTGTCAAAACGAAGGCCACGGTGAGTTCTACGGCTTTGACTACTTTCAGCCATCAACGGATAGATTAATTCCCAAAAAGGACAACCCGAATCTCAATCGGGTCTCGTAAGTTTTTTACCCTTCGTTTTTTCGACACCGGATTTTTACGGTAAAACGGGATTACCGTGCCTCGTCTTCGATTTACCATCGCTGGAGAGTGGTGCACCATGGTACTGTTTCATTTTAAATCCATGCACGCATTTCTAACAGTCGTATGGCACTGTTTCGCCATTTCGGACGGATGTTGCACCTTGCACCGCGGATGTTGCACCCTGTAGATATCGATTATTCGGACGGTCATAACTTCTGGCTCGTTTAGAGTCACGGGAGCCATAACTGTCAAAACGAAGGCCATGATGAATTCTACGGCTTTGACCGCTTTCAGCCGTCAATGGATAGATTAATGCCCAAAAAGGACAACCCAAATCTCAATCGGGTCTCGTAAGTTTTTTACCCATCGTTTTTTCGACGCCGGATTTTAACGGTGAAACGGGATTACCGTGGCTCGTCTTCGATTTACCATCTCTGGAGAGTGGTGCACCATGGTACTGTTCCATTTAAAATCCATGCACGCATTTCTAAAAGTCATACGGCACAGTTTTGCCATTTCGGACGGATGTTGCACCTTGCGCCGTGGATGTTGCACCCTGTAGATATCGATTATTCGGACGGCCATAACTTCTGGCTCGTTTAGAGTTACGAGAGCCATAACCTGTCAAAACGAAGGCCTTGGTGAGTTTTACGGCTTTGACCGCTTTCGGCTGTCAACGGATAGATTAATGCCCAAAGAGGAAAACCCGAATCTCAATCGGGTCTCGTAAGTTTTTTACCCTTCGTTTTTTCGACACCGGATTTTTACGGTAAAACGGGATTGCCGTGGCTCGTCTTCGATTTTCCATCGCTGGAGAGTGGTGCACCATGGTACTGTTCCGTTTCAAACCCGTGCATGCATTTCTAAAAGTCGTACGGCACTGTTTCGCCATTTCGGACGGATGTTGCGCCTTGCACCGCGGATGTTGCACCCTGTAGATATCGATTATTCGGACGGCCATAACTTCTGGCTCGTTTAGAGTTACGGGAGCAATAACCTGTCAAAATGAAGGCCACCGTGAGTTCTACAGCTTCGACAGCTTTCATCCGTCAACGGATAGATTAAAGCCCGGAAAGGACAACCCGAATCTCAATCGGGTCTCGTAAGTTTTTTACCCTTTCTTTTTTCGACAGCGGATTTTTACGGTAAAACGGGATTACCATGCCTCGTCTTTGATTTACCAGGGCTGGAGAGTGGAGCACCATGGTACTGTTCCGTTTCAAATCCATGCACGCATTTCTAAAAGTCGTACATAACTGTTTCGCCATTTCGGACGGATGTTGCACCTTGCACCGCGGATGTTGCACCCTGTAGATATTCATTATTTGGACAGCCATAACTTTTGGCTAGTTTAGAGTTACGGGAGCCATAACCTATCAAAACGAAGGCCACGGTGAGTTCTACGGCTTTGACTGCTTTCAGCCGTCAACGGATAGATTAATTCCCAAAAAGGACAACCCGAATCTCAATTGGGTCTCGTAAGTTTTTTACCCTTCGTTTTTTCGACACCGGATTTTTACGGTAAAACGGGATTACCGTGCCTCGTCTTCGATTTACCGTCGCTGGAGAGTGGTGCACCATGGTACTGTTCCGTTTTAAATCCATGCACACATTTCTAACAGTCGTACGGCACTGTTTCGCCATTTCGGACGGATGTTGCACCTTGCACCGCAGATGTTGCACCCTATAGATATCGATTATTCGGATGGTCATAACTTCTGGCTCGTTTAGAGTCATGGGAGCCATAACTGTCAAAACGAAGGCCATGATGAATTTTACGGCTTTGACCGCTTTCAGCCGTCAATGGATAGATTAATGCCCAAAAAGGACAACCCGAATCTCAATCGGGTCTCGTAAATTTTTTACCCATCGTTTTTTCGACGTCGGATTTTAACGGTAAAACGGGATTACCGTGGCTCGTCTTCGATTTACCAGCGCTGGAGAGTGGAGCACCATGGTACTGTTCCGTTTCAAATCCATGCACGCATTTCGAAAAGTCGTACGACACTTTCGCCATTACGGACGGATGTTGCACCTTGCACCGCGGATGTTGCACCCTGTAGATATCGATTATTTGGACAGCCATAACTTTTGGCTCGTTTAGAGTTACGGGAGCCATAACCTGTCAAAACGAAGGCCACGGTGAGTTCTACGGCTTTGACTGCTTTCAGCCATCAACGGATAGATTAATTCCCAAAAAGGACAACCCGAATCTCAATCGGGTCTCGTAAGTTTTTTACCCTTCGTTTTTTCGTCACGGGATTTTTACGGTAAAACGGGATTATCGTGCCTCGTCTTCTATTTACCATCGCTGGAGAGTGGTGCGCCATGGTACTGTTCCGTTTCAAATCCACGCACGGATTTTTAAAAGTCTTTACGCCATTGTTTCGCCATTTCGGACGGATGTTGCACCTTGCACCGCGGATGTTGCACCCTGTAGATATCGATTATGCGGACGGCCATAACTTCTGGCTCGTTTAGAGTTACGGGAGCCATAACCTGTCAAAATGAAGGCCACGGTGAGTTGTACGGCTTCGAAGGCTTTCATCCGTCAACGGATAGATTAAAGCCCGGAAAGGACAACCCGAATCTCAATCGGGTCTCGTAAGTTTTTTACCCCTCCTTTTTTCGACACCGGATTTTTACGGTAAAACGGGATTACCGTGCCTCGTCTTCGATTTACCATCGCTGGAGAGTGCTGCACCATGGTACTATTCCGTTTCAAATCCATGCATGCGTTTCTAAAAGTCGTACGGCACTGTTTCACCATTTCGGACGGATGATGCACCTTGCACCGCGGACGTTGCACCCTGCAGATATCGATTATTCGGACGGCCATAACTTCTGGCTCGTTTAGAGTTACGGGAGCCATAACCTGTCAAAACGAAGGCCACGGTGAGTTCTACGGCTTTGACCACTTTCAGCCGTCAACGGATAGATTAATGCCCAAAAAGGACAACACGAATCTCAATCGGGTCTCATAAGTTTTTTACCCTTCGTTTTTTCGACACCGGATTTTTACGGTAAAACGGGGTTACCGTGGCTCGTCTTCGATTTACCATCGCTGGAGAGCGCTGCACCATGGTACTGTTCCGTTACAAATCCATGCACGCATTTCTAAAAGTCGTACGGCACAGTTTCGCCATTTCGGACGGATGTTGCACCTTGCACCGCGGATGTTGCACCCAGTAGATATCGATTATTCGGACGGCCATAACTTCTGGCTCGTTTAGAGTTACGGGATCCATAACATGTCAAAACGAAGGCCGCGGTGAGTTCTACGGCTTCGACCGCTTTCAGCCGTCAATGGATAGATTAATGCCCGAAAAGGACAACCCGAATCTCAATCGGGTCTCGTAAGTTTTTTACCCTTCGTTTTTTCGACACCGGATTTTTACGTTATAATGGGATTACCGTGCCTCGTCTTCGACTTACCATCGCTGGAGAATGGTGCACCATGGTACTGTTCCGTTTCAAATCCATGCACGCATTTCTAAAAGTCGTACGGCACTGTTTCGCCATTTCGGACGGATGTTGCACCTTGCACCGCGGATGTTGCACACTGTAGATATCGATTATTCGGATGGTCATAACTTCTGGCTCGTTTAGAGTTATGGAAACCTGTCAAAACGAAGGCCACGGTGAGTTCAACAGCTTTGATAGCTTTCAGCCGTCAATGGGTAGATCAATGGCCAAAAAGGACAACCCGAATCTCAATCGGGTCTCGTAAGTTTTTTACCCTTCGTTTTTTGGACACCGGATTTTAACGGTAAAACGGGATTACCGTGGCTCGTCTTCGATTTACCATCGCTGGAGAGTGGTGCACCATGGTACCGTTCCATTTCAAATCCATGCACGCATTTCTAAAAGTCGTACGGCACTGTTTCGCCATTTCGGACGGATGTTGCACCTTGCACCGCGGATGTTGCACCCTGTAGATATCGATTATTCGGACGGCCATAACTTCTGGCTCGTTTAGAGTTACGGTAGCCATAACCTGTCAAAACAAAGGCCACGGTGAGTTCTACGGCTTTGACCGCTTTTAACCGTCAATGGATAGATTAATGCCCAAAAAGGACAACCCGAATCTCAATCTGGTCTTGTAAGTTTTTTACCCTTCGTTTTTTCGATACCGCATTTTTACGGTAAAACGGGATTACCGTGCCTCGTCTTCGATTTACCATCGCTGGAGAGTGGTGCACCATGATACTGTTCAGTTTCAAATCCATGCACGCATTTCTAAAAGACGTACGACGCTGTTTCGCCATTTCGGACGGATGTTGCACCTTGAACCGCGGATGTTGCACCCTGTAGATATCGATTATTCGGACGGTCATAACTTCTGGCGCATTTAGAGTTACGGGAGCCATAACCTGTCAAAACGAAGGCCACGGTGAGTTCTACGGCTTTGACCGCTTTCAGCCATCAACGGATAGATTAATGCCCAAAAAGGGCAACCCGAATCTCAATCGGGTCTCGTAAGTTTTTTACCCTTCGTTTTTTCGACATCGGATTTTTACGTTATAACGGGATTACCGTGCCTCGTCTTCGATTTACCATCGCTGGTGAGTGGTGCACCATGGTACTGTTCCGTTTCAAATCCATGCACGCATTTCTAAAAGTCGTACGGCACTGTTTCGCCATTTCGAACGGATGTTGCACCTTGCACCGCGGATGTTGCACCCTGTAGATATCGATTATTCGGATGGTCCTAACTTCTGGCTCGTTTAGAGTTATGGGCGCCATAATCTGTCAAAACGAAGGCCACGGTTAGTTCTACGGCTTTGAATTTTTCAGCCGTCAACGGATAGATTAATGCCCAAAAAGGACAACCCGAATCTCAATCGGGTCTCGTAAGTTTTTTACCCTTACTTTTTTCGACATCGGATTTTTACGGTAAAACAGGATTACCGTGCCTCGTCTTCGATTTACCAGCTCTGGAGAGTGGAGCACCATGGTACTGTTCCATTTCAAATCCATGCACGCATTTCAAAAAGTCGTATGGCACTGTTTCGCCATTTCGGACGGGTGTTGCACCTTGCACCACGGATGTTCCACCCTGTAGAGATATCGATTATTTGGACTGCCATAACTTTTGGCTCGTTTAGAGTTACGGGAGCCATAACCTGTCAAAACGAAGCCCACGGTGAGTTCTACGGCTTTGACTGTTTCAGCCGTCAACGGATAGATTAATGCCCAAAAAGGACAACCCAAATCTCAATCGGGTCTCGTAAGTTTTTTACCCTTCGTTTTTTCGACACCGGATTTTTACGGTAAAACGGGATTACCGTGCCTCGTCTTCGATTTACCGTCGCTGGAGAGTGGTGCACCATGGTACTGTTCCGTTTTAAATCCATGCACGCATTTCTAACAGTCGTACGACACTGTTTCGCCATTTCGGACGGATGTTGCACCTTGCACCGCAGATGTTGCACCCTGTAGATATCGATTATTCGGATGGTCATAACTTCTGGCTCGTTTAGAGTCACGGGAGCCATAACTGTCAAAACGAAGGCCATGATGAATTCTACGGCTTTGACCGCTTTTAGCCGTCAATGGATAGATTAATGCCCAAAAAGGACAATCCGAATCTCAATCGGGTCTCGTAAGTTTTTTACCCATCGTTTTTTCGACGCCGGATTTTAACGGTAAAACGGGATTACCGTGGCTCGTCTTCGATTTACCATCGCTGGAGAGTGGTGCACCATGGTACTGTTCCATTTAAAATCCATGCACGCATTTCTAAAAGTCGTACGACACAGTTTCGCCATTTCGGACGGATGTTGCACCTTGCACCGTGGATGTTGCACCCTGTAGATATCGATTATTCGGACGGCCATAACTTCTGGCTCGTTTAGAGTTACGGAAACCATAACCTGTCAAAACGAAGGCCTCGGTGAGTTTTACGGCTTTGACCGCTTTCAGCCGTCAACGGATAGATTAATGCCAGAAAAGGAAAACCCGAATCTCAATCGGGTCTCGTAAGTTTTTTACCCTTCGTTTTTTCGACACCGGATTTTTACGGTAAAACGGGATTACCGTGGCTCGTCTTCGATTTACCATCGCTGGAGAGTGGTGCACCATGGTACTGTTCCGTTTCAAATCCATGCATGCATTTCTAAAAGTCGTACGGCACTGTTTCGCCATTTCGGACGGATGTTGCACCTTGCACCGCGGATGTTGCACCCTGTAGATATCGATTATTCGGACGGCCATAACTTCTAGCTCGTTTAGAGTTACGGGGGCCATAACCTGTCAAAACGAAGGCCACGGTGAGTTCTACGGCTTTGATCACTTTCAACCGTCAACGGATAGATTAATGCCCAAAAAGGACAACCCGAATCTCAATCGGGTCTCGTAAGTTTTTTACCCTTCGTTTTTTCGACACCGGATTTTTACGGTAAAACGGGATTACCGTGCCTCGTCTTCTATTTACCATCGCTGGAGAGCGGTGCGCCATGGTACTGTTCCGTTTCAAATCCACGCACGCATTTCTAAAAGTCTTTACGCCACTATTTCGCCATTTCGGACGGTTGTTGCACCTTGCACCGCGGATGTTGCACCCTGTAGATATCGATTATTCGGACGGCCATAACTTCTGGCTCGTTTAGAGTTACGGGAGCCATAACCTGTCAAAGTGAAGGCCACGGTGAGTTCTACGGCTTCGACGGCTTTCATCCGTCAATGGATAGATTGAAGCCCGGAAAGGACAACCCGAATCTCAATCGGGTCTCGTAAGTTTTTTACCCTTCCCTTTTTCGACACCGGATTTTTACGGTAAAACGGGATTACCGTGCCTCGTCTTCGATTTACCATCGCTGGAGAGTGGTGCACCATGGTACTGTTCCGTTTCAAATCCATGCATGTGTTTTTAAAAGTCGTACGATACTATTTCAACATTTCGGACGGATGTTGCACCTTGCACCGCAGACGTTGCACCCTGCAGATATCGATTATTCGGACGGCCATAACTTCTGGCTCATTTAGAGTTACGGGAGCCATAACCTGTCAAAACTAAGGCCACGGTGAGTTCTACGGCTTTGACCGCTTTCAGCCGTCAACGGATAGATTAATGCCCAAAAAGGACAACACGAATCTCAATCGGGTCTCGTAAGTTTTTTACCCTTCGTTTTTTCGACACCGGATTTTTACGGTAAAACGGGATTACCGTGGCTCGTCTTCGATTTACCATCGCTGGAGAGTGGTGCACCATGGTACTTTTCCGTTTCAAATCCATGCACGCATTTCTAAAATTCGTACGGCACAGTTTCTCCATTTCAGACGGATGTTGCACCTTGGACCGCGGATGTTGCACCCAGTAGATATCGATTATTCGGACGGCCATAACTTCAGGCTCGTTTAGAGTTACGGGATCCATAACATGTCAAAACGAAGGCCACAGTGAGTTCTACGGCTTCGACCGCTTTCATCCGTCAACGGATAGATTAATGCCCGAAAAGGACAACCCGAATCTCAATCGGGTCTCGTAAGTTTTTTACCCTTCATTTTTTCGACACCGGATTTTTACGTTATAATGGGATTACCGTGCCTCGTCTTCGACTTACCATCGCTGGAGAGTGGTGCACCATGGTACTGTTCCGTTTCAAATCCATGCACGCATTTCTAAAAGTCGTACGGCACTGTTTCGCCATTTCGGACGGATGTTGCACCTTGCACCGCGGATGTTGCACCCTGTAGATATCGATTATTCGGATGGTCATAACTCCTGGCTCGTTTAGAGTTATGGAAACCTGTCAAAACGAAGGCCACGGTGAGTTCTACAGCTTTGATAGCTTTCAGCCGTCAATGGGTAGATCAATGGCCAAAATGGACAACCCGAATCTCAATCGGGTCTCGTAAGTTTTTTACCCTTCGTTTTTTGGACACCGGATTTTAACGGTAAAACGGGATTACCGTGGCTCGTCTTCGATTTACCATCGCTGGAGAGTGGTGCACCATGGTACCGTTCCATTTCAAATCCATGCACGCATTTCTAAAAGTCGTACGGCACTGTTTCGCCATTTCGGACGGATGTTGCACCTTGCACCGCGGATGTTGCACCCTGTAGATATCGATTATTCGGACGGCCATAACTTCTGGCTCGTTTAGAGTTACGGGAGCCATAACCTGTCAAAACAAAGGCCACGGTGAGTTCTACGGCTTTGACCGCTTTCAACCGTCAATGGATAGATTAATGCCCAAAAAGGACAACCCGAATCTCAATCTGGTCTTGTAAGTTTTTTACCCTTCGTGTTTTCGACACCGCATTTTTACGGTAAAACGGGATTACCGTGCCTCGTCTTCGATTTACCATCGCTGGAGAGTGGTGCACCTTGATAGTGTTCAGTTTCAAATCCATGCACGCATTTCTAAAAGACGTACGACACTGTTTCGCCATTTCGGACGGATGTTGCACCTTGAACCGCGGATGTTGCACCTAGTAGATATCGATTATTCGGACGGTCATAACTTCTGGCGCGTTTAGAGTTACGGGAGCCATAACCTATCAAAACGAAGGCCACGGTGAGTTCTACGGCTTTGACCGCTTTCAGCCGTCAACGGATAGATTAATGCCCAAAAAGGGCAACCCGAATCTCAATCGGTGTTTGCACAAAAAATGGACAAACACCTCCAAGTCGTGTTATTTAGTCGATTATATGTAATTTTCAATGATTTTAGATGAGTATGTAAATATGAGAAAAGTAGGGGCTGAAATGTAAAAGACACACAGATTTATAGTGGTTCGGCCAGAATGTGCCTACGTCCACTTTATATGTTATTATCTTCTTTCTTTCAGGTTACAAGTACAATGCGTTGTATACAAGTGTATGAAAGTAGTTTGAAAGTTCCTTCCTTGCTTGAGCTCTCAAACTTGTCTGCCATTGTTGTACCCCTGCCCCTCTATTTATAGAGTGAGGTAGGGGGCAGGGGTCTTGGAAGTATATAGCTGCTAGCGGGCCTGGGCTGGACCAATCTGGCCTGGTAGCATTCTGGTTTGGCGAGGCTTCATTCGGCATGGAGCTTGGACTGGTGATGGTGACTTCATGGTGACTTCATCCCTTGGTCCGGTGGTGGTGTTGGAGTGGCAGTGGAGTTGGTTCGGCCATGGTTCATGCCGAATGGAATGGTGGTTGTGCCTTGCCGAATGGAGTGGGGGACCGAATGAGGTTGGCTCGGTAGGGGGGTTGATCCGGTAGTGGAGTGGGAGTGGTAGCTTGGACCGGCATTGTGTGGTCCGGTGGAGATGTGGAGTATTGGACCGGCATTGTGTGGTCCGGTGTTGAGCTGGTGCCGAATGGACATGAGAGGAGAGAGAGCCGAATGAAGTTGAGGGCATGGACGCCGAATGAACTTGGGCTCATGAATGCCGAATGGACCATGGTACAAGGAGGTACCGAATGGACATGAGCACTTGAGTGCAAGGAGATGACGCCTACTGTGCCTGTTGGTTTCAAATGTGCATGGGACATGACGCTTCACGGTCTCGTGGCCTTCTGGGCGAGAATCCGCCCAACATTTGCCCCCCAAAGTGGGGCACGTGCTTGCATGTGCCGCGCTTTGTTTTTCTTGTGGCAGGAAGATTGGCTTTGCAACGCCAGCGATTGGACGTTCGTATTCTGTTAATGTCCTGCAAAGGAATTTACAGTTTTAGTGTGATTTCGAATAACGGCCGTTCATGATCGAAATATTCGAGATGAAGTGAACTGTGCCGTTCAGGACGAGAGAGTGAGCCCCGAAGGGGCTCGGCATCGTCGATGCCCGGTTTATGTTTGTGAAGATGGTTTATTGCCAGCTCAGAGCATGCCTAGGGATCGTTCGCAACCCCGTACATGTGTAAGTAGCTTAGCCATTTCATAATTATCAAATATCCATATGACCGCTGGGCTTAAGAATGCGTGTCAAAGTGTAAATTCCTACGATGGTAGGGTTAATAACCATTCAGAGCGTGCCTATGGACCGTTCGAGGTCGCGTACACGTGTAAACGATTTAATCCACGTCGGTGAGGATTTTACGACTTATTCACCGTTATCATAACCTTATTTTATTAGTTAGTTCTGGAGTTCGGTACTTATCTGAGGGAGGCGCTTTGCACGCCACTAGTTCCTGGTCTTGGACGGTAGAGAGAGAGTTCCATTCAGTTCTTGGTTGGTCCGGCTATTCTCATTCGGCTTATGGTGGTCCGGTATTATTGGTCCGGTTGGGCAAAATGTTTGGTTCGGTGATTGTGAATTCGCCTATATATAGAGGCCGTACCCCCTTGTTTTTCTTTACCGAACGAGTAAGCGCCGAATCAATCTATTGCCGAACCAAGTGTTTTGCCGAACCAAGTGTTTTGCCGAACCAACCTTATACCGGACCAGGTATACACTTATTGCCGAATACACACGTACGTCTTCGTTTCACCGAATGAGATTACGGCCTTGGGGCCGAATGCCTTGCGTACCGAATGCCCCTGATACAGTACCACCGAATGAACATGATGACCGAATGAGATGGAAAACCGAATGAACATGATGACCGAATGAACTTGATGACCGAATGAGATGGAAACCGAATGAACACGATGACCGAATGAACTTGATGACCGAATGAGATGGAAACCGAATGAACACGATGACCTTGGAAACTTTAGTTTGCGAATGAAATCCCACACTTGCACGCACTTGTTTGTTTACTTTTCTATGTTCCCTGTTCTAATGCCTTGCTTTCCTTGTGTTGCAGAAAATGTCTCGCAAAGCGGAAACACGATCGGATAGAAAGAAGTCTAGAGGCACAGGAGAGCCTTCTTCTTCCTTGCCCCCAGTCCAACCAGGATCCGGGCAACACCGACCTATTCCGAGGTCTCTAGTGGACGGATATGGTCCACAGGAACTTTTGGTCTCTCCCCCGGATTGCTTTCCTAGCTCCCTAAAGGAGGAGCAACTTGACGTCATATCCCGTTCCTTCGGGATAGATAGGGCTCTTATGCTGCTGCCGGGAGATGGAGTGATGCCATATAATCCTCCCGAGGGCTACTTCGCTTTTAGCAGATACCATTGCATGTGCGGCGCTATCCCCCCTATCAACGCTTGGATAGTAAGCTTCACCACATATTTGAAGGTGGCTCCCTTCCAGCTTCAGCCTAACTCATATGCTATCCTGGTGAGCCTTTTTGTCATCTTCCAGAGGAGGTACGGGCGTCCTCCTTCTAACCGGGAAATCCGATACTTGTACAACCTGAGAGGCTATAAGAAGGGGTCTCCGTATATTAGTCTGGAGGCGGCCGTACCCTTCAAACCAGTTCTGGACTTATATTCCAAGTTTACCATGTTCAAGAAAGAGTGGTTCTTCATCAAGGACGATGCTGTTTCTTTCCGCCTTTTCACTTCTGGCTGTAAGATGGATTTCATTTATATTTTCCATGTTTTGACTGTAGTGTTTTTTCTGACATGCTTCTATTTCTGGCTAGCGACAAGTGGTATTGCAGTTGTGGAGGATGATTCCTTGGTGCGAATGGCTGCTGAACTAAAGGCTATTCCGGCACGGGACCGGTCGGCCTCCTTCTTGATCAGGAACGCAACCCTCTTGGAGTATAATTTGATCTTACCGCACCAGTCCGTGGTTAAGCAAAGAGACACGGCTGAGGAGAAGGCTGCTAAAGCTAAGGAGGGGGATAAGGTAAAGAGCGGTAAGAGGGAGCCTTTCGCAGAGCGTCCCGTGGTCGGGGGGAAGAAACTGAGGAAGTCCGATGGCCCTTCTCCAAGTACTTGCCCGATTGTCCCGGAGGAGGAAGGTGTAGAAGAGGAGGAAGGAGGCGAAGTTGGAGAAGGGTCGGAGGGTGGAGGAGATGGCGACGGTCAAGGTGGTAGTGGTGTTGCTGCTCTAACCTCTGAACAAGACCTCGAACTGGATGAGGCTCTCCGTCGGGCCTTCGGGGAGTCGGAGGGAGAGTCGGAAACGGAGAAGGGAACGGAGAAGGCAAAGGAAACCGGCAAAGCTGTGGCTGGCACTGACCCATCCTCTAAGGGTTCCTCAGCTAGGGTGATTCCGGCGATGCAAGGTGAACTTTTGTCTTCTGCCGATTCTATTTTCGATAAGGACTTAGAAATTTTTTACGGTTCACTTCCGTCCTGGAATGAGATCCAGAACTTATTGCAGTATCCCACTCCTCCGCCGGGTTTGTATAACAGATGTGTCTCCTCACTTTTCTTTCTTTTTAACTTAGCACATTTTTTGAATTGCGGATTATTGTATGTTCGTAACACTTGTTCTTTATTCCAGGGGCAGGCCAGGCGGGTAAAACGTCGGATGTTCGACACCGCCTTGAACAATTTAAGTCGAGGAGAGCTTCCGCGAAACCTTCTACTGATCGCACTGGGGACGTAGTCAAGTACCGCCCTCTTCTTGGGGTCATCGAAGAGGGCATTCAGAAAAGGAAGCGGAGCCGTTCCTTATTTGAGTCTTCTTCTGCTTCGCAGCTTCCTACTCTGCCTCCCCCTACTCAGCCTCCTCGTGATACTACGGAGGAGAGCACGGAGCCCTGCCCCCCTCCTCCTCCTTCCAAGAGTTCTACTGTCATTCATATAAGGCGTCCCGATGTGCCTCGCCCCGTGCCTCGTGACCCTTTTGCCGGCCATCCTGATTTAGACCCAAGTTTTCGGGACATTTCATTCGATGAGACCACGGGCGAGCACCTACTTCCCCGCAACCCCATGGTAAGAGTGCTGGACGAGGCCAAATCTTTAGATCTTGATTTACTTACTACACGGGTAGTCACCATGGGGGATGAGGCCAAGGCTAATATCGACCGGGTGGCCGCAGAGACCAAGAAGCTAATGGAGCATCATGCTAAGTTGGTCAAGGCCGGGGAAGAGATCGGGAGTGCTAACATTCGGTTGAGGTTAAAGGTTGCCGATCAGGCCAAGCAACTCGCCGACCAAGCCATCCAGATTTCCCAGCATGAGGAAGCCTCCAAGCGTCTGAAAGAGACCATGGAGAAGGCCAGTAGGGCGGAATTACGGAAGATGGAGGTCGCTTGCAGGGAACGGATTAACATAGCTATCGCAACGGTGGATGAGGTTCGAAATGCGGATCTCGAGCGGGTAGAGGAGTTGTCAGGGAGGCTCGAGGCTGCGGAGATGGCTCAGGCCGAGTTGAAGGAGGAGATGGAGGAGATGAGGAGGTCCCTCAAGTTGAAGGAAGAGGAAATGAGGAGGTCACTCCAGGCTGACTGCTTGAGATACCAATCAGAGAGGGACGTCGCCATCACCAAGTTGCAAGCTTCCGAGGCCCGGGTGAGGGAGTTTGAGGAAAACGAGGGGATGATGGATGAGATGTTGCAGGATATGTACTTCCACACTTGAAAGGAGGGCGGCTTGTCTTGGATGGACGATTACCCTCGGGTCATGGCCAAGGTGTATCTCCAGGCTTTAGAGGAGGCCAGGGTGAATGCGGGTAAGGAAGGCGGAGAGGCTTTCAACTTGAGTGCGGTTACTGCTCAGTTCTCAAAGGAGGAGCAAGCGGCGGTGAAGGAGGGGATGCGGCTACTCGCTGCAGAGGAAGCGGGCGTGCAGTTGGATGATGAGGATCAAGCGGCGGATGCTGGTGAGTTATTCTTTTCCCTTTCTTTTCTTTTCGTGTTTTTATAACTTGATCGTTCGTTTAATGAATTCCTCTTCTGATCTGGACAGGTGGGACTTCAGATCCACATGCTGGGGGCTCCGATCCTGCGGCTAAGTAGGCTGGGGGAGTTGGTGATGGAGTGTGGATGCATCTGCCATCTTTTTGTTTCTTTTTTTATCACTGTTCATGTTAGTCTTTGATATGCAACTGTAATAAAATTATTTGCAAAGAATAACTTCGTGTGATCTTATAATATAAGCTGATTTTGTCACGTTTAAATGTTGTTGCTATCTTTATGTGCTGTGTGAGAAGTATAATTATGTATATGCCTGTGATTCCACTTGTGTTTGATGTTAAGTTTTTGCTTGAAATATAATTTCACGTTTTGCAATGTCAGTGTATGAATAAGTTATAGTTACGCATTTATGTACAAGAGAAGAGAGTACCGCCCTTTATGTTTTATTCGCAGGCGGTAGCTTTGAATGTCTTGTGTAACTGTTCACGGGTATAGCCGAGCGTCCTGCTACCCAGCACGCAGGCTTAGAGCCTCATGAGTGAATGCTTCCTATTTGGTTTCCTGTACTTTAGAGTTTGTTATACAGGATAGGAGAAAAATATTTAAATGAAATGGAAATATAGTAAAAGTAAAACTTCCAGTCACGGAAGGCCGTCGATGTGCTTAAGTTCGTGGCAAACGGGTTTTGTAGTCACTTTCCCTAGCTGTGGGTCTTGGAGACATTTGTCACCCATCTTACGCCTCCGCGGGGAGTTTTCTTTTTTACCACAGCCGCACTTAAGACACATCGGAGCCGAGATCGCGCACGGTAACTACCCGAACCATTATGGTCCGTAATCGTGGGTATTATTCGATTTACCGTGGCCGGCTAGCGTGGGTGCCGTTGGCCGTGAACTACCCCTGGCTGGCCACACCTTATGTTGGGGCTTAAAGTAGGTTCACAGTTACCGACGAGCCGAACGCCGTAATGAGCTGCCATCGGCTATAGTCGGCCTTTATGATGACTTATAATCGGCTCATTACAGTTGGCTTTGAGGGCAGGCGCGTAATGAGTTAACCCGCAGCAGAGGGATGCTGGGGCAAAAGAGTCTCATTGGCGAGTGCATAGAATCGTAGCGTACCTGTTAGGCCTAGTCCAGATGAGGCCGCGGTGCGTCTTGAGTGGAGATGCCATACAATTTTGTTCAACAGAAAGGGATAACGCTTAACAAGTAGCCAAGACATAAAGGAACAAGTTAAAAAGAGACAAGATTTTTTAAAGTGGTTCGGCACGAAAATGCCTACGTCCACTGATTCTCTTTGTTAATTCACTTCATATGGGCAGTACAAGTTAAGAAAAGTATCGACGGAGGTGTCGGATGTTCCATGCCCTCTGGAACACCTCTCCGTCCACTGTTGACAAAATGTAAGCTCCGTTGTGGAGATCTTTGTGAATTACATATGGTCCGTCCCAGATGGGGTCCAGTGCCCCGGGGCGCGGAAAGATTCGCCTGAGGACAAGATCTCCTTCTTGTAAGCTGCGATGCTTGACTTTGGAATTGTATAGTGCTGCCACTTTTTGTTTGTGAGCTGCTGCTTTGAGTGCTGCATCGTTTCTCCTTTCCTCAATCAGATCCAAAGACATGAGGAGGAGTTCTTCGTTTTCTTCTGGGTTGTAGTGGATCCTACGGTGGGAAGGCACAATAGTCTCAACTGGGAGCATTGCCTCCGATCCATATGCCAAAGAGAAAGGAGTATGTCCCGTTGATGTTCTGAAAGATGTGCGGTATGCCCATAGTGCCGTAGGAAGTTCGTCCACCCAAGCGCCTTTTGACTTTTCAAGTTTCTTCTTGATTAGGGTTTTGAGAATTTTGTTGACAGCTTCAACTTGTCCGTTTGCCTGAGGGTAAGCTACTGATGAGAAGCTTTTATGAATTCCATGCTCTTGGCACCAGTCGGCAAATTCTTCGCTGTCAAATTGGAGTCCGTTGTCTGATACGATCTTGAGGGGGACTCCATACCTGCACAGAATGTTTTTGATCAAGAAGTTGATAACTTTTGCTGAAGATATTTTATTTAAAGGTTCCGCTTCCACCCATTTGGTGAAATAATCGACTGCCACTATAGCATATTTGGCTCCGCCTCGGCCCGTTGGCAGTTCGCCAATTAAGTCAATTCCCCATACAGCAAAGGGCCAAGGGCTGGTCATTTGAGTAATTTCGTTTGTGGGTAGTCGAGGGATCTTGGCGAACTTCTGACATCTGTCGCATTTCTTAACGAAGTCTAGGGCATCTTTGTTTAGTGTGGGCCAGTAATATCCATATCGGAGTATCTTTCTTGCCAAAGTCTGTCCTCCAGTGTGATCTCCGCATCCTCCCTGATGGATGTTTGTTAATATCTCCTTGGCTTCCCTTCCGGCGACGCATCTTAATAGGGGGCTAGAGAAGCCACGCCGGTAGAGGATGCCTTCTTGTATTGTGTAGTGGGGAACTTTCCTCAAGATCTTCTTGGCTTCGTCACGCCTGTCGGGTAGTATGCCATCTTGCAAATATTTCCGGATAGGAGTCATCCAGGTTCCTTCTTCGATTGCAGTTATCAGATTCGCTTGTTCGAAACTCGGGGCTAGCTGCCTTGAGATTGCTAGTGCTCCGGGAATGGTGCTGTCCTTCATACTAGCTTGCTTTGCAAGTTCATCTGCCTCTTGGTTTTCTTCTCGAGGAATGTGTTTGATTAGATAATGGTCCAATCGATCGAGCAGCAGTCTGGTTTTCTTTAGGTATGCTGTGAGCCGTTCTCCTCGAGTCTGGAATTCTCCTAGTACCTGGTTTACGATAAGCTGAGAATCACTATGAATACATAAGGAATTGATCCCAATTTCTAGGGCCAGTTCCAATCCCGCTATTACTGCTTCATATTCAGCATCGTTGTTAGTGGCCGTGAACTCCAATCTTAATGCATAGTACAACTTTCTTCCCCTGGGGGTGACGATCACAATACCTGCCCCCGAGCCTTGTTCGTTCGATGCTCCGTCTACAAAGAGGTTCCACTTGATGTTTTTTGCCACTTCGGATTGTTCCTTGCCTTCGTTGGTAGTGAATTCGGCAATGAAATCAGCCATGGCTTGTCCTTTGATAGCGGTGCGGGGATGGTAGGTGATATCATACTGACTTAGTTCGATGCACCATTTGAGGAGTCGCCCAGAAGTGTCAGGACGATGGAGCACTTGTCTTAGTGGTTGATCGGTTAGAACCCTGATGGAGTGAGACTGGAAGTAGTGTCGCAGTTTCCGTGACGCGATCAATAAACAATATGCTAACTTCTCAAGTTTAGGATATCTGGCTTCTGCCCCCGTAAATCTCTTGCTTACAAAGTAAACCGGGCGTTGTGTGCGGTCTTCTTCTCTTACCAAGGCGGCGCTTAGAGCATGAGATGATACAGCGAGGTATAGGTATAACACTTCACCTTCATTTGGAGTTGAAAGTACTGGTGGTCTCTGAAGGTGTTCGATTAGGTTGAGGAAGGCTTTTAAGCATTCGTCGGTCCACTCGAACCTCCCTTTGTCTTTCTTGAGTGCTTCGAAGAAAGGGACACACTTGTCAGTTGCCTTGGAAATGAATCTGCTTAGGGCGGCCACCTTTCCGTTTAGGCTCTGCATTTCTTTTCGAGTGGAAGGTATCCTTATTTCTTTTAAAGCCCGGACTTGTTCAGGGTTTGCTTCGATTCCTCTGGCGTGGACGATGAATCCTAAGAATTTTCCCGATGAAACTCCGAAGGAGCACTTTAGAGGATTCAGCTTCATTCCATACCGGCGAAGTACCTGAAACATATCGTCCAGATGGCTTACATGGTCGTTGGCTTTCCTGGACTTTACCAACATGTCATCCACATATACTTCCATAGTTCGTCCTATCAGTCCTGCGAACATTTTGTTGACGAGGCGTTGATAGGTAGCTCCAGCATTTTTGAGTCCAAAAGGCATGACTTTGTAACAATATAATCCGCGGTCGGTGATGAAGCTAGTGTGGTCCTGATCGGGAGCGTGCATGGGGATCTGGTTATATCCGGAGTATGCATCCATAAAAGATAGGAGTTCGTGCCCAGCTGTGCTGTCTACGAGTTGGTCAATTCGGGGAAGTGGGAAGCAGTCTTTCGGGCAAGCGTCATTCAGATTGGAGAAGTCAATACATGTTCGCCACTTTCCATTGGCCTTTTTTACTAGCACCGGGTTAGCGATCCATTCTGGGTAGATGACTTCCCGTATGAAGCCATTAGCAAGTAGATTTTTTACTTCCTCATCAAGGGCTGCTGATCGCTCTGCCCCCATGCTCCTCTTTTTCTGCTTCACTGGTACCTTGGTGGGATCGATGTTCAACATGTGGCATGCTATGTCTGGGGAGATTCCTGTCATATCGGCATGAGTCCACGCAAATACATCTAAGTTGTGGCGGAGAAAGTCAATGAGTTGATCCTTCAATTCCGTTTCCAGCTGAGATCCGATTTTTAATAGCCTACTTGAATCATGCTTATCTACCGATACGAATTCCATAGCCTCTGCAGGCTCGGCGGTAGCCTCCTCCTCTTTATCCCTGGGGTCTAGTTCATTGAAGGGATCGCTTGTGTATCGAAGAGGAGGGGCTTTCTTTAGTTGTTATGCCTCCAAGCTTTTCATGCAGAGAGTAGTCTCTGCATCTTTTCCTTTATTCTTTCTGCGGTTATTGCGAAGTTCAGTTACGTAGCAGTCTCGGGCGGCATCTTGATCTCCTTCTACTTCTCCTACTCCGTTGTCTGTTGGAAATTTCATTTTCAGGCACCAGGGGGCTAATACAATCTGAAAGTCAGACAAGGCTGGTCTTCCCAAGAAAGCGTTGTAAGCCGAGTGGTTTTCTATTAGTACGAACGTTTGTTTTCGCACAACGGAGCGGGGATGACTTCCTATTTCGACGAAGAGGTCAAGTTGCCCGAGAGGCATCTTTGCATCTCCAGTGAAACCGTGCAGTGGTTTGTCACAGGGGGATACATCCTTCATTGATAACTTCATTTTGTCGAAAGCATGTTTGAACAGGATATTAACGGAGCTTCCCGTGTCTATTAGAATCTGAAAAACTTTAGCTGGACCAAACCAGGCAGAGACGACCATGGGATCCATATGTGGGTACTGTCTTCCTTCCAAATCATGCCTACTGAATACAATGTCATTGTTTTCTTTTCGTTTCGGGTGGCGTTCCTCCGTAATGGAGTTAACATATCCTTCGGCATTTCTAAGCGACTTGCCGTACCTTTCCATCTCTGCCCAACTTCTGTCGGCGATGTGTGGTCCTCCTGAGATGGTAAGGACCACTATCTTCTCTTGACTAGAGCCACTGGTGTTGTGATTGTTGCGATTCCCTCCGCCTACTTCTGGGAGGGGTTGCTTTGAGTTCTCATTGGCAGGAGTTGGAGTCCTGTTCTGACCTTTCACATAACGTTCCAGTCTTCTTCTTCTAATGTGTTCTTCGATCAAGTCCCGAAGATGGTGGCATTCATTGGTGTCATGTCCGTGGGATTCGTGGAAGCGACAGAACTTTCCGGACTTGAGTGCGTTATCTGATTCTTTCTTGTGCGGGGGGCGTTTGTATCCGAGTTCGCCCTGAGTGGCTAGGTAGATGTTTTCGATTGTTTCATTCAAAGGAGTGTAGGAGTCAAATCTTGGCCCTGGTCGATATTGGCGCTTCTCAACCTTCCTGCCCCCAGCATTGTCTCTAGATTCATTTCTTCGAGCGTCCTTAGCTGCAGTGGGAACCTTGTCCTGAACTATCTTGCCTTGTTGCCCTGACTGCCTCTCCGTAGCAGCGTCTTCAAGTCTCATATACTTTCCAGCTTCATGGAAGAAATCAGGCAAGGTAGCTGGTTTTTCCTTAGTTAATCTTCTGGCAAACTTGGTGTCTGGATGTACACCACTACAGAGGGCCATTAGAGTGAGTTTTTCATCGGCATCTTGAACTGCTGCCGCTGCGGCGTTGAACCGTGTTAGATATTGTTGTAGCGTCTCTCCGGATTTCTGTTTGACATGGGATAGAGAATAAGCATCCTTGGGTTGTTCCACATGGATGCGGAACTGGCTAATAAACCTTTCTTTTAACATCTCCCATGAGCCGATGGATCCTTGGGGTAGATGGCAGAACCAGGAGGTAGCTAGATCTGATAGGAATAGCGGAAAGCATTTACATAATACTCCTTCTGTTGCTCCACTCATGAGCATATGCTGGGTGTATCTCTGCAGGTGTACGATGGGGTCGGAAGTTCCTTTGTAAGGTTCCATGGTTGGCATTTTCCATTCCCGGGGAGTGATGGCAGTTTCGATATTTCGGGTAAAGGGACTGGTGACCCTAGCGCCTATTCCCCGGTCCCTTTGCTCTCGCTGGACACATTCTCTGAATAATCGTGCCATTCGTTCGTCAGAACTTGGAGCGGACAAAAATGAGCTCGGTTCTTCCCTGCGGGATCTATCTCGTCCAGATGACCTGTAGGGATGGTACAGTCTATCACCTCTAGCATTATCCAGTGGTTGTCTTTGGCTGCTTGGATGCACGCTAGGACCAGCTACAGTTGCCCCCTGCCTTGATCTTCCCCTGTGGGGTTCTGTTTCGAGCACATCCATGGGGTCAACTTCGGGCTGGGTTCTAGCTCGGCTCCGTTCAGCGGGGTTTCTATGATTAGGTGGCATGACTGGCTCAGCTACATCCGACCCTCGCCTGGTGCCTCCCCCGCTAGGTTCGGTTCCAAGGGCTTCCTCGAGTCGGAATTCGGGCTGAGTCCGAGCGCGGCCCCTATCATCGTTTTTCCTGTTGATAGCTTGTTCGAAGAGTGAAGACCTTTGTTGCCTCCGGGATCCTCCGGATTGGGATTCACCCCATGATTCAGTGTTGCGGTTGGACTCTTCAGCATCCCTTAAGCGTGTCATGAGTTGGTCCACCAAAGTTTCTTGTTGGGATGTGAAGCGGTTAGTTACTTCAGCCACAACCCTGTCCAGATCTGCCCTAGTGATTGGTTGTTCCGTTGCGGGACCAGTTGGATTTTCCTAATTTTCATCTGGTACTGCTGTTGAAGTGGGCTGATCTGTGATTGCTGGATCTGGAAGGCTGCTAGTTGCGATGTTCTTTCCTTTGTTAACATCCCTTCTCTGTTTGGAAGGCATGATTTCTAAGCAACGAGTGATGTTGTTAGGAAGAAGGTTGAGTGGGAGAAGATGAAGCTTGAGTTCAGTTCTCAGTGAAAGCACCAAAAATGTTTGCACAAAAAATGGACAAACACCTCCAAGTCGTGTTATTTAGTCGATTATATGTAATTTTCAATGATTTTAGATGAGTATGTAAATATGAGAAAAGTAGGGGCTGAAATGTAAAAGACACACAGATTTATAGTGGTTCGGCCAGAATGTGCCTACGTCCACTTTATATGTTATTATCTTCTTTCTTTCAGGTTACAAGTACAATGCGTTGTATACAAGTGTATGAAAGTAGTTTGAAAGTTCCTTCCTTGCTTGAGCTCTCAAACTTGTCTGCCATTGTTGTACCCCTGCCCCTCTATTTATAGAGTGAGGTAGGGGGCAGGGGTCTTGGAAGTATATAGCTGCTAGCGGGCCTGGGCTGGACCAATCTGGCCTGGTAGCATTCTGGTTTGGCGAGGCTTCATTCGGCATGGAGCTTGGACTGGTGATGGTGACTTCATGGTGACTTCATCCCTTGGTCCGGTGGTGGTGTTGGAGTGGCAGTGGAGTTGGTTCGGCCATGGTTCATGCCGAATGGAATGGTGGTTGTGCCTTGCCGAATGGAGTGGGGGACCGAATGAGGTTGGCTCGGTAGGGGGGTTGATCCGGTAGTGGAGTGGGAGTGGTAGCTTGGACCGGCATTGTGTGGTCCGGTGGAGATGTGGAGTATTGGACCGGCATTGTGTGGTCCGGTGTTGAGCTGGTGCCGAATGGACATGAGAGGAGAGAGAGCCGAATGAAGTTGAGGGCATGGACGCCGAATGAACTTGGGTTCATGAATGCCGAATGGACCATGGTACAAGGAGGTACCGAATGGACATGAGCACTTGAGTGCAAGGAGATGACGCCTACTGTGCCTGTTGGTTTCAAATGTGCATGGGACATGACGCTTCACGGTCTCGTGGCCTTCTGGGCGAGAATCCGCCCAACAATCGGGTCTCGTAAGTTTTTTACCCTTCGTTTTTTCGACATCGGATTTTTACGTTATAACGAGATTACCGTGCCTCGTCTTCGATTTACCATCGCTGGAGAGTGGTGCACCATGGTACTGTTCCGTTTCAAATCCATGCACGCATTTCTAAAAGTCGTACGGCACTGTTTCGCCATTTCGAACGGATGTTGCACCTTGCACTGCGGATGTTGCACCCTGTAGATATCGATTATTCGGATGGTCCTAACTTCTGGCTTGTTTAGAGTTATGGGCGCCATAACCTGTCAAAACGAAGGCCACGGTGAGTTCTACGGCTTTGAATTTTTCAGCCGTCAACGGATAGATTAATGCCCAAAAAGGACAACCCGAATCTCAATCGGGTCTCGTAAGTTTTTTACCCTTCCTTTTTTCGACATCGGAGTTTTACGGTAAAACAGGATTACCGTGCCTCGTCTTCGATTTACCAGCTCTGGAGAGTGGGGCACCATGGTACTGTTCCATTTCAAATCCATGCACGCATTTCAAAAAGTCGTATGGCACTGTTTCGCCATTTCGGACGGGTGTTGCACCTTGCACCACGGATGTTCCACCCTGTAGAGATATCGATTATTTGGACAGCCATAACTTTTGGCTCGTTTAGAGTTACGGGAGCCATAACCTGTCAAAACGAAGCCCACGGTGAGTTCTACGGCTTTGACTGCTTTCAGCCGTCAACGGATAGATTAATGCCCAAAAAGGACAACCCGAATCTCAATCGGGTCTCGTAAGTTTTTTACCCTTCCCTTTTTCGACACCGGATTTTTACGGTAAAACGGGATTACCGTGCCTCGTCTTCGATTTACCGTCGCTGGAGAGTGGTGCACCATGGTACTGTTCCGTTTTAAATCCATGCACGCATTTCTAACAGTCGTACGACACTGTTTCGCCATTTCGGACGGATGTTGCACCTTGCACCGCAGATGTTGCACCCTGTAGATATCGATTATTCGGATGGTCATAACTTCTGGCTCGTTTAGAGTCACGGGAGCCATAACTGTCAAAACGAAGGCCATGAGGAATTCTACGGCTTTGACCGCTTTTAGCCGTCAATGGATAGATTAATGCCCAAAAAGGACAATCCGAATCTCAATCGGGTCTCGTAAGTTTTTTAACCATCGTTTTTTCGACGCCGGATTTTAACGGTAAAACGGGATTACCGTGGCTCGTCTTCGATTTACCATCGCTAGAGAGTGGTGCACCATGGTACTGTTCCATTTAAAATCCATGCACGCATTTCTAAAAGTCGTACGACACAGTTTCGCCATTTCGGACGGATGTTGCACCTTGCGCCGTGGATGTTGCACCCTGTAGATATCGATTATTCGGACGGCCATAACTTCTGGCTCGTTTAGAGTTACGGAAACCATAACCTGTCAAAACGAAGGCCTCGGTGAGTTTTACGTCTTTGACCGCTTTCAGCCGTCAACGGATAGATTAATGCCCGAAAAGGTAAACCCGAATCTCAATCGGGTCTCGTAAGTTTTTTACCCTTCGTTTTTTCGACACCGGATTTTTACGGTAAAACGGGATTGCCGTGGCTCGTCTTCGATTTACCATCGCTGGAGAGTGGTGCACCATGGTACTGTTCCGTTTCAAATCCATGCATGCATTTCTAAAAGTCGTACGGCACTGTTTCGCCATTTCGGACGGATGTTGCACCTTGCACCGCGGATGTTGCACCCTGTAGATATCGATTATTCGGACGGCCATAACTTCTAGCTCGTTTAGAGTTACGGGGGCCATAACCTGTCAAAACGAAGGCCACGGTGAGTTCTACGGCTTTGACCACTTTCAACCGTCAACGGATAGATTAATGCCCAAAAAGGACAACCCGAATCTCAATCGGGTCTCGTAAGTTTTTTACCCTTCGTTTTTTCGACACCGGATTTTTACGGTAAAACGGGATTACCGTGCCTCGTCTTCTATTTACCATCGCTGGAGAGCGGTGCGCCATGGTACTGTTCCGTTTCAAATCCACGCACGCATTTCTAAAAGTCTTTACGCCACTATTTCGCCATTTCGGACGGATGTTGCACCTTGCACCGCGGATGTTGCACCCTGTAGATATCGATTATTCGGACGGCCATAACTTCTGGCTCGTTTAGAGTTACGGGAGCCATAACCTGTCAAAATGAAGGCCACCGTGAGTTCTACGGCTTCGACGGCTTTCATCCGTCAATGGATAGATTGAAGCCCGGAAAGGACAACCCGAATCTCAATCGGGTCTCGTAAGTTTTTTACCCTTCCCTTTTTCGACACCGGATTTTTACGGTAAAACGGGATTACCGTGCCTCGTCTTCGATTTACCATCGCTGGAGAGTGGTGCACCATGGTACTGTTCCGTTTCAAATCCATGCATGTGTTTTTAAAAGTCGTACGGTACTATTTCACCATTTCGGACGGATGTTGCACCTTGCACCGCGGACGTTGCACCCTACAGATATCGATTATTCGGACGGCCATAACTTCTGGCTCGTTTAGAGTTACGGGAGCCATAACCTGTCAAAACGAAGGCCACGGTGAGTTCTACGGCTTTGACCGCTTTCAGCCGTCAACGGATAGATTAATGCCCAAAAAGGACAACACGAATCTCAATCGGGTCTCGTAAGTTTTTTACCCTTCGTTTTTTCGACACCGGATTTTTACGGTAAAACGGGATTACCGTGGCTCGTCTTCGATTTACCATCGCTGGAGAGTGGTGCACCATGGTACTTTTCCGTTTCAAATCCATGCACGCATTTCTAAAATTCGTACGGCACAGTTTCTCTATTTCAGACGGATGTTGCACCTTGCACCGCGGATGTTGCACCCAGTAGATATCGATTATTCGGACGGCCATAACTTCAGGCTCGTTTAGAGTTACGGGATCCATAACATGTCAAAACGAAGGCCACAGTGAGTTCTACGGCTTCGACCGCTTTCAGCCGTCAACGGATAGATTAATGCCCGAAAAGGACAACCCGAATCTCAATCGGGTCTCGTAAGTTTTTTACCCTTCGTTTTTTCGACATCGGATTTTTATGTTATAACGGGATTACCGTGCCTCGTCTTCGATTTACCATCGCTGGAGAGTGGTGCACCATGGTACTGTTCCGTTTCAAATCCATGCACGCATTTCTAAAAGTCGTACGACACTGTTTCGCCATTTCGAACGGATGTTGCACCTTGCACCGCGGATGTTGCACCCTGTAGATATCGATTATTCGGATGGTCCTAACTTCTGGCTCGTTTAGAGTTATGGAAACCTGTCAAAACGAAGGCCACGGTGAGTTCTAGAGCTTTGACAGCTTTCAGCCGTCAATGGGTAGATTAATGCCCAAAAAGGACAAGCCGAATCTCAATCGGGTCTCGTAAGTTTTGTACCCTTCGTTTTTTCGACACCGGATTTTAACGGTAAAACGGGATTACCGTGGCTCGTCTTCGATTTACCATCGCTGGAGAGTGGTGCACCATGGTACTGTTCCATTTCAAATCCATGCACGCATTTCTAAAAGTCGTACGGCACTGTTTCCCCATTTTGGACGGAT
Organism: Allium cepa; assembly: GCA_030765085.1. NCBI lineage: Eukaryota > Viridiplantae > Streptophyta > Magnoliopsida > Asparagales > Amaryllidaceae > Allium > Allium cepa. Next base: position 3,899,179 of record CM060934.1, read on the forward strand.
GTTGCACCTTGCACCGTGGATGTTGCACCCTGTAGATATCGATTATTCGGACGGCCATAACTTCTGGCTCGTTTAGAGTTACGGGAGCCATAACCTGTCAAAACGAAGGCCATGGTGGGTTCTACGGCTTTGACCGCTTTCAACCGTCAATGGATAGATTAATGCCCAAAAAGGACAACCCGAATCTCAATCGGGTCTCGTAAGTTTTTTACCCTTCGTTTTTTCGACACCGCATTTTTACGGTAAAATGGGATTACCGTGCCTCGTCTTCTATTTACCATCGCTGGAGAGTGGTGCACCATGATACTGTTCAGTTTCAAATCCATGCACGCATTTCTAAAAGACGTACGACACTGTTTCGCCATTTCGGACGGATGTTGCACCTTGCACCGCGGATGTTGCACCCTGTAGATATCGATTATTCGGACGGTCATAACTTCTGGCGCGTTTAGAGTTACGGGAGCCATAACCTGTCAAAACGAAGGCCACGGTGAGTTCTACGGCTTTGACCGCTTTCAGCCGTCAACGGATAGATTAATGCCCGAAAAGGACAACCCGAATCTCAATCGGGTCTCGTAAGTTTTTTACCCTTCGTTTTTTCGACACCGGATTTTTACGGTAAAACGGGATTACCGTGCCTCGCCTTCGATTTACCATCGATGGAGAGTGGTGCACCATGGTACTGTTCCGTTTCAAATCCATGCACGCATTTCTAAAAGTCGTACGGCACTTTTTCGCCATTTCGGACTGATGTTGCACCTTGCACCGCGGATGTTGCACCCTGTAGATATCGATTTCGTACGGGCAAAACTTTTGGCTCGTTTAGAGTTACGGGATCCTTAACCTGTCAAAACGAAGGCCACGGTGAGTTCTATGGCTTTCACAGCTTTCAGCCGTCAACGGATAGATTAATTCCCAAAAAGAACAACCCGAATCTCTATCGGGTCTCGTAAGTTTTTTACCCTTCGTTTTTTCGACGACGGATTTTAACGGTAAAACGGGATTACCGTGGCTCGTCTTCGATTTACCATCGCTGGAGGGTGGTGTGCCATGGCACTGTTCCATTTCAAATCCATGCACGCATTTCTAAAAGTCGTACGGCACTGTTTCGCCATTTCGGACGGATGTCGCACCCTGTAGATATCGATTATTCGGACGGCCATAACTTCTGGATCGTTTAGAGTTACGGGAGCCATAACCTATCAAAACAAAGGCCACGGTGAGTTATACGGCTTTGACCACTTTCGGCCGTCAACGGATAGATTAATGCCTGAAAAGGACAATCCGAATCTTAATCGGGTCTCGTAAGTTTTTTACCCTTCGTTTTTTCGACACCGGATTTTAACGGTAAAACTGGATTACCGTGCCTCGTCTTCGATTTACCATCGCTGGAGAGTAGTGCACCATGGTACTGTTCCATTTCAAATCCATGCATGCATTTCTAAAAGTCGTACGACACTGTTTCACCATTTCGGACGGATGTTGCACCTGCGCCGTGGATATTGCACCCTGTAGATATCGATTATTCGGACGGCCATAACTTCTGGCTCGTTTAGAGTTACGGGCGCCATAACCTGTCAAAACGAAGGCCACGGTGAGTTCTACGGCTTTGAAGCTTTCAGCCGTCAACGGATAGATTAATGCCCAAAAGGACAACCCGAATCTCAATCGGGTCTCGTAAGTTTTTTTACCCTTCGTTTTTTCGACACCGGATTTTTACGGTAAAACGGGATTACCGTGCCTCGTCTTTGATTTACCACCGTTGGAGAGTGGTGCACCATGGTACTGTTCCGCATCAAATCCATGCACACATTTCTAAAAGTCATACGCCACTGTTTCGCCATTTCGGACGGATGTTGCACCTTGCACCGCGGATGTTGCACCCTGTAGATATCGATTATTTGGACGGCCATAACTTTTGGCTCGTTTAGAGTTACGGGAGCCATAACCTGTCAAAACGAAGGCCATGGTGAGTTCTACAGCTATGACAGCTTTCAACTGTCAACGGATAGATTAATCCCCGAAAAGGACAACCCGAATCTCAATAGGGGTTCGTAAGTTTTTTTACCCTTCATTTTTTCGACACCGGATTTTTACGGTAAAACGGGATTACTGTGCCTCGCCTTCGATTTACCATCACTGGAGAGTGGTGCACCATGGTATTGTTCCATTTCAAATCCATGCACGCATTTTTAAAAGTCGTACGACACTGTTTCTCCATTTCGGACGGATGTTGCACCTTGCACCGCGGATGTTGCACCTTGTAGATATCGATTATTCGGACGGCCATAACTTCTGGCTCGTTTAGAGTTACGGGAGCCATGACCTGTCAAAACGAAGGCCACGGTGAGTTCTACGGCTTTGACCGCTTTCAGCCGTCAACAGATAGATTAATGCCCAAAAAGGACAACCCGAATCTCAATCGGGTCTCGTAAGTTTTTTACCCTTCGTTTTTTCGACACCGGATTTTTACGGTAAAACGGGATTACCGTGCCTCGTCTTCGATTTACCATCGCTGGAGAGTGGTGCACCATGGTACTGTTCCGTTTCAAATCCAAGCACGCATTTCTAAAAGTCTACGGCACAATTTCGCCATTTCGGACGGATGTTGCACCTTGCACCGCGGATGTTGCACCCTGTAAATATCGATTATTCGGACGGCCATAACTTTTGGCTCGTTTAGAGTTACGGAAGCCATAACCTGTCAAAACGAAGGCCATGGTGAGTTCTACGGCTTTGACAGCTTTCAGCCGTCAACGAATAGATTAATGCCCGAAAGGACAACCCGAATCTCAATCGGGGTTCGTAAGTTTTTTACCCATCGTTTTTTCGACATCGGATTTTTACAGTAAAACGGGATTACTGTGCCTCGCCTTCGATTTACCATCGTTGGAGAGTGGTGCACCATGGTACTGTTCCGTTTCAAATCCATGCACGCATTTCTAAAAGTCGTACGGCACTGTTTCGCCATTTCGGACGGATGTTGCACCTTGCACCGCGGATGTTGCACCCTGTAGGTATCGATTATTCGGACGGCCATAACTTCTGGCTCGTTTAGAGTTACGGGAGCCATAATCTGTCAAAACGAAGGCCATGGTGAGTTCTACGGCTTTGACAGCTTTCAGCCATCAACGGATAGATTAATGCCCGAAAAGGACAACCCGAATCTCAATCAGGTCTCGTAAGTTTTTTACCCTTCGTTTTTTCGACACCGGATTTTAATGGTAAAACAGGATTACTGTGGATCATCTTCGATTTACCATCGCTGGAGAGTGCTGCACCACGGTACTGTTCCATTTCAAATCCATGCACGCATTTCTAAAACTCGTACGACACTGTTCCGCCATTTCGGAAGGATGTTGCACCTTGCCCCGCGGATGTTGCACCCTGTACATATCGATTATTCGGACGGCCATAACTTCTGGCTCGCTTAGTGTTACGGAAGCCATAACCTGTCAAAACGAAGGCCACAGTGAGTTCTACGGCTTTGACAGCTTTCAGCCATCAACGGATAGATTAAAGCCCAAAAAGGACAACCCGAATCTCAATCGGGTCTCGTTAGATTTTTACCCTTCATTTTTTCGGCACCGGATTTTTACGGTAAAACGGGATTACTGTGCCACGTCTTCGATGTACCATCGCTGGAGAGTGGTGCACCATGGTACTGTTCCGTTTCAAATCCATGCACGCATTTCTAAAAGTCGTACGCCACTGTTTCGCCATTCCGAACGGATGTTGCACCTTGCACCGCGGATGTTGCACCCTGTAGATATCGATTATTCGGACGGTCATAACTTCTGGCTCGTTTAGAGTTACGGGTGCCATAACCTGCCAAAACGAAGGCCACAGTGAGTTCTACAGCTTTGACAGCTTTCAGCTGTCAACGGATAGATTAATGCCCGAAAAGGACAACCCGAATCTCAATCGGGGTTCGTAAGTTTTTTACCCTTCGTTTTTTAGACATCGGATTTTTACGGTAAAACGTGATTACCGTGGCTCGTCTTCGATTTACCATCGCTGGAGAGTGGTGCACCATGGTACTGTTCTGTTTCAAATCCATGCACGCATTTCTAAAAGTCGTACGACACTGTTTCGCCATTTCGTTACGGATGTTGCACCTTACCCCGCGGATGTTGCACCCTGTACATATCGATTATTCGGACGGCCATAACTTCTGGCTCGTTTAGAGTTACGGGAGCCATAACCGGTCAACACGAAGACCACGGTGAGTTTTACGGCTTTGACCGCTTTCAGCCGTCAACGGATAGATTAATGCCCGAAAAGGACAACCGGAATCTCAATCCGGTCGCGTATGTTTTTTACCCTATGTTTTTTCGACACCGGATTTTAACGGTAAAATAGGATTATCGTGGCTCGTCTTCGATTTATCATCGCTGGAGAGTGGTGCACCATGGAACTGTTCCGTTTCAAATCCATGCATGCATTTCTAAAAGACGTACGACACTGTTTCGCCATTTCGGACGGATGTTGCACCTTACCCCGCGGATGTTGCACCCTGTACATATCGATTATTCGGACGGCCATAACTTCTGGCTCGTTTAGATTTACGGAAGCCATAACCTGTCAAAACCAAGGCCACGGTGAGTTCTACGGCTTTGATAGCTTTCAGCCATCAACGGATAGATTAATGCCCGAAAAGGACAACCCGAATCTCAATCGGGTCTCGTAAGTTTTTAACCCTTCGTTTTTTCGACACCGGATTTTTACGGTAAAACGGGATTACCGTGCCACGTCTTCGATTTACCATCGCAGGAGAGTGGTGCAACATGAACTGTTCCGTTTCAAATCCATGCACGAATTCCTAAAAGTCGTACGCCACTGTGTCGCCATTTCGGACGGATGTTGCTCCTTGCACCGCAGATGTTGCAACATGTAGATATCGATTATTCGGACGGCCATAACTTCTGGCTCGTTTAGAGGTACGGGAGCCATAACCTGTTAAAACAAAGGCCACGGTGAGTTCTACGGCTTCGACAGCTTTCATTCGTCAACGGATAGATTAATGCCCGAAAAGGACAACCCGAATCTCAATCAGGTCTCGTAAGTTTTTTACCCTTCCTTTTTTCGACACCGGATTTTTACAGTAAAACGGGATTACCGTGCCTCATCTTCGATTTACCATCGCTGGAGAGTGGTGCACCATGGTACTGTTCCGTTTCAAATCCATGCACGCATTTCTAAAAGTCTTTACGCCACTGTGTCGCCATTTCGGACGGATGTTGCACCTTGCACCGCGGATGTTGCACCCTGTAGATATCGATTATTCGGACGGCCATAACTACTGGCTCGTTTAGAGTTACGGGAGCCACAACCTGTCAAAACGAAGGCCACGATGAGTTCTACGGCTTTGACCGCTTTCAGCCGTCAGCGGATAGATTAATTCCCAAAAAGGACAACCCGAATCTCAATCGGGTCTCGTAAGTTTTTACCCTTCGTTTTTTCGACACCGGATTTTTACGGTAAAACGTGATTACCGTGCCTCGTCTTCGATTTACCATCGCTGGAGAGTGGTGCACCATGGTACTGTTCCGTTTTAAATCCATGCACGCATTTCTAAAAGTGGTACGGCACTATTTCGCCATTTCGGACGGTTGTTGCACCTTGCACCGCGGATGTTGCACCCTGTAGACATCGATTATTTGGGCGGTCATAACTTCTGGCTCGTTTAGAGTTACGGGAGCCATAACCTGTCAAAATGAGGGCCGTGGTGAGTTCTACGGCTTTGACAGCTTTCAGCCGTCAACGGATAGATTAATGCCCAAAAAGGACAACCCGAATCTCAATCGGGTCTCGTAAGTTTTTTACCGAACGTTTTTTCGACGCCGGATTTTAACGGTAAAACGGGATTACCGTGGCTCGTCTTCGATTTACCATCGCTGGAGAGTGGTGCACCATGGTACTGTTCCATTTCAAATCCATGCACGCATTCTAAAAGTCTTACGGCACTATTTCGCCATTTCGGACGGATGTTGCACCTTGCACCGCGGATGTTGCGCCCTGTAGATATCGATTATTCGGACGACCATAACTTCTGGATCGTTTAGAGTTACGGGAGCCATAAGCTGTCGAAACGAAGGCCTCGGTGAGTTCTTCGATTTTGACAGCTTTCAGCCGTCAACGGATAGATTAATGCACGAAAAGGTCAACCCAAATCTCAATCGGGTCTCGTAAGTTTTTTACCCTTCGTTTTTTCGACACCGGATTTTTACGGTAAAACGGGATTACCGTGGCTCGCCTTCGATTTACCATCGCTGGAGAATGGTGCACCATGGTACAGTTCCGTGTCAAATCCATGCATGCATTTATAAAAGTCGTACGGCACTTTTTCGCCATTTCGGACGGATGTTGCACCTTGCACCACAGATGTTGCACCCTGTAGATATCGATTATTCGGACGGCCATAACTTCTGGCTCGTTTAGAGTTACGGGAGCCATAACCTGTCAAAACGAAGGCCACTGTGAGTTTTACGGCTTCGACAGCTTTCATTCGTCAACGGATAGACTAATGCCCGAAAAGGACAACCCGAATCTCAATCGGGTCTAGTAAGTTTTTTACCCTTCGTTTTATCGACACCGGATTTTTACGGTAAAACGGGATTACCGTGGCTCGTCTTCGATTTACCATCGCTGGAGAGTATTGCACCATGGTACTATTCCGTTTCAACTCCATGCACGCATTTCTAAAAGTCGTACGGCAATGTTTCGCCATTACGGACGGATGTTACACCATGTAGATATCGATTATTCGGACGGTCATAACTTCTGGCTCGTTTAGAGTTACAGGAGCCATAACCTGTCAAAACGAAGGCCACGGTGAGTTCTACGGCTTTGACCGCTTTCACCCGTCAATGGATAGATTAATGCCCAAAAAGGACAACCCGAATCTCAATCGAGTTTCGTAAGTTTTTTACCCTTCGTTTTTTCGACACTGGATTTTTACGGTAAAACGGGATTACCGTGGCTCGTCTTCGATTTACCATCGCTGGAGAGTGGTGCACCATGGTACTGTTCCGTTTCAAATCCATGCACCCATTTCTAAAAGTCGTAGGGCACAGTTTCGCCATTTCGGACGGATGTTGCACCATGCACCGCGGATGTTGCACCCTATAGATATCGATTGTTCGGACGGCCATAACTTCTGGCTCGTTTAGAGGTACGGGAGCCATAACCTGTCAAAACGAAGGCCACGGTGAGTTCTATGGCGTTGACAGCTTTCAGCCGTCAACGGATAGATTAATGCCCGAAAAGGACAACCTGAATCTCAATCGGGTCTCGTAAGTTTTTTACCCTTCGTTTTTTCGACCCCGGATTTTTACGGTAAAACGGGATTACCGTTGCTCGTCTTCAATTTACCATCGCTGGAGAGTGGTGCACCATGGTACTATTCCGTTTCAACTCCATGCACGCATTTCTAAAAGTCGTACGGCACTGTTTCGCCATTTCGGACGGATGTTGCACCCTGTAGATATCGATTATTCGGACGGTCATAACTTCTGGCTCGTTTAGAGTTACAGGAGCCATAACCTGTCAAAACGAAGGCCACGGTGAGTTTTACGGCTTTGACCACTTTCAGCCGTCAACGGATAGATTAATGCCCAAAAAGGACAACCCGAATATCAATCGGGTCTTGTAAGTTTTTTACCTTTCGTTTTTTCGACACCGTATTTTTACGGTAAAACGGGATTACCGTGGCTCGTCTTCGATTTACCATCGCTGGAGAGTGGAGCACCATGGTACTGTTCCGTTTCAAATCCATGCATGCATTTCTAAAAGTCGTACGGCACTGTTTCGCCATTTCGGACGGATGTTGCACCTTGCACCGCGGATGTTGCACCCTGTAGATATCGATTATTCGGACGGCCATAAATTCTGGCTCGTTTTGATTTACAGGAGCCATAACCTGTCAAAACGAAGGCCACGGTGAGTTCTACGGCTTTGACCGCTTTCAGCCGTCAATGGATAGATCAATGCCCAAAAAGGACAGCCCGAATCTCAATCGGGTCTCGTAAGTTTTTTACCCTTCGTTTTTTCGACACCGGATTTTTACGGTAAAACGGGATTACCGTGCCTCATCTTCGATTTACCATCGCTGGAGAGTGGTGCACCATGGTACTGTTCTGTTTCAAAGCCATGCACGCATTTCTAAAAGTCGTATGACACTGTTTCGCCATTTCGGACGGATGTTGCACCTTGCACCGCGGATGTTGCACCCTGTAGATATCGATTATTCGGACGGTCATAACTTCTGGCTCGTTTAGAGTTACGGGAGCCATAACCTGTCAAAACGAAGGCCACGGTGAGTTCTATGGCTTTGACAGCTTTCAACCGTCAACGGATATATTAATGCCCAAAAAGGACAACCCGAATATCAATTGGGACTCGTAAGTTTTTTACCCATCGTTTTTTCGACACCGCACTTTAACGGTAAAACGGGATTACCGTGGCTCGTCTTCGATTTACCATCGCTGAAGAGTGGCGCACCGTGGTACTGTTCCATTTCAAATCCATGCACGTATTTCTAAAAGTCGTGCGACACAGTTTCGCCATTTCGGACGGATGTTGCACCTTGCACCGCGGATGTTGCACCCTGTAGATATCGATTATTCGGACGGCCATAACTTCTGGCTCGTTTAGAGTTACAGGAGCCATAACCTGTCAAAACGAAGGCCGCAGTGAGTTCTACGGCTTTGACAGCTTTCAGCCATCAACGGATAGATTAATGCCCAAAAGGACAACCCGAATCTCAATCGGGTCTCGTAAGTTTTGTACCCTTCGTTTTTTCGACACCGGATTTTACGGTAAAACGGGATTACCGTGCCTCGTCTTCGATTTACCATCGCTGGAGAGTGGTGAACCATGGTACTGTTCCGTTTAAATACCATGCACGCATTTCTTAAAGTTGTACGACACTGTTTTGCCATTTCGGACGGATGTTGCACCATGCACCGCGGATACTGCACCCTGTAGATATCGATTATTCGGACGGCCATTACTTCTGGCTCGTTTAGAGTTACGGGAGCCATAACCTGTCAAAACGATGGCCACGGTGAGTTCTACGGCTTTGACAGCTTTCATTCGTCAACGGATAGATTAATGCCCGAAAAGGACAACCCGAATCTCAATCGGGTCTCGTAAGTTTTTTGGCCTTCGTTTTTTCGACACCGGATTTTTACGGTAAAACGGGATTTCCGTGCCTCGTCTTCGATTTACCATCGCTGGAGAGTGGTGCACCATGGTACTGTTCCGTTTCAAATCCATGCACGCATTTCTAAAAGTCGTACGACACTGTTTCGCCATTTCGGACGGATGTTGCACCTTGCACCGCGGATGTTGCACCCTGTAGATATCGATTATTCGTACGGTCATAACTTCTGGCTCGTTTAGAGTTACGGGAGCGATAACCTGTCAAAACGAAGGCCACGGTGAGTTCTATGGGTTTGATAGCATTCAGCCGTCAACAGATAGATTAATGCCCAAAAAGAACAACTCGAATCTCAATCGGGTCTCGTAAGTTTTTTACCCTTCGTTTTTTCGACGCCGTATTTTAATGGTAAAACGGGATTACCGTGGCTCGTCTTCGATTTACCATCGCTGGAGAGTGGTGCACCATGGTACTGTTCCATTTCAAATCCATGCACGCATTTCTAAAAGTCGTACGGCACTGTTTCGCCATTTCGGACGGATGTCGCACCCTGTAGATATCGATTATTCGGACGGCCATAACTTCTGGCTCGTTCAGAGTTACGGGAGCCATAACCTATCAAAACGAAGGCCACAATGAGTTCTACGGCTTTGACCACTTTCAGCTTCAATGGATAGATTAATGCCCGAAAAGGACAACCCGAATCTCAATCGGGTCTCGTAAGTTTTTTACCTTTCGTTTTTTCGACACCGGATTTTAACGGTAAAACGGGATTACCGTGCCTCGTCTTCCATTTACCATCGTTGGAGAGTGGTTTACCATGGTACTGTTCCGTTTCAAATCCATGCATGCATTTCTATAAGTCGTACGGCACTGTTTCGCCATTTCGGACGGATGTTGCACCTTGCACCGCGGATGTTGCACCCTGTAGATATCGATTATTCGGACGACCATAACTTCTTGCTCGTTTAGAGTTACGGGAGCCATAACCTGTCAAAACGAAGGCCACGGTGAGTTTTACGGCTTTGACCGCTTTCAGCCGTCAACGGATAGATTAATGCCCAAAAAGGACAACCCGAATCTCAATCGGGTCTCGTAAGTTTTTTACCCTTCGTTTTTTCGACACCGGATTTTTACGGTAAAACGGGATTACCGTGGCTCGTCTTCGATTTACCATCGCTGGAGAGTGGTGCACCATGGTACTATTCCGTTTCAAATCCATGCATGCATTTCTAAAAGTCGTACGGCACTGTTTCGCCATTTCGGACGGATGTTGCACCTTGCACCGCGGATGTTGCACCCTGTAGATATCGATTATTCGGACCGCCATAACTTCTGGCTCGTTTAGAGTTACGGGAGCCGTAACCCGTCAAAATGAAGGCCACGGTGAGTTCTATGGCTTTGACCGCTTTCAACCATCAATGGATAGATTAATGCCCAAAAAGGACAACCTGAATCTCAATCGAGTCTCGTAAGTTTTTTACCCTTCGTTTTTTTGACACGGATTTTTACGGTAAAACGGGATTATCGTGCCTCGTCTTCGATTTACCATCGCTGGAGAGTGGTGCACCATGGTACTGTTCCGTTTTAAATCCATGCACGCATTTCTGAAAGTCGTACGGCACTGTTTCACCGTTTCGGACGGATGTTGCACCTTGCACCGCGGATGTTGCACCCTTTAGATATCGATTATTCGGACAGTCATAACTTCTGGCTCGATTAGATTTACGGGAGCCATAACCTGTCAAAACGAAGGCTACGGTGAGTTCTACGGCTTTGACAGCTTTTATCCGTCAACTGATAGATTAATGCCCAAAAAGTAAAACCCAAATCTCAATCGGGTCTCGTAAGTTTTTTACCCATCGTTTTTTCGCCGCCGGATTTTAAAGGTAAAACGGGATTACCATGGCTCGTCTTCGATTTACCATCGCCGGAGAGTGGTGCACCATGGTACTGTTTCATTTCAAATCCATGCACGCATTTCTAAAAGTCATACGGCACTGTTTCGCCATTTCAGACGGATGTTGCACCTTGCAACGCGGATGTTGCGCCCTGTAGATATCGATTATTCGGACGGTCATAACTTCTGGCTCGTTTAGAGTTACGGGAGCCTTAATCTGTCAAAACGAAGGCCACGGTGAGTTCTACGGCTTTGACAGCTTTCAGCCGTCAACGGATAGATTAATGCCCTAAAAGGACAACCCGAATCTCAATCGGGTCTCGTAAGTTTTTTACCCATCGTTTTTTCGACGCCGGATTTTAACGGTAAAACAGGATTACCGTGGCTCGTCTTCGATTTACCATCGCTGGAGAGTGGTGCACCATGGTCCTGTTCCGTTTCAAATCCATGCACGCATTTCTAAAAGTCGTACGGCACTGTTTCGCCATTTCGGACGAATGTTGCACCTTGCACCGCGGACGTTGCACCCTGTAGATATCGATTATTCGGACGGCCATAACTTCTGGCTCGTTTAGAGATACGGGAGCCATAACCTGTCAAAACGAAGGCCACGGTGAGTTCTACGTTTTGACAGCTTTCAGCCGTCAACGGATAGATTAATGGCCGAAAAGGACAACCCGAATCTCAATCGGGTCTCGTAAGTTTTTTACCCTTCGTTTTTTCGACACCGGATTTTAATGGTAAAACGGGATTACCGTGGCTCATCTTTGATTTACCATCGCTGGAGAGTGGTGCACCATGGTACTGTTCCGTTTCAAATCCATGCATGTGTTTCTTAAAGTCGTAAGGCGTTGTTTCGCCATTTCGGACGGATGTTGCACCTTGCACCGCGGATGTTGCACCCTGTAGATATCGATTATACGGACGACCATAACTTCTGGCTCGTTTAGAGTTACGGGAGCCATAACCTGTCAAAACGAAGGCCACGATGAGTTTTACGGCTTTGACCGCTTTCAGCCGTCAACGGATATATTAATGCCCAACAAGGACAACCCGAATCTCAATCGGGTCTCGTAAGTTTTTTACCCTTCGTTTTTTCGACACCGGATTTTAACGGTAAAAAGGGATTACCGTGCCTCGTCTTCGATTTACCATCGCTGGAGAGTGGTGCACCATGGTACTGTTCTGTTTTAAATCCATGCACGCATTTCTAAAAGTCGTACGACACTGTTTCACCGTTTCGGACGGATGTTGCACCTTGCACCGCGGATGTTGCACCCTGTAGATATCGATTATTCGGACAGTCATAACTTCTGGCTCGTTTAGATTTACGGGAGCCATAACATGTCAAAACGAAGGCCACGGTGAGTTCTACGGCTTTCACAGCTTTTATTCGTCAACTGATAGATTAATGCCCAAAAAGGACAACCCGAATCTCAATCGGGTCTCGTAAGTTTTTTACCCATCGTTTTTTCGCCGCCGGATTTTAAAGTTAAAACGGGATTACCATGGCTCGTCTTCGATTTACCATCGCTGGAGAGTGGTGCACCATGGAACTATTCCGTTTCAAATCCATGCACGCATTTTTAAAAGTCATACGGCACTGTTTCGCCTTTTCGGACGGATGTTGCACCTTGCACCGCGGACGTTGCACACTGTAGATATCGATTATTCGGACGGCCATAACTTCTCGCTCGTTTAGAGTTACGGGAGCCATGACCTGTCAAAACGAAGCCCACGGTGAGTTCTACGGCTTTGACAACTTTCAGCCGTCAACGGATAGATTAATGCCCGAAAAGGACAACCCGAATCTCAATCGGTTCTCGTAAGTTTTTTACCCTTCGTTTTTTTGACACCGGATTTTAACGGTTAAACGGGATTACCGTGGCTCGTCTTCGATTTACCATCGCTGTAGAGTGGTGCACCATGGTACTATTCCGTTTCAAATCCATGCATGCATTTCTAAAAGTCATACAGCACTGTTTCGTCATTTCGGACGGATGTTGCACCTTGCACCGCAGATGCTGCACCCTGTCGATATCGATTATTCGGACGGCCATAACTTCTGGCTCGTTTAGAGTTACGGGATTCGTAACCTGTCAAAACGAAGGCCACGGTGAGTTTTACGGCTTTGACCGCTTTCAGCCGTCAACGGATAGATTAATGCTCAAAAAGGACAACCCGAATCTCAATCGGGCCTCGTAAGTTTTTTACCCTTCGTTTTTTCGACACCGGATTTTTTCGGTAAAACGGGATTACCGTGCCTCATCTTCGATTTACCATCGCTGGAAAGTGGTGCACCATGGTACTGTTCCATTTCAAATCCATGCACGCATTTCTAAAAGTCGTACGGCACTTTTCGCCGTTTCGGACGGATGTTGCACCTTGCAACGCGGATGTTGCACCCTGTAGATATCGATTATTCGGACGGCCATAACTTCTGGCTCGTTTAGAGATACGGGAGCCATAACCTGTCAAAACGAAAGCCACGGTGAGTTCTACGTTTTGACAGCTTTCATCTGTCAACGGATAGATTAATGGTCGAAAAGGACAACCCGAATCTCAATCGGGTCTCGTAAGTTTTTTACCCTTCGTTTTTTCGACACCGGTTTTAACGGTAAAACGGGATTACCGTGGCTCGTCTTCGATTTACCATCGCTGGAGAGTGGTGCACCATGGTACTGTTCCGTTTCAAATCCATGCATGTATTTCTAAAAGTCGTACGGCACTGTTTCGCCATTTCGGACGGATGTTGCACCTTGCACCGCGGATGTTGCACCCTGTAGATATCGATTATTCGGACGACCATAACTTCTGGCTCGTTTAGAGTTACGGGAGCCATAACCTGTCAAAACGAAGGCCACGGTGTGTTTTACGGCTTTGACCGCTTTCAGCCGTTAACGGATAGATTAATGCCCAACAAGGACAACCCGAATCTCAATCGGGTCTCGTAAGTTTTTTACCCTTCGTTTTTTCGACACCGGATTTTGACGGTAAAAAGGGATTACCGTGCCTCGTCTTCGATTTACCATCGCTGGTGAGTGGTGCACCATGGTACTGTTCCGTTTCAAATCCATGCACGCATTTCTAAAAGTCGTACGGCACTGTCTCGCCATTTCGGACGGATGTTGCACCTTGCACCGCGGATGTTGCACCCTGTAGATATCGATTATTCGGAAGGTCATAACTTCTGGCTCGTTTAGAGTTACAGGAGCCATAACCTGTCAAAACGAAGGCCACGGTGAGTTCTACGGTTTGAAGGTTTCAGCCGTCAATGGATAGATTAATGCCCAAAAAGGACAACCCGAATCTCAATCGGGTCTCGTAAGTTTTTTACCCTTCGTTTTTTCGACACCGGATTTTAACGGTAAAACGGGATTACCGTGGCTCGTCTTCGATTTACCATCGCTGGAGAGGGGTGCACCATGGTACTGTTCCATTTCAAATCCATGCACGCATTTCTAAAATTCGTACGGCACAATTTCGCCATTTCGGACGGATGTTGCACCTTGCACCGCGGATGTTGCACTCTGTAGATATCGATTATTCGGACGGCCATAACTTCTGGCTCGTTTAGAGTTACGGGAGCCATAACCTGTCAAAACGAAGGCCACTGTGAGTTCTACGGCTTTGATAGCTTTCAGCCGTCAACGGATAGATTAATACCCGAAAAGGACAACCCGAATCTCAATCGGGTCTCGTAAGTTTTTTACCCTTCGTTTTTTCGACACCGGATTTTTACGGTAAAACGGGATTACTGTGGCTCGTCTTCGATTTACCATCGCTGGAGAGTGGTGCACCACGGTAATATTCCGTTTCAAATCCATGCATGCATTTCTAAAAGTCGTACGGCATTGTTTCGCCATTTCGGACGGATGTTGCACCTTGCACCGCGGATGTTGCACCCTATAGATATCGATTATTCGGACGGCCATAACTTCTGGCTCGTTTAGAGTTACGGGAGCCATAACCTGTCAAAACGAAGGCCACCGTGAGTTTTACGGCTTTGACCGCTTTCAGCCGTCAACGGATAGATTAATGCCCAAAAAGGACAACCTGAATCTCAATCGGGTCTCGTAAGTTTTTTACCCTTCGTTTTTTCGACACCGGATTTTTACGGTAAAACGGGATTACCGTGCCTCGTCTTCGATTTACCATCGCTGGAGAGTGGTGCACCATGGTACTATTCCGTTTCAAATCCATGCACGTATTTCTAAAAGTCGTATGGCACTGTTTCACCGTTTCGGACGGATGTTGCACCTTGCACCGCGGATGTTGCACCCTGTAGATATCGATTATTCGGACGGTCATAACTTCTGGCTCGTTTAGATTTACGGGATCCACAACATGTCAAAACGAAGGCCACGGTGAGTTCTACGGCTTTGACAGCTTTTATCCGTCAACTAATAGATTAATGCCCAAAAAGGACAACCCGAATCTCAATCGGGTCTCGTAAGTTTTTTACCCATCGTTTTTTCGCCGCCGGATTTTAACGGTAAAACGGGATTACCGTGGCTCATCTTCGATTTACCATCGCTGGAGAGTGGTGCACCATGGTACTGTTCCGTTTCAAATCCATGCACGCATTTCTAAAAGTCATAAGGCACTGTTTCGCCATTTCGGACCGATGTTGCACCTTGCACCGCGAACGTTGCACCCTATAGATATCGATTATTCGGACGGCCATAACTTCTGGCTCGTTTAGAGTTACGGGAGCCATAACCTGTCAAAACGAAGGCCACGGTGAGTTCTACGGCTTTGAAAGCTTTCAGCCGTCAACGGATAGATTAATGCCCGAAAAGGACAACCCGAATCTCAATCGGTTCTCGTAAGTTTTTTACCCTTCGTTTTTTTGACACCGGATTTTAACGGTAAAACGGGATTACCGTGGCTCGTCTTCGATTTACCGTCGCTGGAGAGTGGTGCACCATGGTACTTTTCCGTTTCAAATCCATGCATGCATTTCTAAAAGTCGTACGGCACTGTTTCGCCATTTCGGACGGATGTTGCACCTTGCACAGCGGATGTTGCGTCCTGTAGATATCGATTATTCGGACGGCCATAACTTCTGGCTCGTTTAGAGTTACGGGAGCCATAACCTGTCAAAACGAAGGCCACGGTGAGTTCTACGGCTTTGAAGCTTTCAGCCTTCAATGGATAGATTAATGCCCAAAAAGGACAACCCGAATCTCAATCGGGTCTCGTAAGTTTTTTACCCTTCGTTTTTTCGACACCGGATTTTAACGGTAAAACGGGATTACCGTGGCCTGTCTTCGATTTACCATCGTTGGACAGTGGTGCACCATGGTACTGTTCCTTTTCTAATCCATGCACGCATTTCTAAAAGTCGTACAGAACAATTTCGCCATTTCGGACGGATGTTGCACCTTGCACCGCGGATGTTGAACCCTGTAGATATCGATTATTCGGACGGCCATAACTTCTGGCTCGTTTAGAGTTATGGGAGCCATAACCTGTCAAAACGAAGGCAACGGTGAGTTCTACTGCTTTGACCGCTTTCAGCCGTCAACGGATAGATCAATGCCCAAAAAGGACAACCCGAATCTCAATCGGGCCTCGTAAGTTTTTTACCCTTCGTTTTTTCGACGCCGGATTTTAACGGTAAAACGGGATTACCGTGCCTCGTCTTCGATTTACCATCGCTGGAGAGTGGTACACCATGGTATTGTTCCATTTCAAATGCATGCACGCATTTCTAAAAGTCGTACGACACTGTTTCGCCATTTCGGACGAATGTTGCACCTTGCACCGCGGACGTTGCACCCTGTAGATATCGATTATTCGGACGGCCATAACTTCTGGTTCGTTTAGAGATACGGGAGCCATAACCTGTCAAAACGAAGGCCACGGTGAGTTCTACGTTTTGACAGCTTTCAGCCATCAACGGATAGATTAATGGCCGAAAAGGACAACCCGAATCTCAATCGGGTCTCGTAAGTTTTTTACCCTTCGTGTTTCCGACACCGGATTTTAACGGTAAAACGGGATTACCGTGGCTCGTCTTCGATTTACCATC
This sequence comes from Allium cepa, assembly GCA_030765085.1. Classification (NCBI taxonomy): domain Eukaryota; kingdom Viridiplantae; phylum Streptophyta; class Magnoliopsida; order Asparagales; family Amaryllidaceae; genus Allium; species Allium cepa. The sequence goes on from CM060934.1 coordinate 3,916,279, forward strand.
GTTGGAGAGTGGTGCACCATGGTACTGTTCCGTTTCAAATCCATGCATGTATTTCTAAAAGTCGTACGGCACTGTTTCGCCATTTCGGACGGATGTTGCACCTTGCACCGCGGATGTTGCACCCTGTAGATATCGATTATTCGGACGACCATAACTTCTGGCTCGTTTAGAGTTACGGGAGCCATAACCTGTCAAAACGAAGGCCACGGTGAGTTTTACGGCTTTGACCGCTTACAGCCGGCAACGGATAGATTAATGCCCAACAAGGACAACCCGAATCTCAATCGGGTCTCGTACGTTTTTTACCCTTCGTTTTTTCGACACCGGATTTTAACGGTAAAAAGGGATTGTCGTGCCTGGTCTTCAATTTACCATCGCTGGAGAGTGGTGCACCATGGTACTGTTCCGTTTCAAATCCATGCACGCATTTCTAAAAGTCATACGACACTATTTCGCCATTTCGGACGGATGTTGCACCTTGCACCGCGGATGTTGCACCCTTTAAATATCGATTATTTGGACGGTCATAACTTCTGGATCGTTTAGAGTTACGGGAGCCATAACCTGTCAAAACGAAGGCCACGGTGAGTTCTACGGTTTGAAGCTTTCAGCCGTCAACGGATAGATTAATGCCCAAAAAGGACAACCCGAATCTCAATCGGGTCTCGTTAGTTTTTTACCCTTCGTTTTTTCGACACCGGATTTTAACGGTAAAACGGGATTACCGTGGCTCGTCTTCGATTTACCATCGCTGGAGAGTGGTGCACCATGATACTGTTCCATTTCAAATTCATGCACGCATTTCTCAAATTCGTACGGCACAATTTCGCCATTTCGGATGGATGTTGCTCCTTGCACCGCGGATGTTGCACCCTGTAGATATCGATTATTCGGACGGCCATAACTTCTGGCTCGTTTAGAGTTACGGGAGCCATAACCTATCAAAACAAAGGCCACTGTGAGTTCTACGGCTTTGACCGCTTTCAGCCGTCAACGGATAGATTAATGCCCGAAAAGGACAACCCGAATCTCAATCGGGTCTCGTAAGTTTTTTACCCTTCGTTTTTTCGACACCGGATTTTTACGGTAAAACGGGATTACTGTGGCTCGTCTTCGATTTACCATCGCTGGAGAGTGGTGCACCATGGTACTGTTCCGTTTCAAATCCATGCATGCATTTCTAAAAGTCGTACGACACTGTTTCGCCATTTCGGACGGATGTTGCACCTTGCACCGCGGATGTTGCACCCTGCAGATATCGATTATTCGGACGACCATAACTTCTGGCTCGTTTAGAGTTACGGGAGCCATAACCTGTCAAAACGAAGGCCACTGTGTGTTTTACGGCTTTGACCGCTTTCAGCCGTCAACGGATAGATTAATGCCCAAAAAGGACAACCCGAATCTCAATCGGGTCTCGTAAGTTTTTACCCTTCGTTTTTTCGACACCGGATTTTTACGGTAAAACGGGATTACCGTGCCTCGTCTTCGATTTACCATCGCTGGAGAGTGGTGCACCATGGTACTGTTCCGTTTCAATTCCATGCACGCATTTCTAAAAGTCGTACGGCACTGTTTCACCGTTTCGGATGGATGTTGCACCTTGCACCGCGGATGTTGCACCCTGTAGATATCGATTATTCGGACGGTCATAACATCTGGCTCGTTTAGATTTACGGGATCCACAACCTGTCAAAACGAAGGCCACAGTGAGTTCTACGGCTTTGATAGCTTTTATCCGTCAACTAATAGATTAATACCCAAAAAGGACAACCCGAATCTCAATCTGGTCTTGTAAGTTTTTTACCCATCGTTTTTTCGCCGCCGGATTTTAACGGTAAAACGGGATTACCGTGGCTCGTCTTCGATTTACCATCGCTGGAGAGTGGTGCACCATGGTACTGTTCCGTTTCAAATCCATGCACGCATTTGTAAAAGTCATACGGCACTGTTTCGCCATTTCGGACGGATGTTGCACCTTGCACCGCGGATGTTGCATACTGTAGATATCGATTATTCGGACGGCCATAACTTCTGGCTCGTTTAGAGTTACGGGAGCCATAACCTGTCAAAACGAAGGCCACGGTGAGTTTTACGGGTTTAACCGCTTTCAGCCGTCAACGGATAGATTAATGCCCAAAAAGGACAACCCGAATCTCAATCGGGTCTCGTATGTTTTTTACCCTTCGTTTTTCGACACCGGATTTTTACGGTAAAACGGGATTACCGTGCCTCGTCTTCGATTTACCATCGCTGGAGAGTGGTGCACCATGGTACTGTTCCGTTTCAAATCCATGCACGCATTTCTAAAAGTCGTACGGCGCTGTTTCGCCATTTCTGACGGATGTTGCACCTTGCACCGTGGATGCTGCACCCTGTAGATATCGATTATTCGGACGGCCATAACTTCTCGCTCGTTTAAAGTTACGGGAGCCATAACCTGTCAAAACGAAGGCCACGGTGAGTTCTACGGCTTTGACCACTTTCAGCCGTCAACGGATAGATTAATGCCCGAAAAGGACAACCCGAATCTCAATCGGGTCTCGTAAGTTTTTTACCCTTTGTTTTTTCGACACCGGATTTTTACGGTAAAACTGGATTACCGTGGCTCGTCTTCGATTTACCATCGCTGGAGAGTGGTGCACCATGGTACTGTTCCGTTTCAAATCCATGCATGCATTTCAAAAATTCGTACGGCACTGTTTCTCCATTTCGGACGGATGTTGCACCTTGCACCGCGGATGTTGCATACTGTAGATATCGATTATTCGGACGGCCATAACTTCTGGCTCGTTTAGAGTTACGGGAGCCATAACCTGTCAAAACGAAGGCCACGGTGAGTTTTACGGGTTTAACCGCTTTCAGCCGTCAACGGATAGATTAATGCCCAAAAAGGATAACCCGAATCTCAATCGGGTCTCGTATGTTTTTTACCCTTCGTTTTTCGACACCGGATTTTTACGGTAAAACGGGATTACCGTGCCTCGTCTTCGATTTACCATCACTGGAGAGTGGTGCACCATGGTACTGTTCGTTTCAAATCCATGCACGCATTTTTGAAAGTCGTACGGCACTGTTTCACTGTTTTGGACGGATGTTGCACCTTGCACCGCGGATGTTGCACCCTGTAGATATCGATTATTCGGACGGTCATAACTTCTGACTCGTTTAGAGTTACGGGAGCCATAACCTGTCAAAACGAAGGCGACGGTGAGTTCTATGGCTTTGATAGCTTTTAGCCGTCAACTGTTAGATTAATGCCCAAAAAGGACAACCCGAATCTCAATCGGGTCTCGTAAGTTTTTTACCCATCGTTTTTTCGACGCCGGATTTTAACGGTAAAACGGGATTACCGTGGCTCGTCTTCGATTTACCATCGCTGGAGAGTGGTGCACCATGGTACTGTTCCATTTCAAATCCATGCACACATTTCTAAAAGTCATACGGCACTGTTTCACCATTTCGGACGGATGTTGCACCTTGCACCGCGGACGTTGCACACTGTAGATATCGATTATTCGGACGGCCATAACTTCTGGCTCATTTAGAGTTACGCGGGCCATAACCTGTCAAAACAAAGGCCATGGTGAGTTCTACGGCTTTGACATCTTTCAGCTGCCAACGGATAGATTAATGCCCGAAAAGGACAACCCGAATCTCAATCGGGTCTCGTAAGTTTTTTACCCTTCGTTTTTTCGACACCGGATTTTAACGGTAAAACGGGATTACCGTGGCTCGTTTTTGATTTACCGTCCCTGGAGAGTGGTTCACCATGGTACTGTTCTGTTTCAAATCCATGCATGCATTTCTAAAAGTCGTACGGCACTGTTTCGCCATTTCGGACGGATGTTGCACCTTGCACCGCGGATGTTGCACCCTGTAGATATCGATTATTCGGACGGCCATAACTTCTGGCTCGTTTAGAGTTACGGGAGCCATAACCTGTCAAAACGAAGGCCAAGGTGAGTTCTATGGCTTAGACAGCTTTTAGCCGTCAACGGATAGTTTAATGCCCGAAAAGGACAACCCGAAACTCAATCGGGTCTCATTAGTTTTTTGCCCTTCGTTTTTTCGACACCGGATTTTTACTGTAAAACGGGATTACCGTGGCTCGTCCTCGATTTACCATCGTTGGAGAGTGGTGCACCATGGTGTTGTTCCCTTTCAATTCCATGCACGTATTTCTAAAAGTCGTACGGCACTGTTTCGCCATTTCGGACGGATGTTGCACCTTGCACCGCGGATGTTGCACCCTGTAGATATCGATTATTCGGACGGTCATAACTTCTGGCTCGTTTAGAGTTACGGGAGCCATAACCTGTCAGAACGAAGGCCACAGTGAGTTCTACAGATTTGACAGCTTTCAGCCATCAACGGATAGATTAATCCCCGAAAAGGACAACCCGAATCTCAATCGGGTTTCGTTAGTTTTTAGCCCTTCGTTTTTTCGACACCAGATTTTTACGGTAAAACGGGATTACCGTGGCTCGTCTTCGATTTACCATCGTTGGAGAGTGGTGCACCATGGTACTATTCCGTTTCAAATCCATGCACGCATTTCTAAAAGTCGTACGGCACTGTTTCGCCATTTCGGACGGATGTTGCACCTTGCACCGCGGATGTTGCACCCTGTATATATCGATTATTCGGACAGCCATAACTTCTGGCTCGTTGAGATTTACGGGAGCCATAACCTGTCAAAACGAAGGTCACGGTGAGTTCTACAGCTTTGACAGCTTTCAGCCGTCAATGGATAGATTAATGCTCGAAAAGGACAACCCGAATCTCAATCTGGATTCGTAAGTTTTTTACCCTTCATTTTTTCACACCGGATTTTTACGGTAAAACGGGATTACCGTGGCTCGCTTCGATTTACCATCGCTGGAGATTGGTGCACCATGGTAATGTTCCATTTCAAATCCATGCACGCATTTCTAAAAGTCGTATAGCACTGTTTCGCTATTTCGGACAGATGTTGCACCTTGCACCGTGGATGTTGCACCCGGTAGATATCGATTATTCGGACGGCCATAACTTCTGGCTCGTTTAGAGTTTTGGGAGCCATAACCTGTCAAAACGAAGGCCATGATGAGTTCTACGGCTTTGAAAGCTTTAAGCCGTCAACGGATAGATTAATGCCCAAAAAGGACAACCCGATTCTCAATTGGGTCTCGTAAATTTTTTACCCTTCGTTTTTTCGACACCGGATTTTAATGGTAAAACGGGATTACCGTGGCTCGTCTTCGATTTACCATCGCTGGAGAGTGGTGCACCATAGTACTGTTCCATTTCAACTCCATGCACGCATTTCTAAAAGTCGTATGACACAGTTTCGCCATTTCGGACGGATGTTGCACCTTGCACCGCGGATGTTGCACCTTGTAGATATCGATTATTCGGACGACCATAACTTCTGTGTCGTTTAGAGTTACGGGAGCCATCACCTGCCAAAACAAAGGCCACGGTGAGTTCTACGGCTTTGATAGCTTGCAGCTGTCAACAGATAGATTAATGCCCGAAAAGGACAACCCGAATCTCAATCGGGTCTCGTAAGTTTTTTACCCTTCGTTTTTTCGACACCGGATTTTTACGGTAAAACGGGATTACCGTGGCTCGTCTTCGATTTACCATCGCTGGAGAGTGGTGCACCATGGTACTGTTCCGTTTCAAATCCATGCATGCATTTCTAAAAGTCGTACCGCACTGTTTCGCCATTTCGGACGGATGTTGCACCTTGCACCGCGGATGTTGCACCCTATAGATATCGATTATTCGGACGGCCATAATTTCTGGCTCGTTTAGAGCTACGGGAGCCCTAACCTGTCAAAACGAAGGCCACGGTGAGTTCTACGGCTTTGACCGCTTTCAGCCGTCAACGGATAGATTACTGCCCGAAAAGGACAACCCGAATCTCAATAGGGCCTCGTAAGTTTTTTACCCTTCGTTTTTTCGACACCGGATTTTTACGGTAAAACGGGATTACCCTGGCTCGTCTCTGATTTACCATCGCTGGAGAGTGGTGCACCATGGTACTGTTCCGTTTCAAATCCATGCATGCATTTCTAAAAGTCGTACGGCACTGTTTCGCAATTTCGGACGGATGTTGCACCTTGCACCGCAGATGTTGCACCCTGTAGATATCGATTATTCGGACGGCCATAACTTCTCGCTCGTTTAGAGTTACGGGAGCCATAACCTGTCAAAACGAAGGCCACGGTGAGTTCTACGGCTTTGACCGCTTTCAGCCGTCAACGGATAGATTAATGCCCGAAAAGGACAACCCGAATCTCAATCGGGTCTCGTAAGTTTTTTACCCTTCGTTTCTTCGACACCGGATTTTTACGGTAAAACGGGATTACCGTGGCTCGTCTTCGATTTACCATCGCTGGAGAGTGGTGCACCATGGTAATGTTCCGTTTCAACTCCATGCACGCATTTCTAAAAGTCGTACGGCACAGTTTCGCCATTTCGGACGCACCTTGCACCGCGGATGTTGCACCCTGTAGATATCGATTATACGGACGGCCATAACTTCTGGGTCGTTTAGATTTACGGGAGCCATAACCTATCAAAACGAAGGCCACGGTGAGTTCTACGGCTTTGACCGCTTTCAGCCGTCAACGGATAGATTAATGCCCGAAAAGGACAACCCGAATCTCAATTGGGTCTCGTAAGTTTTTTACCCTTCGTTTTTTCGACACCGGATTTTTACGTTAAAACGGGATTACCGTGGCTCGTCTTCGATTTACCATCGCTGGAGAGTGATGCACCATCGTACTGTTCCGTTTCAAATCCATGCATGCATTTCTAAAAGTCGTACGGCAATGTTTCGCCATTTCGGACGGACGTTGCACCCTGCACCGCGGATGTTGCACCCCGTAGATATCGATTATTCGGACGGCCATAACTTCTCGCTCGTTTAGAGTTACGGGAGGCATAACCTGTCAAAATGAAGGCCACGGTGAGTTCTACGGCTTTGACCGCTTCCAGCAGTCAACGGATAGATCAATGCCCGAAAAGGACAACCCGAATCTCAATCGGGTCTCGTAAGTTTTTTACCCTTCGTTTTTTCGACACCGGATTTTTACGGCAAAACGGGATTACCGTGGCTCGTCTTCGATTTACCATCGCTGGAGAGTGGTGCACCATGGTAATGTTCCATTTCAAATCAATGCACGCATTTCTAAAAGTCGTACGGCACTGTTTCGCTATTTCGGACGGATGTTGCACCTTGCACCGCGGATGTTGCACCCTGTAGATATCGATAATTCGGACGGCCATAACTTCTGGCTCGTTTAGATTTAAGGGAGCCATAACCTGTCAAAACGAAGGCCACGGTGAGTTCTACGGCTTTGACCGCTTTCAACCGTCAACGGATAGATTACTGCCCGAAAAGGACAACCCGAATCTCAATAGGGCCTCGTAAGTTCTTTACCCTTCGTTTTTTCGACCCCGGATTTTAACGGTAAAACGGGATTACCGTGGCTCGTCTTCGATTTACCATCGCTGGAGAGTGGTGCACCATGGTACTGTTTCGTTTCAAATCCATGCACGCATTTCTAAAAGTCGTACGGCACTGTTTCGCAATTTCGAACGGATTTGCACCTTGCACCGCGGATGTTGCACCCTGTAGATATCGATTATTCGGACGGCCATAACTTCTGGCTCGTTTAGAGTTACGGGAGCCCTAACCTATCAAAACGAAGGCCACGGTGAGTTCTATTTCTTTTACAGCTTTCATCTGTCAACGGATAGATTAATTCCCTACAAGGACAACCCAAATCTCAGTCGGGTCTCGTAAGTTTTTTACCCTTTGTTTTTTCGACACCGGATTTTTACGGTAAAACGGGATTACCGTGGCTCGTCTTCGATATACCATCGCTGGAGAGTGGCGCACCATGGTACTGTTCCATTTCAAATCCGTGCATGCATTTCTAAAAGTCGTACGACACAGTTTCGCCATTTCGGACGGATGTTGCACCTTGCACCGCGGATGTTGCACCCTGTAGATATCGATTGTTCGGACGGCCATAACTTCGGCTCGTTTAGAGTTACAGGAGCCATAACCTGTCAAAAAGAAGGCTACGGTGAGTTCTATGGCTTTGACCACTTTCAGCCATCAACGGATAGATTGATGCCCGAAAAGGACGACCCGAATCTCAATCGGGTCTCGTAAGTTTTTTACCCTTCGTTTTTTCGACACCGGATTTTACGGTAAAACGGGATTACCGTGCCTCGTCTTCGATTTACCATCGCTGGAGAGTGGTGCACCATGGTACTGTTCAGTTTCAAATCCATGCACGCATTTCTAAAAGTCGTACGGCACTGTTTCGCCATTTCGGACGGATGTTGCACCTTGCACCGCGGATGTTGTACCCTGTAGATATCTATTATTCGGACGATCATAACTTCTGGCTCGTTTGTAGTTATGAGAGCCATAACCTGTCAAAACGAAGGCCACGGTGAGTTCTACAGCTTTGACAGCTTTCAGCCGTCAACGGGTAAATTAATTCCCAAAAAGGACAACCCGAATCTCAATCGGGTCTCGTAAGTTTTTTACCCTTCGTTTTTTCGACACCGGATTTTAACGGTAAAACGGGATTACCGTGGCTCGTCTTCGATTTACCATCGCAGGAGAGTGGTGCACCATGGTACTATTCCATTTCAAATCCATGCACGCATTTCTAAAAGTCGTACGGCACAGTTTCGCCATTTCGGACGGATGTTGCACCTTGCACCGCGGATGTTGCACCCTATAGATATCAATTTTTCGGACGGCCATAACTTCTGGCTCGTTTAGAGATACGGGAGGCATAACCTGTCAAAACGAAGGCCACGGTGAGTTCTACGGCTTTGATAGCTTTCAACCGTCAACGGATAGATTAGTGTCCGAAAAGGACAACTCGAATCTCAATCGGGTCTCGTAAGTTTTTTACCCTTCGTATTTTCGACACCGGATTTTACGGTAAAACGGGATTACCGTGGCTCGTCTTTGATTTACCATCGCCGGAGAGTGGTGCACCATGGTACTGTTCCGTTTCAAATCCATGCATGCATTTCTAAAAGTCGTACGGCACTGTTTCGCCATTTCGGACGGATGTTGCACCTTGCACCGCGGATGTTGCACCCTGTAGATATCGATTATTCGGACGGTCATAACTTCTGGCTCGTTTAGAGTTACGGGAGTCATAACTTGTCAAAACGAAGGCCACGGTGAGTTCTACGGCTTTGACTGCTTTCAGCCGTCAACGGATAGACTAATGCCCAAAAAGGACAACCCGAATTTCAATCGGGTCTCGTAAGTTTTTTACCCTTCGTTTTTTCGACACCGGATTTTAACGGTAAAACGGGATTACCGTGGCTCGTCTTCGATTTACCGTTGCTGGAGAGTGGTGCACCATGGTACTATTCCATTTCAAATCCATGCACGCATTTCTAAAAGTCGTACGACACAGTTTCGCCATTTTGGACGGATGTTGCACCCTGTAGATATTGATTATTCGGACGGCCATAACTTCTGGCTCGTTCAGAGTTATAGGAGCCACAACCTGTCAAAACGAAGGCCACGGTGAGTTCTACGGCTTTGACAGTTTTCAGCCATCAACGGATAGATTAATGCCCGAAAAGAACAACCCGAATCTCAATCGGGTCTCGTAAGTTTTGTACTCTTCGTTTTTTCGACACTGGATTTTTACGGTAAAACGGGATTACCGTGCCTCGTCTTCGATTTACCATCGTTGGAGAGTGGTGTAACATGGTACTGTTCCGTTTCAAATCCATGCACGTGTTTCTAAAAGTCGCACGACACTATTTCGCCATTTCGGACGGATGTTGCACCTTGCACAGCGGATGTTGCATCCTGTAGATATCGATTATTCGGACGGCCATAACTTCTGGCTCGTTTAGAGTTACGGGAGCCATAACCTGTCAAAACGAAGGCCACGATGAGTACTACGGCTTTGACCACTTTCAGCCGCCAACGGATAGATTAATTCCCAAAAAGGACAACCCGAATCTCAATCGGGTCTCGTAAGTTTTTTACCCTTCATTTTTTCGACACTGGATTTTTACGGTAAAACGGGATTACCGTGCCTCGTCTTCGATTTACCATCGCTGGAGAGTGGTGCACCATGGTACTGTTCCGTTTCAAATCCATGCACGCATTTCTAAAAGTCGTACGGCACTGTTTCACCATTTCGGACGGATGTCGCACCTTGTAGATATCGATTATTCGTACGGCCATAACTTCTGGCTCGTTTAGAGTTACGGGAGCCATAACCTATCAAAAAGCCATCAACGGATAGATTAATGCCCGAAAGGGACAACCCGAATCTCAATCGGGTCTCGTAAGTTTTTTACCCTTCGTTTTTTCGACACCGAATTTTAACGGTAAAACAGGATTACCGTGCCTCGTCTTCGATTTACCATCGCTGGAGAGTGTTGCACCATGGTACTGTTCCGTTTCAAATCCATGCACGCATTTCTAAAAGTCATACGACACTGTTTCTCCATTTCGGACGGATGTTGCACCTTGCACCGCGGATATTGCACTCTGTAGATATCGATTATTCGGACGGCCATAACTTCTGGCTCATTTAGATTTACGGGAGCCATAACCTGTCAAAACGAAGGCCACGGTGAGTTCTACGGCTTTGAAGTTTTCAGCCGTCAATTGATAGATTAATGCCCAAAAAGGACAACCCGAATCTCAATCGGGTCTCATAAGTTTTTTACCCTTCGTTTTTTCGACACCGGATTTTTACGGTAAAACGGGATTACTGTGCCTCGTCTTCGATTTACCATCGCTGGAGAGTGGTGCATGTTGAATATGCGCTTATATGATTTTTGTTTGATGATAATTAACATATATACATTCGTTTAAATGTATTTGATAATATACTATTTTATTTTTCACAGATTAAATAAATATTTGCTGAATAAAATAAATAACACGGAATTTGAATTCAAACGAATATTTTATTCAAACAAATATTTATTACAATTTTGAATAGTATACAAATTCAAGCTCTCACTATTCACTATACAACTTTGATACAAATTCAATTACATCACTATTTTACATCAGCACCTCACTACATATCACTCACACTCTTAGTTATCTTCAACTACATACCAGTTTGAATCCAGCATCTGAGCAATCTGCAAAAATATAAACTAACGCAGTAAAATTGAAAAAGAAATATTTTTGCAATTCAAAAATAAAAGATAATTTTTGAAAATATGATTTGCCTCAGTTATTTGGGTTGTTCGTCATAGTTTAAATTTGAATTCATCATACACGAACAACTTGTGACATACACAGTGTATTACTGTATATGCCACAAGGCCGTGCACACCGATATATACACTTGATAATGCTACAGGGACAGGTGAGCACAGGTCAAACCCAAATGAAAAGCCGGGTTCAACTAACGTGCAATATATTTAAAACCATGACACGAGCACAAGGTCAAACCCGAGTTTTTGTAACTGGATTCAACTCAAGCGCAAATCAAAAGTACACATGAATATGAAACTAAACAGTCAAGTTCAGTGGTCAAATGCAACAGGCCAGAAGCAAAAACTCAAGTGCAACAGTGAAGTTCAGCTATGCAAATGAAACACTGTTGCAAACAACATAACAAATACAACAGAATCAAGTGAAGCATTTCTGTCAAAAGTATAGCAACTGCAAGAATATAAACAAGTGATACAGTGAAGTCAAACAGAGGCAACAACTAAGACAACATCAACAGCACAAAGATGGGTCAAAGCAGTGTCAAAGCAACACAGAGGGATCTGAAATCACAACGGAGTTCAACATAACTCGAAGTACACTCTAATGCAAACTGCGTCAAAAATGAATACAACATGAAGCACTGCTACTCAAGGCAACTAGTAATGAACAGAATCACAAGGCAAGTGCACCACCAGACAAGTATACACAAGCAACATATATGCACCAGTAAACCAATGAACCAACACAAGCATGAAACTGTTCAATGCAGACAGCATAGTGATCGAACCAGACAATGAACCAACAATACATGCAGGTGAACAGAAGTTTTGAATCAAAACATAATCAAGGCCAGTTGATAACAGGGAACACAAGTGTGGCAAATACAAACTATGGTGAAGCAACAAAGATGAACCAGACAGTGATACAAGTTCGAACAATGCTCAATACACAGCCAACAAGATATCATCAAAAACCAAACAAGGGACAGGCCATAACATGCAGACCAAACACATGAGTGTAAACAAATGAATCAGCAAGGCAATGCACAAATGCAATAGAATGCAATGCTCAATATCACTACAAACTGCGGTGGACAGTGAAGGCAGCAACACACCACCAAGTGAATGCATCAGGCATTAACAAATAAGTAGTTCAAATGAAATCGATCAGTAACCAAGGCTACAACAATGAAAAGTAATGTATGCAACAGAATTTCAAATGAAACAAATCCAACTTTATATGCATCTGTAACCTATCAAGCAGAATCAATAATTCAATAGTGACAAACATCGTATGGAAATGCTCAACACAAATGACCAGAGACGAAGACTACAAGATGAACGAGTCAAGGCCGAAGCAGTAGAAATCAACATCGTGGTCATCACAAAAATGAATTAAAGCCGTGACCACCAAGCAAGAATATACATACATATGAACAAGTCAACATCAAAGCCGTGGGACGCAAGAAATGAAATTATACGCATATGAAAAAGTCAGAATCGATCTCAATCATTCAAGCATCATCAAGTGGCCGAGATGAAGAATTTGACAAATTCAAATCAACATATACGAAGTAATTCTAGGAAATCAAATCCTATATAATACCCAAAATCATCATCGGCAATTGCATGATTCGGGTTCAAGTAACAACAGAGAAAATCAATAACTCGAATCAAAGGTCGAGCAGAAATCAACATCGAAAAAGGAACAATTGCATACCGTTTTTGACAAATAACTCGACCAAATTGAAGAAGCCGAAGACAATTCAAAGAGCCAAGCAATCGACGAAAGCAACAAACTGAAAATCATTTTCGATTGAGCAATCAAAGGTCGGCGTCTTCAGAAACAAGCCCTAATTTTGATCGAACACGGAGCCGCCATTATCTTAAAAAATTGGGCCGAAGAAATAAAAGGAGACGGTCAAGATATATTACAAAGAGGGCCGGTCTTTTTATTTTTAAGGGTTATAGTAAATTAGGGTTTTGTATTTTAAATTTGCTTTTAATTTGTGTTTTCTTTTTAAACCGTTTTTAATTTTCTAGTCGTGTGACTAGGGTACAAACTACGGTGTGCAGTTTGGGAATTCGCAACTCGGTGGTTGAGTTGTGGTCAGGGTTTTGAGCGTAGAGTTAGATTAGTCAATAGCGGGTATAGCGAGTTTACGTGTGTAAGCGAGGGACTATCTAATTTCTAGTAGAAACCTTGGGGGCAGCGCGTAGGCAGGGTTTTGCCGAAGCTGGGTAAATTCTGTGTTGTTCTGTTATTTATATTCTGCAATATCTGTGCTGCTATTCTGTGATCTGAATTGAATTTAATTCATAAGCTTCCGCGATTAATTTTTATAATTTACGCTATCACCCTATTCACCCCCCCTCTAAGGTGAAATCGATCCTACAAGTGGTATCGGAGCTAGGAACAAAAGCCGTTTTGTTTTAAAAATTTGATTTTACAAAAATCAATTTTTGTTTAAAAATTCGTGTTTCAAAAATCAATTTTTGTTTTAAAAATTTGTGTTTCAAAAAAAAATCGGTTTTTGTTTTTAAAAATTTGAATTTTTAAAATGGCTTCTTTTAATAATGCTTTTGCAGAGGGTCAGTCGATAGTTAGACCACCAATGTTCAATGGTGAATATGCTTACTGGAAAAATAGAATGCAAATTTTTCTGAAAACCATTGACGCTTGGAATATTGTTGAGACAGGTTATAGAATACCAACTATAACTGTAGATAATCAGGAAATAGAGAAACCAAAGGAACAATGGACAGAACTAGAAAATAAATTACAAAATACTAATGCCAAAGCTATGAATTCAATTATCTGTTCATTGGATCGATTTGAATTTAATCGTGTCTCCCATTGTCTAACTGCGCAGGATATATGGCACATACTAGAAGTGACTCAAGAAGGAACATCTCAAGTCAAAGAATCTCGCCTTGCAATGCTAAGCAGCGAATACGAGAACTTCAAAATGGCGAAGGAAGAAAATGTTAAAGAGATGTACGGACGACTCTCCAATATCGTATACAAATCAAAAGCTCTCGGAAAAACATACACCGAACTAGAAATAGTCCGGAAAATCCTCAGAGTCCTTCCACGAAGCTTTGAAGCAAAAGTAACTGCCATACAAGAATCGAAAGATTTAAAACAACTTAAAGTTGAGGAACTCATCGGAAATCTCACCACTTATGAGCTTGAAATGAAATTCAAAGAAGAGCGTGAAGGAGGTTGTTTGCGTAAAAAATGGTCGCAAACACCCAAAGTCGTATGAGTTGGTTGATTTTATGTTGTATTTAGTGATTTGGGTGATTTATGCAAATATATAAAAAGCAGGGACTAAACTGTAAAAGACACACAGATTTATAGTGGTTCGGCCAGAACGTGCCTACGTCCACTTTATATGTTATTCTCCTTTTTTCTTTAGATTACAAGTACAAAGCTGTGATTGCAAGTATCTAAAGTTGTTTGAGAGTTCCTTCCAGGCTTGAGCTCTCAAACTTCTCTCAAAACTTGTCACCATTGTTGTACCCCTGCCCCTCTATTTATAGAGTGAGGCTGGGGGCAGGGGTCTTGGATGTTTATAGCTGCTGGTGGGCTTGGGCTGAAGCAATCTGGACTGGCAACTCTGGTTCGGCGAAGCTTGGTTCGGTCGTAGCTGGGATGGTTGGACCGGTGCTTTACTTGGTAGTAGATGGAAAGGAGGTTGATTCGGTGGGAGGTGGTAAGATTTTGACTCGGCATTGACTCCTGGACCGACAGTAGTATGGTGAGGATGGAGCTGGTTCGGTGGTAGCATGGTTCGGTGAAGGCAGGTTCGGTGGTTGCATGGTCCGGTGGTTGCATGGTTCGGCTATGCTTGGTATGGTGATGCCGAATTGACGATTGCCGAATGAGTTCGATTATTGGGAATGCCGAATGTCGCTGCCGAATGAAGCTGAGTGTTGGAGTGTCGAATGCTTCTTGCCGAATTAGCTCTGGTATTGGGAACACCGGATGAACCAAGGCATCTTGGATGCCGAATGAGACTTCGCTGTACGCTTGCTTGCTTCTTCTTAGTTTGGTCGTGGTGGAAGTGCACACAACATTGATATTCCAGTTTTGTCCAAAAAATGGGATAACACTTTGCCCCCCAAAATATGCCTTGCAGTAGGAAGGCGTGTTTTGTAATGCCATGAGCTGGATGTTCGTATCCTGTTGACAACCTGTAAAGAGCTTGATATTTTATATGGCCCCAAATGACGACCGTTCGGGATCGAGCTATTTGGGATGAAGCGCGGCCGTTCATGGTCAAGCGCCTAACTTCAAATGACGATCGTTCGTGATCAAGTCATTTGAGGTGAAGTGCGACCGTGCGCGGTCAAGCGCATAAATCCGTGCGTCGATCGTTCGGGATCGAGTCATCTGTAGTGAAATGTGACCGTTCAAGGTCAAGCGCTCAACTTCAAATGACGACCGTTCGGGATCGAGTCATTCGAGGTAAAGTGCGACAGTGCGCGGTCAAGTGCGTAAATCCATGTATCGATCATTCGGGATCGAGTCATCTGTGGTGAAATGTGACCGTTCAAGGTCAAGCGCTCAACTTCAAATGACGACCGTTCGGGATCGAGTCATTCGAGGTAAAGTGCGACAGTGCGCGGTCAAGTGCGTAAATCCATGTATCGATCGTTCGGGATCGAATCATCTATGGTGAAATATGACCGTTCAAGGTCAAGCGCTCAACTTCAAATGACGACCGTTTGGGATCGAGTCATTCGAGGTAAAGTGCGACAGTGCGCGGTCAAGTGGTGGTCCTCAAATGACGACCGTACGCGATCAAGCCATTTGAGGTAAGGTGTAACAGTCAGTGATCAGGTGGCGGACCTCAAATGACGACCGTTCGCGATCGAGCCATTTGAGGTAAGGCGAGTTGTGCCGTTCGAGGCGAGTTGTGCCGTTCGAGGCGAGTTTGTGACCGTTCGCGGTCGGGTGCCGTTCGAGGCGAGTTGTGACTGTTCGAAGTCGGGTGCCGTTCGAGGCGAATTGTGACTGTTCGAAGTCGAGTGCCGTTCGAGGCGAACTGTGACTGTTCGAAGTCGAGTGCCGTTCGAGGCGAATTGTGACTGTTCGAAGTCGGGTGCCGTTCAAGGCGAATGAGTGTGCCCGGGGGGACTTAATATTATCAGTGTTGGAGTTATTGTTTGGGGGAGTTTTTCGAATCAAAGACTTTGGCAGTTCGCTACCATGCAAGAGGTGCTCGTGGACCGTTCGCGATCCACGGGCATACAAGTAAATTTGCAAATATCAAAGCAATAATCATATGAATTCCACAACAGGAATGTTCAAGTCAAGATCAAAGCAAGAGCAAGACGAGGATGTCAAAGTGTAAACTCTTACTATGGTGCGGTCAGTAGTCATTCAGAGCATGCTTATGGATCGTGCGCGATCGCTTACATGTGTAAATGATCTAACCGTGTTAGTGAGAGGTTTGCGACTTGTTCATCTCTTTCGACCTGCCCCCCGAGTTTAGGAGGGAATTTTACCTGCCCCCTGGATGAGCGTTCATTCCTCTATTGCTACCAGGTGGTTTGGATGCCCCCATCTCACTTCCCGGGGTCGGATCAACATGCTCTACGTGAGTGCCCCCTAGCTCTGGTGCTGCGCCAGATGGTCCTGCCCCGTTCTGAACCCCAGTTGCTCCTTGGATTTGTGCCCCAATTTGCCCAATTTGTTGAAGTAAGTTTTGGATCATCTCTTCTTGTCTTCTCATCATGGCCTCCATCTCATCCCTAGTGATGAAGATCGACGCTTGATTCCCTCCTGAGGAAGCCTCTTGACTTCCTTGGTGTTCACTTCTCTCTGGCCTTTGCCCTCTACTTGTTTGTCTCGTCATAACTCTTAGATCTGAACTCTTAGATTTTCAAATTCAACTTCTATCCGATGTAGCGGGAGCTCGTTCTTCTCAGTGAAAGCACCAAAATGTTTGCGTAAAAAATGGTCGCAAACACCCAAAGTCGTATGGGAAGCCTCTTGACTTCCTTGGTGTTCACTTCTCTCTGGCCTTTGCCCTCTACTTGTTTGTCTCGTCATAACTCTTAGATCTGAACTCTTAGATTTTCAAATTCAACTTCTATCCGATGTAGCGGGAGCTGGTTCCTCTCAATGGAAGCACCAAAATGTTTGCGTAAAAAATGGTCGCAAACACCCAAAGTCGTATGAGTTGGTTGATTTTATGTTGTATTTAGTGATTTGGGTGATTTATGCAAATATATAAAAAGCAGGGACTAAACTGTAAAAGACACACAGATTTATAGTGGTTCGGCCAGAACGTGCCTACGTCCACTTTATATGTTATTCTCCTTTTTTCTTTAGATTACAAGTACAAAGCTGTGATTGCAAGTATCTAAAGTTGTTTGAGAGTTCCTTCCAGGCTTGAGCTCTCAAACTTCTCTCAAAACTTGTCACCATTGTTGTACCCCTGCCCCTCTATTTATAGAGTGAGGCTGGGGGCAGGGGTCTTGGATGTTTATAGCTGCTGGTGGGCTTGGGCTGAAGCAATCTGGACTGGCAACTCTGGTTCGGCGAAGCTTGGTTCGGTCGTAGCTGGGATGGTTGGACCGGTGCTTTACTTGGTAGTAGATGGAAAGGAGGTTGATTCGATGGGAGGTGGTAAGATTTTGACTCGGCATTGACTCCTGGACCGGCAGTAGTATGGTGAGGATGGAGCTGGTTCGGTGGTAGCATGGTTCGGTGAAGGCAGGTTCGGTGGTTGCATGGTCCGGTGGTTGCATGGTTCGGCTATGCTTGGTATGGTGATGCCGAATGGATGATTGCCGAATGAGTTCGATTATTGGGAATGCCGAATGTAGCTGCCGAATGAAGCTGAGTGTTGGAGTGCCGAATGCTTCTTGCCGAATGAGCTCTGGTATTGGGAACACCGGATGAACCAAGGCATCTTGGATGCCGAATGAGACTTCACTGTACACTTGCTTGCTTCTTCTTAGTTTGGTCGTGGTGGAAATGCACACAACATTGATATTCCAGTTTTGTCCAAAAATTGGGATAACAGAGGTGACACTCAAAAGAAATCAATAGCTCTCAAAGGAACAACCGAAAGTGATGATGATAACGATGAAGATGATGGAGCAGCAGAATTGGAGCTGTTAATAAGGAAATTCAAAAAATGGAATCAAAAACATGGAAATTCAGCTCGAAATCAAAAGGCAAAAAGCAGAATAGCCAAAGCACTAGACTACTCAGAAGAACAAAAGTTTATTTGTTATAATTGCAACAAACCCGGCCATATCAAGCCCGATTGTCCACAAATTAAATCCAGTCATGGAAAGAAACAGAAAAAGAAAAGTTTTGCAGCCACTTGGGATGAAATAGACGAGAATGATCAAAGCACTGGCAGTGAAAGCGAAAAGGCAGAATTGTGTCTTCGAGGTGATACAACTGACAGTGACGATGACGAGCCAAGTGAGGTATCAAAACTTACCCATTCTGAGTTGCTTATATATTTTCATGAAGTAAACGGTTGTTTTGAACGACTTAGGGAAAAATACGCCAAACTTGAATCTCAAAGATACTTTGATAGAATGTAATAAACAACTTGATCAATTAGTTAAAACCTATCAAAGTAAGATCCCTAAGTGTGATAAGTGTCCAACATTTGATGAAGAAATTAAAAAATCAGAAATTAAAATAAAATCGCTTGAAAATGAAATTCTGATTTTAAAGGAGAATGAAAATACTAGGAGAGAGAATTCTATTAAAAAGTGCACACAGTTGTTAAACGAAAATGAATCTCTCAAATCACAAGTCCAACAATTGTCAACGACTTTAGATAAATTTTCAAAAAGTGAAAAATCGTTGAATATGCTATCAGGAAAGCAAACTGTTAATACGGTTAGACAAGGACTTGGATATAATAATTCGAAAATTGTTGAAAACAAGATTAATCAAGTTAATTCTATGTGCACAATTTGTAGAAAATTTGGACACGGTCACAATAATTGTTGGTATAGACCCAAACATGTGAAAACTATACCGATTTGGGTTCCAAAAGGCACAAATATAAAATCCCTCAAAGTTAAACAAATTTGGGTGCCAAAGGGAACAATTATAAATAGTTTTGGGTCTACACAAAATTATTTTTCAAAATTTTCTGCCACTAACAACCATGGACCTATAAAAACAAATAGGTCACATAAATCCTTTTCCGTGTAGGTGTGGTGGCAGGCTAAGGAACAACAATAGTGTTCTCTGGATTTTGGCTATTCCAGAAACACAACGGGCGACAAAGCTAAGTTCCTTAGCCTAGTATAAAGGTGACAGAATCACAACGGACAACAACGAAAAATATCGTAAAGGTAAAACAGGTATGGTATGTTTTAAACGATATATTAAATGTGATAATCTGCACCGTATTTTGAATTAATTCAGCCAATATTGTGATTGATGAAAAGATGATGATTTTTGATTCTGATTTATTCAAAATAGTTAAGCCAATTATATTCTTATGCCAAAAACACTATAAAAATCTCTAAATTCTTTGAATTACTTCATATATATCATTTTGGATTAAAAATAGTGTTTTGTTGGATATTACAATTGGATATAATATGACTGACTCTATATTCACGGTTTTCGATTATTTACACGGCTTCATTTCAAATTCAAAAGAATGTCATTTAAATTGCTGAAAAAATTGAGTTTGAAATTTTTGATGCACACTTCATGTTTTGGTCTATAAAATTAAATTGATGATAATTTTTGAGTGAAAGAGAAATTCAGATGCAGATTACACTGGTAATCTAGTTGATAGAAAAATTACTAGTGAAACGTGATTTTTTTGAGACATTTAGTAACTGCATCGTTTTTCAAAGAAAATATCTGCATATTTTTCATTTCAAATAATTTTCAAATAGCAGAAAATTTTCTTTTAAAAACCCCCTGCAGAAAATAATTTTTGACCATATTTTCAGATTATTCATTTTTGAAAAATTAATTTCATAATTATTTTTGAATTTGATTTTAAATGACTATTATGACTAATCTGACTCCCAAATGATTATCGAAAAGAAAAATAGTGATTGAAAAAGTGATGAGTGTTGATATTGATTATATATTATAACTCGAGTAAGTATAATTAGAAAATTTCTTTAGAAATTTAAATAAGAGTTATAAAACTTTTTGTTGGTAAAAATTCCATGACCATCTCTATACCTATCATATTTCTATCAACCATCACTCATCAAAATTCTATATAGTTTGTCGATATGTGGTACTTTAAACAGGAATCGTTCGTTTTTTTCATTTTCAAATTTTTTTAAAATAAAAAAATAAAAAAATAAATAAAATAAATAAAATAAAAATAAAAAAATAAAATAAATAAATACCAAAGTATTCACTCTCATTTAAAAGTCCTCACGGTTATGCATGGGTGAATTACTTGGAATTTGTTATGTGCTTCCATGCTCATTTAAAAGTCCTCGCGGTTATGCATGTATGGAACGCATATCAAAAGTTGATTTGTAAAATAAACAAGTTGATTCTAATCCCATTTAAAAGTCCTCACGGTTATGCGTTGTTAGAAGATATTTGAATTCATTTTTTTAAAAATAAAAATAAAATTGGAATACTACTAATCTCATTTAAAAGTCCTAACGGTTATGCATGGTTAGTAGATATTCAAACTCCTGATATAAATATACCACAAATAGATACAACTGTATGGTTTTATATGATGATATCATCCCTATCATTCTAAAAGTGGAATATGCGCCTAACAAAATATTTATAATTTTTGTTTGACTTTTTATTGAAATTAAATATTTATATTCAATTGAGTTTTAATGTTGGATTGATATCGATTACTTTATCTCTATTTTCTCTAACACTATTATTCTTTTGCTGATAACAAAAGGGGGAGAGAAAAGTTAAGATTTTGTCAAATAGAATCAAGCAAAGGTCAAATAATTTTCCATTTGCATATAGGCTCATTTACATATTTTTATTTGTATGCATATATGTAGGGGGAGCATCATGTAGAGAGGAAGCATTTAAATAGGGGGAGCAATTAGAGCATATCAATGATCAAATACATTTAACATATTCAAAATCTTAAATATATGTTTGTTATCATCAAAAGGGGGAGATTGTTGAATATGCGCTTATATGATTTTTGTTTGATGATAATAAACATATATACATTCGTTTAAATGTATTTGATAATATACTATTTTATTTTTCACAGATTAAATAAATATTTGCTGAATAAAATAAATAACACGGAATTGGAATTCAAACGAATATTTTATTCAAACAAATATTTATTACAATTTTGAATAGTATACAAATTCAAGCTCTCACTATTCACTATACAACTTTGATACAAATTCAATTACATCACTATTTTACATCAGCACCTCACTACATATCACTCACACTCGTATTTATCTTCAACTGCATACCAGTTTGAATCCAGCATCTGAGCAATCTGCAAAAATATAAACTAACGCAGTAAAATTGAAAAAGAAATATTTTTGCAATTCAAAAATAAAAGATAATTTTTGAAAATATGATTTGCCTCAGTTATTTGGGTTGTTCGTCATAGTTTAAATTTGAATTCATCATACACGAACAACTTGTGACATACACAGTGTATTACTGTATATGCCACAAGGCCGTGCACACCGATATATACACTTGATAATGCTACAGGGACAGGTGAGCACAGGTCAAACCCAAATGAAAAGCCGGGTTCAACTCACGTGCAATATATTTAAAACCATGACACGAGCACAAGGTCAAACCCGAGTTTTTGTAACTGGATTCAACTCAAGCGCAAATCAAAAGTACACATGAATATGAAACTAAACAGTCAAGTTCAGTGGTCAAATGCAACAGGCCAGAAGCAAAAACTCAAGTGCAACAGTGAAGTTCAGCTATGCAAATGAAACACTGTTGCAAACAACATAACAAATACAACAGAATCAAGTGAAGCATTTCTGTCACAAGTATAGCAACTGCAAGAATATAAACAAGTGATACAGTGAAGTCAAACAGAGGCAACAACTAAGACAACATCAACAGCACAAAGATGGGTCAAAGCAGTGTCAAAGCAACACAGAGGGATCTGAAATCACAACGGAGTTCAACATAACTCGAAGTACACTCTAATGCAAACTGCGTCAAAAATGAATACAACATGAAGCACTGCTACTCAAGGCAACTAGGAATGAACAGAATCACAAGGCAAGTGCACCACCACACAAGTATACACAAGCAACATATATGCACCAGTAAACCAATGAACCAACACAAGCATGAAACTGTTCAATGCAGACAGCATAGTGATCGAACCAGACAATGAACCAACAATACATGCAGGTGAACAGAAGTTTTGAATCAAAACATAATCAAGGCCAGTTGATAACAGGGAACACAAGTATGGCAAATGCAAACTGTGGTGAAGCAACAAAGATGAACCAGACAGTGATACAAGTTCGAACAATGCTCAATACACAACCAACAAGATATCATCAAAAACCAAACAAGGGACAGGCCATAACATGCAGACCAAACACATGAGTGTAAACAAATGAATCAGCAAGGCAATGCACAAATGCAATAGAATGCAATGCTCAATATCACTACAAACTGCGGTGGACAGTGAAGGCAGCAACACACCACCAAGTGAATGCATCAGGCATTAACAAATAAGTAGTTCAAATGAACTCGATCAGTAACCAAGGCTACAACAATGAAAAGTAATGTATGCAACAGAATTTCAAATGAAACAAATCCAACTTTATATGCATCTGTAACCTATCAAGCAGAATCAATAATTCAACAGTGACAAACATCGTATGGAAATGCTGAACACAAATGACCAGAGACGAAGACTACAAGATGAACGAGTCAAGGCCGAAGCAGTAGAAATCAACATCGTGGTCATCACGAAAATGAATTAAAGCCGTGACCACCAAGCAAGAATATACATACATATGAACAAGTCAACATCAAAGCCGTGGGACGCAAGAAATGAAATTATACGCATATGAAAAAGTCAGAATCGATCTCAATCATTCAAGCATCATCAAGTGGCCGAGATGAAGAATTTGACAAATTCAAATCAACATATACGAACGTAATTCTAGGAAATGAAATCCTATATAATACCCAAAATCATCATCGGCAATTGCATGATTCGAGTTCAAGTAACAACAGAGAAAATCAATAACTCGAATCAAAGGTCGAGCAGAAATCAACATCGAAAAAGGAACAATTGCATACCGTTTTTGACAAATAACTCGAACAAATTGAAGAAGCCGAAGACAATTCAAAGAGCCAAGCAATCGACGAAAGCAACAAACTGAAAATCATTTTCGATTGAGCAATCAAAGGTTGGCGTCTTCAGAAACAAGCCCTAATTTTGATCGAACACGGAGCCGCCATTATCTTAAAAAATTGGGCCGAAGAAATAAAAGGAGACGGTCAGGATAAATTACAAAGAGGGCCGGTCTTTTTATTTTTAAGGGTTATAGTAAATTAGGGTTTTGTATTTTAAATTTGCTTTTAATTTGTGTTTTCTTTTTAAACCATTTTTAATTTTCTAGTCGTGTGACTAGGGTACAAACTACGGTGTGTAGTTTGGGAATTCGCAACTCGGTGGTTGAGTTGTGGTCAGGGTTTTGAGCGTAGAGTTAGATTAGTCAATAGCGGGTATAGCGAGTTTACGTGTGTAAGCGAGGGACTATCTAATTTCTAGTAGAAACCTTGGGGGCAGCATGTAGGCAGGGTTTTGCCGAAGCTGGGTAAATTCTGTGTTGTTCTGTTATTTATATTCTGCAATATCTGTGCTGCTATTCTGTGATCTGAATTGAATTTAATTCATAAGCTTCCGCGATTAATTTTTATAATTTACACTATCACCCTATTCACCCCCCTCCCTCTAGGGTGAAATCGATCCTACAGTGCACCATGGTACTGTTCCGTTTCAAATCCATGCACACATTTCTAAAAGTCATACGACACGGTTTCGCCATTTCGGACGGATGTTGCACCTTGCACCGCGGATGTTGCACCCTGTAGATATCGATTATTCGGTCGGCCATAACTTTTGGCTCGTTTAGAGTTACGGGAGCCATAACCTGCCAAAACGAAGGCCACGGTGAGTTCTACGGCTTTGACCACTTTTAGCCCTCAACGGATAGACTAATGCTCGAAAAGGACAACCCGAATCTCAATCGGGGTTCGTAAGTTCTTTACCCTTCGTTTTTTCGACACCGGATTTTTACGGTAAAACGGGATTACTGTGCCTCGCCTTCGATTTACCATCGCTGGAGAATGGTGCACCATGGTACTATTCCGTTTCAAATCCATGCACGCATTTCTAAAAGTGGTACGGCACTGTTTCGCCATTTCGGACGGATGTTGCACCTTGCACCGCGGATGTTGCACCCTGTAGATATCGATTATTCGGACGACCATAACTTCTGGCTCGTTTAGAGTTACGGGAGCCATAATCTGTCAAAACGAAGGCCACGGTGAGTTTTACCGCTTTGACAGCTTACAGCCGTCAACGGATAGATTAATGCCCGAAAAGGACAACCCGAATCTCAATCCGGCCTCGTAAGTTTTTTACCCTTCGTTTTTTCGACACCTGATTTTAACGGTAAAACAAGATTTCCGTGGCTCGTCTTCGATTTACCATCGCTGGAGAGTGGTGCACCACGGTACTGTTCTATTTCAAATCCATGCACACATTTCTAAAAGTCGTACGACACTGTTTCGCCATTTCGGACGGATGTTGCACCTTACCCCGCGGATGTTGCACCCTATACATATAGATTATTCGGACGGCCATAACTTCTGGCTCGTTTAGAGTTACGGGAGCCATAATCTGTCAAAAAGAAAGCGACGGTGAGTTCTACGGCTTTGACAGCTTTCAGCCGTCAACGAATAGATTAATGCCCGAAAAGGACAACCCGAATCTCAATTGGGTCTCGTAAGTTTTTTACCCTTCGTTTTTTCGACACCTGATTTTTACGGTAAAATGGGATTACCGTGCCACCTCTTCGATTTACCATCACTGGAGAGTGGTGCACCATGGTACTGTTCCGTTTCAAATCCATGCACGCATTTCTAAAAGTCGTACGCCACTGTTTCGCCATTTCGGACGGATGTTGCACCTTGCACCGCGGATGTTGCAACATGTAGATATCGATTATTCGGACGGCCATAATTTCTGGCTCGTTTAGAGTTATGGGAGCCATAACCTGTCAAAACGAAGGCCACGGTGAGTTTTACGGCTTTGACCGCTTTTAGCCATTAATGGATAGATTAATGCCCAAAAAGGACAACCCGAATCTCAATCGGGTCTCGTAAGTTTTTTACCCTTCGTTTTTTCGACACCGGATTTTTACGGTAAAACGGGATTACCTTGCCTCGTCTTCGATTTACCATCGCTGGAGAGTGGTGCACCATGGTACTGTTCCATTTCAAATCCATGCACGCATTTCTGAAAGTCGTACGCCACTGTTTCGGCATTTCGGACGGATGTTGCACCTTGCACCGCGGATGTTGCACCCTGTAGATATCGATTATTCGGACGTCCATAACTTCTGGCTCGTTTGGAGTTACGGGAGCCACAACCTGTCAAAACGAAGGCCACAGTGAGTTCTACGGCTTTGACCGCTTTCAGCCGTCAATGGATAGATTAATGCCCGAAAAGGACAACCCGAATCTCAATCGGGTCTCGTAAGTTTTTTACCCTTCGTTTTTTCGACACCGGATTTTTACGGTAAAACGGGATTACCGTGGCTCGTCTTCAATTTACCATCGCTGGAGAGTGGTGCACCATGGTACTGTTCCGTTATCCCATTTTTGGTCAAAACTGGGATATCATCAAATGGACGAGAAATAATGGATATCAGGATTGGAGATCAGTTGGAATCATGGCTACGATTGATATCGTCAAAATTTGGCTGAACTCCGATCAGGGCGAAATTAATTGGAGATGATGATAAGGATTAGGAAAGGCTACGTTTCAAATTTCAGGATAATCGGAGTTCATACGAAGGAGATATGATCGATGCAAGGTAGGAAGGGTATGGCTGCTCGAACCCATCAAGGTGTTCTTTCGAACCCATCAGGTTCGAATCGATCGAAGGCATGCAAGGTTCGAATCGATACACTTCGTATCGATTGGTATGGATTCGGCTCTAAGAAGTTCGCGTTTGGTGTTGGTTCGACTCGATAGCATTCGTATCGGTCAAAGGCGAAGCAAGGTGAAGGACTTCGAATCGATACACTTCGTATCGATTGGCATGGACGAGACTCGGTTACTTCGTATCGATCCGAAAGAAATGTGGAGGTTCTTCGAATCGATTCCCTTCATATCAATCAGGTTGGAATGGCTTCGAATCGATGTACTTCGCCTCGATGTAATGTGACGGAATGGATGCACGGATGTTCTTCGTATCGCTCAGTATTGGATCGATACGAAAGGGAAGTGTTTGGATTCTAGCTGAGTGGTTCGTACCAATCGTTTGAGAACCAATGTAAGGAAAGCGTTCACGAAGGAGATGGGTTCAAAGCAATGGATTCGAAGGAGATGGACCCGAAGCAATGGAGTCGAAGGAGATGGATTCGGAGGAGATGGATTCGAGCGAGATGGATTCGAAGGAGGTGGGTTCGAATCGTGGGTTCGAACCAGGCAGAGCACACGGAACTTTGAACTTGAATCGATCATATCTTCCAGACCGTTGATCCAAATGCTATGAAATTTTCACAGAATCTTAAATACATGTTGAAGAATGTTATCACCAAATTTCACCTCGATTGGACATTTCCTTGATCGATTCGAACCAAGGGTCGAATCAATCTTGATGTGGGCCCGAACCTCCAGATTTCGGGCGAGTGGGCCCCCTCACGTGCCTGAAGCGGTCTTCCTGGATTTTAGGAGAAATATCAGCCTCCTACGCTTATAAATAGAGCCCCTGGTCATTCAGAAAAGGGGTCGGAGATTTTGGAGAAAGAATGCACGCTCGGACGCTGCCAGAATCATTCCATATCATCATTGCTGCTATTTATTTCAAGTGTTGGACTTTGTAACTGCTGTAATCATCAAGGATAATCAATAAAAGGATAAAAACTTCGGAGTGGTCGTAGGCCGGAGATAGCCGAACCACTATAAAACTTGTGTCTCTATTCTTTACTTTGGGATTGCTGTTTAATATTTGTCGAGATCTGAGATTTGTGTTTGAATATTATTGATTTGCATTCATACACTGGTGCTTTCATGGTATTCGGGGTTTGTGACCAATTTTGGCACAAACACTTTGGTGCTTTCACTGAGAAAGACTAGCACCCGCTACACCGGATTTGAATGTTGGATTTGAAGATTTAAAGAGTTTGGATTCAAGGACAATGACTAGGCAAAATAGTAGAAGGCAAAGGGCTGAGAGAAGCCTACAGGAAGGAAGCCAACAAGCATCCTCCGGAGCCGGGGAAGGACAAGCTTCAGTCTACATAACCTGGGATGAAATGGAGGCTATGGTAAACTCTTTGCAAGAGAGATTGTTGAAGAACCAACAGGAAATGATGCAGGCTTTCTTTGAGCAAATGAGAGCTACAAGGATGCAGAACTTAGGTACAGCTACAGCTACGGTGGATGCAGGACAAGGAACTAGGGTTTTGGAACCCAACGGAGGACGGGATGCGGAGCCAGAGGGCAATCAACAAGGGCTTGGGGGCAGGCCCACAGGATCCAACACAGGAGGACCTTTGGAAGGAATTCAACAGCCTAGAGCTAACGTTGCTTCTAGTGAACCACACGAGAAATACGTGCCGGAGTTCCCTCGGGGGCATGGGGGCAACCCCCAACAGACAACACCGGATTAGTAGAAATCATCAGAAGAACTGTGCGAGGTGGTTTGACCAACGGGGACTTGGAAGGAGTGAACAGGAGTCCGTTTGCTCGAGAAATAAGGATGGCTCATAATCCGCCTTAGTTTAAGCTAACTAGCGTGGAGGTATATGATGGTAAGGCAGACCCAACTGATCACTTGATGAGGTACACCAGACACATGGAGGTGCT
This sequence comes from Allium cepa, assembly GCA_030765085.1. Lineage (NCBI taxonomy): Eukaryota > Viridiplantae > Streptophyta > Magnoliopsida > Asparagales > Amaryllidaceae > Allium > Allium cepa. The sequence continues at coordinate 3,944,598 of CM060934.1, forward strand.
GGGGGCATCGGAGGAAGTGATGGCTCGATGCTTCCCTTTATATTTGACGGACTAAGCTGCAATGTGGTTTAGGTAGCTGGGAGAAGGATCTATCAGGACTTGGAGGGAATTGGTGGAAAAGTTTTTGGGACAGTTTCGGGTTCACGTCAAGAGGCCGAAGAATGTGATGACATTAACATCGGTGAAGCAAAGGATGGATGAATCGCTTAGAGATTTTCTAACTCGATTCAGTGCGGCAGTCGCTTCGGTGGATCGGCCTGATCCATCGATGGTTTTAATGGCAGCAGTATCTGGAGTCAGGGAGGACTCGGATTTCAAGGTATCTCTGATACGAGATCCTCCATAGGATCTCGACGAATTCTTTCACGAGGCAGAAAGGTTCCTTCGGCAGGAAGATGCGAGTACATATATAGAGATAAAAAGGGTTAATGCAACTGAGGATGTAGGACCATCCAGCAAAGGTTTGGATAAAAACAAAGGGAAAAGGAAGTTGGACGATGATTCTGGAAACGCTAGGAAGCGATGGAAGGATCCAAAGTTTTCTACATACACAGGATTGAACGAGAAGCTGGAGCGGATATACATGGATACTCGGAACCGACTTCCTTACCGGAGGCCGGCTAGGAGAGAACCAACGGAACGGGAAAGGACATCAGGAAGGCACTGCCTCTTCCATGATCTAGATGGACATGATACCAACAGCTACAGGCACTTAAAGGATATAATCGAGGAACATGTAAGGAATGGGCAGTTACAGCAATATTTCGGAACTCGGAATACAACGGCAGGGCAGGAGCAACTACCGACTACCTTACACCGTGACGATGTGAGGCCCAGGGATGATGGTCGATTGATCATCCACTGATCAGGATAATGTGAAATAAGCAGCGAACTACTAGCAAGCAACTAAGTCATTTACTCATGTATGGGGACGGAGATAGCCCCTAGGCATGCTCTGAATGACGATAAACTGCGATGCCGTGGTTTGTGAAATTTGTCTTTTGCTTTTTGATTGGACACTGCTTTTCTCTTTGGATTTGGTTTTGGAGTTCGGATCGAACTCCTGGTTTTGTTTGTTTTTGATTTGGATTTTCCACTGGATGATTGTTTTTGGTTCTGGATGCTGGTTTGAATTTCTGATTCTTTGATTTCGATTTGGATTTTTGGATTTGATCCTGGATGCTGGTTTGAATGTCTGATTCTTTGATTTCGATTTGGATTTTTGGATTTGATCCTGGATTGGATTTTGATTGGATTTTCATCTGGTTTTTGGTAAATGGTCGTCAGGTATGGATTATGCCTGGCAAGGGGTGAGTCACTTTGCCCGAACGTGGTAGATTGGCTCATTCAGGTCACCAAGTATGGACTATGCTCGGCAAGGGTCCGGAGTGACCATGATTCGGCCTAGGACTTAGGCCCTGTATTATCAATTGTTATTTCAGGTCGTTGAGTATGGACTATGCTCAACAAGGGTCCGGACAGACCAGGATTCGGCTTAGGACTTAAGCCATGGCTTAGCTCAACGCCCAGGGACACTGGACCAAGTCGTCAAGTGTGGATTGCGCTTGGCAAGGCCCCGGAGAGGTTATGGATTTGGATATCGACCCGGAGAGGTCCTGGATCTGGTTATTGGCTATTGGATAAGGATGAATTAAGACTCGGATGTCGAGTTCGGATGGATATGGAATTGGCTAAGGCTTTGGTTACGGGATTTGGAATTGGGCGTCGACTCGAAGCAGTCAAGGATGGCATACTCTGGCAATATGGCTATGGACTTTGGATATTGGATTCGGAACTATTCAAAACACACCTTATTGTCACAAGGCATGTTTTGGGGGGCAAAGTGTTATCCCATTTGTGGTCAAAACTTGGATATCAACAAATGGACGAGGAATAATGGATATTAGAATTGGAGATCAGTTGGAATCATGGCTACGATCGATATCGTCAAAATTTGGCTGAACTCCGATCGGGACGAAATTAATTGGAGATGATGATAAGGATTAGGAAAGGCTATGTTTCAAATTTCAGGATAATCGGAGTTCATATGAAGGAGATATGATCGATGCAAGGTAGGAAGGGCATGGCTGTTCGAACCCATCAAGGTGTTCGTTTCGAACCCATCAGGTTCGAATCGATCGAAGGCATGCAAGGTTCGAATCGATACACTTCGTATCGATTGGTATGGATTCGGCTCTAAGAAGTTCGCGTTAGGTGTTGGTTCGACTCGATAGCATTCGTATCGGTCAAAGGCGAAGCAAGGTGAAGGACTTCGAATCGATACACTTCGTATCGATTGGCATGGACGAGACTCGGTTACTTCGTATCGATCCGAAAGAAATGTGGAGGTTCTTCGAATCGATTCCCTTCATATCAATCAGGTTGGAATGGCTTCGAATCGATGTACTTCGCCTCGATGTAATGTGACGGAATGGATGCACGGATGTTCTTCGTATCGCTCAGTATTGGATCGATACGAAAGGGAAGTGTTTGGATTCTAGCCGAGTGGTTCGTACCAATCGTTTGAGAACCAATGCAAGGAAAGCGTTCACGAAGGAGATGGGTTTGAAGCAATGGATTCGAAGGAGATGGACTCGAAGCAATGGAGTCGAAGGAGATGGATTCGAAGGAGGTGGGTTCGAATCGTGGGTTCGAACCAGGCAGAGCACACGGAACTTTGAACTTGAATCGATCATATCTTCCAGACCGTTGATCCAAATGCTATGAAATTTTCACAGAATCTTACATACATGTTGAAGAATGTTATCACCAAATTTCACCTCGACTGGACATTTCCTTGATCGATTCGAACCAAGGGTCGAATCGATCTTGATGTGGGCCCGGACCTCCAGATTTCGGGCGAGTGGGCCCCCTCACGTGCCTGAAGCGGTCTTCCCGGATTTTAGGAGAAATATCAGCCTCCTACGCATATAAATAGATCCCCTGGTCATTCAGAAAAGGAATCGGAGATTTTGGAGAAAGAAAGCACGCTCGGACGCTGCCAGAATCATTCCATATCATCATTGCTGCTATTTATTTCAAGTGTTGGACTTTGTAACTGGTGTAATCATCTGTAATCATCAAGGATAATCAATAAAAGGATAAAAACTTCGGAGTGGACGTAGGCCGGAGAAAGCCGAACCACTATAAAACTTGTGTCTCTATTCTTTACTTTGGGATTACTGTTTAATATTTGTCGAGATCTGAGATTTATGTTTGAATATTATTGATTTGCATTCATACACTGGTGCTTTCATGGTATTCGGGGTTTGTGACCAATTTTGGCACAAACATGTTCCGTTTCAAATCCATGCATGCATTTCTAAAAGTCGTACGACACTGTTTCGCCATTTCGGACGGATGTTGCACCTTGCACCGTGGATGTTGCACCCTGTAGATATCGACTATTCGGACGGCCATAACTTCTGGCTCGTTTAGAATTACGGGAGCCATAACCTGTCAAAACGAAGGCCACGGTGAGTTTTACGGCTTTGACCGCTTTCCGCCATCAATGGATAGATTAATGCCCAAAAAGGACAACCCGAATCTCAATCGGGTCTCGTAAGTTTTTTACCCTTCGTTTTTTCGACACCGGATTTTTACGGTAAAACGGGATTACCGTGCCTCGTCTTCAATTTACCATCGCTGGAGAGTGGTGCACCATGGTACTGTTCCGTTTCAAATCCATGCATGCATTTCTAAAAGTCGTACGGCACTGTTACGCCATTTCGGATGGATGTTGCACCTTGCACCGCGGATGTTGCACCCTGTAGATATCGATTATTCGGACGGTCATAACTTCTGGCACGTTTAGAGTTACGGAAGCCATAACCTGTCAAAACGAAGGCCACGGTGAGTTCAACGGCTTTGACAGCTTTCAGCCGTCAACAGACAGACTAATGCCCAAAAAGGACAACCGAATCTCAATCGGGTCTCGTAGGTTTTTTACCCTTAGTTTTTTCGACACCAGATTAATACGGTAAAACGGGATTACCGTGCCTCGTCTTCGATTTACCATTGCTGGAGAGTGGTGCACCATGGTACTGTTCCGTTTCAAATCCATGCACGCATTTCTAAAAGTCGTACGGCACTGTTTCGCCATTTCGGACGGATGTTGCACCTTGCACCGCGGATGTTGCACCTTGTTGATATCGATTATTCGGACGGCCATAACTTCTGGCTCATTTAGAGTTACGGGAGCCATAACCTGTCAAAACGAAGGCCACGATAAGTTCTACGGCTTTGACCACTTTCAGCCGTCAACGGATAGATTAATGCCCAAAAAGGACAACCCGAATCTCAATCGGGTCTCGTAAGTTTTTTACCCTTCGTTTTTTCGACACCGGATATTTACGGTAAAACGGGATTACCGTGCCTCGTCTTCGATTTACCATCGCTGGAGAGTGGTGCACCATGGTACTGTTCCGTTTCAAATCCATGCACGCATTTCTAAAAGTCGTATGGCACTGTTTCGCCATTACGGACGGATGTTGCACCCTGTATATATCGATTATTCGGACGGTCATAACTTCTGGCTCGTTTAGAGTTACGGGAGCCATAACTTGTCAAAACGAAGGCCACGGTGATTTCTATGGCTTTGACAGCTTTCAGCCGTCAACGGATAGATTAATGCCCAAAAAGAACAACCCGAATCTCAATCAGGTCTCGTAAGTTTTTTACCCTTCATTTTTTCGACGCCGGATTTTAACGGTAAAACGGGATTACCGTGGCTCGTCTTCGATTTACCATCGCTGGAGAGTGGTGCACCATGGTACTGTTCCATTTCAAATCCATGCATGCATTTCTAAAAGTCTTACGGCACTGTTTCGCCATTTCGGGCGGATGTCGCACCCTGTAGATATCGATTATTCGGACGGCCATAACTTCTGGCTCGTTTAGAGTTATGGGAGCCATAACCTATCAAAACGAAGGCCACGGTGAGTTCTACGGCTTTGACCACTTACAGCCATCAACGGATAGATTAATGCCCGAAAAGGAATCTCAATCGGGTCTCGTAAGTTTTTTACCCTTCGTTTTGTCGACACCGGATTTTAACGGCAAAACGGGATTACCGTGCCTCGTCTTCGATTGACCATCGCTGGAGAGTGGTGCACCATGGTACTGTTCCATTTCAAATCCATGCACGCATTTCTAAAAGTCGTATGACACTGTTTCTCCATGTCGGACGGATGTTGCACCTTGCACCGCGGATATTGCACACTGTAAATATCGATTATTCGGACGGCCATAGCTTCTGGCTCGTTTAGAGTTACGGGAGCCATAACCTATTAAAACGAAGGCCACGGCGAGTTCTACGACTTTGAAGCTTTCAGCCGTCAATGGATAGATTAACGCCCAAAAAGGACAACCCGAATCTCAATCGGGTCTCGTAAGTTTTTTACCCTTCGTTTTTTCGACACCGGATTTTGACTGTAAAACGGGATTACCGTGCCTCGTCTTCGATTTACCTTCGTTGGAGAGTGGTGCACCATGGTACTGTTCCGTTTCAAATCCATGCACGCATTTCTAAAAGTCATACGACACTGTGTCGCCATTTCGGACGGATATTTTACCTTGCACCGCGGACGTTGTACCCTGTAGATATCGATTATTCGGACGGCCATGACTTCTGGCTCGTTTAGAGTTACGGGAGTCATAACCTGTCAAAACGAAGGCCTCGGTGAGTTCTACAGCTTTCAGCCGTCAACGGATAGATTAATGCCAGAAAAGGACAACCCGAATCTCAATCGGGGTTCGTAAGTTTTTTACCCTTCGCTTTTTCGACACCGGATTTTTACGGTAAAACGGGATTGTTGTGCCTCGCCTTCGATTTACCATCGCTGGAGAGTGGTGCACCATGGTACTGTTCCGTTTCAAATCCATGCATGCATTTCTAAAAGTCTTACGGCACTGTTTCGCCATTTCGGACGGATGTTGCACCATGCACCGCGGATGTTGCACCCTGTAGATATTGATTATTCGGACGGCCATAACTTCTGGCTCGTTTAGAGTTACGAGAGCCATAACCTGTCAAAACGAAGGCCACGGTGAGTTCTACGGCTTTGACTGCTTTCAGCCGTCAATGGATAGATTAATGCCCGAAAAGGACAACCCGAATTTCAATCCGATCTCGTAAGTTTTTACCCTTCGTTTTTTCGACACCGGATTTTAACGGTAAAACAGGATTACCGTGGCTCGTCTTCGATTTACCATCGCTGGAGAGTGGTGCACTATGGTACTGTTCCATTTCAAATCCATGCACGCATTTCTAAAAGTCGTACGACACTGTTTTGCCATTTCGGACGGATGTTGCACCTTACCCCCCGGATGTTGCACCATGTACATATTGATTATTCGGACGGCCATAACTTCTGGCTCGTTTAGAGTTACGGGAGCCATAACCTGTCAAAACGAAGGCCACGGTGAGTTCTACGGCTTTGACAGCTTTCATCCATCAACGGATAGATTAATGCCCGAAAAGGACAACCCGAATCTCAATCGGGTCTCGTAAGTTTTTTACCCTTCTTTTTTTCGACACCGGATTTTTACGGTAAAACGGGATTACCGTGCCTCGTCTTCGATTTACCATCGCTGGAGAGTGGTGCACCATGGGACTGTTTCGTTTCAAATCCATGCACGCATTTCTAAAAGTCGTACGGCACTGCTTCGCCATTTTGGACGGATGTTGCACCTTGCACCGCGGATGTTGCGCCCTGTAGATATCGATTATTCGGACGGCCATAACTTCTGGCTCGTTTGGAGTTACGGGATCCATAACCTGTCAAAATGAAGGCCACGGTGAGTTCTACAGCTTTGACTGCTTTCAGCCGTCAATGGATAGATTAATGCCCAAAAAGGACCACCCGAATCTCAATCGGGTCTCGTAAGTTTTTTACCCTTCGTTTTTTCGACACCGGATTTTTACGGTAAAACGGGATTACCGTGCCTCGTCTTCGATTTCCATCGCTGGAGAGTGATGCACCATGGTACTGTTCCATTTCAAATCCATGCACGCATTTCTAAAAGTCGTACGGCACTATTTCGCCATTTCGGACGGATGTTGCACCTTGCACCGCGGATGTTGCACCCTGTAGATATCGATTATTCGGACGGTCATAACTTCTGGCTCGTTTAGAGTATCTGGAACCATAACCTGTCAAAACGAAGGCCACGGTGATTTCTATGGCTTTGACAGCTTTCAGCCGTCAACGGATAGATTAATGCCCAGAAAGAACAACCCGAATCTCAATCGGGTCTCGTAAGTTTTTTACCCTTCGTTTTTTCGATGCCGGATTTTAACGGTAAAACGGGATTACCGTGGCTCGTCTTCAATTTACCATCGTTGGAGAGTGGTGCACCATGGTACTGTTCCATTCCAAATCCATGCACGCATTTCTAAAAGTCGTACGGCACTGTTTCGCCATTTCGGACGGATGTCGCACCCAGTAGATATCGATTATTCGGATGGCCATAACTTCTGGCTCGTTTAGAGTTACGGGAGCCATAACCTATCAAAACGAAGGCCACGGTGAGTTCTACGGCTGTGACCACTTTCAGCCGTCAACGGATAGATTAATGCCCGAAAAGGACAACCCGAATCTCAATCGGGTCTCGTAAGTTTTTTACCCTTCGTTTTTTCGACACCGGATTTTTACGCTAAAACAGGATTACCGTGCCTCATCTTCGATTTACCATCGTTAGAGAGTGGTGCACCATGGTACTGTTCCGTTTCAAATCCATGCACGCATTTCTAAAAGTCATACGACACTGTTTTGCCATTTCGGATGGATGTTGCACATTGCACCGCGGATGTTGCACCCTGTAGATATCGATTATTCGGACGGCCATAACTTCTGGCTCGTTTAGAGTTACGGGAGCCATAACCTGTCAAAACGAAGGCCACGGAGAGTTCTACAGCTTTGACAGCTTTCAGCCGTCAATGGATAGATTAATGCCCAAAAAGGACAACCCGAATCTCAATCGGGGTTCGTAAGTTTTTTACCCTTCGATTTTTCGACACCGGATTTTTACGGTAAAACGGGATTACTGTGCCTCGCCTTCGATTTTCCATCGCTGGAGAGTGGCGCACCATGGTACTGTTCCGTTTCAAATCCATGCACGCATTTCTAAAAGTCGTACGGCACTGTTTCTCCATTTCGGACGGATGTTGCACAGTGCACCGCGGATGTTGCACCCTGTAGATATCGATTATTCGGATGGTCATAACTTCTGGCTCGTTTAGAGTTACTGGAACCATAACCTGTCAAAACGAAGGCCACGGTGATTTCTATGGCTTTGACATCTTTCAGCTGTCAACGGATAGATTAATGCCCAGAAAGAACAACCCGAATCTCAATCGGGTCTCGTAAGTTTTTTACCCTTCGTTTTTTCGATGCCGGATTTTAACGGTTAAACGGGATTACAGTGGCTCGTCTTCAATTTACCATCGCTGGAGAGTGGTGCACCATGGTACTGTTCCATTCCAAATCCATGCACGCATTTCTAAAAGTCGTACGGCACTGTTTCGCCATTTCGGACGGATGTCGCACCCAGTAGATATCGATTATTCGGATGGCCATAACTTCTGGCTCGTTTAGAGTTACGGGAGCCATAACCTATCAAAACGAAGGCCACGGTGAGTTCTACGGCTGTGACCACTTTCAGCCGTCAACGGATAGATTAATGCCCGAAAAGGACAACCCGAATCTCAATCGGGTCTCGTAAGTTTTTTACCCTTCGTTTTTTCGACACCGGATTTTTACGCTAAAACAGGATTACCGTGCCTCATCTTCGATTTACCATCGTTAGAGAGTGGTGCACCATGGTACTGTTCCGTTTCAAATCCATGCACGCATTTCTAAAAGTCATACGACACTGTTTTGCCATTTCGGATGGATGTTGCACATTGCACCGCGGATGTTGCACCCTGTAGATATCGATTATTCGGACGGCCATAACTTCTGGCTCGTTTAGAGTTACGGGAGCCATAACCTGTCAAAACGAAGGCCACGGAGAGTTCTACAGCTTTGACAGCTTTCAGCCGTCAATGGATAGATTAATGCCCAAAAAGGACAACCCGAATCTCAATCGGGGTTCGTAAGTTTTTTACCCTTCGATTTTTCGACACCGGATTTTTACGGTAAAACGGGATTACTGTGCCTCGCCTTCGATTTTCCATCGCTGGAGAGTGGCGCACCATGGTACTGTTCCGTTTCAAATCCATGCACGCATTTCTAAAAGTCGTACGGCACTGTTTCTCCATTTCGGACGGATGTTGCACAGTGCACCGCGGATGTTGCACCCTGTAGATATTGATTATTCGGATGGTCATAACTTCTGGCTCGTTTAGAGTTACTGGAACCATAACCTGTCAAAACGAAGGCCACGGTGATTTCTATGGCTTTGACATCTTTCAGCTGTCAACGGATAGATTAATGCCCAGAAAGAACAACCCGAATCTCAATCGGGTCTCGTAAGTTTTTTACCCTTCGTTTTTTCGATGCCGGATTTTAACGGTTAAACGGGATTACAGTGGCTCGTCTTCAATTTACCATCGCTGGAGAGTGGTGCACCATGGTACTGTTCCATTCCAAATCCATGCACGCATTTCTAAAAGTCGTACGGCACTGTTTCGCCATTTCGGACGGATGTCGCACCCAGTAGATATCGATTATTCGGATGGCCATAACTTCTGGCTCGTTTAGAGTTGCGGGAGCCATAACCTATCAAAACGAAGGCCACGGTGAGTTCTACGGCTTTGACCATTTTCAGCCGTCAACGGATAGATTAATGCCCGAAAAGGACAACCCAAATCTCAATCGGGTCTCGTAAGTTTTTTACCCTTCGACACCGGATTTTTACGGTAAAACAGGATTACCGTGCCTCATCTTCGATTTACCATCGTTAGAGAGTGGTGCACCATGCTACTGTTCCGTTTCAAATCCATGCACGCATTTCTAAAAGTCATACGACACTGTTTTTCCATTTCGGATGGATGTTGCACATTGCACCGCGGATGTTGCACCCTGTAGATATCGATTATTCGGACAGCCATAACTTCTGGCTCGTTTAGAGTTACGCGAGCCATAACCTGTCAAAATGAAGGCCACGGAGAGTTCTACAGCTTTGACAGCTTTCAGCCGTCAACGGATAGATTAATGCCCGAAAAGGACAACCCGAATCTCAATCCGGTCTCGTAAGTTCTTTACCCTTCGTTTTTTCGACACCGGATTTTAACGGTAAAACAGGATGTGACGACCGCCCATAACTCCAGCACCAAATCAAGAGAATAATGCGCTGAAAGGCGTGCTCGGAAGCCATGGACGATAGTTAGGGTAAAATAAAACAGCAAACTCTATCGTACAACTCACAACGCACGGATAAAATACAATAGAGAAATATATAGTGAAGCTCTATAGAACATAACATCATCATATATGCACCATAGCAGTTTTATACAAACATGAATCATCCATACATCAAGGCCTCACTACATAACACTCAATCGAATATAGCAGCGGATACCCAGTACATATGATAAGAAATAATATGCATAGCCTCCTGCTCGTCTTCGTCATCTTCAGCGTAGATCTCCAAGAACAGCACCTGTCACCTGCTACCTAGTCTGCCCATCCCAACATGGATGAACAGCCCAAGGTAATAAGAGGAGACATAAAACCTTGAGTCAGACAAAGTCTTAGTGAGCAGTAAATTAACTATCAAACATACCAAAAGAGCATAAGGGATAAAAGGAATAGGAACCAAACCATCCCACTCCACCTCTTTCTACAGTGATAGCCCCAGACACACACTAAGGAGAAGCAAGCATAACATAGCAGGTAATTAAGGTAAAACAATAATCACTCGAGTCAAGGACGATGTTTTCCAAATACAAACCCCCAAGGCCTAAACCAAGATCAGATAAGCACCCAGAAAACACCGCTCTTGAGACCGAATGATGATACAACCAAACATCCATGACTCTGGCTATCACTGTTATCATTGCCTTGATTTCACCGTTAGTTGAATGACCACCTGTCAAGGGCTAATGGTAACCCCGGTCTAGCCATAACTCCGCACGTCATCGTGACCCGTGCCTAAGCCGAACGCATCAGCCCAGAGTACTAGCACGTCATCGTGACCCGTGCTTGGAACGTCATCGTGACCCGTTCCAACGTACCCTTGCTTTGAGTATGCTAGAACCTTCAACAACGATGAGATCTTAGCCTCCTAGTCATCCTCCTTGACGACTATTTCCATACTAGCTCAAGCGCCTCTCAAGCTAACCATTATCCACACCAACCCGGACCGCATCACCGAGTTATAACTTCACACGTCGTCATGACCCGTGCTTGGAACGTCATCATGACCCGTCCCATCTCAACATATGTCTTGCCTCATCATATCATAGCAAAGTCTCTCATCTTGGAACGTCATCATGGCCCGTCCCATTTCAACATCATGCTTTGCCTTCTCACACCATGGCAAGATCCCACATCCTCGAATCCATTCATATGAGCTTCCACCTCCGCTTCATATGCTACAGGCAGCTTTCACCATTCAAGAGCCTTTCCACTTAGCTTTTGAATCAACTTCAACCTTCTTGTTCCAAATCAACTACAAGCTAACTTGAAACAATCAAATCAATCATACATCCAAACATTCAAGCATTCAAACAAGATCTGATAAGAAATATCAACTATAATGGCAATTTCGTAAATAAATGAGCATAATTCCAACATGCATGATTCATAAGTTTCTAGCATAGATCTATCAAATATAAAACATGGGTTTTGTTTCTATAACTTAATAAATGAACTTGCATAGGTAAACATCTTCACAAACAATGGATCTATACTTGGATCTAAGGAAAATGCACAAAATCACTATCTACAACACTCCAACAAACCACCAGTCCAATATACGCCTTTGGATCCGCGTGAGAGATAACTACCACTCACCAAATCACTCAAACACCTCAAAAACTAAACACTTCAGATCAGGACAGCGAAGATCAAGGCTTGATCCGGCAATATCTCGCTTCAATCGACGAAATCTAGCTCAAACGGATGAAGATCTTCAATTTTGGCGCTCGAATCTTCAATCTCGATCTTCGATCTTGGATGGATGTTAGAACTAGATTGGAGTGGAGAAAAGAAGATGAAGAAATGTTGTAGACGAGTTCCCAAAATGGCAGCACTTCGTCGCTTCAAAAACCGGTGCCAAAAAGTGAGCCAAACCCCTCTATTTATAGGCTGAAAATCCCTTAGGTCGTCGCCCTTTAGGTCGGTCACGACTTATCATGAGTCGTCCACGACCTAGCCCTTAGGTCGGTCGCGACTTAGTGACTCAACTACCCCGACCTACGACCTAACACTAAGGCACTCACGCGACTTAACCCAGACACGACACAAAGCCTTCGACCTAACTTATGTCGCTGCCGACTCAACTAGCATGCCAACCTACGACCTAAGACCCTGCCGACTAAATCCCTTGCCGACCTAACACAAACGAGTCCACAACCTAACTTCCCAGGCCTTCATGCGACCTAACCATAACGACTTACGACTCAAGTCCTGGCACGACTCATCATACAAACAACCTAACAACTTACTCTTATGACCTAAGCCCCCAACGACTCATCGTGCTTGCCGACCTATTCCCCTAGCGACCTAACACTAACCCTTAGGTCGCTCAACGACCTAACTCTAAGTCGCTCGCACGACCCAGCGACCTAACGCTATAACGACCTATCTATACACAGCAACTCTAGGTCGCTAGTTCCCCTAAGTCGGTCAAATACTTATGTTGGTTCAATACCTTAGGTCGTTAACACGTTCGACCGACTCATCCCTAGGTCGCTCATTTTCCTCACACGACCTAAGACACTAAGTTGGTCAACTCTCTTAGGTCAGTCATATCCTATCTCGGTCACACTCTAAGTCGTCTAACCTTAGGTCGGTCGCATCCTTAAGTCGGTTAAACCCTATAAGCCGACCATCCTATGAGTCGTAACTCGTACACGACCTAACCTATGAGTCGGTCACGACTCAACACTTAACACACGAGTTATTCTCCATACGACTTAGGCTAGAGACAACACAAACAGCACTAACGACCTGTAAATTCTACGATCTATCGATACGTAAAAATACGGGTCGTTACATTCTCTCCCCCTTAGGAATTTCGCCCCCGAAATTCCAAGCAATCAACAGCAATCAAAATTATTCCGCATGCCTATCATCCATAGCAACCGGCAAACCATGCATCCAATTCTAGCCTAGCATGCAGAATTCTAAGACCTAGAACAAGCTACAAATTCATGAGATGTCACGACAGTTTAGGGCCATACCTCGAAGAGTCCGGGATGAGCTGCTTTCATCCCCTCTTCCTCCTCCCATGTACAGTCGTTAACATCATCACTCCATTGTACCTTGAGCAACGTAATCGTCTTCCTCCTAAGCTGTTTCATATCAGTTCCAACAATACGAAGCGGCTTACGAGGTCTCAAAACAACTGGATCAACCTCTAAATCTTCACAGCTGTCAGCAGAAACCACTGTAGTTGGGTCATGCACATACTTCCGTAGATAAGATACATGAAAAACATTGTGCACACCCGCCATCTTTTCCGGTAACTTCACTCTATAAGCGAGCTTTCCAATTCGCTCGATAATCGGGAATGGTCCAACAAATCTCGGAGTCAATTTCCCTTTCTTCCCAAATCTAATAACATTCTTCAATGGAGAAATCTTCACAAAAACCATATCACCTACGTCGAATTCTAAATCTTTTCGAAGATTATCGGCATAACTTTTCTGACGATCTTGGGCTGCCTTCATTCGTTGCCGAATGATCTCTATAAAATCCGAAGTCTGTCGAATCATCTCTGGCCCAAGTATCAGCTTTTCTCCAGTTTCCAACCAACATGTCGGAGAGTTACACGGCCTTCCATATAATGCCTCATATGGTGCCATACCAATACTCGACTGATAACTGTTATTATAAGCAAACTCCACCAAATGAAGGTGATCTTCCCATGATCCTCCGAAGTCCAAAACACATGCTCTAAGAAGATCTTCCATAACTCGGTTGACTCTCTCAGTCTGACCATCTGTTTGAGGGTGATAAGCTGTACTCAAACACAACTCGGTTCCCAAAACTTCCTGGAAGCTCTTCCAAAATCCACTAGTGAACAATGGGTCTCGATCGCTCACTATACTCTTCGGAACACCATGGAATCGAACAATCCACTTCACATACAACTCAGCCAACTTCGATGCAGTCCTAGTTGACCGAACCGGAATGAACCTTGCAATCTTGGTCAACCGATCTACGATGACCCAAACCCCTTCATTCCCTGCCCTGGTTCGAGGTAGACCATCGATAAAATCCATCGACACCTGCTCCCACTTCCATGTAGGAACCTTTAATGGCTGAAGTAATCCACTGGGCTTCTTCTGCTCAGCTTTCACTAACTGGCAGTTCATACACTTGGAAATAAAATTTCCAACATCCGTCTTCATACCTTTCCAGTAATGGGTTCTCTTCATATCCCGATACATCTTATTTCCACCTGGATGAATTGTCAACTTCGAGTGATGACTTTCCTTCAGAACTTCATCTCTCAATCCATCAATATCGGGAACAACTAACCGTCCTTGCTTTCGAAGCCAACCCTCTCGATCGACCTCGAATCCTTTATCCTTTTCCGGGTCCAATCCAGATTCCAAATCACGGATAATCTTGACAAGCTTATCGTCCCGCCTTTGGCTCTCACCAATTCTTTCCACAAGAGTAGGCCTTATCGATAAGTTTGCCAACATCTCAGGTTCCAATTCACATCTAGGCCTGAAGTCAAACTCAGCCAAATACTCAAGACTCTTCCATTCCGAAAACATGGCTCCTAATCCTGCATGTCTTCGACTCAATGCATCTGCCACTGCGTTACCTTTTCCCGGAGTATAGGCTATACCAAAATCATATGATGCTAGAAACTCTAGCCATCTTTGCTGTCGAAGATTCAAATCCTTTTGGGAGAACAGATACTTCAACGACTTATGATCCGTAAACAACTCAAATCTAACTCCCAATAGATAATGTCTCCACATCTTCAAAGCAAACACAATCGCCGCTAACTCCAAATCATGAGTCGGATAATTCCTTTCATGCGGCTTCAGTTGTCGACTAGCATATGCAACAACTTTATCCTTCTGCATTAGCACTGCTCCAAGACCAGTGCCACATGCATCGGTGTACACCACCATCTCATCATTCCCACTTAGAATAGTCAAAACAGGAGCACTCGTCAATCGCTCTTTCAGGATTACGAAAGCTTGCTCACACTTGTCATCCCATCTGAACACTTGGTTCTTCCTCGTCAATCCTGTTAACGGTGCAGCTATCTTGGAAAAGTCTTTGATAAACCGACGATAATATCCTGCTAATCCAAGAAAACTTCTTACATCAGATGCATTCTTAGGTCTAACCCAATCCTGGATCGCTATCACCTTGGCGGGATCAACCGCTATTCCATTTCCAGAGATAACATGGCCTAAGAACCACACTTCACTCTTCCAGAAGTGACACTTCGAAAACTTAGCCTTCAGCTGATGTTTCCGCAAAATTTCCAAAACAATCCTCAAATGTGCCTTGTGCTCTTCTTCATTCCTGGAATAAACCAAAATATCATCCACGAACACAAGCACGAACTTATTCAACTGATCTCTGAATACTCTATTCATAAGATCCACAAAATATGCTGGTGCGTTAGTCAATCCAATCGGCATTACCAGCCACTCATAAAACCCGGATGGTGTCCTGAAAGCAGTCTTCGGCACACTATCCTTCGCCACTCTCAACTGGTGAAATCCCGTTGCCAAATCCATCTGAGAAAACACCTTAGCCTCGTGGAGCTGATCAAACAAGTCATCTATTCTCGGCAATGGATACTTGTTCCTCTTAGTCACCTTATTCAGCTCACGATAATCAACACACAACCTCAACGATCCATCCGCTTTGGTTGCGAACACAACTGGTGCACCCCATTCGGACACACTACGCCGAATGAATCCTTTCCGCAAAAGGTCATCAACCTGCACCCTCAACTCTAGCTGCTCCCTAGGCGCCATCCGCCTAAGAGGCATCACAACTGGTCTGGCTCCCTCAACTAGATCGATACGAAACTCGATCTCCCTATGCGGCGGCAACCCTTTGACTTCGTCAAAGACATCCTCAAATCCATTCACAATAGGCACCGATGACAGTCCATCCCGTGGAACAACCAGCGAATACATGAAGCTCATGAAGACGCCTTCCTCATGCTTACATCGTATCACAACCTTTCGCCCTTCCACATTCCCGACTGTCACCTCCAGCCTCTCACAATCAATCCTTGCCGCATACTTCCTAAGCCAGTCCATACCCAAAATAATTCCGAACCCCGCAAAGTTCAGAACAAAGCAATCACAAACAAACAAGCAATCATGACTCGACACAACTAGACCACGGCATATCATACACAAACATGACGAACCCCCGACTGGATTAGTCACAACCAATGGCCTATCAACAATATCCGGTTTCAAACCTAACCGGCCTACCAAATCATCACAAACAAAAGAATGCTACGCTCCAGTATCAAACAACACTCTAACTGGAACACCACAAATGGAAAGAGTACCTTGAACCACCACACTCTTCCCCTTTTCTTCAGCAGTAGGAGCTTTCGAAGACGATGGAGCAGCCCCCAAAGCATAGGCTTGCACAACCTGCCTGTCCTTCCTTGGTTCTGGACAGTCTTTCTTGAAATGCCCTGGCTTATCACAATTGTGGCACTTCAACTGCACCTTTGGTTTCTTGCAATCCCGGGAGAGATGGCCCTTCTGTCGGCAGTTGTAGCAGGTCACTTCGCCTCTCGGCTTCTTCTGGCCATCCTTACCCTTCTGTTGCTGTTGCTTCCTCTTCTTGTTGCCACTCTGCTGTGGTTTAGATCCTTCCCTGGTTACAGCAACAACAGAACTTTCCTTAGGAAACAAACTCTCATGCCTAAGAGCTTTCTCCACAAGCTTCTCAAACGGATCATCCAAATGATCCACCAACTGCCTTCCAAGATAAGCATCCAAACCAGTCACAAACTTTTCATTCTTCTGATAGGGAGAATCAATATACGATCTGGCATACTTAGACAAAGCTTCAAACTCAGAAATATACTCAAGAACAGGCCTCCCACTTTGCTTGAGCTCTACAAACCTCTTAAACAAGACAGATTTCTGAGCCGTAGAGATGAACTTAGCTTCAAATCTAACTTGGAATCACTCCCAAGTAATCTCTTCTTCTGGAGTATCTATGGTGATAGAATTCCACCAATCAGCAGCTCTTCCCTGAAGCTGTCTCGATGCAAGCTTCCTCTTGGTTGCATCCTCAATCCCTAAGTCACTAAAGATCCTTCGACAAGCATCAATCCATCTCTGTACTTCAATAGTCGACTCCGTTCCCAAGAAAGCTTTTCCTCCAAGAGAAGTATAATCCTTACAAAGCTTGGCAAAATCCACCGGTCTCGGAGCTTGGACTTGAACTCCCACATCCACAGATGATCCTGAAGCTGGTATCCTCCTCATGATTAAAGTCATCATGGCCTCAAACATAGGAGCATAATCAACAGCTTCCCTAGCAGCACGGTTATCCCTCGCAGCTTGTCTCTCACTTCTGCTCATCCTTAATATCTGTAAAAAGGAATGATTAGAACACCTTAAGAAGCAACTGCATAAGGAGTTCAAATCCTTCTAAGCTACTATATTATATATAGTAATCATCCTTAAAATTACAATTACGTCTCTCACACGTAGTTACGTCAGCGAGCGTTGGCTAAAATCGATTAACCTGGCTCTGATACCAAATGTGACGACCGCCCATAACTCCAGCACCAAATCAAGAGAATAATGCGCTGAAAGGCGTGCTCGGAAGCCATGGACGATAGTTAGGGTAAAATAAAACAGCAAACTCTATCGTACAACTCACAGCGCACGGATAAAATACAATAGAGAAATATATAGTGAAGCTCTATAGAACATAACATCATCATATAAGCACCATAGCAGTTTTATACAAACATGAATCATCCATACATCAAGGCCTCACTACATAACACTCAATCGAATATAGCAGCGGATACCCAGTACATATGATAAGAAATAATATGCATAGCCTCCTGCTCGTCTTCGTCATCTTCAGCGTAGATCTCCAAGAACAGCACCTGTCACCTGCTACCTAGTCTGCCCATCCCAACATGGATGAACAGCCCAAGGTAATAAGAGGAGACATAAAACCTTGAGTCAGACAAAGTCTTAGTGAGCAGTAAATTAACTATCAAACATACCAAAAGAGCATAATGGATAAAAGGAATAGGAACCAAACCATCCCACTCCACCTCTTTCTACAGTGATAGCCCCAGACACACACTAAGGAGAAGCAAGCATAACATAGCAGGTAATTAAGGTAAAACAATAATCACTCGAGTCAAGGACGATGTTTTCCAAATACAAACCCCCAAGGCCTAAACCAAGATCAGATAAGCACCCAGAAAACACCGCTCTTGCGACCGAATGATGATACAACCAAACATCCATGACTCTGGCTATCACTGTTATCATTGCCTTGATTTCACCGTTAGTTGAATGACCACCTGTCAAGGGCTAATGGTAACCCCGGTCTAGCCATAACTCCGCACGTCATCGTGACCCGTGCCTAAGCCGAACGCATCAGCCTAGAGTACTAGCACGTCATCGTGACCCGTGCTTGGAACGTCATCGTGACCCGTTCCAACGTACCCTTGCTTTGAGTATGCTAGAACCTTCAACAACGATGAGATCTTAGCCTCTTAGTCATCCTCCTTGACGACTATTTCCATACTAGCTCAAGCGCCTCTCAAGCTAACCATTATCCACACCAACCCGGACCGCATCACCGAGTTATAACTTCGCACGTCGTCATGACCCGTGCTTGGAACGTCATCATGACCCGTCCCATCTCAACATATGTCTTGCCTCATCATATCATAGCAAAGTCTCTCATCTTGGAACATCATCATGGCCCGTCCCATTTCAACATCATGCTTTGCCTTCTCACACCATGGCAAGATCCCACATCCTCGAATCCATTCATATGAGCTTCCACCTCCGCTTCATATGCTACAGGCAGCTTTCACCATTCAAGAGCCTTTCCACTTAGCTTTTGAATCAACTTCAACCTTCTTGTTCCAAATCAACTACAAGCTAACTTGAAACAATCAAATCAATCATACATCCAAACATTCAAGCATTCAAACAAGATCTGATAAGAAATATCAACTATAATGGCAATTTCGTAAATAAATGAGCATAATTCCAACATGCATGATTCATAAGTTTCTAGCATAGATCTATCAAATATAAAACATGGGTTTTGTTTCTATAACTTAATAAATGAACTTGCATAGGTAAACATCATCACAAACAATGGATCTATACTTGGATCTAAGGAAAATGCACAAAATCACTATCTACAACACTCCAACAAACCACCAGTCCAATATACGCCTTTGGATCCGCGTGAGAGATAACTACCACTCACCAAATCACTCAAACACCTCAAAAACTAAACACTTCAGATCAGGACAGCGAAGATCAAGGCTTGATCCGGCAATATCTCGCTTCAATCGATGAAATCTAGCTCAAACGGATGAAGATCTTCAATTTTGGCGCTCGAATCTTCAATCTCGATCTTCGATCTTGGATGGATGTTAGAACTAGATTGGAGTGGAGAAAAGAAGATGAAGAAATGTTGTAGACGAGTTCCCAAAATGGCAGCACTTCGTCGCTTCAAAAACCGGTGCCAAAAAGTGAGCCAAACCCCTCTATTTATAGGCTGAAAATCCCTTAGGTCGTCGCCCTTTAGGTCAGTCACGACTTATCATGAGTCGTCCACGACCTAGCCCTTAGGTCGGTCGCGACTTAGCGACTCAACTACCCCGACCTATGACCTAACACTATGGCACTCACGCGACTTAACCCAGACACGACACAAAGCCTTCGACCTAACTTATGTCGCTGCCGACTCAACTAGCATGCCAACCTACGACCTAAGACCCTGCCGACTAAATCCCTTGCCGACCTAACACAAACGAGTCCACAACCTAACTTCCCAGGCCTTCATGCGACCTAACCATAATGACTTACGACTCAAGTCCTGGCACGACTCATCATACAAACGACCTAACAACTTACTCTTATGACTTAAGCCCCCAACGACTCATCGTGCTTGCCGACCTATTCCCCTAGCGACCTAACACTAACCCTTAGGTCGCTCAACGACCTAACTCTAAGTCGCTCGCACGACCCAGCGACCTAACGCTATAACGACCTATCTATACACAGCAACTCTAGGTCGCTAGTTCCCCTAAGTCGGTCAAATACTTATGTTGGTTCAATACCTTAGGTCGTTAACACGTTCGACCGATTCATCCCTAGGTCGCTCATTTTCCTCACACGACCTAAGACACTAAGTTGGTCAACTCTCTTAGGTCAGTCATATCCTATCTCGGTCACACTCTAAGTCGTCTAACCTTTAGGTCGGTCGCATCCTTAAGTCGGTCAAACCCTATAAGCCGACCATCCTATGAGTCGTAACTCGTACACGACCTAACCTATGAGTCGGTCACGACTCAACACTTAACACACGAGTTATTCTCCATACGACTTAGGCTAGAGACAACATAAACAGCACTAACGACCTGTAAATTCTACGATCTATCGATACGTAAAAATACGGGTCGTTACATTCTCTCCCCCTTAGGAATTTCGCCCCCGAAATTCCAAGCAATCAACAGCAATCAAAATTATTCCGCATGCCTATCATCCATAGCAACCGGCAAACCATGCATCCAATTCTAGCCTAGCATGCAGAATTCTAAGACCTAGAACAAGCTACAAATTCATGAGATGTCACGACAGTTTAGGGCCATACCTCGAAGAGTCCGGGATGAGCTGCTTTCATCCCCTCTTCCTCCTCCCATGTACAGTCGTTAACATCATCACTCCATTGTACCTTGAGCAACGTAATCGTCTTCCTCCTAAGCTGTTTCATATCAGTTCCAACAATACGAAGCGGCTTACGAGGTCTCAAAACAACTGGATCAACCTCTAAATCTTCACAGCTGTCAGCAGAAACCACTGTAGTTGGGTCATGCACATACTTCCGTAGATAAGATACATGAAAAACATTGTGCACACCCGCCATCTTTTCCGGTAACTTCACTCTATAAGCGAGCTTTCCAATTCAATTTACCCTTCGTTTTTTCGACACCGGATTTTAACGGATAGATTAATGCCCAAAAAGGACAACCCGAATCTCAATCGGGTCTCGTAAGTTTTTTACCCTTCGTTTTTTCGACACCGGATTTTAACGGTAAAACGGGATTACCGTGGATCGTCTTCGATTTACCATCGCTGGAGAGGGGTGCACCATGGTACCGTTCCATTTCAAATCCATGCATGCATTTCTAAAAGTCATACGGCACAATTTTTCCATTTCGGACGGATGTTTTACCTTGCACCGCGGACGTTGCACCCTGTAGATATCGATTATTCGGACGGCCATAACTTCTGGCTCGTTTAGAGTTATGGGAGCCATAACCTGTCAAAACGAAGGCCACGGTGAGTTCTACGGCTTTGACAGCTTTCAGCCAACAACGGATAGATTAATGCCCAAAAAGGACAACCCCAATCTCAATCGGGTCTCGTAAGTTTTTTACCCTTCGTTTTTTCGACACCGAATTTTAACGGTAAAACGGGATTACTGTGCCTCGTCTTCAATTTACCATCGCTGGAGAGTGGTGCACTATGGTACTGTTCCGTTTCAAATCATTGCATGCATTTCTAAAAGTGGTACGACACTGTTTCGCCATTCCGGACGGATGTTGCACCTTGCACCGCGGATGTTGCACCCTGTAGATATCGATTATTCGGACGGCCATAACTTCTGGCTCGTTTAGAGTTACGGGAGCCATAACCCGTCAAAACGAAGGCCACAGTGAGTTCTACGGCTTTGACCGCTTTCAACCGTCAACGGATAGATTAATGCCCGAAAAGGACAACCCGAATCTCAATCGGGTCTCGAAAGTTTTTTACCCTTCGTTTTTTCGACACCTCATTTTCACGGTAACACAGGATTACCGTGGCTCGTCTTCGATTTACCATCGCTGGAGAGTGGTGCACCACGGTACTGTTCCGTTTCAAATCCATGCACGCATTTCTAAAAGTCGTACGGCACTGTTTCGCCATTTCGGACGGATGTTGCACCTTGCACCGCGGACGTTGCACCCTGTAGATATCGATTGTTCGGACGGTCATAACTTCTAGCTCGTTTAGAGTTACGGGAGCCATAACCTGTCAAAACGAAGGCCATGGTGAGTTCTACGGCTTTGACCTCTTTCAGCCGTCAATGGATAGATTAATGCCCAAAAAGGACAACCAGAATCTCAATCGGGTCTCGTAAGTTTTTTACCCATCGTTTTTTCGACGCCGGATTTTAAAGGTAAAACGGGATTACCGTGGCTCGTCTTCGATTTACCATCGCTGGAGAGTGGTGCACCATGGTACTGTTCCGTTTCAAATCCATGCACGCATTTCTAAAAGTTGCACGACACTGTTTCGCCATTTCGGACGGATGTTGCACCTTGCACCGCGAACGTTGCACCCTGTAGATATCGATTATTCGGACGGCCATAACTTCTGGCTCGTTTAGATTTACGGGAGCCATAACCTGTCAAAACGAAGGCCACGGTGAGTTTTACGGCTTTGAGCGCTTTCAGCCGTCAACGGATAGATTAATGCCCGAAAAGGACAACCCGAATCTCAATCGGGTCTCGTAAGTTTTTTACCCATCGTTTTTTTGACGTTGGACTTTAACGGTAAAACGGGATTACCGTGGCTCGTCTTCGATTTACCATCGCTGGAGAGTGGTGCACCATGGTATTGTTCCGTTTCAAATCCATGCACGCATTTCGAAAAGTCGTACGACACTGTTTCGACATTCGAACGGCTGTTGCACCTTGCACCGCGGACGTTGCACCCTTTAGATATCGATTATTCGAACGACCATAACTTCTGGCTCGTTTAGAGTTACGGGAGCCATAACCTGTCAAAACGAAGGCCACGGTGAGTTCTACGGCTTTGACAGCTTTCAGCCGTCAACGGATAGATTAATGCCCGAAAAGGACAACCCGAATCTCAATCGGGTCTCGTAAAATTTTTACCCTTCGTTTTTTCGACGCCGGATTTTAACGGTAAAACGGGATTACCGTGGCTCGTCTTCGATTTACCATCGCTGCAGAGCGGTGAACCATGGTACTGTTCCGTTTCAAATCCATGCACGCATTTCTAAAAGTCGTACGGTACTGTTTCGCCATTTTGGGCGGATGTTGCACCTTGCACCGCGGACGTTGCACCCTGTAGATATCGATTATTCGGACGGCCATAACTTCTGGCTCGTTTAAAGTTACGGGAGCCATAACCTGTCAAAACGAAGGCCACGGTGAGTTCTACGGCTTTGACAGCTTTCAGGCGTCAACGGATAGATTAATGCCCGAAAAGGACAACCCGAATCTCAATCGGGTCTCGTAAGTTTTTTACCCTTCGTTTTTTCGACACTGGATTTTCACGTTAACACGTGATTACCGTGGCTCGTCTTCGATTTAATATCTCTGGAGAGTGGTGCACCATGGTACTATTCCGTTTCAAATCCACGCATGCATTTCTAAAAGTCGTATGGCACCGTTTCGCCATTTCGGACGGATGTTGCACCATGCACCGCCGATGTTGCACCCTGTAGATATCGATTATTCGGACGGCCATAACTTCTGGCTCGTTTAGAGTTACGGGAGCCATAACCTGTCAAAACGAAGGCCACGGTGAGTTCTACGGCTTTGACCACTTTCAGCCGTCAACGGATAGATTAATGCCCGAAAAGGACAACCCGAATCTCAATCGGGTCTCGTAAGTTTTTTACCCTTCGTTTTTTCGACACCGTATTTTTACGGTAAAACGGGATTACCGTGGCTCGTCTTCGATTTACCATCGCTGGATAGTGGTGCACCATGGTACTGTTCCGTTTCAAATCCATGCACGCATTTCTAAAAGTCGTACGACACAATTTCGCCATTTCGGAAGG
Source organism: Allium cepa (assembly GCA_030765085.1). Taxonomy (NCBI): domain Eukaryota; kingdom Viridiplantae; phylum Streptophyta; class Magnoliopsida; order Asparagales; family Amaryllidaceae; genus Allium; species Allium cepa. Next base: position 3,968,801 of record CM060934.1, read on the forward strand.
ATGTTTTTCCTTGCACCGCGGACGTTGCACCCTATAGATATCGATTATTCGGACGGCCATAACTTTTGGCTCGTTTAGAGTTACGGGAGCCAAAACCTGTCAAAACGAAGGCCACGGTGAGTTCTACGGCTTTGATAGCTTTCAGCCATCAACGGATAGATTAATGCCCGAAAAGGACAACCCGAATCTCAATCGGGTCTTAGAAGTTTTTTACCCATCGTTTTTTCGACGCCGGATTTTAACGGTAAAACGGGATTACCGTGGCTCGTCTTCGATTTACCATCGCTGGAGTGTGGTGCACCATGGTACTGTTCCATTTCAAATCCATGCATGCATTTCTAAAAGTCGTACGGCACTGTTTCGCCATTTTGGACGGATGTTGCACCTTGCACCGCGGATGTTGCACCCTGTAGATATCGATTATTCGGACGGCCATAACTTCTGGCTCGTTTAGAGTTACGGGAGCCATAACCTGTCAAAACGAAGGTCACGGTGAGTTCTACGGCTTTGACCGCTTTCAGCCACCAACGGATAGATTAATGCCCGAAAAGGACAACCCGAATCTCAATCGGGTCTCGTAAGTTTTTTACCCTTCGTTTTTTCGACACCGGATTTTTACGGTAAAACGGGATTACCGTGGCTCGTCTTCGATTTACCGTCGCTGGAGAGTGGTGCACCATGGTACTGTTCCATTTCAAATCCATGCACGCATTTCAAAAAGTCGTACGACACAATTTCGCCATTTCGGACGGATGTTGCACCTTGCACCACGGATGTTGCATCCTGTAGATATCGATTATTCGGACGGCTATAAATCTGGCTTGTTTAGAGTTACGGGAGCCATAACCTGTCAAAACGAAGGCCACGGTGAGTTCTACGGCTTTGACTGCTTTCAGCCGTCAACGGATAGATTAATGCCCGAAAAGGACAACCCGAATCTCAATCGGGTCTCGTAAGTTTTTTACCCATCATTTTTTTGACGTTGGATTTTAACGGTAAAACGGGATTGCCGTGGCTCGTCTTCGATTTACCATCGCTGGAGAGCGGTGCACCATGTTATTGTTCCGTTTCAAATCCATGCACGCATTTCGAAATGTCGTACGACACTGTTTCGACATTTCGGACGGCTGTTGCACCTTGCACCGCGGACGTTGCACCCTTTAGATATCGATTATTCGGACGACCATAACTTCTGGCTCGTTTAGAGTTACGGGAGCCATAACCTGTCAAAACGAAGGCCACGGTGAGTTCTACGGCTTTCATAGCTTTCAGCCGTCAACGGATAGATTAATGCTCGAAAAGGACAACCCGAATCTCAATCAGGTCTCGTAAAATTTTTACCCTTCGTTTTTTCGACGCCGGATTTTAACGGTAAAACGGGATTACCGTGGCTCGTCTTCGATTTTCCCTCGCTGGAGAGCGGTGAACCATGGTACTGTTCCATTTCAAATCCATGCACGCATTTCTAAAAGTCATACGGTACTGTTTCGCCATTTTGGACGGATGTTGCACCTTGCACCGCGGACGTTGCACCCTGTAGATATCGATTATTCGGACGGCCATAACTTCTGGCTCGTTTAGATTTACGGGAGCCATAACCTGTCAAAACGAAGGCCACGGTGAGTTCTACGGCTTTGACAGCTTTCAGGCATCAACAGATAGATTAATGCCCGAAAAGGACAACCCGAATCTCAATCGGGTCTCGTAAGTTTTTTACCCTTCGTTTTTTCGACACCGTATTTTTACGGTAAAACGGGATTACCGTGGCTCGTCTTCGATTTACCATCGCTGGATAGTGGTGCACCATGGTACTGTTCCGTTTCAAATCCATGCACGCATTTCTAAAAGTCGTACGGCACAATTTCGCCATTTCGGAAGGATGTTTTTCCTTGCACCGCGGACGTTGCACCCTATAGATATCGATTATTCGGACGGCCATAACTTTTGGCTCGTTTAGAGTTACGGGAGCCAAAACCTATCAAAACGAAGGCCACGGTGAGTTCTACGGCTTTGATAGCTTTCAGCCATCAACGGATAGATTAATGCCCGAAAAGGACAACCCGAATCACAATCGGGTCTTAGAAGTTTTTTACCCATCGTTTTTTCGACGCCGGATTTTAACGGTAAAACGGGATTACCGTGGCTCGTCTTCGATTTACCATCGCTGGAGTGTGGTGCACCATGGTACTGTTCCGTTTCAAATCCATGCATGCATTTCTAAAAGTCGTACGGCACTGTTTCTCCATTTTGGACGGATGTTGCACCTTGCACCGCGGATGTTGCACCCTGTAGATATCGATTATTCGGACGGCCATAACTTCTGGCTCGTTTAGAGTTACGGGAGCCATAACCTGTCAAAACGAAGGTCACGGTGAGTTCTACGGCATTGACCACTTTCAGCCGTCAACGGATAGATTAATGCCCGAAAAGGACAACCCGAATCTCAATCGGGTCTCGTAAGTTTTTTACCCTTCGTTTTTTCGACACCGTATTTTTACGGTAAAACGGGATTACCGTGGCTCGTCTTCGATTTACCATCGCTGGATAGTGGTGCACCATGGTACTGTTCCGTTTCAAATCCATGCACGCATTTCTAAAAGTCGTACGGCACAATTTCGCCATTTCGGAAGGATGTTTTTCCTTGCACCGCGGACGTTGCACCCTATAGATATCGATTATTCGGACGGCCATAACTTTTGGCTCGTTTAGAGTTACGGGAGCCAAAACCTGTCAAAACGAAGGCCACGGTGAGTTCTACGGCTTTGATAGCTTTCATCCATCAACGGATAGATTAATGCCCGAAAAGGACAACCCGAATCTCAATCGGGTCTTAGAAGTTTTTTACCCATCGTTTTTTCGACGCCGGATTTTAACGGTAAAACGGGATTACCGTGGCTCGTCTTCGATTTACCATCGCTGGAGTGTGGTGCACCATGGTACTGTTCCGTTTCAAATCCATGCATGCATTTCTAAAAGTCGTACGGCACTGTTTCGCCATTTTGGACGGATGTTGCACCTTGCACCGCGGATGTTGCACCCTGTAGATACTGATTATTCGGACGGCCATAACTTCTGGCTCGTTTAGAGTTACGGGAGCCATAACCTGTCAAAACGAAGGTCACGGTGAGTTCTACGGCTTTGACCGCTTTCAGCCGTCAACGGAAAGATTAATGCCCGAAAAGGACAACCCGAATCTCAATCGGGTCTCGTAAGTTTTTTACCCTTCGTTTTTTCGACACCGGATTTTTACGGTAAAACGGGATTACCGTGGCTCGTCTTCGATTTACCGTCGCTGGAGAGTGGTGCACCATGGTACTGTTCCATTTCAAATCCATGCACGCATTTCAAAAAGTCATACGACACAATTTCGCCATTTCGGACGGATGTTGCACCTTGCACCACGGATGTTGCATCCTGTAGATATCGATTATTCGGACGGCTATAACTTCTGGCTTGTTTAGAGTTACGGGAGCCATAACCTGTCAAAACGAAGGCCACGGTGAGTTCTACGGCTTTGACTGCTTTCAGCCGTCAACGGATAGATTAATGCCCGAAAAGGACAACCCGAATCTCAATCGGGTCTCGTAAGTTTTTTACCCATCATTTTTTTGACGTTGGATTTTAACGGTAAAACGGGATTACCGTGGCTCGTCTTCGATTTACCGTCGCTGGAGAGTGGTGCACCATGTTATTGTTCCGTTTCAAATCCATGCACGCATTTCGAAAAGTCGTACGACACTGTTTCGACATTTCAGACGGCTGTTGCACCTTGCACCGCGGACGTTGCACCCTTTAGATATCGATTATTCGAACGACCATAACTTCTGGCTCGTTTAGAGTTACGGGAGCCATAACCTGTCAAAATGAAGGCCACGGTGAGTTCTACGGCTTTCATAGCTTTCAGCGGTCAACGGATAGATTAATGCTCGAAAAGGACAACCCGAATCTCAATCAGGTCTCGTAAAATTTTTACCCTTCGTTTTTTCGACGCCGGATTTTAACGGTAAGACGGGATTACCGTGGCTCGTCTTCGATTTTCCATCGCTGGAGAGCGGTGAACCATGGTACTGTTCCATTTCAAATCCATGCACGCATTTCTAAAAGTCGTACGGTACTGTTTCGCCATTTTGGACGGATGTTGCACCTTGCACCGCGGACGTTGCACCCTGTAGATATCGATTATTCGGACGGCCATAACTTCTGGCTCGTTTAGATTTACGGGAGCCATAACCTGTCAAAACGAAGGCCACGGTGAGTTCTGCGGCTTTGACAGCTTTTAGGCGTCAACAGATAGATTAATGCCCGAAAAGGACAACCCTAATCTCAATCGGGTCTCGTAAGTTTTTTACCCCTCGTTTTTTCGACACTGGATTTTCACGGTAACACGGGATTACCGTGGCTCGTCTTCGATTTACCATCGCTGGAGAGTGGTGCACCATGGTACTATTCCGTTTCAAATCCATGCACGCATTTCTAAAAGTCGTACGGCACCGTTTCGCCATTTCGGACGGATGTTGCACCTTGCACCGCGGATGTTGCACCCTGTAAATATCGATTATTCGGACGACCATAACTTCTGGCTCGTTTAGAGTTACGGGAGCCATAACCTGTCAAAACGAAGGCCACGGTGAGTTCTACGGCTTTGACCACTTTCAGCCATCAACGGATAGATTAATGCCCGAAAAGGACAACCCGAATCTCAATCGGGTCTCGTAAGTTTTTTACCCTTCCTTTTTTCGACACCGTATTTTTACGGTAAAACGGGATTACCGTGGCTCGTCTTCGATTTACCATCGCTGGAGAGTGGTGCACCATGGTACTGTTCCGTTTCAAATCCATGCACACATTTCTAAAAGTCGTACGGCACAATTTCGCCTTTTCGGACGGATGTTTTTCTTTGCACCGCGGACGTTGCACCCTGTAGACATCGATTATTCGGACGGCCATAACTTTTGGCTCGTTTAGAGTTACGAGAGCCAAAACCTGTCAAAACGAAGGCCACGGTGAGTTCTACGACTTTGACAGCTTTCAGCCATCAACGGGTAGATTAATGCCCGAAAAGGAGAACCCGAATCTCAATTGGGTCTTAGAAGTTTTTTACCCATCGTTTTTTCGACGCCGGATTTTAACGGTAAAACGGGATTACCGTGGCTCGTCTTCGATTTACCATCGCTGGAGTGTGGTGAACCATGGTACTGTTCCGTTACAAATCCTTGCATGTGTTTGCGCCAAAATTGGTCACAAACACCCAAAATCGTGAAAGCACCCGTTTACGTGTTCAATTCGATAATATTCAACACAGAACTCAGCAACAATCAATATATAATTCAGCTCTAAGTAACAAATCGCAGTAATTCACAAACAACAATCACAAACACAGGATTTATAGTGGTTCGGCGTTCGCGCCTACGTCCACTCTGAAGGATTTCTCTTTATTGCCTTGTTCGATTCAATCGATTACAATGGATTACAGCGGACAATTGCTTTGAAATCTGAATACAACAGCGATTCTGATAGTTAAACTTGAATCCGGCAGAGTCTTGGCGTTCAATGGCGGAAAGATCCCCTTTTCTGAAGGCTTCAGGGTGCTATTTATAGGCGTTGGAGGCCCAGATCTTGCTGAAACTTCGTGAGACTCGTTCTGGCACGTGAGTGGGCCCACGCGACCAACTTCACCAAGTTTCGTCTCGATCTGACATCGGTTCGAAGTGATTTCGAACCCATCAACAAATGGTCCAATCGAGCTGAAACTTGGCAGGAACAATCTTTACCTCATATGGAAACTACTGTGAAAATTTGGTTGCATTTGGATCTATGGTTAAGGAGATATGCTCGGTTCGAAATTGGCCTTCTCGGTTGGCTGGGTCGTTCGAACCCATGATTTCGAACCCTTCGTTTCGAATCCATCAGTGCACGTGGGCTTGCAGTGACGTGGCGCGCAATATTCGAATCGATCCTAACTTATCTCCGAATGGACCGCTTCGACTCCGTGAACTACGGCGAACACGTCATCTAAACCAATTGACTCGGTGGATTCGAAATAAGAAGTATTCCTGGTTTCGAACGTGACTGATTCGAATCCAGGAATCTTCATGGGTTCGAACTTGATCGGTTCGAACTGGATCACTCGATGGGTTCGAAGTGAGGATGTGAGGCCGAGTGAAGTCATGGATTCGAAGGTAGGCCACTGTGGTGGATTCGAAGGCGATGGAGTCGAGGTAGGTGCTAGCTGATGGGTTCGAACGTGGCTTGGGTTCGAACTCCATGGCTTCGAAGGCAAGGACGTGGACGGTTTCGAACAGCATGGGTTCGAAGGAAAGGGCGTGGATGGGTTCGAAGAGCATGGGTTCGAAAAGGATGGGTTCGAACTTGATGGTTTCGAACCAGACAATGACCATTTCTCTTCACACTGAATCCATCATATCTTGAGCACACGAACTCGGATTGACTTGAAACTTGAAATGATGGCTCCTACAACCTTTCTTGTCGTGTCCTATCAATCGTGGCCTGATCCGGACTCGGGCAAAATTCATCGATATCCATAGCTAAGTGATGTATAACCAATCTCTGAGACGGACTGTTTCCCGTTTTCGACCAATCTTTTGATATCACGGCTTTGCCAAAAAGCGGGATAACACTTTGCCCCTCAAAACATGCCTTGCTGTAGGAAGGTGTGTTTTGTAATGCCTTGAGTTGGATGTTCGTATCCGATCATCAACCTACAAAGAACTCAATAGTTTCATATGTCCTCAAATGACGATCGTTCGGGATCGAGCCATTTGGGATGAAGTGCGGCCGTTCATGGTCAAGCGCTCAACTTCAAACGACGATCGTTCGTGATCGAGTCATTCGAGGGGGAGTGCGACCGTGCGCGGTCGAGCGTATAAATTCATGCTTCGATCGTTCGGGATCGTATGCTGCTTGAAGCGAATCGGGACCGTTCGCGGTCCGTGCCATCCGTGGCATAAGATGGAATAGGACCGTTTGCGGTCGATGCCGTTCGCGGCGAATGATGAGATGGGGACCGTTCGCGGTCGACTGCCGTTCGCGGCAAATGATGATCGTTCGCGACCAAGTGCCGTTCAAGGCGAATGGTGATCGTTCGAGGTCGGATTTCATAATCAGTGAGCCATGACCGTTCGCGGTCGATGGCGTTCGAGGCAGGAAGTGATCGTTCGCGATCGTGTGCCGTTCGAGGCGAATTCGTGACCGTTCGTGGTCGGATGTCGGACCTCACGTGACGACCGTTCGCGATCAAGCCATTGAGGTAAGGTGAGTTATGACTGTTCGAAGTCGGGTGCCGTTCGAGGCGGATTGTGTGTGTGCCCGGGAGGGCTTGGTGTTATCGATGCCAGGGTCACGTTCGGGTGAGTTCCTGGATCGTTTATAGAGGCGGTTCATCGCCGTCTCAGAGCATACCTAGGGATCGTTCGCGACCCCATACATGTGTGCGTAGCTTAGTCATTCCAGAGTTATCAAAATCAAATAATTATCAAACAGATGAGTTCCAAAAAACAATGTCCAAATAAACAAAGTCCAAACGTTCAAATCAAAATGAAACGAAAGTAAAGCATGGATGTCAAAGTGTAAGTTCCCACTACGAAACGGTCGATGATCACTCAGAGCATGCCTGGAGATCGTTCGCGATCTCGCGCATGTGTAAATGATTTAATTGTGGTAGTGGAAGCTTACGACTTGTTCATCGTTATTTCATTCAGTTGATAACCAGACGGTGCCTTGGTTCAGGGTCGCCTCTAGCTGATGTGGACGGTGGTCGTTCTGGTTCCGCCACAGGAGCTCGTCTCCTCACATATTGAAGGAGCATACCGTTCCTGATATGCCCTTCCACCTCATCCTTCAGGTGCCTACAATCGTTAGTATTATGACCATTTAATTCATGGAATACACAGAACTTATCTGATTTCCTTTCGTCAGAGGTAGGGTCCCTTCGCATTGGCCTACGATACGGAATCTGTTCTTTGGTATCCTGATAAATTCGTTCCAGGCTCTCGTTCAACTCAGCGTAGGTGGTGAATCGCGGCTCCCTTCGTTGCCGCTTCGATCTGTCTCTGCCATTCTCAATCTTTCTTTTACCTCTATCCTTGTCCGAATCCCTTTTAAGAGGCTTTTCGTCTCTAAATGCAAAAATTTCTATCCCATCTCTTTCTTCTCTCTCGGCATTCGCATCTTCTAATCGTAAAAACTTTTCTGCTTCATGATAGAATTCCTCCAGATCTGTGGGTGGATCTTTAGTCAATGAATTCTTGAACTCTGTGCCGTCAGCTATTCCGGACACAGCTGGCATTACCACCATGGATGGATCTGCTCTATCCACTGAAGCTGCTGCTGCATTAAATCGTGCCAGATAACTTCTCAAGGTCTCTCCGGCCTTCTGCTTTAGGGTTGCCAGAGTCATCACGTTCTTGGGTCTTGTAATATGAACCCTGAATTGCCTCATAAATCTCTCTACTAAACCATTCCAAGTTCCGATGGATCCGTTCTCCAACTGTCTAAACCATAGTGCAGCGATATTTGTCAAGTATAATGGAAAACACCGGGCCATAACCTCCTCCGATGCCCCCAGTACTTCCATATGCCTCATATATTTTGTCAGGTGGACCGTGGGGTCCGTTCTCCCGTCATACATATCCAACGATGGTAGTTTGAAATCAGGTGGGTTCCTAGCTTGCCTGATTGACGAAGTAAAAGGGCTTCTATTAACATCTTCCAAATCTTTATTCACCATACCGCCTTTCAAAGCTCTCCTAACTATCTCTGCTAATCGGTCATTGTCTCCGAGATGTAATCCTTGTTCACTACTTCCAACCTGCCCCCTGAGTTCACGAGGTAACTCCGGGATCTGCCCCCTTGACTGAGCGTTTGCATCTCTACTACTACCGGGTTGCGCAGATGCTCCCCTTTCTCTCTCCGAAGCTGGATCAACGTTCTCCAAGGGTGTGCCCCCTAATCCAGGTGCCACTTCGGATGGTCCTGCTCCGTTCTGGACTCCATTGGCTTCCCTATTCTGTGCTCCGAGCTGTCCTATCTGTTGGAGTAAACTCTGGATCATGTCCTCTTGCCTCTTCATCATAGTTTCCATCTCGTCCCTAGTAATGTATATCGATGGTTGATTTGCTCCTGAGGAAGCCTCTTGGCTTCCTTGTGGTTCACTTCTCTCAGTCCTTGGCCTCCTACTCGATTGTCTTGCCATAATTCCTAGATCTGAACTCCTGAACTTTCAAGTTCAACTTCTTCCTGAGTTCAATTCTCAGTGAAAGCACCAAAATGTTTGCGCCAAAATTGGTCACAAACACCCAAAATCGTGAAAGCACCCGTTTACGTGTTCAATTCGATAATATTCAACACAGAACTCAGCAACAATCAATATATAATTCAGCTCTAAGTAACAAATCGCAGTAATTCACAAACAACAATCACAAACACAGGATTTATAGTGGTTCGGCGTTCGCGCCTACGTCCACTCTGAAGGATTTCTCTTTATTGCCTTGTTCGATTCAATCGATTACAATGGATTACAGCGGACAATTGCTTTGAAATCTGAATACAACAGCGATTCTGATAGTTAAACTTGAATCCTCCAGAGTCTTGGCGTTCAATGGCGGAAAGATCCCCTTTTCTGAAGGCTTCAGGGTGCTATTTATAGGCGTTGGAGGCCCAGATCTTGCTGAAACTTCGTGAGACTCCTTCTGGCACGTGAGTGGGCCCACGCGACCAACCCCACCAAGTTTCGTCTCGATCTGACATCGGTTCGAAGTGATTTCGAACCCATCAACAAATGGTCCAATCGAGCTGAAACTTGGCAGGAAAAATCTTTACCTCATATGGAAACTACTGTGAAAATTTGGTTGCATTTGGATCTATGGTTAAGGAGATATGCTCGGTTCGAAATTGGCCTTCTCGGTTGGCTGGGTCGTTCGAACCCATGATTTCGAACCCTTCGTTTCGAATCCATCAGTGCACGTGGGCTTGCAGTGACGTGGCGTGCAATATTCGAATCGATCCTAACTTATCTCCGAATGGACCGCTTCGACTCCGTGAACTACGGCGAACACGTCATCTAAACCAATTGACTCGGTGGATTCGAAATAAGAAGTATTCCTGGTTTCGAACGTGACTGATTCGAATCCAGGAATCTTCATGGGTTCGAACTTGATCGGTTCGAACTGGATCACTCGATGGGTTCGAAGTGAGGATGTGAGGCCGAGTGAAGTCATGGATTCGAAGGTAGGCCACTGTGGTGGATTCGAAGGCGATGGAGTCGAGGTAGGTGCTAGCTGATGGGTTCGAACGTGGCTTGGGTTCGAACTCCATGGCTTCGAAGGCAAGGACGTGGACGGTTTCGAACAGCATGGGTTCGAAGGAAAGGGCGTGGATGGGTTCGAAGAGCATGAGTTCGAAAAGGATGGGTTCGAACTTGATGGTTTCGAACCAGACAATGACCATTTCTCTTCACACTGAATCCATCATATCTTGAGCACACGCACTCGGATTGACTTGAAACTTGAAATGATGGCTCCTACAACCTTTCTTGTCGTGTCCTATCAATCGTGGCCTGATCCGGACTCGGGCAAAATTCATCGATATCCATAGCTAAGTGATGTATAACCAATCTCTGAGACGGACTGTTTCCCGTTTTCGACCAATCTTTTGATATCACGGCTTTGCCAAAAAGCGGGATAACAGCATGCATTTCTAAAAGTCGTACGGCACTGTTTCACCATTTTGGACGGATGTTGCACCTTGCACCGCGGATGTTGCACCCTGTATATATCGATTATTCGGACGGCCATAACTTCTGGCTCGTTTAGAGTTACGGGAGCCATAAACTGCCAAAACGAAGGTCACGGTGAGTTCTACGGCTTTGACCGCTTCCATCCGTCAACGGATAGATTAATGCCCGAAAAGGACAACCCGAATCTCAATCGGGTCTCGTAAGTTTTTTACCCTTCGTTTTTTCGACACCGGATTTTTACGGTAAAACGGGATTACCGTGGCTCGTCTTCGATTTACCGTCGCTGGAGAGTGGTGCGCCGTGGTACTGTTGCATTTCAAATCCATGCACGCATTTCAAAAAGTCGTACGACACAATTTCGCCATTTCGGACGGATGTTCCACCTTGCACCGCGGATGTTGCATCCTGTAGATATCGATTATTCGGACGGCCATAACTTCTGGCTTGTTTAGAGTTACGGGAGCCATAACCTGTCAAAACGAAGGCCACGGTGAGTTCTATGGCTTTGACTGCTTTCAGCCATCAACGGATAGATTAATGCCCGAAAAGGACAACCCGAATCTCAATCGGGTCTCGTAAGTTTTTTACCCTTCGTTTTTTCGACACTGGATTTTTACGGTAAAACGGGATTACCTGGCTCGTCTTCGATTTACCATCGCTGGAGAGTGGTGCACCATGGTACTGTTCCGTTTCAAATCCATGCATGCATTTCTATAAGTCGTACGGCACTGTTTCGCCATTTCGGACGGATGTTGCACCTTGCACCGCGGATGTTGCACCCTATAGATAACGATTATTCGGACGGCCATAACTTCTGGCTCGTTTAGAGTTACGGGAGCCATAACCTGTCAAAACGAAGGCCAGGGTGAGTTTTACGGCTTTGACCGCTTTCAGCCGTCAACGGATAGATTAATGCCCAAAAAGGACAACCCGAATCTCAATCGGGCCTCGTAAGTTTTTTACCTTTCGTTTTTCGACACCGGATTTTTACGGGAAAACGGGTTTACCGTGCCTTGTCTTCGATTTAACATCGCTGGAGAGTGGTGCACCATGGCACTGTTCCATTTTAAGTCCATGCACGCATTTCTAAAAGTCGTACGACACTGTTTCGCCATTTCGGACGGATGTTGCACCTTGCACCGCGGATGTTGCACCATGTAGATATCGATTATTCGGACGGTCATAACTTCTGGCTCGTTTAGAGTTACGGGAGCCATAACCTGTCAAAACGAAGGCCATAGTGAGTTCTATGGCTTTGACAGCTTTCAGCCATCAACGGATAGATTAATGCCCAAAAAGGACAACCCGAATCTCAATCGGGTCTCGTAAGTTTTTTACCCATCGTTTTTTCGACGCCGGATTTTACCGGTAAAACAGGATTACCGTGGCTCGTCTTTGATTTACCATCACTGGAGAGTGGTGCACCATGTTACTGTTCCGTTTCAAATCCATGCACGCATTTCTAAAAGTCGTACGGCACTGTTTCGCCATTTCGGACTGATGTTGCACCTTGCACCGCGGACGTTGCACCCTGTAGATATCGATTATTCGGACGGCCGTAACTTCTGGCTCGTTTAGAGTTACGGGAGCCATAACCTGTCAAAAAGAAGGCCACGGTGAGTACTATGGCACGGACAGCTTTCAGCCGTCAACGGACAGACTAATGCCCGAAAAGGACAACCCGAATCTCAATCGGGTTCGTATGTTTTTTACCCATCGTTTTTTCCGCGCCGGATTTTAACGGTAAAACGGGATTACCGTGGCTCGTCTTCGATTTACCATCGCTGGAGAGTGGTGCACCATGGTACTGTTCCGTTTCAAATCCATGCATGCATTTCTAAAAGTCGTACGGTACTGTTTCGCCATTTCGGACGGATGTTGCACCTTGCACCGTGGACGTTGCACCCTGTAGATATCGATTATTTGGACGGCCATAACTTCTGGCTCGTTTAGAGTTACGGGAGCCATAACCTGTCAAAACGAAGGCCACGGTGAGTTCTATGGATCTGAGAGCTTTCAGGCGTCAATGGATTGATTAATGCCCGAAAAGGACAACCCGAATCTCAATCGGGTCCCGTTAGTTTTTTACCCTTCGTTTTTTCGACACCGAATTTTAACGGTAAAACTGGATTACCGTGGCTCGTCTTCGATTTACCATCGCTGGAGAGTGGTGCACCATGGTACTGTTCCGTTTCAAATCCATGCATGCATTTCTAAAAGTCGTACGGCACTGTTTCGCCATTTCGGACGGATGTTGCACCCTGTAGATATCGATTATTCGGACGGCCATAACATCTGGCTCGTTTAGAGTTACGGGAGCCATAACTTGTCAAAACGAAGGCCACGGTGATTTCTACGGCTTTGATAGCTTTCAGCCGTCAACGGATAGATTAATGCCCGAAAAGGACAACCCGAATCTTAATCGAGTCTCGTAAGTTTTTTACCCTGCGTTTTTTCGACACCGTATTTTTACGGTAAAACGGGATTACCGAGGCTCATCTTCGATTTACCATCGCTGGAGAGTGGTGCACCATGGTACTGTTCCGTTTCAAATCCATGCATGCATTTCTAAAAGTCGTACGGCACTGTTTCGCCATTTCGGACGGATGTTGCACCTTGCACCGCAGATGTTGCACCCTGTAGATATCGATTATTCGGACGGCCATAACTTCTGCTCGTTTAGAGTTACGCGAGCCATAACCTGTCAAAACGAAGGCCACGGTGAGTTCTACAGCTTTGACCGCTTTCAACCGTCAATGGATAGATTAATGCCCAAAAAGGACAGCCCGAATCTCAATCGGGTCTCGTAAGTTTTATACCCTTCGTTTTTTCGACACCGGATTTTTACGGTAAAACGGGATTACCGTGCCTCGTCTTCGATTTACCATCGCTGGAGAGTGGTGGACCATGGTACTGTTCCGTTTCAAAGCCATGCACGATTTCTAAAATTCGTACGACACTGTTTCGCCATTTCAGACGGATGTTGCACCTTGCACCGCGGATGTTGCACCCTGTATATATCGATTATTCGGACGGCCATAACTTTTGGCTCGTTTAGAGTAACGGGAGCCATAACCTGTCAAAACGAAGGCCACGGTGAGTTCTACGGCTTTGACCGCTTTCATCCGTCAACGGACAGATTAATACCTGAAAAGGACAACCTGAATCTCAATCGGGTCTCGTAATTTTTTTACCCTTCGTTTTTTCGACACCGGATTTTTACGGTAAAACGGGATTACCGTGGCTCGTCTTCGATTTACCATCGCTGGAAAGTGGTGCAACATGGTACTGTTCCGTTTCAAATCCATGCATGCAATTCTAAAAGTCGTACGGCACTGTTTCGCCATTTCGGATGGATGTTGCACCTTGCACCGCGGATGTTGCACCCTGTAGATATCGATTATTCGGACTGCCATAACTTCTGGCTCGTTTAGAGTTACGGGAGCCATAACCTGTCAAAATGAAGGCCGCGGTAAGTTCTACGGCTTTGACCGCTTTCAGCTGTCAACGGATAGATTAATGCCCGAAAAGGACAACCCGAATCTCAATCGGGTCTCGTAAGTTTTTTACCATTCGTTTTTTCAACACTGGATTTTTACGGTAAAACAGGATTACCGTAGCTCGTCTTCAATTTACCATCTCTGGAGAGTGGTGCCCCATGGTACTGTTCCGTTTCAAATCCATGCACGCATTTCTAAAATTTGTACGGCTCAATTTTGCCATTTCGGACGGATGTTGCACCTTGCACCGCGATGTTGCACCCTGTAGATATCGATTATTCAGACGGCCATAACTTCTGGCTCGTTTAGAGTTACGGGAGTCATAACCTGTCAAAACGAAGGCCACGGTGTGTTCTACGGCTTTGACCGCTTTCAGCCGTCAACGGATAGATTAATGCCCGAAAAGGACAACCCGAATCTCAATCGGGTCTCGTAAGTTTTTTACCCTTTGTTTTTTCGACACCGGATTTTTACGGTAAAACGGGATTACCGTGGCTCGTCTTCGATTTACCATCGCTGGAGAGTGGTGCACCATGGTACTGTTCCGTTTCAAATCCATGCACGCATTTCTAAAAGTCGTACGGCACTGTTTTGCCATTTCGGACGGATGTTGCACCTTGCACCGCGGTGTTGCACCCTGTAGATATCGATTATTCGGACGGCCATAACTTCTGGCTCGTTTAGATTTACGGGAGCCATAACCTGTCAAAACGAAGGCCACGGTGAGTTTTACGGCTTTGAGCGCTTTCAGCCGTCAACGGATAGATTAATGCCCGAAAAGGACAACCCGAATCTCAATCGGGCCTCGTAAGTTTTTTACCCTTCGTTTTTTCGAAACCTGATTTTTACGGTAAAACGGGATTACCGTGCCTCGTCTTCGATTTACCACCGCTGGAGTGTGGTGCACCATGGCACTGTTCCGTTTCAAATCCATGCATACATTTCTAAAAGTCGTACGGCACTGTTTCTCCATTTCGGACGGATGTTGCACCTTGCACCGTGGATGTTGCACCCTGTAGATATTGATTATTCGGACGGCAATAACTTCTGGCTCGTTTAGAGTTACGGGAGCCATAACCTGTCAAAACGAAGGCCACGATGAGTTCTACGGCTTTGACTGCTTTCAGCCGTCAACGGATAGATTAATGCCCAAAAAGGACAACCCGAATCTCAATTGGGCCTCGTAAGTTTTTACCCTTCATTTTTTCGACACCTGATTTTTACGGTAAAACGGGATTACCGTGCCTCGTCTTCGATTTACCACCGCTGGAGAGTGGTGCACCATGGCACTGTTCCGTTTCAAATCCATGCACGCATTTCTAAAAGTCGTACGACACTGTTTCTCCATTTCGGACGGATGTTGCACCTTGCACCGTGGATGTTGCACCCTGTAGATACCGATTATTCAGACGGCCATAACTTCTGGCTCGTTTAGAGTTACGGCAGCCATAACCTGTCAAAACGAAGGCCATGGTGAGTTCTACGGCTTTGACAGCTTTCAGCCATCAACGGATTGATTAATGCCCAAAATGGACAACCCGAATCTCAATCGGGTCTCGTATGTTTTTTACCAATCGTTTTTTCGACGCCGGATTTTTACGGTAAAACGAGATTACCGTGGCTCGTCTTCGATTTACCATCGCTGGAGAGTGGTGCGCCATGGTATTGTTCCGTTTCAAATCCATGCACGCATTTCTAAAAGTCGTACGGCACAATTTCGCCATTTCGGACGGATGTTGCACCTTGCACCGCGGACGTTGCACCCTGTAGATATCGATTATTCGAACGGCCATAACTTCTGGCTCGTTTAGAGTTACGGGAGCCATGTCCTGTCAAAACGAAGGCCACGGTGAGTTCTACGGCTTTGACCGCTTTCAGGCGTCAACGGATAGATTAATGCCCAAAAAGGACAACCCGAATCTCAATCGGGTCTCGTAAGTTTATTACCCTTCGTTTTTTCGACGCCGGATTTTAACGGTAAAACGGGATTACCGTGGCTCGTCTTCGATTTACCATCGCTGGAGAGTGGTGCACGATGGTACTGTTCCATTTCAAATCCATGCACGCATTTCTAAAAGTCGTACGGCACTGTTTCGCCATTTTGGACGGATGTTGCACCTTGCATCGCGGACGTTGCACCCTGTAGATATCGATTATTCGGACGGCCGTAACTTCTGGCTCGTTTAGAGTTACGGGAGCAATAACTTGTCAAAAAGAAGGCCACGGTGAGTTCTACGGTTTTGACTGCTTTCAGCCGTCAACGGATAGATTAATGCCCGAAAAGGACAACCCGAACTCAATCGGGTCTCGTAAGTTTTTTTCCCTTCGTTTTTTCGACACCGGATTTTTACGGTAAAACGGGATTACCGTGGCTCGTCTTCGATTTACCATCGCTGGAGAGTGGTGCACCATGGTACTGTTATGTTTCAAATCCATGCATGCATTTCTAAAAGTCGTACGGCACAATTTCGCCATTTCGGACGGATGTTGCACCTTGCACCGCGAATGTTGCATCCTGTATATATCGATTATTCGGACGGCCATAACTTCTGGCTCGTTTAGAGTAACGGGGGCTATAACCTGTCAAAACGAAGGCCACGGTGAGTTCTATGGCTTTGAAGCTTTCAGCCGTCAACGGATAGATTAATGCCCGAAAAGGACAACCCGAATCTCAATCGGGTCTCGTAAGTTTTTTACCCTTCGTTTTTTCAACACCGGATTTTTACGGTAAAACGGGATTACCGTGGCTCGTCGTCGATTTACCATCGCTGGAGAGTGGTGCACCATGGTACTATTCCATTTCAAATCCATGCATGCATTTCTAAAAGTCGTACGGCATTGTTTCGCCATTTCGGACGGATATTGCACTTTCCACCGCGGATGTTGCACCCTGTAGATGTCGATTATTCGGACGGCCATAACTTCTGGCTCATTTAGAGTTACGGGAGCCATAACCTGTCAAAACGAAGACCACGGTAAGTTCTACGGCTTTGACAGCTTTCAGCCGACAACGGATAGATTAATGCCCAAAAAGGACGACGCGAATCTCAATCGGGTCTCGTAAGTTTTTTACCCTTTGTTTTTTCGACGCCGGATTTTATCGGTAAAACGGGATTACCATGGCTCGTCTTCGATTTACCATCGCTGGAGAGTGGTGCACCATGGTACTGTTCCGTTTCAAATCCATGCACGCATTTCTAAATGTCGTACGGCACTGTTTCGCCATTTCGGACGGATGTTGCACCTTGCACCGCGGACGTTGCACCCTCTAGATATCGATTATTCGGACGGCCATAACTTCTGGCTCGTTTAGAGTTACGGGAGCCATAACCTATCAAAACGAAGACCACGGTGATTTCTATGGCTTTAACAGATTTCAGGCGTCAACGGATAGATTAATGTTCGAAAAGGACAACCCGAATCTCAATCGGGTCTCGTAAGTTTTTTACCCTTCGTTTTTTCGACACCGGATTTTTACGGTAAAAAAGGATTACCGTGGCTTGTCTTCGATTTACCATCGCTGGAGAGTGGTGCACCTTGGTACTGTTCCGTTTCAAATCCATGCACGCATTTCTAAAAGTCGTACGGCACTGTTTCGCCATTTCGGATGGGTGTTGCACCTTGCACAGCGGACGTTGCACCCTCTAGATATCGATTATTCGGACGGCCATAACTTCTGGCTCGTTTAGAGTTACGGGAGCCATAACATGTCAAAACGAAGACCACGGTGAGTTCTACGGCTTTGACAGCTTTCAGGCGTCAACGGATAGATTAATGCCCGAAAAGGACAACCTGAATCTCAATCGGGTCTCGTAAGTTTTTTACCCTTGGTTTTTTCCACACCGGATTTTAACGGTAAAACTGGATTACCGTAGCTCGTCTTCGATTTACCATCACTGGAGAGTGGTTCACAATGGCACTGTTACGTTTCTAATCCATGCAAGCATATCTAAAAGTCGTACGACACTGTTTCGCCATTTCGGACGGATGTTGCACCTTGCACCGCGGATGTTGCACCCTGTAGATATCGATTATTCGGACGGCTATAACTTCTGGCTCGTTTAGAGTTACGGGAGCCATAACCTGTCAAAACGAAGGCCACGGTGAGTTCTACGTGTTTGACCACCTTCATCCGTCAAAAGATAGATTAGTGCCCGAAAAGGATAGCTCGAATCTCAATCGGGTCTCGTAAGTTTTTTACCCTTCGTTTTTTCGACCCCGGATTTTTACGGTAAAACGGAATTACCGTGGCTCGTCTTCGATTTACCATCGCTGGAGAGTGGTGCACCATGGTACTGTTCCATTTCAAATCCATGCACGCATTTCTAAAAGTCGTACGGTACAATTTCCTCATTTCGGACGAATGTTGCACCTTGCACCGCGGATGATGCACCCTGTAAATTTCGATTATTCGGACGGCCATAACTTCTGGCTCGTTTAGAGTTACGGGAGCCATAACCTGTCAAAAGAAAGGCCACGGTGATTTCTACGGCTTTGACCGCTTTCAGCCATCAACGGATAGATTAATGCCCGAAAAGGACAACCCGAATCTCAATCGGGTCTCGTAAGTTTTTTACCCTTCGTTTTTTCGACACCGGATTTTTACGGTAAAAAGGTATTACCGTGGCTCGTCTTCGATTTACCATCGCTGGAGAGTGGTGCACCATGGTACTGTTCCGTTTCAAATCCATGCATGCATTTCTAAAAGTCGTACGACACTGTTTCGCCATTTCGGACGGATGTTGCACCTTGCACCGCGGATGTTGCACCCTGTAGATATCGATTATTCGGACGGCCATATCTTCTGGCTCGTTTAGATTTACGGGAGCCATAACCTGTCAAAACGAAGGTCACGGTGAGTTTTACGGCTTTGACCGCTTTCAGCCGTCAACGGATAGATTAATGCCCAAAAAGGACAACCCGAATCTCAATCGGGCCTCGTAAGTTTTTTTCCCTTCGTTTTTTCGACACCGGATTTTTACGGTAAAACGGGATTACCGTGCCTCGTCTTCGATTTACCATCGCTGGAGAGTGGTGCACCATGGCACTGTTCCGTTTCAAATCCATGCTTGCATTTCTAAGAGTCGTACGGCAATGTTTCGCCATTTCGGACGGATGTTGCTCCTTGCACCGCGGATGTTGCACCATGTAGATATCGATTATTCGGACGGTCATAACTGCTGGCTCGTTTAGAGTTACAGGAGCCATAACCTGTCAAAACGAAGGCCACGGTGAGTTCTACGGCTTTGACAGCTTTCAGCCATCAACGAATAGATTAATGCCCAAAAAGGACAACCCGAATCTCAATCGGGTCTCGTAAGTTTTTTACCCATCGTTTTTTCGACGCCGGATTTTAACGGTAAAACGGGATTACCGTGGCTCGTCTTCGATTTACCATCGCTGGAGAGTGGTGCACCATGGTACTGTTCCGTTTCAAATCCATGCACGAATTTCTAAAAGTCGTACGGCACTGTTTCGCCATTTCGGATGGATGTTGCACCTTGCACCGCGGACGTTGCACCCTGTAGATATCGATTATTCGGACGTCCGTAACTTCTGGCTCGTTTAGAGTTACAGGAGCCATAACCTGTCAAAACGAAGGCCACGGTGATTTTTACGGCTTTGATAGCTTTCAGCCGTCAACGGATAGATTAATGCCCGAAAAGGACAACCCGTATCTCAATCGGGTCTCGTAAGTTTTTTACCCTTCGTTTTTTCGACACCGGATTTTAACGGTAAAACTAGATTACCGTGGCTCGTCTTTGATTTACCATCGCTGGTGAGTGGTGCGCCATGGTACTGTTCCATTTCAAATCCATGCACGCATTTCTAAAAGTCGTATGGCACTGTTTCGCCATTTCGGACGGATGTTGCATCTTGCATCGCGGATGTTGCACCCTGTACATATCGATTATTCGGACGGCCATAACTTCTGGATCGTTTAGAGTTACGGGAGCCATAACCTGTAAAAACGAAGGCCACGGTGAGTTCTACGGCTATGACAGCTTTCAGCCGTCAACGGATAGATTAATGCCCAAAAAGGACAACCCGAATCTCAATCGGGCCTCGTAAGTTTTTTACCCTTCGTTTTTTCGACACCGGATTTTTACGGTAAAACGGGATTACCGTGCCTCATCTTCGATTTACCATCGCTGGAGAGTGGTGCACCATGGCACTATTCCGTTTTAAATCCATGCTCGCATTTCTAAAAGTCTTTACGCCACTGTTTCGCCATTTCGGACGGCCATAACTTCTGGCTCGTTTAGAGTTACGGGAGCCACAAATTGTCAAAACGAAGGCCACGGTGAGTTCTACGGCTTTGACCGCTTTCAGCCGTCAACGGATAGATTAATGCCCGAAAAGGACAATTCGAATCTCAATCGGGCCTCGTAAGTTTTTTACCCTTCGTTTTTTCGACAACGGATTTTTATGGTAAAACGGGATTACCGTGGCTCGTCTTCGATTTACCATCGCTGGAGAGTGGTGCACCATGGTACTGTTCCGTTTCAAATCCATGCATGCATTTCTAAAAGTCGTAAGACACTGTTTCGCCATTTCGGACGGATGTTGCACCTTGCACCGCGGATGTTGCACCCTGTAGATATCGATTATTCGGAAGGTCATAACTTCTGGCTCGTTTAGAGTTACGGGAGCCATAACCTGTCAAAACGAAGGCCACGGTGAGTTCTACGGCTTTGACCACTTTCAGCCTTCGACGGATAGACTAATGCCCAAAAAGGACAACCCGAATCTCAATCGAGCCTCGTAAGTTTTTTACCCTTCGTTTTTTCACCACCGGATTTTTACCGTAAAACGGGATTACCGTGCCTCGTCTTCGATTTACCATCGCTGGAGAGTGGCGCACCATGATACTGTTCCGTTTCAAATCCATGCACACATTTCTAAATGTCGTACGGCACTGTTTTGCCATTTCGGACGGATGTTGCACCTTGCACCGTGGAAGTTGCACCCTGTAGGTATCGATTATTCGGACGGTCATAACTTTTGCCTCGTTTAGAGTTACAGGAGCCATAACCTGTCAAAACGAAGGCCACGGTGAGTTCTACGGCTTTGACCACTTTCAGCCGTCAACGTTTAGATTAATGCCCGAAAAGGACAACCCGAATCTCAATCGGGTCTCGTAAGTTTTTTACCCTTCGTTTTTTCGACACCAGATTTTCACGGTAAAACGGGATTACCGTTCCTCGTCTTCGATTTACCATCGCTGGAGAGTGGTGCACCATGGTACTGTTCCGTTTCAAATCCATGCACGCATTTCTAAAAGTCGTACGACACTGTTTCTCCATTTCGGACGGATGTTGCACCTTGCACCGCGGATATTGCACGCTATAGATATCGATTATTCGGACGGCCATAACTTCTGGCTCGTTTAGAACTACGGGAGCCATAACCTGTCAAAACAAAGGCCACGGTGAGTTCTATGGCTTTGAAGCTTTCAGCCATCAACGGATAGATTAATGCCCAAAACGGATCTCAATCGGGTATCGTAAGTTTTTTACCCTTCATTTTTTTGACACCGGATTTTTACGGTAAAATGGGATTACCGTGCCTCGTCTTCGATTTACCATCGTTGGAGTGTGGTGCACCATGGTACTGTTCCATTTCAAATCCATGCACGCATTTCTAAAAGTCATACGACACTGTTTCGCCATTTCAGACGGAAGTTGCTTCTTGCACCGCGGATGTCGCACCCTGTAGATATCGATTATTCGGACGGCCATAACTTCTGGCTCGTTTAGAGTTACGGGAGCCATAACCTGTCAAAACGAAGGCCATGGTGAGTTCTACGGCTCTGATAGCTTTCAGCCGTCAACGGATAGATTAATGCCCGAAAAGGCAACCCGAATCTCAATCGGGTCTCGTAAGTTTTTTACCCTTCGTTTTTTCGACACCGGATTTTAACGGTAAAACTGGATTACCATGGCTCGTCTTCGATTTACCATCGCTGGAGAGTGGTGCACCATGGTATTGTTCCGTTTCAAATCTATGCACGCATTTCTAAAAGTCGTACGACACTGTTTCGCCATTTCGGATGGATGTTGCACCTTGCACCGCGGACGTTGCACCCTGTAGATATCGATTATTCGGACGGCCGTAACTTCTGGATCGTTTAGAGTTACGGGAGCCATAACCTGTCAAAACGAAGGCCACGGTGAGTTTTACGGCTATGACAGCTTTCAGCCGTCAACGGATAGATTAATGCCCGAAAAGGACAACCCGAATCTCAATCGGGTCTCGTAAGATTTTTACCCTTCGTTTTTTCGACACCGGATTTTAACGGTAAAACTGGATTACCGTGGCTCGTCTTCGATTTACCATCGCTGGTGAGTGGTGCGCCATGGTACTGTTCCATTTCAAATCCATGCACGCATTTCTAAAAGTCGTATGGCACTGTTTCGCCATTTCGGACGGATGTTGCATCTTGCATCGCGGATGTTGCACCCTGTACATATCGATTATTCGGACGGCCATAACTTCTGGATCGTTTAGAGTTACGGGAGCCATAACCTGTCAAAACGAAGGCCACGGTGAGTTCTACGGCTATGACAGCTTTCAGCCGTCAACGGATAGATTAATGCCCAAAAAGGACAACCCGAATCTCAATCGGGCCTCGTAAGTTTTTTACCCTTCGTTTTTTCGACACCGGATTTTTACGGTAAAACGGGATTACCGTGCCTCATCTTCGATTTACCCTCGCTGGAGAGTGGTGCACCATGGCACTGTTCCATTTCAAATCCATGCTCGCATTTCTAAAAGTCTTTACGCCGCTGTTTCGCCATTTCGGACGGATGTTGCACCTTGCACCGCGGATGTTGCACCCTGTAGATATCGATTATTCGGACGGTCATAACTTCTGACTCGTTTAGAGTTACGGGAGCCGTAACCTGTCAAAACGAAGGCCACGGTGACTTCTACGGCTTTGACAGCTTTCAGCCGTCAACGGGCAGATTAATGCCCGAAAAGGACAACCCGAATCTCAATCGGGTCTCTTAAGTTTTTTACCCATCGTTTTTTCGACGCCGGATTTTAACGGTAAAACGGGATTACCTTGGCTCGTCTTCAATTTACCATCACTGGAGAGTGGTGCACCATGGTACTGTTCCGTTTCAAATCCATGCACGCATTTCTAAAAGTCGTACGGCACTGTTTCGCCATTTTGGACGAATGTTGCACCTTGCACCGCGGACGTTGCACCCTCTAGATATCGATTATTCGGACGGCCATAACTTCTGGCTCGTTTAGAGTTACGGGAGCCATAACCAGTCAAAACGAAGACCACGGTGAGTTCTACGGCTTTGACAGCTTTCAGGCGTCAACGGATAGATTAATGCCCGAAAAGGACAACCGAATCTCAATCGGGTCTCGTAAGTTTTTTACCCTTCGTTTTTTTCGACACCGGATTTTAACGGTAAAACTGGATTACCGTGGCTCGTCTTCGATTTACCATCACTGTAGACTGGTGCAGAATGGTACTATTCTGTTTCAAATCCATGCAAGCATTTCTATAAGTCGTATGGCACTGTTTCGCCATTGCGGACGGAGGTTGCACCTTGCACCGCGGATGTTGCACCCTGTAGATATCGATTATTCGGACGGCTATAACTTCTGGCTCGTTTAGAGTTACGGGAGCCATAACCTGTCAAAACGAAGGCCACGGTGAGTTCTACGGCTTCGACAGCTTTCAGCCGTCAACTGATATATTAATCCCCGAAAAGGACAACTCGAATCTCAATCGGGTCTCGTAAGTTTTTTACCCTTCATTTTTTCGACACCGGATTTTTACGGTAAAACGGGATTACCGTGGCTCGTCTTCGATTTACCATCGCTAGAGAGTGGTGCACCATGGTGCTATTCCGTTTCAAATCCATGCATGCATTTCTGAAAGACGTACGGCAATGTTTCGCCATTTCGGACGGATGTCGCAACTTGCACCGCGGACGTTGCACTCTGTAGATATCGATTATTCGGACGGCCGTAACTTCTAGCTCGTTTAGAGTTACGGTAGCCATAACCTGTCAAAACGAAGGCCACGATGAGTTCTACGGCTTTGACCGCTTTCAGCCGTCAATGGATAGATTAATCCCCGAAAAGGACAACCCGAATCTCAATCGGGCCTCATAAGTTTTTTACCCTTCGTTTTTTCGACACCGGATTTTTACGGTAAAACGGGATTACCGTGGCTCGTCTTCGATTTACCATCGCTGGAGAGTGGTGCACCACGGTACTGTTCCGTTTCAAAACCATGCATGCATTTCTAAAAGTCGTACGGCACTGTTTCGCCATTTCGGACGTTTGTCGCACCTTGCACCGCGGATGTTGCACCCTGTAGATATCGATCATTCGGACGACCATAACTTCTGGCTCGTTTAGAGTTACGGGAGCCATAACCTGTCAAAACGAAGGCCACGGTTAGTTCTACGTGTTTGACCGCTTTCAGCCGTCAACGGATAGATTAATGCCTGAAAAGGACAACCCGAATCTCAATTGGGTCTCGTAAGTTTTTTACCCTTCGTTTTTTCGACACCAGATTTTTACGGTAAAACGGGATTACCGTGGCTCGTCTTCGATTTACCATCGCTGGAGAGTGGTACACCATGGTACTGTTCCGTTTCAAATCCATGCACGCATTTCTAAAAGTCGTACGGTACAATTTCCCCATTTCGGACGGATGTTGCACCTTGCACCGCGGATGATGCACCCTGTAAATATCGATTATTCGGACGGCCATAACTTCTGGCTCGTTTAGATTTACGGGAGCCATAACCTGTCAAAACGAAGGACACGGTGAGTTCTACCGCTTTGACAGCTTTCAGCCGTCAACGGATAGATTAATGCCCGAAAAGGACAACCCGAATCTCAATCGGGTCTCGTAAGTTTTTTACCCTTCGTTTTTTCGACACCGGATTTTAACGGTAAAACTGGATTACCGTGGCTCGTCTTCGATTTACCGTCGCTGGAGAGTGGTGCGCCATGGTACTGTTACGTTTCAAATCCATGCACGCATTTCTAAAAGTCGTATGGCACTGTTTCGCCATTTCGGACGGATGTTGCATCTTGCACCGCAGATGTTGCACCCTGTACATATCGATTATTCGGACGGCCATAACTTCTGGCTCGTTTAGAGTTACGGGAGCCATAACCAGTCAAAACGAAGGCCACGGTGAGTTCTACGGCTTTGATAGCTTTCAGCCGTCAACGGATAGATTAATGCCCGAAAAGGACAACCCGAATCTCAATCGGGTCTCGTAAGTTTTTTACCCTTCGTTTTTTCGACACCGGATTTTTACGGTAAAACGGTATTACCGTGGCTCCTCTTCGATTTACCATCGCTAGAGAGTGGTGCACCATGGTACTATTCCGTTTCAAATCCATGCACGCATTTCTAAAATTCGTACGGCACTGTTTCTCCATTTCGGACGGATGTTGCACCTTGCACCGCGGATGTTGCACCGTGTAGATATCGATTATTCGGACGGCCATAACTTCTGGCTCGTTTAGAGTTATGGGAGCCACAAATTGTCAAAACGAAGGCCACGGTGAGTTCTACCGCTTTGACCGCTTTCAGCCGTCAACGGATAGATTAATGCCCGAAAAGGACAACCCGAATCTCTATTGGGCCTCGTAAGTTTTTTACCCTTCGTTTTTTCGACAACGGATTTTTGTGGTAAAACGGGATTACCGTGGCTCGTCTTCGATTTACCATCGCTGGAGAGTGGTGCACCATGGTACTGTTCCGTTTCAAATCCATGCATGCATTTCTAAAAGTCGTAAGACACTGTTTCGCCATTTCGGACGGATGTTGCACCTTGCACCGCGGATGTTGCACCCTGTAGATATCGATTATTCGGAAGGCCATAACTTCTGGCTCGTTTAGAGTTACGGGAGCCATAACCTGCAAAACGAAGGCCACGGTGAGTTCTACGGCTTTGACCACTTTCAGCCGTCGACGGATAGATTAATGCCCAAAAAGGACAACCCGAATCTCAATCGGGCCTCGTAAGTTTTTTACCCTTCGTTTTTTCACCACCGGATTTTTACGGTAAAACGGGATTACCGTGCCTCGTCTTCGATTTACCATCGCTGGAGAGTGGTGCACCATGATGCTGTTCCGTTTCAAATCCATGCACACATTTCTAAAAGTCGTACGGCACTGTTTTGCCATTTCGGACGGATGTTGCACGTTGCACCGCGGAAGTTGCACCCTGTAGGTATCGATTATTCGGACGGTCATAACTTTTGGCTCGTTTAGAGTTACGGGAGCCATAACCTGTCAAAACGAAGGCCACGGTGAGTTCTACGACTTTGACCACTTTCAGCCGTCAACGTTTAGATTAATGCCCGAAAAGGACAACCCGAATCACAATCGGGTCTCGTAAGGTTTTTACCCTTCGTTTTTTCGACACCAGATTTTCACGGTAAAACGGGATTACCGTGCCTCGTCTTCGATTTACCATCGCTGGAGAGTGGTGCACCATGGTACTGTTCCGTTTCAAATCCATGCACGCATTTCTAAAAGTCGTACGACACTGTTTCTCCATTTCGGACGGATGTTGCACCTTGCACCGCGGATATTGCACACTGTAGATACGATTATTCGGACGGCCATAACTTCTGGCTCGTTTAGAACTACGGGAGCCATAACCTGTCAGAACAAAGGCCACGGTGAGTTCTACGGCTTTGAAGCTTTCAGCCATCAACGGATAGATTAATGCCCAGAAAGGACAACCCGAATCTCAATCGGGTATCGTAAGTTTTTTACCCTTCATTTTTTTGACACCGGATTTTTACGGTAAAATGGGATTATCGTGCCTCGTCTTCGATTTACCATCGTTGGAGAGTGGTGCACCATGGTACTGTTCCATTTCAAATCCATGCACGCATTTCTAAAAGTCATACGACACTGTTTCGCCATTTCGGACGGATGTTGCTTCTTGCACCGCGGATGTTGCACCCTGTAGATATCGATTATTCGGATGGCCATAACTTCTGGCTCGTTTAGAGTTACGGGAGCCATAACCTGTCAAAACGAAGGCCATGGTGAGTTCTACGGCTCTGATAGCTTTCAGCCGTCAACGGATAGATTAATGCCCGAAAAGGCAACCCGAATCTCAATCGGGTCTCGTAAGTTTTTTACCCTTCGTTTTTTCGACACCGGATTTTTAGGGTAAAACGGGATTATCGTGGCTCGTCTTCGGTTTACCATCGCTGGAGAGTGGTGCACCATAGTACTATTCCGTTTCAAATCCATGCACGCATTTCTAAAAGTCGTACGGCACTGTTTCGCCATTTCGGACGGATGTTGCACCTTGCACCGCGGATGTTGCACCCTGTAGATATCGATTATTCGGACGGCCATTACTTCTGGCTCGTTTAGAGTTACGGGAGCCATAACCTGTCAAAACGAAGGCCACGGTGGGTTCTACGGGTTTGACCACTTTCATCCATCAACGGATAGATTAGTGCCCAAAAAGGACAACCCGAATCTCAATCGGGTCTCGTAAGTTTTTTACCCTTCGTTTTTTCGACACCGGATTTTAACGGTAAAACGGGATTACCGTGGCTCGTCTTCGATTTACCATCGCTGGAGAGTGGTGCACCATGGTACTGTTCCGTTTCAAATCCATGCATGCATTTCTAAAAGTCGTACGACACTGTTTCGCCATTTCGGACGGATGTGGCACCTTGCACCACGGATGTTGCACCCTGCAGATATCGATTATTCGGACGACCATAACTTTTGGCTCGTTTAGAGTTACGGGAGCCATAACCTATCAAAACGAACTCCACGGTGAGTTCTACGGCTTTGACCACTTTCAGCCATCAATGTATAGATTAATGCCCGAAAAGGACAACCCGAATCTCAATCGGGTCTCGTAAGTTTTTTACCCTTCGTTTTTTCGACACCGTATTTTAACGGTAAAACGGGATTACCGTGCCTCGTCTTCGATTTACCATCGCTGGAGAGTGGCGCACCATGGTACTGTTCCGTTTCAAATCCATGCACGCATTTCTAAAAGTCGTACGACACTGTTTCTCCATTTCGGACGGATGTTGCACCTAGCACCGCGGGTATTGCACCCTGTAGATATCGATTATTCGGACGGCCATAACTTCTGGCTCGTTTAGAGTTACGGGAGCCATAACCTATCAAAACGAAGGCCACGGTGAGTTCTACGGCTTTGAAGCTTTTAGCCGTTAACGGATAGATTAATGCCCAAAAAGGACAACCCGAATCTCAATCGGGTATCGTAAGTTTTTTACCCTTCATTTTTTCGACACCGGATTTTTACGGTTAAACGGGATTTTCGTGGCTCGTCTTCGATTTACCATCGCTGGAGAGTGGTGCAACATGGTATTGTTCCATTTCAAATCCATATATGCATTTCTAAAAGTCGTACGACATTGTTTCGCCATTTCGGACGGATGTTGCACCTTGCACCGCGGATGTTGCACCCTGTAGATATCGATTATTCGGACGGCCATAACTTTTGGCTCCTTTAGAGTTACGGGAGCCATAACCTGTCAAAACGAAGGCCACGGTGAGTTCTACGGCTTTGACAGCTTTCAGCTGTCAACGGATAGATTAATGCCCGAAAAGGACAACCCGAATCTCAATCGGGTCTCGTAAGTTTTTTACCCTTCGTTTTTTCGACACCGGATTTTAACGGTAAAACGGGATTACCGTGGCTCGTCTTCGATTTACCATCGCGGGAGAGTGGTGCACCATGGTACATTTCCGTTTAAAATCCATGCACGCATTTCTAAAAGTCGTACGGCACTGTTTCGCCATTTCGGACGGATGTTGCACCTTGCACCGCGGATGTTGCACCCTGTATATATCGATTATTCGGACTGCCATAACTTCTGGCTCGTTTAGAGTTACGGGAGCCATAACCTGTCAAAACGAAGGCCACGGTGAGTTCTACGGGTTTGACCACTTTCATCCGTCAACGGATAGATTAGTGCCCAAAAAGGACAACCCGAATCTCAATCGGGTCTCGTAAGTTTTTTACCCTTCGTTTTTTCGACACCGGATTTTAACGGTAAAACGGGATTACCGTGGCTCGTCTTCGATTTACCATCGCTGGAGAGTGGTGCACCATGGTACTGTTCTATTTCAAATCCATGCATGCATTTCTAAAAGTCGTACGACACTGTTTCGCCATTTCGGACGGATGTGGCACCTTGCACCACGGATGTTGCACCCTGCAGATATCGATTATTCGGACGGCCATAACTTTTGGCTCGTTTAGAGTTACGGGAGCCATAACCTATCAAAACGAAGGCCACGGTGAGTTCTACGGCTTTGACCACTTTTAGCCATCAATGTATTGATTAATGCCCGAAAAGGACAACCCGAATCTCAATCGGGTCTCGTAAGTTTTTTACCCTTCGTTTTTTCGACACCGGATTTTAACGGTAAAACGGGATTACCGTGCCTCGTCTTCGATTTACCATCGCTGGAGAGTGGTGCACCATGGTACTGTTCCGTTTCAAATCCATGCACGCATTTCTAAAAGTCGTACGACACTGTTTCTCCATTTCGGACGGATGTTGCACCTTGCATCGCGGATATTGCACCCTGTAGATATCGATTATTCGGACGGCCATAACTTCTGGCTCGTTTAGAGTTACGGGAGCCATAACCTGTCAAAACGAAGGCCACGGTGAGTTCTACGGCTTTGACAGCTTTCAGCCGTCAACGGATAGATTAATGCCCGAAAAGGACAACCCGAATCTCAATCGGGTCTCGTAAGTTTTTTACCCTTTGTTTTTTCGACACCGGATTTTAACGGTAAAACGGGATTACCGTGGCTCGTCTTCGATTTACCATCGCGGGAGAGTGGTGCACCATGGTACATTTCCGTTTAAAATCCATGCACGCATTTCTAAAAGTCGTACGGCACTGTTTCGCCATTTCGGACGGATGTTGCACCTTGCACCGCGGATGTTGCACCCTGTATATATCGATTATTCGGACGGCCATAACTTCTGGCTCGTTTAGAGTTACGGGAGCCATAACCTGTCAAAACGAAGGCCACGGTGAGTTCTACGGGTTTGACCACTTTCAGCCGTCAACGGATAGATTAATGCCCAAAAAGGACAACACGAATATCAATCAGGTCTCGTAAGTTTTTTACCCTTCATTTTTTCGACACCCGATTTTAACGGTAAAACGGGATTACCGTGCCTCGTCTTCGATTTACCATCGCTGGAGAGTGGTGCACCATGGTACTGTTCCATTTCAAATCCATGCACGCATTTCTAAAATTCTTACGACACTGTTTCTCCATTTCGGACGGATGTTGCACCTAGCACCGCGGATATTGCACCCTGTAGATATCGATTATTCGGACGGCCATAACTTCTGGCTCGTTTAGAGTTACGGGAGTCATAACCTGTCAAAACGAAGGCCACGGTGAGTTCTACGGCTTTGAAGCTTTCAGCCGTCAACGGATAGAGTAATGCCCAAAAAGGACAACCCGAATCTCAATCGGGTATCGTAAGTATTTTACCCTTCATTTTTTCGACACCGGATTTTTACGGTTAAACGGGATTTTCGTGGCTCGTCTTCGATTTACCATCGCTGGAGAGTGGTGCAACATGGTATTGTTCCGTTTCAAATCCATGAATGCATTTCTAAAAGTCGTACGGCACTGTTTCGCCATTTCGGACGGATGTTGCACCTTGCACCGCGGATGTTGCACCCTGTAGATATCGATTATTCGGGCGGCCATAACTTTTGGCTCCTTTAGAGTTACGGGAGCCATAACATGTCAAAACGAAGGCCACGGTGAGTTCTACGGCTTTGACAGCTTGCAGCCGTCAACGGATAGATTAATGTCCGAAAAGGACAACCCGAATCTCAATCGGGTCTCGTAAGTTTTTTACCCTTCGCTTTTTCTACACCGGATTTTTACGGTAAAACGGGATTACCGTGGTTCGTCTTCGATTTACCATCGCTGGAGAGTGGTGCACCATGGTACTGTTCCGTTTCAAATCCATGCACGCATTGCTAAAAGTCGTACGACACTGTTTCGCCATTTCGGACGGATGTTGCACCTTGCACCGCGGACGTTGCACCCTGTAGATATCGATTATTCGGACGGCCATAACTTCTGGCTCGTTTAGAGTTACGGGAGCCATAACCTGTCAAAACGAAGGCCACGGTGAGTTCTACGGCCTTGACAGCTTTCAGCCGTCAACGGATAGATTAATGCCCGAAAAGGACAACCCGAATCCCAATCGGGTCTCGTAAGTTTTTTACCCTTCGTTTTTTCGACACCGGATTTTAACGGTAAAACTGGATTACCATGGCTCGTCTTCGATTTACCATCGCTGGAGAGTGGTGCGCCATGGTACTGTTCCGTTTCAAATCCATGCATGCATTTCTAAAAGTCGTACGGCACTGTTTCGCCATTTCGGACGGATGTTGCTCCTTGCACTGTGGATGTTGCACCCCGTAGATATCGATTATTCGGACGGCCATAACTTCTGGCTCGTTTAGAGTTACGGGAGCCATAACCTGTCAAAACGAAGGCCACGGTGAGTTCTACGGCTTTGACAGCTTTCAGCCGTCAACGGATAGATTAATGCCCGAAAAGGACAACCCGAATCTCAATCGGGTCTCGTAAGTTTTTTACCCTTCGTTTTTTCGACACCGGATTTTAACGGTAAAACTGGATTACCGTGGCTCGTCTTTGATTTACTATCGCTGGAGAGTGGTGCGCCATGGTACTGTTATGTTTCAAATCCATGCACGCATTTCTAAAAGTCGTATGGCACTGTTTCGCCATTTCGGATGGATGTTGCATCTTGCACCGCAGATGTTGCACCCTGTACATATCGATTATTCGGACGGCCATAACTTCTGGCTCGTTTAGAGTTACCGGAGCCATAACCAGTCAAAACGAAGGCCACGGTGAGTTCTACGGCTTTGACAGCTTTCAGCCGTCAAGGATAGATTAATGCCCGAAAAGGACAACCCGAATCTCAATCGGGTCTCGTAAGTTTTTTACCCTTCGTTTTTTCAACACCGGATTTTTACAGTAAAACGGGATTACCGTGGCTCCTCTTCGATTTACCATCGCTAGAGAGTGGTGCACCATGGTACTGTTCCGTTTCTAATCCATGCACGCATTTCTAAAATTCGTACGGCACTGTTTCTCCATTTCGGACGGATGTTGCAACTTGCACCGCGGATGTTGCACCGTGTAGATATCGATTATTCGGACGGCCATAACTTCTGGCTCGTTTAGAGTTACGGGAGCCACAAATTGTCAAAACGAAGGCCACGGTGAGTTCTACGGCTTTGACCGCTTTCAGCGGTCAACGGATAGATTAATGCCCGAAAAGGACAACCCGAATCTCAATCGGGCCTCGTAAGTTTTTTACCCTTCGTTTTTTCGACAACGGATTTTTATGGCAAAACGGGATTACCGTGGCTCGTCTTCGATTTACCATCGCTGGAGAGTGGTGCACCATGGTACTGTTCCGTTTCAAATCCATGCATGCATTTCTAAAAGTCGTAAGACACTGTTTCGCCATTTCGGACGGATGTTGCCCCTTGCACCGCGGATGTTGCACCCCGTAGATATCGATTATTCGGAAGGCCATAACTTCTGGCTCGTTTAGAGTTACGGGAGCCATAACCTGTCAAAACGAAGGCCACGGTGAGTTCTACGGCTTTGACCACTTTCAGCCGTCGACGGATAGATTAATGCCCAAAAAGGACAACCCGAATCTCAATCGGGCCTCGTAAGTTTTTTACCCTTCGTTTTTTCACCACCGGATTTTTACGGTAGAACGGGATTACCGTGCCTCATCTTCGATTTACCATCGCTGGAGAGTGGTGCACCATGATACTGTTCCGTTTCAAATCCATGCACACATTTCTAAAAGTCGTACGGCACTGTTTTGCCATTTCGGACGGATGTTGCACCTTGCACCGCGGAAGTTGCACCCTGTAGGTATCGATTATTCGGACGGTCATAACTTTTGGCTCGTTTAGAGTTACGGGAGCCATAACCTGTCAAAACGAAGGCCACGGCGAGTTCTACGGCTTTGACCACTTTCAGCGATCAACGTTTAGATTAATGCCCGAAAAGGACAACCCGAATCTCAATCGGGTCTCGTAAGTTTTTTACCCTTCGTTGTTTCGACACCAGATTTTAACGGTAAAACGGGATTACCGTGCCTCGTCTTCGATTTACCATCACTGGAGAGTGGTGCACCATGGTACTATTCCGTTTCAAATCCATGCACGCATTTCTAAAAGTTGTACGACACTGTTTCTCCATTTCGGACGGATGTTGCACCTTGCACCGCGGATATTGCACACTATAGATATCGATTATTCGGACGGCCATTACTTCTGGCTCGTTTAGAACTACGGGAGCCATAACCTGTCAAAACAAAGGCCACAGTGAGTTCTACGGCTTTGAAGCTTTCAGCCATCAACGGATAGATTAATGCCCAAAAAGGACAACCCGAATCTCAATCGGGTATCGTAAGTTTTTTACCCTTCATTTTTTTTGACACCGGATTTTTACGGTAAAACGGGATTACCGAGCCTCGTCTTCAATTTACCATCGTTGGAGAGTGGTGCACCATGGTACTGTTCCGTTTCAAATCCATGCACACATTTCTAAAAGTCATACGACACTGTTTCGCCATTTCGGACGGATGTTGTTTCTAGCACCGCGGATGTTGCACCCTGTAGATATCGATTATTCGGACGGCCATAACTTCTGGCTCTTTTAGAGTTACGGGAGCCATAACCTATCAAAACGAAGGCCATGGTGAGTTCTACGGCTTTGATAGCTTTCAGCCGTCAACGGATAGATTAATGCCCGAAAAGGCAACCCGAATCTCAATCGGGTCTCGTAAGTTTTTTACCCTTCGTTTTTTCGACACCGGATTTTTACGGTAAAACGGGATTATCGTGGCTCGTCTTCGATTTACCATCGCGGGAGAGTGGTGCACCATGGTACTATTCCGTTTCAAATCCATGCACGCATTTCTAAAAGTCGTACGGCACTGTTTCGCCATTTCGGACGGATGTTGCACCTTGCACCGCGGATGTTGCACCCTGTAGATATCGATTATTCGGACGGCCATAACTTCTGGCTCGTTTAGAGTTACGGGAGCCATAACCTGTCAAAACGAAGGCCATGGTGAGTTCTACGGCTCTGATAGCTTTCAGCCGTCAACGGATAGATTAATGCCCGAAAAGGCAACCCGAATCTCAATCGGGTCTCGTAAGTTTTTTACCCTTCGTTTTTTCGACACCGGATTTTTACGGTAAAACGGGATTATCGTGGCTCGTCTTCGGTTTACCATCGCGGGAGAGTGGTGCACCATGTTACTATTCCGTTTCAAATCCATGCACGCATTTCTAAAAGTCGTACGGCACTGTTTCGCCATTTCGGACGGATGTTGCACCTTGCACCGCGGATGTTGCACCCTGTAGATATCGATTATTCGGACGGCCATAACTTCTGGCTTGTTTAGAGTTACGGGAGCCATAACCTGTCAAAACGAAGGCCATGGTGAGTAATACGGCTCTGATAGCTTTCAGCCGTCAACGGATAGATTAATGCCCGAAAAGGCAACCCGAATCTCAATCGGGTCTCGTAAGTTTTTTACCCTTCGTTTTTTCGACACCGGATTTTTACGGTAAAACGGGATTATCATGGCTCGTCTTCGGTTTACCATCGCGGGAGAGTGGTGCACCATGTTACTATTCCGTTTCAAATCCATGCACGCATTTCTAAGAGTCGTACGGCACTGTTTCGCCATTTCGGACGGATGTTGCACCTTGCACCGCGGATATTGCACCCTGTAGATATCGATTATTCGGACGGCCATAAGTTCTGGCTCGTTTAGAGTTAGGGGAGCCATAACCTGTCAAAACGAAGGCCATGGTGAGTTCTACGGCTTTGACAGCTTTCAGCCGTCAACGGATAGATTAATGCCCAAAAAGGACAACCCGAATCTCAATCGGGTCTCGTAAGTTTTTTACCCTTCGTTTTTTCGACACTGGATTTTAACGGTAAAACGGGATTACCGTGGCTCGTCTTCGATTTACCATCGCTGGAGAGTGGTGCACCATGGTACTGTTCCGTTTCAAATCCATGCATGCATTTCTAAAAGTCGTACGGCACTGTTTCGCCATTTCGGACGGATGTGGCACCTTGCACCACGGATGTTGCACCCAGCAGATATCGATTATTCGGACGGCCATAACTTTTGGCTCGTTTAGAGTTACGGGAGCCATAACCTATCAAAACGAAGGCCACGGTGAGTTCTACGGCTTTGACCACTTTCAGCCATCAATGTATAGATTAATGCCCGAAAAGGACAACCCGAATCTCAATCGGGTCTCGTAAGTTTTTTACCCTTCTTTTTTTCGACACCGGATTTTAACGGTAAAACGGGGTTACTGTGCCTCGTCTTCGATTTACCATCGCTGGAGAGTGGTGCACCATGGTACTGTTCCGTTTCAAATCCATGCACGCATTTCTAAAAGTCGTACGACATTGTTTCTCCATTTCGGACGGATGTTGCACCTTGCACCGCGGATATTGCACCCTGTAGATATCGATTATTCGGACGGCCATAACTTCTGGCTCGTTTAGAGTTACGGGAGCCATAACCTGTCAAAACGAAGGCCATGGTGAGTTCTACGGCTTTGACAGCTTTCAGCCGTCAACGGATAGATTAATGCCCAAAAAGGACAACCCGAATCTCAATCGGGTCTCGTAAGTTTTTTACCCTTCGTTTTTTCGACGCCGGATTTTTACGGTAAAACGGGATTACCATGGCTCGTCTTCGATTTACGATCGCGGGAGAGTGGTGCACCATGGTACATTTCCGTTTAAAATCTATGCACGCATTTCTAAAAGTCGTACGGCACTGTTTCGCCATTTCGGACGGATGTTGCACCTTGCACCGCGGATGTTGCACCTTGTATATATCGATTATTCGGACGGCCATAACTTCTGGCTCGTTTAGAGTTACGGGAGCCATAACCTGTCAAAACGAAGGCCACGGTGAGTTCTACGGCCTTGACAGCTTTCAGCCGTCAACGGATAGATTAATGCCCGAAAAGGACAACCCGAATCCCAATCGGGTCTCGTAAGTTTTTTACCCTTCGTTTTTTCGACACCGGATTTTAACGGTAAAACTGGATTACCATGGCTCGTCTTCGATTTACCATCGCTGGAGAGTGGTGCGCCATGGTACTGTTCCGTTTCAAATCCATGCATGCATTTCTAAAAGTCGTACGGCACTGTTTCGCCATTTCGGACGGATGTTGCTCCTTGCACTGTGGATGTTGCACCCCGTAGATATCGATTATTCGGACGGCCATAACTTCTGGCTCGTTTAGAGTTACGGGAGCCATAACCTGTCAAAACGAAGGCCACGGTGAGTTCTACGGCTTTGACAGCTTTCAGCCGTCAACGGATAGATTAATGCCCGAAAAGGACAACCCGAATCTCAATCGGGTCTCGTAAGTTTTTTACCCTTCGTTTTTTCGACACCGGATTTTAACGGTAAAACTGGATTACCGTGGCTCGTCTTTGATTTACTATCGCTGGAGAGTGGTGCGCCATGGTACTGTTATGTTTCAAATCCATGCACGCATTTCTAAAAGTCGTATGGCACTGTTTCGCCATTTCGGATGGATGTTGCATCTTGCACAGCAGATGTTGCACCCTGTACATATCGATTATTCGGACGGCCATAACTTCTGGCTCGTTTAGAGTTACCGGAGCCATAACCAGTCAAAACGAAGGCCACGGTGAGTTCTACGGCTTTGACAGCTTTCAGCCGTCAAGGATAGATTAATGCCCGAAAAGGACAACCCGAATCTCAATCGGGTCTCGTAAGTTTTTTACCCTTCGTTTTTTCAACACCGGATTTTTACAGTAAAACGGGATTACCGTGGCTCCTCTTCGATTTACCATCGCTAGAGAGTGGTGCACCATGGTACTGTTCCGTTTCTAATCCATGCACGCATTTCTAAAATTCGTACGGCACTGTTTCTCCATTTCGGACGGATGTTGCAACTTGCACCGCGGATGTTGCACCGTGTAGATATCGATTATTCGGACGGCCATAACTTCTGGCTCGTTTAGAGTTACGGGAGCCACAAATTGTCAAAACGAAGGCCACGGTGAGTTCTACGGCTTTGACCGCTTTCAGCGGTCAACGGATAGATTAATGCCCGAAAAGGACAACCCGAATCTCAATCGGGCCTCGTAAGTTTTTTACCCTTCGTTTTTTCGACAACGGATTTTTATGGCAAAACGGGATTACCGTGGCTCGTCTTCGATTTACCATCGCTGGAGAGTGGTGCACCATGGTACTGTTCCGTTTCAAATCCATGCATGCATTTCTAAAAGTCGTAAGACACTGTTTCGCCATTTCGGACGGATGTTGCCCCTTGCACCGCGGATGTTGCACCCCGTAGATATCGATTATTCGGAAGGCCATAACTTCTGGCTCGTTTAGAGTTACGGGAGCCATAACCTGTCAAAACGAAGGCCACGGTGAGTTCTACGGCTTTGACCACTTTCAGCCGTCGACGGATAGATTAATGCCCAAAAAGGACAACCCGAATCTCAATCGGGCCTCGTAAGTTTTTTACCCTTCGTTTTTTCACCACCGGATTTTTACGGTAGAACGGGATTACCGTGCCTCATCTTCGATTTACCATCGCTGGAGAGTGGTGCACCATGATACTGTTCCGTTTCAAATCCATGCACACATTTCTAAAAGTCGTACGGCACTGTTTTGCCATTTCGGACGGATGTTGCACCTTGCACCGCGGAAGTTGCACCCTGTAGGTATCGATTATTCGGACGGTCATAACTTTTGGCTCGTTTAGAGTTACGGGAGCCATAACCTGTCAAAACGAAGGCCACGGCGAGTTCTACGGCTTTGACCACTTTCAGCGATCAACGTTTAGATTAATGCCCGAAAAGGACAACCCGAATCTCAATCGGGTCTCGTAAGTTTTTTACCCTTCGTTGTTTCGACACCAGATTTTAACGGTAAAACGGGATTACCGTGCCTCGTCTTCGATTTACCATCACTGGAGAGTGGTGCACCATGGTACTATTCCGTTTCAAATCCATGCACGCATTTCTAAAAGTTGTACGACACTGTTTCTCCATTTCGGACGGATGTTGCACCTTGCACCGCGGATATTGCACACTATAGATATCGATTATTCGGACGGCCATTACTTCTGGCTCGTTTAGAACTACGGGAGCCATAACCTGTCAAAACAAAGGCCACAGTGAGTTCTACGGCTTTGAAGCTTTCAGCCATCAACGGATAGATTAATGCCCAAAAAGGACAACCCGAATCTCAATCGGGTATCGTAAGTTTTTTACCCTTCATTTTTTTTGACACCGGATTTTTACGGTAAAACGGGATTACCGAGCCTCGTCTTCAATTTACCATCGTTGGAGAGTGGTGCACCATGGTACTGTTCCGTTTCAAATCCATGCACACATTTCTAAAAGTCATACGACACTGTTTCGCCATTTCGGACGGATGTTGTTTCTAGCACCGCGGATGTTGCACCCTGTAGATATCGATTATTCGGACGGCCATAACTTCTGGCTCTTTTAGAGTTACGGGAGCCATAACCTATCAAAACGAAGGCCATGGTGAGTTCTACGGCTTTGATAGCTTTCAGCCGTCAACGGATAGATTAATGCCCGAAAAGGCAACCCGAATCTCAATCGGGTCTCGTAAGTTTTTTACCCTTCGTTTTTTCGACACCGGATTTTTACGGTAAAACGGGATTATCGTGGCTCGTCTTCGATTTACCATCGCGGGAGAGTGGTGCACCATGGTACTATTCCGTTTCAAATCCATGCACGCATTTCTAAAAGTCGTACGGCACTGTTTCGCCATTTCGGACGGATGTTGCACCTTGCACCGCGGATGTTGCACCCTGTAGATATCGATTATTCGGACGGCCATAACTTCTGGCTCGTTTAGAGTTACGGGAGCCATAACCTGTCAAAACGAAGGCCATGGTGAGTTCTACGGCTCTGATAGCTTTCAGCCGTCAACGGATAGATTAATGCCCGAAAAGGCAACCCGAATCTCAATCGGGTCTCGTAAGTTTTTTACCCTTCGTTTTTTCGACACCGGATTTTTACGGTAAAACGGGATTATCGTGGCTCGTCTTCGGTTTACCATCGCGGGAGAGTGGTGCACCATGTTACTATTCCGTTTCAAATCCATGCACGCATTTCTAAAAGTCGTACGGCACTGTTTCGCCATTTCGGACGGATGTTGCACCTTGCACCGCGGATGTTGCACCCTGTAGATATCGATTATTCGGACGGCCATAACTTCTGGCTTGTTTAGAGTTACGGGAGCCATAACCTGTCAAAACGAAGGCCATGGTGAGTTCTACGGCTCTGATAGCTTTCAGCCGTCAACGGATAGATTAATGCCCGAAAAGGCAACCCGAATCTCAATCGGGTCTCGTAAGTTTTTTACCCTTCGTTTTTTCGACACCGGATTTTTACGGTAAAACGGGATTATCATGGCTCGTCTTCGGTTTACCATCGCGGGAGAGTGGTGCACCATGTTACTATTCCGTTTCAAATCCATGCACGCATTTCTAAGAGTCGTACGGCACTGTTTCGCCATTTCGGACGGATGTTGCACCTTGCACCGCGGATATTGCACCCTGTAGATATCGATTATTCGGACGGCCATAAGTTCTGGCTCGTTTAGAGTTAGGGGAGCCATAACCTGTCAAAACGAAGGCCATGGTGAGTTCTACGGCTTTGACAGCTTTCAGCCGTCAACGGATAGATTAATGCCCAAAAAGGACAACCCGAATCTCAATCGGGTCTCGTAAGTTTTTTACCCTTCGTTTTTTCGACACTGGATTTTAACGGTAAAACGGGATTACCGTGGCTCGTCTTCGATTTACCATCGCTGGAGAGTGGTGCACCATGGTACTGTTCCGTTTCAAATCCATGCATGCATTTCTAAAAGTCGTACGGCACTGTTTCGCCATTTCGGACGGATGTGGCACCTTGCACCACGGATGTTGCACCCAGCAGATATCGATTATTCGGACGGCCATAACTTTTGGCTCGTTTAGAGTTACGGGAGCCATAACCTATCAAAACGAAGGCCACGGTGAGTTCTACGGCTTTGACCACTTTCAGCCATCAATGTATAGATTAATGCCCGAAAAGGACAACCCGAATCTCAATCGGGTCTCGTAAGTTTTTTACCCTTCTTTTTTTCGACACCGGATTTTAACGGTAAAACGGGGTTACTGTGCCTCGTCTTCGATTTACCATCGCTGGAGAGTGGTGCACCATGGTACTGTTCCGTTTCAAATCCATGCACGCATTTCTAAAATTCGTACGACATTGTTTCTCCATTTCGGACGGATGTTGCACCTTGCACCGCGGATATTGCACCCTGTAGATATCGATTATTCGGACGGCCATAACTTCTGGCTCGTTTAGAGTTACGGGAGCCATAACCTGTCAAAACGAAGGCCATGGTGAGTTCTACGGCTTTGACAGCTTTCAGCCGTCAACGGATAGATTAATGCCCAAAAAGGACAACCCGAATCTCAATCGGGTCTCGTAAGTTTTTTACCCTTCGTTTTTTCGACGCCGGATTTTTACGGTAAAACGGGATTACCATGGCTCGTCTTCGATTTACGATCGCGGGAGAGTGGTGCACCATGGTACATTTCCGTTTAAAATCTATGCACGCATTTCTAAAAGTCGTACGGCACTGTTTCGCCATTTCGGACGGATGTTGCACCTTGCACCGCGGATGTTGCACCTTGTATATATCGATTATTCGGACGGCCATAACTTCTGGCTCGTTTAGAGTTACGGGAGCCATAACCTGTCAAAACGAAGGCCACGGTGAGTTCTACGGCCTTGACAGCTTTCAGCCGTCAACGGATAGATTAATGCCCGAAAAGGACAACCCGAATCCCAATCGGGTCTCGTAAGTTTTTTACCCTTCGTTTTTTCGACACCGGA
The DNA here is from genome assembly GCA_030765085.1 of Allium cepa. Taxonomy (NCBI): domain Eukaryota; kingdom Viridiplantae; phylum Streptophyta; class Magnoliopsida; order Asparagales; family Amaryllidaceae; genus Allium; species Allium cepa. The sequence continues at coordinate 4,010,134 of CM060934.1, forward strand.
TTTTAACGGTAAAACTGGATTACCATGACTCGTCTTCGATTTACCATCGCTGGAGAGTGGTGCGCCATGGTACTGTTCCGTTTCAAATCCATGCATGCATTTCTAAAAGTAGTACGGCACTGTTTCGCCATTTCGGACGGATGTTGCTCCTTGCACTGTGGATGTTGCACCCCGTAGATATCGATTATTCGGACGGCCATAACTTCTGGCTCATTTAGAGTTACGGGAGCCATAACCTGTCAAAACGAAGGCCACGGTGGGTTCTACGGCTTTGACAGCTTTCAGCCGTCAACGGATAGATTAATGCCCGAAAAGGACAACCCGAATCTCAATCGGGTCTCGTAAGTTTTTTACCCTTCGTTTTTTCGACACCGGATTTTAACGGTAAAACTGGATTACCGTGGCTCGTCTTTGATTTACTATCGCTGGAGAGTGGTGCGCCATGGTACTGTTATGTTTCAAATCCATGCACGCATTTCTAAAAGTCGTATGGCACTGTTTCGCCATTTCGGATGGATGTTGCATCTTGCACCGCAGATGTTGCACCCTGTACATATCGATTATTCGGACGGCCATAACTTCTGGCTCGTTTAGAGTTACGGGAGCCATAACCAGTCAAAACGAAGGCCACGGTGAGTTCTACGGCTTTGACAGCTTTCAGCCGTCAAGGATAGATTAATGCCCGAAAAGGACAACCCGAATCTCAATCGGGTCTCGTAAGTTTTTTACCCTTCGTTTTTTCAACACCGGATTTTTACGGTAAAACGGGATTACCGTGGCTCCTCTTCGATTTACCATCGCTAGAGAGTGGTGCACCATGGTACTGTTCCGTTTCTAATCCATGCACGCATTTCTAAAATTCGTACGACACTGTTTCTCCATTTCGGACGGATGTTGCAACTTGCACCGCGGATGTTGCACCGTGTAGATATCGATTATTCGGACGGCCATAACTTCTGGCTCGTTTAGAGTTACGGGAGCCACAAATTGTCAAAACGAAGGCCACGGTGAGTTCTACGGCTTTGACCGCTTTCAGCCGTCAACGGATAGATTAATGCCTGAAAAGGACAACCCGAATCTCAATCGGGCCTCGTAAGTTTTTTACCCTTCGTTTTTTCGACAACGGATTTTTATGGCAAAACGGGATTACCGTGGCTCGTCTTCGATTTACCATCGCTGGAGAGTGGTGCACCATGGTACTGTTCCGTTTCAAATCCATGCATGCATTTCTAAAAGTCGTAACACACTGTTTCGCCATTTCGGACGGATGTTTCCCCTTGCACCGCGGATGTTGCACCCTGTAGATATCGATTATTCGGAAGGCCATAACTTCTGGCTCGTTTAGAGTTACGGGAGCCATAACCTGTCAAAACGAAGGCCACGGTGAGTTCTACGGCTTTGACCACTTTCAGCCGTCGACGGATAGATTAATGCCCAAAAAGGACAACCCGAATCTCAATCGGGCCTCGTAAGTTTTTTACCCTTCGTTTTTTCACCACCGGATTTTTACGGTAGAACGGGATTACCGTGCCTCGTCTTCGATTTACCATCGCTGGAGAGTGGTGCACCATGATACTGTTCCGTTTCAAATCCATGCACACATTTCTAAAAGTCGTACGGCATTGTTTTGCCATTTCGGACGGATGTTGCACCTTGCACCGCGGAAGTTGCACCCTGTAGGTATCGATTATTCGGACGGTCATAACTTTTGGCTCGTTTAGAGTTACGGGAGCCATAACCTGTCAAAACGAAGGCCACGGCGAGTTCTACGGCTTTGACCACTTTCAGCGATCAACGTTTAGATTAATGCCCGAAAAGGACAACCCGAATCTCAATCGGGTCTCGTACGTTTTTTACCCTTCGTTGTTTCGACACCAGATTTTAACGGTAAAACGGGATTACCGTGCCTCGTCTTCGATTTACCATCACTGGAGAGTGGTGCACCATGGTACTATTCCGTTTCAAATCCATGCACGCATTTCTAAAAGTCGTACGACACTGTTTCTCCATTTCGGACGGATGTTGCACCTTGCACCGCGGATATTGCACACTATAGATATCGATTATTCGGACGGCCATAACTTCTGGCTCGTTTAGAACTACGGGAGCCATAACCTGTCAAAACAAAGGCCACAGTGAGTTCTACGGCTTTGAAGCTTTCAGCCATCAACGGATAGATTAATGCCCAAAAAGGACAACCCGAATCTCAATCGGGTATCGTAAGTTTTTTACCCTTCATTTTTTTTGACACCGGATTTTTACGGTAAAACGGGGTTACCGTGCCTCGTCTTCAATTTACCATCGTTGGAGAGTGGTGCACCATGGTACTGTTCCGTTTCAAATCCATGCACACATTTCTAAAAGTCATACGACACTGTTTCGCCATTTCGGACGGATGTTGCTTCTAGCACCGCGGATGTTGCACCCTGTAGATATCGATTATTCGGACGGCCATAACTTCTGGCTCGTTTAGAGTTACGGGAGCCATAACCTATCAAAACGAAGGCCATGGTGAGTTCTACGGCTCTGATAGCTTTCAGCCGTCAACGGATAGATTAATTCCCGAAAAGGCAACCCGAATCTCAATCGGGTCTCGTAAGTTTTTTACCCTTCCTTTTTTCGACACCGGATTTTTACGGTAAAACGGGATTATCGTGGCTCGTCTTCGGTTTACCATCGCGGGAGAGTGGTGCACCATGGTACTATTCCGTTTCAAATCCATGCACGCATTTCTAAAAGTCGTACGGCACTGTTTCGCCATTTCGGACGGATGTTGCACCTTGCACCGCGGATGTTGCACCCTGTAGATATCGATTATTCGGACGGCCATAACTTCTGGCTCGTTTAGAGTTACGGGAGCCATAACCTGTCAAAACGAAGGCCATGGTGAGTTCTACGGCTCTGATAGCTTTCAGCCGTCAACGGATAGATTAATGCCCGAAAAGGCAACCCGAATCTCAATCGGGTCTCGTAAGTTTTTTACCCTTCGTTTTTTCGACACCGGATTTTTACGGTAAAACGGGATTATCGTGGCTCGTCTTCGGTTTACCATCGCGGGAGAGTGGTGCACCATGTTACTATTCCGTTTCAAATCCATGCACGCATTTCTAAAAGTCGTACGGCACTGTTTCGCCATTTCGGACGGATGTTGCACCTTGCACCGCGGATGTTGCACCCTGTAGATATCGATTATTCGGACGGCCATAACTTCTGGCTCGTTTAGAGTTACGGGAGCCATAACCGGTCAAAACGAAGGCCATGGTGAGTTCTACGGCTCTGATAGCTTTCAGCCGTCAACGGATAGATTAATGCCCGAAAAGGCAACCCGAATCTCAATCGGGTCTCGTAAGTTTTTTACCCTTCGTTTTTTCGACACCGGATCTTTACGGTAAAACGGGATTATCGTGGCTCGTCTTCGGTTTACCATCGCGGGAGAGTGGTGCACCATGTTACTATTCCGTTTCAAATCCATGCACGCATTTCTAAAAGTCGTACGGCACTGTTTCGCCATTTCGGACGGATGTTGCACCTTGCACCGCGGATATTGCACCCTGTAGATATCGATTATTCGGACGGCCAAAACTTCTGGCTCGTTTAGAGTTAGGGGAGCCATAACCTGTCAAAACGAAGGCCATGGTGAGTTCTACGGCTTTGACAGCTTTCAGCCGTCAACGGATAGATTAATGCCCAAAAAGGACAACCCGAATCTCAATCGGGTCTCGTAAGTTTTTTACCCTTCGTTTTTTCGACACTGGATTTTAACGGTAAAACGGGATTACCGTGGCTCGTCTTCGATTTACCATCGCTGGAGAGTGGTGCACCATGGTACTGTTCCGTTTCAAATCCATGCATGCATTTCTAAAAGTCGTACGGCACTGTTTCGCCATTTCGGACGGACGTGGCACCTTGCACCACGGATGTTGCACCCTGCAGATATCGATTATTCGGACGGCCATAACTTTTGGCTCGTTTAGAGTTACGGGAGCCATAACCTATCAAAACGAAGGCCACGGTGAGTTCTACGGCTTTGACCACTTTCAGCCATCAATGTATAGATTAATGCCCGAAAAGGACAACCCGAATCTCAATCGGGTCTCGTAAGTTTTTTACCCTTCGTTTTTTCGACACCGGATTTTAACGGTAAAACGGGGTTACTGTGCCTCGTCTTCGATTTACCATCGCTGGAGAGTGGTGCACCATGGTACTGTTCCGTTTCAAATCCATGCACGCATTTCTAAAAGTCGTACGACACTGTTTCTCCATTTCGGACGGATGTTGCACCTTGCACCGCGGATATTGCACCCTGTAGATATCGATTATTCGGACGGCCAGAACTTCTGGCTCGTTTAGAGTTACGGGAGCCATAACCTGTCAAAACGAAGGCCATGGTGAGTTCTACGGCTTTGACAGCTTTCAGCCGTCAACGGATAGATTAATGCCCAAAAAGGACAACCCGAATCTCAATCGGGTCTCGTAAGTTTTTTACCCTTCGTTTTTTCGACGCCGGATTTTTACGGTAAAACGGGATTACCATGGCTCGTCTTCGATTTACGATCGCGGGAGAGTGGTGCACCATGGTACATTTCCGTTTAAAATCTATGCACGCATTTCTAAAAGTCGTACGGCACTGTTTCACCATTTCGGACGGATGTTGCACCTTGCACCGCGGATGTTGCACCTTGTATATATCGATTATTCGGACGGCCATAACTTCTGGCTCGTTTAGAGTTACGGGAGCCATAACCTGTCAAAACGAAGGCCACGGTGAGTTCTACGGGTTTGGCCACTTTCAGCCGTCAACGGATAGATTAATGCCCAAAAAGGACAACACGAATCTCAATCAGGTCTCGTAAGTTTTTTACCCTTCATTTTTTCGACACCGGATTTTAACGGTAAAACGGGATTACCGTGCCTCGTCTTCGATTTACCATCGCTGGAGAGTGGTACACCATGGTACTGTTCCATTTCAAATCCATGCACGCATTTCTAAAAGTCGTACGACACTGTTTCTCCATTTCGGACGGATGTTGCACCTAGCACCGCGGATATTGCACCCTGTAGATATCGATTATTCGGACGGCCATAACTTCTGGCTCGTTTAGAGTTACGGAAGCCATAACCTGTCAAAACGAAGGCCACGGTGAGTTCTACGGCTTTGAAGCTTTCAGCCGTCAACGGATAGATTAATGCCCAAAAAGGATAACCCGAATCTCAATCGGGTATCGTAAGTTTTTTACCCTTCATTTTTTCGACACCGGATTTTTACGGTTAAACGGGATTTTCGTGGCTCGTCTTCGATTTACCATCGCTGGAGAGTGGTGCAACATGGTATTGTTCCGTTTCAAATCCATGTATGCATTTCTAAAAGTCGTACGGCACTGTTTCGCCATTTCGGACGGATGTTGCACCTTGCACCGCGGATGATGCACCCTATAGATATCGATTATTCGGACGGCCATAACTTTTGGCTCCTTTAGAGTTACGGGAGCCATAACCTGTCAAAACGAAGGCCACGGTGAGTTCTACGGCTTTGACAGCTTGCAGCCGTCAACGGATAGATTAATGCCCGAAAAGGACAACCCGAATCTCAATCGGGTCTCGTAAGTTTTTTACCCTTCGTTTTTTCTACACTGGATTTTTACGGTAAAACGGGATTACCGTGGCTCGTCTTCGATTTACCATCGCTGGAGAGTGGTGCACCATGGTACTGTTCCGTTTCAAATCCATGCACGCATTGCTAAAAGTCGTACGACACTGTTTCGCCATTTCGGACGGATGTTGCACCTTGCACCGCGGACGTTGCACCCTGTAGATATCGATTATTCGGACGGCCATAACTTCTGGCTCGTTTAGAGTTACGGGAGCCATAACCTGTCAAAACGAAGGCCACGGTGAGTTCTACGGCTTTGATAGCTTTCAGCCATCAACGGATAGATTAATGCCCGAAAAGGACAACCCGAATCTCAATCGGGTCTCGTAAGTTTTTTACCCTTCGTTTTTTCGACACCGGATTTTAACGGTAAAACTGGATTACCATGGCTCGTCTTCGATTTACCATCGCTGGAGAGTGGTGCGCCATGGTACTATTCCGTTTCAAATCCATGCATGCATTTCTAAAAGTCGTACGGCACTGTTTCGCCATTTCGGACGGATGTTGCTCCTTGCACTGTGGATGTTGCACCCCGTAGATATCGATTATTCGGACGGCAATAACTTCTGGCTCGTTTAGAGTTACGGGAGCCATAACCTGTCAAAACGAAGGCCACGGTGAGTTCTACTGCTTTGACCGCTTTCAGCCGTCAACGGATAGATTAATGCCCGAAAAGGACAACCCGAATCTCTATCGGGCCTCGTAAGTTTTTTACCCTTCGTTTTTTCGACGTCGGATTTTTACAGTAAAACGGGATTACCGTGGCTCGTCTTCGATTTACCATCGCTGGAGAGTGGTTCACCATGGTACAGTTCCGTTTCAAATCCATGAACGCATTTCTAAAAGTCGTACGACACAATTTCGCCATTTCGGACGGATGTTGCACCTTGCACCGCGGATGTTGCATCCTGTAGATATCGATTATTCGGACGGCCATAACTTCTGGCTCGTTTAGAGTTACGGGAGCCATGACCTGTCAAAACGAAGGCCACGGTGAGTTCTACGGCTTTGACCGCTTTCAGCCATTAATGGATAGATTAATGCCCAAAAAGGACAACCCGAATCTCAACAGGGTCTCGTAAGTTTTTTACCCATCGTTTTTTCGACGCCGGATTTTAACGGTAAAACGGGATTACCGTGGCTCGTCTTCGATTTACCATCGCTGGAGAGTGGTGCACCATGGTACTTTTCCGTTTCAAATCCATGCACGCATTTCTAAAAGTCGTACGGCACTGTTTCGCCATTTCGGACGGATGTTGCATTTTGCACCGCAGACGTTGCACCCTGTAGATATCGATTATTCGGACGGCCGTAACTTCTGGCTCGTTTAGAGTTACGGGAGCCATAACCTGTCAAAACGAAGGCCATGGTGAGTTCTAAGGTTTTGACCGCTTTCAGCCGTCAACGAATAGATTAATGCCCGAAAAGGACAACCCGAACTCAATCGGGTCTCGTAAGTTTTTTACCCTTCGTTTTTTCGACACCGGATTTTTATGGTAAAACGGGATTACCGTGGCTCGTCTTCGATTTACCATCGCTGGAGAGTGGTAAACCATGGTACTGTTCTGTTTCAAATCCATGCACGCATTTCTAAAAGTCGTACGGCACAATTTCGCCATTTCGGACGGATGTTGCACCTTGCACCGCGAATGTTGCATCCTGTATATATCGATTATTCGGACGGCCATAACTTCTGGCTCGTTTAGAGTATCGGGAGCCATAACCTGTCAAAACGAAGGCCACGGTGAGTTCTATGGATTTGAAGCTTTCAGCCGTCAACGGATAGATTAATGCATGAAAAGGACAACCTGAATCTCAATCGGGTCTCGTAAGTTTTTTACGCTTCGTTTTTGCGACACCGGATTTCTACGGTAAAACGGGATTACCGTGGCTCGTCGTCGATTTACCATCGCTGGAGAGTGGTGCACCATGGTACCGTTCCGTTTCAAATCAATGCATGCATTTCTAAAAGTCGTACGGCATTGTTTCGCCATTTCGGAAGGATGTTGCACCTTGCACCGCAGATGTTGCACCCTGTAGATATCGATTATTCGGACGGCCATAACTTCTGGCTCGTTTAGAGTTACGGGAGCCATAACCTGTCAAAACGAAGGCCACGGTGAGTTCTACGGCTTTGACAGCTTTCAGCCGACAACGGATAGATTAATGCCCCAAAAGGACAACGCGAATCTCAATCGAGTCTCGTAAGTTTTTTACCCTTCGTTTTTTCGACGCCGGATTTTATCGGTAAAACGGGATTACCGTGGCTCGTCTTCGATTACCATCGCTGGAGAGTGGTGCACCATGGTACTGTTCCGTTTCAAATCCATGCACGCATTTCTAAATGTCGTACGACACTGTTTCGCCATTTCGGACGGATGTTGCACCTTGCACCGCGGACGTTGCACCCTCTAGATATCGATTATTCGGACGGCCATAACTTCTGGCTCGTTTAGAGTTACGGGAGCCATAACCTGTCAAAACGAAGACCACGGTGAGTTCTATGGCTTTAACAGATTTCAGGCGTCAATGGATAGATTAATGCCCGAAAAGGACAACCCGAATCTCAATCGGGTCTCGTAAGTTTTTTACCCTTCGTTTTTTCGACACCGGATTTTTACGGTAAAACGGGATTACCGTGGATCGTCTTCGATTTACCATCGCTGGAGAGTGGTGCACCATGGTACTATTCCGTTTCAAATCCATGCACGCATTTCTAAAAGTCGTACGGCACTGTTTCGCCATTTCGGACGGATGTTGCACCTTGCACCGCGGACGTTGCACCCTCTAGATATCGATTATTCGGACGGCCATAACTTCTGGCTCGTTTAGAGTTACGGGAGCCATAACCAGTCAAAACGAAGACCACGGTGAGTCCTACGGCTTTGACAGCTTTCAGGCGTCAACGGATAGATTAATGCCCGAAAAGGACAACCCGAATATCAATCGGGTCTCGTAAGTTTTTTACCCTTCGTTTTTTTCGACACCGGATTTTAACGGTAAAACTGGATTACCGTGGCTCGTCTTCGATTTACCATCACTGTAGAGTGGTGCAAAATGGTACTATTCTGTTTCAAATCCATGCAAGCATTTCTTAAAGTCGTATGGCACTGTTTCGCCATTGCGGACGGATGTTGCACCTTGCACCGCGGATGTTGCACCCTGTAGATATCGATTATTCGGACGGCTATAACTTCTGGCTCGTTTAGAGTTACGGGAGCCATAACCTGTCAAAACGAAGGCCACGGTGAGTTCTACGGCTTCGACAGCTTTCAGCCGTCAACGGATATATTAATCCCCGAAAAGGACAACTGGAATCTCAATCGGGTCTCGTAAGTTTTTTACCCTTCATTTTTTCGACACCGGATTTTTACGGTAAAACGGGATTACCGTGGCTCGTCTTCGATTTACCATCGCTAGAGAGTGGTGCACCATGGTACTATTCCGTTTCAAATCCATGCATGCATTTCTGAAAGACGTACGGCAATGTTTCGCCATTTCGGACGGATGTTGCACCTTGCACCGCGGACGTTGCACTTTGTAGATATCGATTATTCGGACGGCCGTAACTTCTAGCTCGTTTAGAGTTACGGTAGCCATAACCTGTCAAAACGAAGGCCACGATGAGTTCTACGGCTTTGACCGCTTTCAGCCGTCAACGGATAGATTAATGCCCGAAAAGGACAACCCGAATCTCAATCGGGCCTCATAAGTTTTTTACCCTTCGTTTTTTCGACACCGGATTTTTACGGTAAAACGGGATTACCGTGGGTCGTCTTCGATTTACCATCGCTGGAGAGTGGTGCACCATGGTACTGTTCCGTTTCAAATCCATGCATGCATTTCTAAAAGTCGTACGGCACTGTTTCGCCATTTCGGACGTTTGTTGCACCTTGCACCGCGGATGTTGCACCCTGTAGATATCGATCATTCGGACGGCCATAACTTCTGGCTCGTTTAGAGTTACGGGAGCCATAACCTGTCAAAACGAAGGCCACGGTTAGTTCTACGTGTTTGACCGCTTTCAGCCGTCAACGGATAGATTAATGCCCGAAAAGGACAACCCGAATCTCAATTGGGTCTCGTAAGTTTTCTACCCTTCGTTTTTTCGACACCGGATTTTTACGGTAAAACGGAATTACCGTGGCTCGTCTTCGATTTACCATCGCTGGAGAGTGGTACACCATGGTACTGTTCCGTTTCAAATCCATGCACGCATTTCTAAAAGTCGTACGGTACAATTTCCCCATTCCGGACGGATGTTGCACCTTGCACCGCGGATGATGCACCCTGTAAATATCGATTATTCGGACGGCCATAACTTTTGGCTCGTTTAGAGTTACGGGAGCCATAACCTGTCAAAACAAAGGCCACGGTGAGTTCTACGGCTTTGACCGCTTTCAGCCGTCAACGGATAGATTAATGCCCAAAAAGGACAACCCGAATCTCAATCGGGTCTCGTAAGTTTTTTACCCATCGTTTTTTCGACGCCGGATTTTAACGGCAAAACAGGATTACCGTGGCTCGTCTTCGATTTACCATCGCTGGAGAGTGGTGCACCATGGTACTGTTCCGTTTCAAATCCATGCATGAATTTCTAAAAGTCGTACGACACTGTTTCGCCATGTCGGACGGATGTTGCACCTTGCACCGCGGATGTTGCACCCTGTAGATATCGATTATTCGGACCGCCATATCTGCTGGCTCGTTTAGATTTACGGGAGCCATGACCTGTCAAAACGAAGGCAACGGTGAGTTTTACGGCTTTGACCGCTTTCAGCCATCAACGGATAGATTAATGTCCAAAAAGGACAACCCGAATCTCAATCGGGCCTCGTAAGTTTTTTACCCTTCGTTTTTTCGACACCGGATTTTTACGGTAAAACGGGATTACCGTGCCTCGTCTTCGATTTACCATCGCTGGAGAGTGGTGCACCATGGCACTGTTCCGTTTCAAATCCATGCACGCATTTCTAAAAGTCGTACGGCAATGTTTCGCCATTACGGACGGATGTTGCACCTTGCACCGCGGATGTTGCACCCTGTAGATATCGATTATTCGGACGGTCATAACTTCTGGCTCGTTTAGAGTTACGGGAGCCATAACCTGTCAAAAAGAAGGCCACGGTGAGTTCTACGGCTTTGACCGCTTTCAGCCGTCAACGGATAGATTAATGCCCAAAAAGGACAACCCGAATCTCAATCGGGTCTCGTAAGTTTTTTACCCATCGTTTTTTCGACGCCGGATTTTAACGGTAAAACGGGATTACCGTGGCTCGTCTTCGATTTACCATCGCTGGAGAGTGGTGCACCATGGTACTGTTCCGTTTCAAATCCATGCACGCATTTCTAAAGGTCATACGGCTCTGTTTCGCCATTTCGGACGGATGTTGCAACTTGCACCGCGGACGTTGCACCCTGTAGATATCGATTATTCTGACGGCCATAACTTCTGGCTCGTTTAGAGTTACGGGAGCCATAACCTGTCAAAATGAAGGCCACGGTGAGTTCTACGGTTTTGACCGCTTTCAGCCGTCAACGGATAGATTAATGCCCGAAAAGGACAACCCGAACTCAATCGGGTCTCGTAAGTTTTTTACCCTTCGTTTTTTCGACACCGGATTTTTACGGTAAAACGGGATTACCGTGGCTCGTCTTCGATTTACCATCGCTGGAGAGTGGTGCACCATGGTACTGTTCTGTTTCAAATCCATGCATGCATTTCTAAAAGTCGTATGGCACTGTTTCGCCATTTCGGACGGATGTTGCATCTTGCACCGCGGATGTTGCAACCTGTACATATCGATTATTCGGACGGCCATAACTTCTGGCTCGTTTAGAGTTACGGGAGCCATAACCTGTCAAAACGAAGGCCACGGTGAGTTCTACGGCTATGACAGCTTTTAGCCATCAACGGATAGATTAATGCCCAAAAAGGACAGCCCGAATCTCAATCGGGCCTCGTAAGTTTTTTACCCTTCGTTTTTTCGACACCTGATTTTTACGGTAAAACGGGATTACCGTGCCTCATCTTCGATTTACCATCGCTGGAGAGTGGTGCACCATGGCACTGTTCCGTTTCAAATCCATGCACGCATTTCTAAAAGTCGTACGGCAATGTTTCGCCATTTCGGACGGATGTTGCACCTTGCACCGCGGATGTTGCACCCTGTAGATATCGATTATTCGGACGGTCATAACTTCTGGCTCGTTTAGAGTTACGGGAGCCATAACCTGTCAAAACGAAGGCCACGGTGAGTTCTACCGCTTTGACCGCTTTCAGCCGTCAACGGATAGATTAATGCCCGAAAAGGACAACCCGAATCTCAATCGGGTCTCGTAAGTTTTTTACCCATCGTTTTTTCGACGCCGGATTTTAACGGTAAAACGGGATTACCTTGGCTCGTCTTCGATTTACCATCGCTGGAGAGTGGTGCACCATGGTACTGTTCCGTTTCAAATCCATGCATGCATTTCTAAAAGTCGTACGGCACTGTTTCGCCATTTAGGACGGATGTTGCACCTTGCACCGCGGACGTTGCACCCTGTAGATATCGATTATTCGGACGGCCTTAACTTCTGGCTCGTTTAGAGTCACGGGAGCCATAACCTGTCAAAACGAAGGCCACGGTGAGTTCTACGGCTTTGACAGCTTTCTGCCGTCAACGGATAGATTAATGCCCGAAAAGGACAACCCGAATCTCAATCGGGTCTCGTAAGTTTTTTACCCAGCATTTTTTCGACGCCGGATTTTAACGGTAAAACGGGATTACCGTGGCTCGTCTTCGATTTACCATCGCTGGAGAGTGGTGCACCATGGTACTGTTCCGTTTCAAATCCATGCACGCATTTCTAAAAGCCGTACGGTACAATTTCCCCATTTCGGACGGATGTTGCACCTTGCACCGCAGATGATGCACCCTGTAAATATCGATTATTCGGACGGCCATACCTTCTGGCTCGTTTAGAGTTACGGGAGCCATAACCTATCAAAACAAAGGCCACGGTGAGTTCTACGGCTTTGACCGCTTTCAGCCGTCAACGGATAGATTAATGCCCGAAAAGGACAACCCGAATCTCAATCGGGTCTCGTAAGTTTTTTACCCTTCGTTTTTTCGACACCGGATTTTTACGGTAAAACGGTATTACCGTGGCTCGTGTTCGATTTACCATCGCTGGAGAGTGGTGCACCATGGTACTGTTCCGTTTCAAATCCATGCATGCATTTTTAAAAGTCGTACGACACTGTTTCGCCATGTCGGACGGATGTTGCACCTTGCACCGCGGATGTTGCACCCTGTAGATATCGATTATTCGGACGGCCATATCTGCTGGCTCGTTTAGATTTACGGGAGCCATAACCTGTCAGAACAAAGGCAACGGTGAGTTTTACGGCTTTGACCGCTTTCAGCCGTCAACGGATAGATTAATGCCCAAAAAGGACAACCCGAATCTCAATCGGGCCTCGTAAGTTTTTTACCCTTCGTTTTTTCGACACCGGATTTTTACGGTAAAACGGGATTACCGTGCCTCGTCTTCGATTTACCATCGCTGGAGAGTGGTGCACCACGGCACTGTTCCATTTCAAATCCATGCACGCATAACTATAAGTCGTACGGCAATGTTTCGCCATTACGGACGGATGTTGCACCTTGCACCGCGGATGTTGCACCCTGTAGATATCGATTATTCGGACGGTCATAACTTCTGGCTCGTTTATAGTTACGGGAGCCATAACCTGTCAAAACGAAGGCCACGGCGAGTTCTACGGCTTTGACAGCTTTCAGCCGTCAACGGATAGATTAATGCCCAAAAAGGACAACCCGAATCTCAATCGGGTCTCGTAAGTTTTTTACCCATCGTTTTTTCGACGCCGGATTTTAACGGTAAAACGGGATTACCGTGGCTCGTGTTCGATTTACCATCGCTGGAGAGTGGTGCACCATGGTACTGTTCCGTTTCAAATCCATGCACGCATTTCTAAAAGTCGTACGGCACTGTTTCGCCATTTCGGATGGATGTTGCACCTTGCACCGCGGACACTGTACCCTGTAGATATCGATTATTCGGTCGGCAGTAACTTCTTGCTCGTTTAGAGTTACGGGAGCCATAACCTGTCAAAACGAAGGCCACGGTGAGTTTTACGGCTTTGACAGCTTTCAGCCATAAACGGATAGATTAATGCCCGAAAAGGACAACCCGAATCTCAATCGGGTCTCGTAAGTTTTTTACCCTTCGTTTTTTCGACACCGGATTTTAACGGTAAAACTGGATTACCATGGCTCGTCTTCGATTTACCATCGCTGGTGAGTGGTGCGCCATGGTACTGTTCCGTTTCAAATCCATGCACGCATTTCTAAAAGTCGTATGGCACTGTTTCGTCATTTCGGACGGATGTTGCATCTTGCACCGCGGATGTTGCACCCTGTACATATCGATTATTCGGACGGCCATAACTTCTGGCTCGTTTAGAGTTACGGGAGCCATAACCTGTCAAAAGGAAGGCCACGGTGAGTTCTACGGCTATGACCGCTTTCAGCCGTCAACGGATAGATTAATGCCCAAAAAGGACAACCCGAATCTCAATCGGGCCTCGTAAGTTTTTTACCCTTCGTTTTTTCGACACCGGATTTTTACGGTAAAACGGGATTACCGTGCCTCATCTTCGATTTACCATCGCTGGAGAGTGGTGCACCATGGCACTGTTCCGTTTCAAATCCATGCACGCATTTCTAAAAGTCGTACGGCAATGTTTCGCCATTTCGGACGGATGTTGCACCTTGCACCGCGGATGTTGCACCCTGTAGATATCGATTATTCGGACGGTCATAACTTCTGGCTCGTTTAGAGTTACGGGAGCCATAACCTGTCAAAACGAAGGCCACGGTGAGTTCTACGGCTTTGACCGCTTTCAGCCGTCAACGGATAGATTAGTGCTTGAAAAGGACAACCCGAATCTCAATCGGGTCTCGTAAGTTTTTTACCCATCGTTTTTTCGACGCCGGATTTTAACGGTAAAACGGGATTATCTTGGCTCGTCTTCGATTTACCATCGCTGGAGAGTGGTGCACCACGGTACTGTTCTGTTTCAAATCCACGCACGCATTTCTAAAAGTCGTACGGCACTGTTTCGCCATTTAGGACGGATGTTGCACCTTGCACCGCGGACGTTGCACCCTGTAGATATCGATTATTCGGACGGCCATAACTTCTGGCTCATTTAGAGTTACGGGAGCCATAACCTGTCAAAACGAAGGCCACGGTGAGTTTTACGGCTTTGACGGCTTTCAGCCGTCAACGGATAGATTAATGCCCGAAAATGACAACCCGAATCTCAATCGGGTCTCGTAAGCTTTTTACCCTTCGTTTTTTCGACACCGGATTTTAACGGTAAAACTGGATTACCGTTGCTCGTCTCCGATTTACCATCGCTGGAGAGTGGTGCGCCATGGTACTGTTACGTTTCAAATCCATGCACGCATTTCTAAAAGTCGTATGGCACTGTTTCGCCATTTCGGACGGATGTTGCATCTTGCACCGCAGATGTTGCACCCTGTACATATCGATTATTCGGACGGCCATAACTTCTGGCTCGTTTAGAGTTACGGGAGCCATAACCTGTCAAAACGAAGGCCACGGTGAGTTCTACGGCTTTGACAGCTTTCAGCCGTCAACGGATAGATTAATGCCCGAAAAGGACAACCCGAATCTCAATCGGGCCTCGTAAGTTTTTTACCCTTCGTTTTTTCGACAACGGATTTTTATGTTAAAACGGGATTACCGTGGCTCGTCTTCGTTTTGCCATCGCTGGAGAGTGGTGCACCATGGTACTGTTCCGTTTCAAATCCATGCATGCATTTCTAAAAGTCGTACGACACTGTTTCGCCATTTCGGACGGATGTTGCACCTTGCACCGCGGATGTTGCACCCTGTAGATATCGATTATTCGGACGGCCATAACTTCTGGCTCGTTTAGAGTTATGGGAGCCATAACCTGTCAAAACGAAGGCCACGGTGAGTTCTACGGCTTCGACCACTTTCAGCCGTCAACGGATAGATTAATGCCCAAAAAGGACAACGCGAATCTCAATCGGGCCTCGTAAGTTTTTTACCCTTCGTTTTTTCACCACCGGATTTTTACGGTAAAACGGGATTACCGTGCCTCGTCTTCGACTTACCATCGCTGGAGAGTGGTGCACCATGGTACTGTTCCGTTTCAAATCCATGCACACATTTCTAAAAGTCGTACGACACCGTTTTGCCATTTCGGACGGATGTTGCACCTTGCACCGCGGAAGTTGCACCCTGTGGGTATCGATTATTCGGACGGTCATAACTTTTGGCTCGTTTAGAGTTACGGGAGCCACAACCAGTCAAAACGAAGGCCACGGTGAGTTGTACGGCTTTGACCACTTTCAGCCGTCAACGTTTAGATTAATGCCCGAAAAGGACAACCCGAATCTCAATCGGGTCTCGTAAGTTTTTTACCCTTCGTTTTTTCGACACCAGATTTTAACGGTAAAACGGGATTACCGTGCCTCGTCTTCGATTTACCATCGCTGGAGAGTGGTGCACCATGGTACTGTTCCGTTTCAAATCCATGCACGCATTTCTAAAATTGGTACGACACTGTTTCTCCATTTCAGACGGATGTTGCACCTTGCACCGCGGATATTGCACCCTGTAGATTTCGATTATTCGGATGGCCATAACTTCTGGCTCGTTTAGAATTACGGGAGCCATAACCTGTCAAAACAAAGGCCACGGTGAGTTCTACGGCTTTGAAGCTTTCAGCCATCAACGGATAGATTAATGCCCAAAAAGGACAACCCGAATCTCAATCGGGTCTCGTAAGTTTTTTACCCTTCGTTTTTTACCCTTCGTTTTTTCGACACCTGATTTTAACGGTAAAACGGGATTACCGTGCCTCGTCTTCGATTTACCATCGCTGGAGAGTGGTGCACCATGGTACTGTTCCGTTTCAAATCCATGCACGCATTTCTAAAAGTCGTACGACACTGTTTCTCCATTTCGGACGGATGTTGCACCTTGCTCCGTGGATATTGCACCCTGTAGATATCGATTATTCGGACGGCCATAACTTCTGGCTCGTTTAGAGTTAAGGGAGCCACAAATTGTCAAAACGAAGGCCACGGTGAGTTCTACGGCTTTGACAGCTTTCAGCCGTCAACGGAGAGATTAATGCCCAAAAAGGACAACCCGAATCTCAATCGGGCCTCGTAAGTTTTTCACCCTTCGTTTTTTAGACAACTGATTTTTATGGTAAAACGGGATTACCGTGGCTCGTCTTCGATTTACCATCGCTGGAGAGTGGTGCACCATGGTACTGTTCCGTTTCAAGTCCATGCATGCATTTCTAAAAGTCGTATGGTACAATTTCCCCATTTCGGACGGATGTGGCACCTTGCACCGCGGATGATGCACCCTGTAAATATCGATTATTCGGACGGCGATAACTTCTGGCTCGTTTAGAGTTACGGGAGCCATAACCTGTCAAAACAAAGGCCACGGTGAGTTCTACGGCTTTGACCGCTTTCAGCCGTCAACGGATAGATTAATGCCCAAAAAGGACAACCCGAATCTCAATCGGGTCTCGTAAGTTTTTTACCCATCGTTTTTTCGACGACGGATTTTAACGGCAAAACGGGATTACCGTGGCTCGTCTTCGATTTACCATCGCTGGAGAGTGGTGCACCATGGTACTGTTCCGTTTCAAATCCATGCATGCATTTCTAAAAGTCGTACGACACTGTTTCGCCATGTCGGACGGATGTTGCACCTTGCACCGCGGATGTTGCACCCTGTAGATATCGATTATTCGGACGGCCATATCTGCTGGCTCGTTTAGATTTACGGGAGCCGTGACCTGTCAAAACGAAGGCAACGGTGAGTTTTACGGCTTTGACCGCTTTCAGCCATCAATGGATAGATTAATGCCCAAAAAGGACAACCCGAATCTCAATCGGGCCTCGTAAGTTTTTTACCCTTCGTTTTTTCGACACCGGATTTTTACGGTAAAACGGGATTACCGTGCCTCGTCTTCGATTTACCATCGCTGGAGAGTGGTGCACCATGGCACTGTTCCGTTTCAAATCCATGCACGCATTTCTAAAAGTCGTACGGCAATGTTTCGCCATTACGGACGGATGTTGCACCTTGCACCGCGGATGTTGCACCCTGTAGATATCGATTATTCGGACGGTCATAACTTCTGGCTCGTTTAGAGTTACGGGAGCCATAACCTGTCAAAACGAAGGCCACGGTGAGTTCTACGGCTTTGACCGCTTTCAGCCGTCAACGGATAGATTAATGCCCAAAAAGGACAACCCGAATCTCAATCGGGTCTCGTAAGTTTTTTACCCATCGTTTTTTCGACGCCGGATTTTAACGGTAAAACGGGATTACCGTGGCTCGTGTTCGATTTACCATCGCTGGAGAGTGGTGCACCATGGTACTGTTCCGTTTCAAATCCATGCACGCATTTCTAAAGGTCGTACGGCTCTGTTTCGCCATTTCGGACGGATGTTGCACCTTGCACCGCGGACGTTGCACCCTGTAGATATCGATTATTCGGACGGCCATAACTTCTGGCTCGTTTAGAGTTACGGGAGCCATAACCTGTCAAAATGAAGGCCACGGTGAGTTCTACGGTTTTGACCGCTTTCAGCCGTCAACGGATAGATTAATGCCCGAAAAGGACAACCCGAACTCAATCGGGTCTCGTAAGTTTTTTACCCTTCGTTTTTTCGACACCGGATTTTTACGGTATAACGGGATTACCGTGGCTCGTCTTCGATTTACCATCGCTGGAGAGTGGTGCACCATGGTACTGTTCTGTTTCAAATCCATGCACGCATTTCTAAAAGTCGTATGGCACTGTTTCGCCATTTCGGATGGATGTTGCATCTTGCACCGCAGATGTTGCAACCTGTACATATCGATTATTCGGACTGCCATAACTTCTGGCTCGTTTAGAGTTACGGGAGCCATAACCTGTCAAAACGAAGGCCACGGTGAGTTCTACGGCTATGACAGCTTTTAGCCGTCAAAGGATAGATTAATGCCCAAAAAGGACAGCCCGAATCTCAATCGGGCCTCGTAAGTTTTTTACCCTTCGTTTTTTCGACACCTGATTTTTACGGTAAAACGGGATTACCGTGCCTCATCTTCGATTTACCATCGCTGGAGAGTGGTGCACCATGGCACTGTTCCGTTTCAAATCCATGCACGCATTTCTAAAAGTCGTACGGCAATGTTTCGCCATTTCGGACGGATGTTGCACCTTGCACCGCGGATGTTGCACCCTGTAGATATCGATTATTCGGACGGTCATAACTTCTTGCTCGTTTAGAGTTACGGGAGCCATAACCTGTCAAAACGAAGGCCACGGTGAGTTCTACGGCTTTGACCGCTTTCAGCCGTCAACGGATAGATTAATGCCCGAAAAGGACAACCCGAATCTCAATCGGGTCTCGTAAGTTTTTTACCCATCGTTTTTTCGACGCCGGATTTTAACGGTAAAACGGGATTACCTTGGCTCGTCTTCGATTTACCATCGCTGGAGAGTGGTGCACCATGGTACTGTTCCGTTTCAAATCCATGCACGCATTTCTAAAAGTCGTACGGCACTGTTTCGCCATTTAAGACGGATGTTGCACCTTGCACCGCGGACGTTGTACCCTGTAGATATCGATTATTCGGACGGCCATAACTTCTGGCTCGTTTAGAGTTACGGAAGCCATAACCTGTCAAAACGAAGGCCACGGTGAGTTCTACGGCTTTGACAGCTTTTAGCCATCAACAGATAGATTAATGCCCGAAAAGGACAACCCGAATCTCAATCGGGTCTCGTAAGTTTTTTACCCATCGTTTTTTCGACGCCGGATTTTAACGGTAAAACGGGATTACCGTGGCCCGTCTTCGATTTACCATCGCTGGAGAGTGGTGCACCATGGTACTGTTCCGTTTCAAATCCACGCACGCATTTCTAAAAGCCGTACGGTACAATTTCCCCATTTCGGACGGATGTTGCACCTTGCACCGCGGATGATGCACCCTGTAAATATCGATTATTCGGACGGCCATAACTTCTGGCTCGTTTAGAGTTACGGGAGCCATAACCTATCAAAACAAAGGCCACGGTGAGTTCTACGGCTTTGACCGCTTTCAGCCGTCAACGGATAGATTAATGCCCGAAAAGGACAACCCGAATCTCAATCGGGTCTCGTAAGTTTTTTACCCTTCGTTTTTTCGACACCGGATTTTTACGGTAAAACGGTATTACCGTGGCTCGTGTTCGATTTACCATCGCTGGAGAGTGGTGCACCATGGTACTGTTCCGTTTCAAATCCATGCATACATTTCTAAAAGTCGTACGACACTGTTTCGCCATGTCGGACGGATGTTGCACCTTGCACCGCGGATGTTGCACCCTGTAGATATCGATTATTCGGACGGCCATATCTACTGGCTCGTTTAGATTTACGGGAGCCATAACCTGTCAGAACGAAGGCAACGGTGAGTTTTACGGCTTTGACCGCTTTCAGCCGTCAACGGATAGATTAATGCCCAAAAAGGACAACCCGAATCTCAATCGGGCCTCGTAAGTTTTTTACCCTTCGTTTTTTCGACACCGGATTTTTACGGTAAAACGGGATTACCGTGCCTCGTCTTCGATTTACCATCGCTGGAGAGTGGTGCACCACGGCACTGTTCCGTTTCAAATCCATGCACGCATTACTAAAAGTCGTACGGCAATGTTTCGCCATTACGGACGGATGTTGCACCTTGCACCGCGGATGTTGCACCCTGTAGATATCGATTATTCGAACGGTCATAACTTCTGGCTCGTTTAGAGTTACGGGAGCCATAACCTGTCAAAACGAAGGCCACGGTGAGTTCTACGGCTTTGACAGCTTTCAGCCGTCAACGGATAGATTAATGCCCAAAAAGGACAACCCGAATCTCAATCGGGTCTCGTAAGTTTTTTACCCATCGTTTTTTCGACGCCGGATTTTAATGGTAAAACGGGATTACCGTGGCTCGTGTTCGATTTACCATCGCTGGAGAGTGGTGCACCATGGTACTGTTCCATTTCAAATCCATGCACGCATTTCTAAAAGTCGTACGGCACTGTTTCGCCATTTCGGATGGATGTTGCACCTTGCACCGCGGACGTTGTACCCTGTAGATATCGATTATTCGGTCGGCAGTAACTTCTTGCTCGTTTAGAGTTACGGGAGCCACAACCTGTCAAAACGAAGGCCACGGTGAGTTTTACGGCTTTGACAGCTTTCAGCCTTCAACGGATAGACTAATGCCCGAAAAGGACAACCCGAATCTCAATCGGGTCTCGTAAGTTTTTTACCCTTCGTTTTTTTGACACCGGACTTTAACGGTAAAACTGGATTACCATGGCTCGTCTTCGATTTACCATCGCTGGTGAGTGGTGCGCCATGGTACTGTTCCGTTTCAAATCCATGCACGCATTTCTAAAAGTCGTATGGCACTGTTTCGCCATTTCGGACGGATGTTGCATCTTGCACCGCGGATGTTGCACCCTGTACATATCGATTATTCGGACGGCCATAACTTCTGGCTAGTTTAGAGTTACGGGAGCCATAACCTGTCAAAACGAAGGCCACGGTGAGTTCTACGGCTATGACCGCTTTCAGCCGTCAACGGATAGATTAATGCCCAAAAAGGACAACCCGAATCTCAATCGGGCCTCGTAAGTTTTTTACCCTTCGTTTTTTGACACCGGATTTTTACGGTAAAACGGGATTACCGTGCCTCATCTTCGATTTACCATCGCTGGAGAGTGGTGCACCATGGCACTGTTCCGTTTCAAATCCATGCACGCATTTCTAAAATTCGTACGGCAATGTTTCGCAATTTCGGACGGATGTTGCACCTTGCACCGCGGATGTTGCACCCTGTAGATATCGATTATTCGGACGGTCATAACTTCTGGCTCGTTTAGAGTTACGGGAGCCATAACCTGTCAAAACGAAGGCCACGGTGAGTTCTACGGCTTTGACCGCTTTCAGCCGTCAACAGATAGATTAGTGCTTGAAAAGGACAACCCGAATCTCAATCGGGTCTCGTAAGTTTTTTACCCATCGTTTTTTCGACGCCGGATTTTAACGGTAAAACGAGATTACCTTGGCTTGTCTTCGATTTACCATCGCTGGAGAGTGGTGCACCACGGTTGCTGTTCCGTTTCAAATCCACGCACGCATTTCTAAAAGTCATACGACACTGTTTCGCCATTTAGGACGGATGTTGCACCTTGCACCGCGGACGTTGCACCCTGTAGATATCGATTATTCGGACGGCCATAACTTCTGGCTCGTTTAGAGTTACGGGAGCCATAACCTGTCAAAACGAAGGCCACGGTGAGTTTTACGGCTTTGACAGCTTTCAGCCGTCAACGGATAGATTAATGCCCGAAAATGACAACCCGAATCTCAATCGGGTCTCGTAAGTTTTTTACCCTTCGTTTTTTCGACACCGGATTTTAACGGTAAAACTGGATTACCGTGGCTCGTCTTCGATTTACCATCGCTGGAGAGTGGTGCGCCATGGTACTGTTACGTTTCAAATCCATGCACGCATTTCTAAAAGTCGTATGGCACTGTTTCGCCATTTCGGACGGATGTTGCATCTTGCACCGCAGATGTTGCACCCTGTACATATCGATTATTCGGACGGCCATAACTTCTGGCTCGTTTAGAGTTACGGGAGCCATAACCTATCAAAACGAAGGCCACGGTGAGTTCTACGGCTTTGACAGCTTTCAGCCGTCAACGGATAGATTAATGCCCGAAAAGGACAACCCGAATCTCAATCGGGTCTCGTAAGTTTTTTACCCTTCGTTTTTTCGACACCGGATTTTTACGGTAAAACGGGATTACCGTGGCTCCTCTTCGATTTACCATCGCTAGAGAGTGGTGCACCATGGTACTGTTCCGTTTCAAATCCATGCACGCATTTCTAAAATTCGTACGGCACTGTTTCTCCATTTCGGACGGATGTTGCACCTTGCACCGCGGATGTTGCACCATGTAGATATCGATTATTCGGACGGCCATAACTTATGGCTCGTTTAGAGTTACGGGAGCCACAATTTGTCAAAACGAAGGCCACGGTGAGTTCTACGGCTTTGACCGCTTTCAGCCGTCAACGGATAGATTAATGCCCGAAAAGGACAACCCGAATCTCAATCGGACCTCGTAAGTTTTTTACCCTTCGTTTTTTCGACAACGGATTTTTATGGTAAAACGGGATTACCGTGGCTCGTCTTTGATTTACCATCGCTGGAGAGTGGTGCACCATGGTACTGTTCCGATTCAAATCCATGCATGCATTTCTAAAAGTCGTACGACACTGTTTCGCCATTTCGGACGGATGTTGCACCTTGCACCGCGGATGTTGCACCCTGTAGATATCGATTATTCGGATGGCCATAACTTCTGGCTCGTTTAGAGTTATGGGAGCCATAACCTGTCAAAACGAAGGCCACGGTGAGTTCTACGGCTTTGACCACTTTCAGCCGTCAATGGATAGATTAATGCCCAAAAAGGACAACGCGAATCTCAATCGGGCCTCGTAAGTTTTTTACCCTTCATTTTTTCACCACCGTATTTTTACGGTAAAACGGGATTACCGTGCCTCGTCTTCGACTTACCATCGCTCGAGAGTGGTGCACCATGGTACTGTTCCGTTTCAAATCCATGCACACATTTCTAAAAGTCGTACGGCACCGTTTTGCCATTTCGGACGGATGTTGCACCTTGCACCGCGGAAGTTGCACCCTGTAGGTATCGATTATTCGGACGGTCATAACTTTTGGCTCGTTCAGAGTTACAGGAGCCACAACCTGTCAAAACGAAGGCAACGGTGAGTTCTACGGCTTTGACCACTTTCAGCCGTCAACGTTTAGATTAATGCCCGAAAAGGACAACCCGAATCTCAATCGGGTCTCGTAAGTTTTTTATCCTTCGTTTCTTCGACACCAGATTTTAACGGTAAAACGGGATTACCGTGCCTCGTCTTCGATTTACCATCGCTGGAGAGTGGTGCACCATGGTACTGTTCCGTTTCAAATCCATGCACGCATTTCTAAAAGTCGTACGACACGGTTTCTCCATTTCAGACGGATGTTGCACCTTGCACCGCGGATATTGCACCCTGTAGATATCGATTATTCGGACGGCCATAACTTCTGGCTCGTTTAGAATTACGGGAGCCATAACCTGTCAAAACAAAGGCCACGGTGAGTTCTACGGCTTTGAAGCTTTCAGCCATCAACGGATAGATTAATGCCCAAAAAGGACAACCCGAATCTCAACCGGGTCTCGTAAGTTTTTTACCCTTCGTTTTTTCGACACCGGATTTTAACGGTAAAACGGGATTACCGTGCCTCGTCTTCGATTTACCATCGCTGGAGAGTGGTGCACCATGGTACTGTTCCGTTTCAAATCCATGCACGCATTTCTAAAAGTCGTACGACACTGTTTCTCCATTTCGGACGGATGTTGCACCTTGCTCCGCGGATATTGCACCCTGTAGATATCGATTATTCGGATGGCCATAACTTCTGGCTCGTTTAGAGTTAAGGGAGCCACAAATTGTCAAAACGAAGGCCATGGTGAGTTCTACGGCTTTGACAGCTTTCAGCCGTCAACGGAGAGATTAATGCCCAAAAAGGACAACCCGAATCTCAATCGGGCCTCGTAAGTTTTTTACCCTTTGTTTTTTAGACAACGGATTTTTATGGTAAAACGGGATTTCCATGGCTCGTCTTCGATTTACCATCGCTGGAGAGTGGTGCACCATGGTACTGTTCCGTTTCAAGTCCATGCATGCATTTCTAAAAGTCGTACGACACTGTTTCGCCATTTCGGACGGATGTTGCACCATGCACCGCGGATGTTGCACCCTGTAGATATCGATTATTCAGACGGCCATAACTTCTGGCTCGTTTAGAGTTACAGGAGCCATAACCTGTCAAAACGAAGGCCACGGTGAGTTTTACGGCTTTGACCACTTTCAGCCGTCGATGGATAGACTAATGCCCAAAAAGGACAACCCGAATCTCAATCGGGCCTCGTAAGTTTTTTACCCTTCGTTTTTTCGACACCGGATTTTTACGGTAAAACGGGATTACCGTGCCTCGTCTTCGATTTACCATCGCTGGAGAGTGGTGCACCATGGTGCTGTTCCGTTTCAAATCCACGCACGCATTTCAAAAAGTCGTACGACACTGTTTTGCCATTTCGGACGGAAGTTGCACCTTGCACCGCGGAAGTTGCACCCTGTAGATATCGATTATTCGGATGGTCATAACTCTTGGCTCGTTTAGACTTACGGGAGCCATAACCTGTCAAAACAAAGGCCACGGTGAGTTCTACGGCTTTGACCACTTTCAGCCGTCAACGTATAGATTAATGCCCGAAAAGGACAACCCGAATCTCAATCGGGTCTCGTAAATTTTTTACCATTTGTTTTTTCGACACCGGATTTTAACGGTAAAATGGGATTACCGTGCCTCGTCTTCGATTTACCATCGCTGGAGAGTTGTGTACCATGGTACTGTTCCGTTTCAAATCCATGCACGCATTTTTAAAAGTCATACGACACTGTTTCTCCATTTCGGACGGATGTTGCACCTTGCACCGCGGATATTGCACCCTGTAGATATCGATTATTCGGACGGCCATAACTTCTGGCTCGTTTAGAGTTACGGGAGCCATAACCTGTCAAAACGAAGGTCACGGTGAGTTCTACGGCTTTGAAGCTTTCAGCCGTCAACGGATAGATTAATGCCCAAAAAGGACAACCCGAATCTCAATCGGGTCTCATAAGTTTTTTACCCTTCGTTTTTTTGACACCGGATTTTTACGGTAAAACGGGATTACCGTGCCTCGTCTTCGATTTACCATCGTTGGAGAGTGGTGCCCCATGGTACAGTTTCGTTTCAAATCCATGCACGCATTTCTAAAACTCATACGACACTGTCTCGCCATTTCGGACGGATGTTGCTCCTTGCACCGCGGATGTTGCACACTGTAGATATCGATTATTCGGACGGCCATAACTTCTGGCTCGTTTAGAGTTACGGGAGCCATAACCTGTCAAAACGAAGGCTACGGTGAGTTCTACGGCTTTGATAGCTTTCAGCCGTCAACGGATAGATTAATGCCCGAAAAGGCAACCCGAATCTCTATCGGGTCTCGTAAGTTTTTTACCTTTCGTTTTTTCGACACCGGATTTTACGGTAAAACGGGATTACCGTAGCTCGTCTTCGATTTACCATCGCGGGAGAGTGGTGCACCATGGTACTGTTTCATTTCAAATCCATGCACGCATTTCTAAAAGTCGTACGGCACTGTTTCGCCATTTCGGACGGATGTTGCACCTTGCATCGCGGATGTTGCACCCTGTAGATATCGATTATTCAGACGGTCATAACTTCTGGCAAGTTTAGATTTACGGGAGCCATAACCTGTCAAAACGAAGGCCACGGTGAGTTCTACGGGTTTGACAACTTTCAGCCGTCAACGGATAGATTAATGTCCAAAAAGGACAACCAGAATCTCAATCGGGTCTCGTAAGTTTTTTACCCTTCGTTTTTTCGACACCGGATTTTAACGGTAAAACGGGATTACCGTGGCTCGTCTTCGATTTACCATCGCTGGAGAGTGGTACACTATGGTACTGTTCCGTTTCAAATCCATGCGTGCATTTCTAAAAGTCGTACGGCACTGTTTCGCTATTTCGGACGGATGTTGCACCTTGCACCGCGGATGTTGCACCCTGTAGATATCGATTATTCGGACGGCCATAACTTCTAGCTCATTTAGAGTTACGGGAGCCATAACCTGTCAAAACGAAGGCCACGGTGAGTTCTACGGCTTTGACCGCTTTCAACCGTCAACAGATAGATTAATGCCCAAAAAGGACAACCCGAATCTCAATCGGGTCTCGTAAGTTTTTTACCCTTCGTTTTTTCGACACCGGATTTTAACGGTAAAACGGGATTACCGTGCCTCGTCTTCGATTTACCATCGCTGGAGAGTGGTGTACCATGGTACTGTTCCGTTTCAAATCCATGCACGCATTTTTAAAAGTCATACGACACTGTTTCTCCTTTTCGGACGGATGTTGCACCTTGCACCGCGGATATTGCACCCTGTAGATATCGATTATTCGGACGGCCATAACTTCTGGCTCTTTTAGAGTTATGGGAGCCATAGCCTGTCAAAACGAAGGCCACGGTGAGTTCTACGGCTTTGAAGCTTTCAGCCGTCAACGGATAGATTAATGCCCAAAAAGGACAACCCGAATCTCAATCGGGTCTCGTAAGTTTTTTACCCTTCGTTTTTTGGACACCGGATTTTTACGGTAAAACGGGATTACCGTGCCTCGTCCTCGATTTACCATCGGTGGAGAGTGGTGCACCATGGTACTGTTCCGTTTCAAATCCATGCACGCATTTTTAAAAGTTGTACGGCACTGTTTCGCCATTTCGGACGGATGTTGCACCTTGCACCACGGATGTTGCACCCTGTAGATATCGATGATTCGGACGGCCATAACTTTTGGCTCGTTTAGAGCTACGGGAGCCATAACCTATCAAAACGAAGGCCACGGTGAGTTCTATGGATTTGACCGCTTTAAGCCGTCAACGTATAGATTAATGCCCGAAAAGGACAACCCGAATCTCAATCGGGTCTCGTAAGTTTTTTACCCTTCGTTTTTTCGACACCGGATTTTAACGGTAAAACGGGATTACCGTGCCTCGTCCTCGATATACCATCGCTGGAGAGTGGTGCACCATGGTACTGTTCGTTTCAAATCCATGCACGCATTTCTAAAAGTCGTACGACACTGTTTCTCCATTTCGGACGGATGTTGCACCTTGCACCGCGGATATTGCACCCTGTAGATATCGATTATTCGGACGGCCATAACTTCTGGCTCGTTTAGAGTTACGGGAGCCTTAACCGTTCAAAACGAAGGCCACGGTGAGTTCTACGGCTTTGATAGCTTTCAGCCGTCAAAGGATAGATTAATGCCCAAAAAGGACAACCCGAATCTCAATCGGGTCTCGTAAGTTTTTTACCCTTCGTTTTTTCGACACCGGATTTTTACGGTAAAACGGGATTACCATGGCTCGTCTTTGATTTACCATCGCGGGAGAGTGGTGCACCATGGTACTGTTTCGTTTCAAATCCATGCACGCATTTCTAAAAGTCGTACGACACTGTTTCGCCATTTCGAACGGATGTTGCACCTTGCACCGCGGATGTTGCACACCGGATATATCGATTATTCGGACGGCCATAACTTCTGGCTCGTTTAGAGTTACGGAATCCATAACCTGTCAAGACGAAGGCCACGGTGAGTTCTACGGGTTTGACCACTTTCAGCCGTCAACGGATAGATTAATTCCCAAAAAGGACAACCCAAATCTCAATCGGGTCTCGTAAGTTTTTTACCCTTTGTTTTTTCGACACCGGATTTTAACGGTAAAACGGGATTACCGTGCCTCGTCTTCGATTTACCATCGCTGGAGAGTGGTGCACCATGGTACTGTTTCGTTTCAAATCCATGCACGCATTTATAAAAGTTGAACGACACTGTTTCTCCATTTCGGACGGATGTTGCACCTTGCACCGCGGATATTGCACCCTGTAGATATCGATTATTCGGACGGCCGTAACTTCTGGCTCGTTTAGAGTTACGGGAGCCATAACCTGTCAAAACGAAGGCCACGGTGAGTTCTACGGCTTTGAAGCTTTCAGCCGTCAACGGATAGATTAATGCCCAAAAAGGACAACCCGAATCTCAATCGGGTCTCGTAAGTTTTTTACCCTTCATTTTGTCGACACCGGATTTTTACGGTAAAACGGGATTTCCGTAGCTCGTCTTCGATTTACCATCGCTGGAGAGTGGTGCACCATGGTACTGTTCCGTTTCAAATCCATGCATGCATTTCTAAAAGTCGTACGGCACTGTATCGCCATTTCGGACGGATGTTGCATCTTGCACCGCGGATGTTGCGCCCTGTAGATATCGATTATTCGGACGGCCATAACTTTTGTCTCCTTTAGAGTTACGGGAGCCATAACCTGTCAAAACGAAGGCCACGGTGAGTTCTACGGCTTTGACAGCTTTCAGCCGTCAACGGATAGATTAATGCCCGAAAAGGACAACCCGAATCTCAATCGGGTCTCGTAAGTTTTTTACTCTTCGTTTTTTCGACACCGGATTTTTACGGTAAAACTGGATTACCGTGGCTCGTCTTCGATTTACCATCACTGGAGGGTGGTGCAGCATGGTACTGTTCCGTTTCAAATTCATGCATGCATTTCTAAAAGTCGTACGACACTGTTTCGCCATTTCGGACGGATGTTGCACCTTGCACCGCGGACGTTGCACCTTGTAGATATCGATTATTCGGACGGCCATAACTTCTGGCTCGTATAGAGTTACAGGAGCCATAACCTGTAGAAACGAAGGCCACGGTGAGTTCTACGGCTTTGACAGCTTTCAACCGTCAATGGATAGATTAATGCCCGAAAAGGACAACCAGAATCTCAATCGGGTCTCGTAAGTTTTTTACCCTTCTTTTTTTCGACACCGGATTTTAACGGTAAAACTGGATTACCGTGGCTCATCTTCAATTTACCATCGCTGGAGAGTGGTGTGCCATGGTACTTTTCCGTTTCAAATCCATGCATGAATTTCTAAAAGTCGTACGGCACTGTTTCGCCATTTCGGACGGATGTTGCATCTTGCACCGCGGATGTTGCACCCTGTAGATATCGATTATTCGGACGTCCATAACTTCTGGCTCGTTTAGAGTTACGGGAGTCATAACCTGTCAAAACGAAGGCCACGGTGAGTTCTACGGCATTGAGAGCTTTCAACCGTCAACGGATAGATTAATTCCCGAAAAGGACAACCCAAATCTCAATCGGTTCTCGTTAGTTTTTTACCCTTCGTTTTTTCGACACCGGATTTTAACGGTAAAACGGGATTACCGTGGCTCGTCTTCGATTTACCATCGCTGGAGAGTGGTACACTATGGTACTGTTCCGTTTCAAATCCATGCACGCATTTCTAAAATTCGTACGGCACTGTTTCGCCATTTCGGACGGATGTTGCACCTTGCACCGCGGATGTTTCACCGTGTAGATATCGATTATTCGGACGACCATAACTTCTGGCTCGTTTAGAGTTAAGGGAGCCACAAATTGTCAAAACGAAGGCCACGGTGAGTTCTACGGCTTTGACCGCTTTCAGCCGTCAACGGATAGATTAATGCCCGAAAAGGACAACCCGAATCTCAATCGGGCCTCGTAAGTTTTTTACCCTTCGTTTTTTCGACAACGGATTTTTATGGTAAAACGGGATTACCGAGGCTCGTCTTCGATTTACCATCGCTGGAGAGTGGTGCACCATGGTACTTTTCCGTTTCAAATCCATGCATGCATTTCTAAAAGTCATACGACACTGTTTCGCCATTTCGGACGGATGTTGCACCTTTCACCGCGGATGTTGCACCCTGTAGATATCGGTTATTCGGACGGCCATTACTTTTGGCTCGTTCAGAGTTACGGGAGCCATAACCTGTCAAAACGAAGGCCACGGTGAGTTTTACGGCTTTGACCACTTTCAGCCGTCGACGGATAGATTAATACCCAAAAAGGACAACCCGAATCTCAATCGGGCCTCGTAAGTTTTTTACCCTTCGTTTTTTCGACACCGGATTTTTACGGTAAAACGGGATTACCGTGCCTCGTCTTCGATTTACCATCGCTGGAGAGTGGTGCACCATGGTACTGTTATGTTTCAAATCCATGAACGCATTTCTAAAAGTCGTACGACACTGTTTCTCCATTTCGGACGGATGTTGCACCTTGCACCGCGGATATTGCACCCTGTAGATATCGATTATTCGGACGGCCATAACTTCTGGCTCGTTTAGAGTTACGGGAGCCATAACCTTTCACAACGAAGGCCACGGTGAGTTCTACGGCTTTGAAGCTTTCAGCCGTCAACGGATAGATTAATGCCCGAAAAGGACAACCAGAATCTCAATCGGGTCTCGTAAGTTTTTTACCCTTCGTTTTTTCGACACCGGATTTTAACGGTAAAACTGGATTACCGTGGCTCGTCTTCGATTTACCATCGCTGGAGAGTGGCGCGCCATGGTACTGTTCCATTTCAAATCCATGCATGCATTTCTAAAAGTCGTACGGCACTGTTTCGCCATTTCGGACGATTGTTGCATCTTGCACCGCGGATGTTGCACCCTGTAGATATCGATTATTCGGACAACCATAACTTCTGGCTCGTTTAAAGTTACGGGAGCCATAACCTGTCAAAACGAAGGCCACGGTGAGTTCTATGGCTTTGATAGCTTTCAGCCATCAACGGATAGATTAATGCCCGAAAAGGACAACCCGAATCTCAATCGGGTCTCGTTAGTTTTTTACCCTTCGTTTTTTCGACACCGGATTTTTACGGTGAAACGGGATTACCGTGGCTCGTCTTCGATTTACCATCACTGGAGAGTGGTGCACCATGGTACTGTTCCGTTTCAAATCCATGCACGCATTTCTAAAATTCGTATGGCACTGTTTCGCCATTTCGGACGGATGTTGCACCTTGCACCGCGGATGTTTCACCGTGTAGATATCGATTATTCGGACGGCCATAACTTCTGGCTCGTTTAGAGTTAAGGGAGCCACAAATTGTCAAAACGAAGGCCACAGTGAGTTCTACGGGTTTGACCGCTTTCAACCGTCAACGGATAGATTAATGCCCGAAAAGGACAACACGAATCTCAATCGGGTCTCGTATGTTTTTTACCCTTCGTTTTTTCGACAACGGATTTTTATGGTAAAACGGGATTACCGTGGCTCGTCTTCGATTTACCATCGCTGGAGAGTGGTGCACCATGGTACTGTTCCGTTTCAAATCCATGCACGCATTTCTAAAAGTGGAACGACACTGTTTCGCCATTTCGGACGGATGTTGCACCTTGCACTGCGGACGTTGCACCCTGTAGATATCGATTATTCGAACGGCCATAACTTCTGGCTCGTTTAGAGTTACGGGAGCCATAACCTGTCAAAACGAAGGCCACGGTGAGTTTTACGGCTTTGACCACTTTCAGCGGTCGACGGATAGATTAATGCAAAAAAAGGACAACCCGAATCTCAATCGGGCCTCGTAAGTTTTTTACACTTCATTTTTTCGACACCGGATTTTTACGGTAAAACGGGATTACCGTGTCTCGTCTTTGATTTACCATCGCTGGAGAGTGGTGCACCATGGTACTGTTCCGTTTCAAATCCATGCATGCATTTCTAAAAGTGGAACGACACTGTTTCGCCATTTCGGACGGATGTTGCACCTTGCACTGCGGACGTTGCACCCTGTAGATATCGATTATTCGGACGGCCATAACTTCTGGCTCGTTTAGAGTTACGGGAGCCATAACCTGTCAAAACAAAGGCCACGGTGAGTTTTACAGCTTTGACCACTTTCAGCCGTCGACGGATAAATTAATGCAAAAAAAGGACAACCCGAATCTCAATCGGGCCTCGTAAATTTTTTACCCTTCGTTTTTTCGACAACGGATTTTTATGGTAAAACGGGATTACCGTGGCTCGTCTTCGATTTACCATCGCTGGAGAGTGGTGCACCATGGTACTGTTCCGTTTCAAATCCATGCATGCATTTCTAAAAGTGGAACGACACTGTTTCGCCATTTCGGACGGATGTTGCACCTTGCACTGCGGACGTTGCACCCTGTAGATATCGATTATTCGGACGGCCATAACTTCTGGCTCGTTTAGAGTTACGAGAGCCATAACCTGTCAAAACGAAGGCCATGGTGAGTTTTACGGCTTTGACCACTTTCAGCCGTCGACGGATAGATTAATGCAAAAAAAGGACAACCCGAATCTCAATCGGGCCTCGTAAGTTTTTTACGCTTCATTTTTTCGACACCGGATTTTTACGGTAAAACAGGATTACCGTGTCTCGTCTTCGATTTACCATCGTTGGAGAGTGGTGCACCATGGTACTGTTCCGTTTCAAATCCATGCACGCATTTCTAAAAGTCGTAAGCACTGTTTTGCCATTTCGGACGGATGTTGCACCTTGCACCGCGGAAGTTGCACCCTGTAGATATCGATTATTCGGACGGTCATAACTTTTGGCTCGTTTAGAGTTATGGGAGCCATAACCTGTCAAAACGAAGGCCACGGTGAGTTCTACGGTTTTGACCACTTTCAGCCGTCAACGTATAGATTAATGCCCGAAAAGGACAACACGAATCTCAATCGGGTCTCGTAAGTTTTTTACCCTTCTTTTTTCGACACCGGATTTTAACGGTAAAACGGGATTACCGTGCCTCGTCTTCGATTTACCATCACTGGAGAGTAGTGCACCATGGTACTGTTCCGTTTCAAATCCATGCACGCATTTCTAAAAGTCGTACGACACTGTTTCTCCATTTCGGACGGATGTTGCAGCTTGCACCACGGATATTGCACCCTGTAGATATCGATTATTCGGACGACCATAACTTCTGGCTCGTTTAGAGTTACGGGAGCCATAACCTTTCACAACGAAGGCCACGGTGAGTTCTACAGCTTTGAAGCTTTCAGCCGTCAACGGATAGATTAATGCCCAAAAAGGACAACCCGAATCTCAATCGGGTCTCGTAAGTTTTTTACCCTTCATTTTTTTGACACCGGATTTTTACGGTAGAACGGGATTACCGTGCCTCGTCTTCGATTTACCATCGTTGGAGGGTGGTACACCATGGTACTGTTCCGTTTCAAATCCATGCACGCATTTCTAAAAGTCATACGACACTGTTTCGCCATTTCGGACGGATGTTGCTCCTTGCACCGCGGATGTTGCACCCTGTAGATATCGATTATTCGGACGGCCATGACTTTTGGCTCCTTTAGAGTTACGGGAGCCATAACCTGTCAAAATGAAGGCCACGGTGAGTTCTACGGCTTTGACCGCTTTCAGCCATCAACGGATAGATTAATGCCCAAAAAGGACAACCCGAATCTCAATCGGGTCTCGTAAGTTTTTTACCCTTCGTTTTTTTCGACACCGGATTTTTACGGTAAAACGGGATTTCCGTGGCTCGTCTTCGATTTACCATCACTGGAGAGTGGTGCGCCATGGTACTGTTCCGTTTCAAATCCATGCATGCATTTCTAAAAGTCATACGGCAATGTTTCGCCATTTCGGACGGATGTTGCACCTTGCACCACGGATGTTGCACCCTCTAGATATCGATTATTCGGACGGCCAAAACTTTTGGCTCCTTTAGAGTTAGGGGAGCCATAACCTGTCAAAATGAAGCCCACAGTGAGTTCTACGGCTTTGACCGCTTTCAGCCGTCAACGGATAGATTAATGCCCAAAAAGGACAACCCGAATCTCAATCGGGTCTCGTAAGTTTTTTACCCTTCGTTTTTTTCGACACCGGATTTTTACGGTTAATCGGGATTACCGTGCCTCGTCTTCGATTTACCATCGCTGGAGAGTGGTGCACCATGGTACTGTTCCGTTTCAAATCCATGCACACATTTCTAAAAGTCGTACGACACTGTTTCTCCATTTCGGACGGATGTTGCACCTTGCACCGCGGATATTGCACCCTGTAGATATCGATTATTCGGATGGCCATAACTTCTGGCTCGTTTAGAGTTACGGGAGCCATAACCTGTCAAAACGAAGGCCATGGTGAGTTCTACGGCTTTGACCGCTTTTAGCCGTCAATGGATAGATTAATGCCCAAAAAGGACAACACGAATCTCAATCGGGTCTCGTAAGTTTTTTACCCTTCGATTTTTCGACACCGGATTTTTACTGTAAAACGGGATTTCCGTGGCTCGTCTTCGATTTACCATCGCTGGAGAGTGGTGCGC
This sequence comes from Allium cepa, assembly GCA_030765085.1. NCBI lineage: Eukaryota > Viridiplantae > Streptophyta > Magnoliopsida > Asparagales > Amaryllidaceae > Allium > Allium cepa. The sequence continues at coordinate 4,044,786 of CM060934.1, forward strand.
CATGGTACTGTTCCGTTTTAAATCCATGCATGCATTTCTAAAAGTCGTACGGCACTGTTTCTCTATTTCGGACGGATGTTGCACCTTGCACCGCGAATGTTGCACCCTGTAGATATCGATTATTCGGACGGTCACAACTTCTGGCTCGTTTAGAGTTACGGTAGCCATTACCTGTCAAAACGAAGGCCGTGAGTTCTACGGCTTTGACAGCTTTCAGCCGTCAACGGATAGATTATTGCCCAAAAAGGACAACCCGAATCTCAATCGGGTCTCGTAAGTTTTTTACCCTTCGTTTTTTCGACACCGGATTTTTACTGTAAAACGGGACTACCGTGCCTCGTCTTTGATTTACCATCGCTGGAGAGTGGTGCACCATGGTACTGTTCCGTTTCAAATCCATGCACGCATTTCTAAAAGTCGTACGACACTGTTTCTCCATTCCGGATGGATGTTGCACTTTGCACCGTGGATATTGCACCCTGTAGATATCGATTATTCGGACGGCCATAACTTCTGGCTCCTTTAGAGTTACGGGAGCCATAACCTGTCAAAACGAAGGCCACGTTGAGTTCTACGGATTTGAAGCTTTCAGCCGTCAACGGATAGATTAATGCCCAAAAAGGACAACACGAATCTCAATCGGGTCTCGTAAGTTTTTTACCCTTCGATTTTTCGACACCGGATTTTTACTGTAAAACGGGATTTCCGTGGCTCGTCTTCGATTTACCATCGCTGGAGAGTGGTGCGCCATGGTACTGTTCCGTTTTAAATCCATGCATGCATTTCTAAAAGTCATACGACACTGTTTCGCCATTTCGGACGGATGTTGCACCTAGCACCACTGATGTTGCACCCTGTCGATATCGATTATTCAGACGGCCATAACTTTTGGCTCCTTTAGAGTTACGGGAGCCATAACCTGTCAAAATGAAGGCCACGGTGAGTTCTACGGCTTTGACCGCTTTCAGCCGTCAACGGATAGATTAATGCCCCAAAAGGACAACCCGAATCTCAATCGGGTCTCGTAAGTTTTTTACCCTTCGTTTTTTTCGACACCGGATTTTTACGGTAAAACGGGATTACCGTGCCTCGTCTTCGATTTACCATCGCTGGAGAGTGGTGCAACATGGTACTGTTCCGTTTCAAATCCATGCACGCATTTCTAAAAGTCGTACGACACTGTTTCTCCATTTTGGACGGATGTTGCACCTTGCACCGCGGATATTGTACCCTGTAGATATCGATTATTCGGACGGCCATAACTTCTGGCTCGTTTAGAGTTACAGGAGCCATAACCTGTCAAAACGAAGGCCATGGTGAGTTCTACGACTTTAGCTTTCAGCCGTCAACGGATAGATGAATGCCCAAAAAGGACAACCCGAATCTCAATCGGGTCTCGTAAGTTTTTTACCCTTCGTTTTTTCGACGTCGGATTTTTACGGTAAAACGGGAATACCGTGGCTCATCTTCGATTTACCATCACGGGAGAGTGGTGCACCATGGTACTGTTCCGTTTCAAATCCATGCACGCATTTCTAAAAGTCGTACGGCACTGTTTTGCCATTTCGGACAGATGTTGCACCTTGCACCGCGGATGTTGCACCCTGTAGATATCGATTATTCGGACGGCCATAACTTCTGGCTCGTTTAGAGTTACGGGAGGCATAACCTGTCAAAACGAAGGCTACGGTGAGTTCTATGCTTTTGACCACTTTTATCCGTCAACGGATAGATTAATGCCCAACAAGGACAACCCGAATCTCAATCGGGTCTCGTAAGTTTTTTACCCTTCGTTTTTTCGACACCGGATTTTAACGGTAAAACGGGATTACCTTGCCTCGTCTCCGATTTACCATCGCTGGAGAGTGGTGCACCATGGTACTGTTCCGTCTCAAATCAATGCACGCATTTCTAAAAGTCGTACGACACTGTTTCTCCATTCCGGACGGATGTTGCACCTTGCACCGCGGATATTGCACCCTGTAGATATCGATTATTCGGACGGCCTTAACTTCTGGCTCGTTTAGAGTTACGGGAGCCATAACCTGTCAAAACGAAGGCCACGGTGAGTTCTACGGCTTTGACAGCTTTCAGCCGTCAATGGATAGATTAATGCCCAAAAAGGACAATCCGAATCTCAATCGGGTCTCGTAAGTTTTTTACCCTTCGTTTTTTCGACAGGTGGATTTTTACGGTAAAACGGGATTACCGTGGCCCGTCTTCGACTTCCCATCGCTGGAGAGTGGTGCACCATGGTACTGTTCCGTTTCAAATCCATGCATGCATTTCTAAAAGTCGTACGGCACTGTTTCTCCATTTCGAACGGATGTTGCACCTTGCACCACGGATGTTGCACCCTGTAGATATCGATTATTCAGACGGCCATAACTTTTGGTTCCTTTAGAGTTACGGGAGCCATAACCTGTCAAAATTAAGGCCACGGTGAGTTCTGCGGCTTTGACCGCTTTCAGCCGTCAACGGATAGATTAATGCCCAAAAAGGACAACCCGAATCTCAATCGGGTCTCGTAAGTTTTTTACCCTTCGTTTTTTTCGACACCGGATTTTTACGGTAAAACGGTATTACCGTGCCTCGTCTTCGATTTACCATCGCTAAAGATTGGTGCACCATGGTACTGTTCCGTTTCAAATCCACGCACGCATTTCTAAAAGTCGTACGGCACTGTTTCGCTATTTCGGACGGATGTTGCACCTTGCACCGCGGATGTTGCACCCTGTAGATATCGATTATTCGGACGGTCATAACTTCTAGCTCGTTTAGAGTTACGGGAGTCATTACCTGTCAAAACGAAGGCCACGGTGAGTTCTACGGCTTTGGCAGCTTTCAGCCGTCAACGGATAGATTAATGCCCAAAAGGGACAACCCGAATCTCAATCGGTTCTCGTAAGTTTTTTACCCTTCGTTTTTTCGACACCGGATTTTTACGGTAAAACGGGATTACCGTGGCTCGTCTTCGATTTACCATCGCGGGAGAGTGGTGCACCATGGTACTGTTCCATTTCAAATCCATGCACGCATTTTTAAAAGTCGTACGACACTATTTCGCCATTTCGGACGGATGTTGCACCTTGCACCGCGGATGTTGCACCCTGTAGATATCGATTATTCGGACGACCGTAACTTCTGGCTCGTTTAGAGTTACGGGAGCCATAACATGTCAAAACGAAGGCCACGGTGAGTTCTACGGGTTTGACCACTTTCAGCCGTTAACGGATAGATTAATGCCCAAAAAGGACAACCCGAATCTCAATCGGGCCTCGTAAGTTTTTTACCCTTCGTTTTTTCGACACCGGATTTTAACGGTAAAACGGGATTACCGTGCCTCGTCTTCGATTTACCATCGCTGGAGAGTGGTGCACCATGGTACTGTTCCGTTTCCAATCCATGCACGCATTTCTAAAAGTCGTACGACACTGTTTCTACATTTCGGATGGATGTTGCACCTTGCACCGCGGATATTGCACCCTGTAGATATCGATTATTCGGACGGCCATAACTTCTGGCTCGTTTAGAGTTACGGGAGCCATAACCTGTCAAAACGAAGGCCACGGCGAGTTCTACGGCTTTAACAACTTTCAGCCGTCAACGGATAGATGAATGCCCAAAAAGGACAACCCGAATCTCAATCGGGCATCGTAAGTTTTTTACCCTTCTTTTTTCGACACCGGATTTTTGCGGTAAAACGGGATTACCGTGGCTCGTCTTCGATTTACCATCGCGGGAGAGTGGTGAACCATGGTACTGTTCCGTTTCAAATCCATGCACGCATTTCTAAAAGTCGTACGACACTGTTTCGCCATTTCGGACGGATGTTGCACCTTGCACCGCGGATGTTGCACCCTGTATATATCGATTATTCGGACGGCCATAACTTCAGGCTCGTTTAGAGTTACGGGAGCCATAACATGTCAAAACGAAGGCCACAGTGAGTTCTACAGGTTTGAACACTTTCAGCCGTCAACGGATAGATTAATGCCCAAAAAGGACAACCCGAATCTCAATCGGGTCTCGTAAGTTTTTTACCCTTCGTTTTTTCGACACCGGATTTTAACGGTAAAACGGGATTACCGTGCCTCGTCTTCGATTTACCATCGCTGGAGAGTGGTGCACCATGGTACTGTTCCGTTTCAAATCAATGCACGCATTTCTAAAAGTCGTACGACACTGTTTTTCCATTCCGGACGGATGTTGCACCTTGCACCGCGGATATTGCACCCTGTAGATATCGATTATTCGGACGGCCTTAACTTCTGGCTCGTTTAGAGTTACGGGAGCCATAACCTGTCAAAACGAAGGCCACGGTGAGTTCTACGGCTTTGAAGCTTTCAGCCGTCAACGGATAGATTAATGCCCAAAAAGGGCGACCCGAATCTCAATCGGGTCTCGTAAGTTTTTTACCCTTCGTTTTTTCGACACCGGATTTTTACTGTAAAACGGGATTTCCGTGGCTCGTCTTCGATTTACCATCGCTGGAGAGTGGTGCGCCATGGTACTGTTCCGTTTCAAATCCATGCATGCATTTCTAAAAGTCATACGGCACTATTTCGCCATTTCGGACGGATGTTGCACCTTGCACCACGGATGTTGCACCCTGTAGATATCGATTATTCGGACGGCCATGACTTTTGGCACCTTTAGAGTTACGGGAGCCATAACCTGTCAAAATGAAGGCCACGGTGAGTTCTACGGCTTTGACCGCTTTCAGCCATCAAAGGATAGATTAATGCCCAAAAAGGACAACCCGAATCTCAATCGGGTCTCGTAAGTTTTTTACCCTTCGTTTTTTTCGACACCGGATTTTTACGGTAAAATGGGATTACCGTGCCTCGTCTTCGATTACTATCGCTGGAGAGTGGTGCACCATGGTACTGTTCCATTTCAAATCGATGCACGCATTTCTAAAAGTCGTACGACACTGTTTCTCCATTTCGGACGGATGTTGCACCTTGCACCGCGGATATTGCAACCCGTAGATATCGATTATTCGGATGGCCATAACTTCTGGCTCGTTTAGAGTTACGGGAGCCATAACCTGTCAAAACGAATGCCATGGTGAGTTCTACGGCTTTGACTGCTTTCAGCCGTCAACGGATAGATTAATGCCCAAAAAGGACAACCCGAATCTCAATCGGGTCTCGTAAGTTTTTTACCCTTCGTTTTTTTCGACACCGGATTTTTACGGTAAAACGGTATTACCGTGCCTCGTCTTCGATTTACCATCGCTAAAGATTGGTGCACCATGGTACTGTTCCGTTTCAAATCCATGCACGCATTTCTAAAAGTCGTACGGCACTGTTTCGTTATTTCGGACGGATGTTGCACCTTGCACCGCGGATGTTGCACCCTGTAGATATCGATTATTCGGACGGTCATAACTTCTGGCTCGTTTAGAGTTACGGGAGCCATTACCTGTCAAAACGAAGGCACGGTGAGTTCTACGGCTTTGACAGCTTTCAGCCGTCAACGGATAGATTAATGCCCAAAAAGGACAACCCGAATCTCAATCAGGTCTCGTAAGTTTTTACCCTTCGTTTTTTTGACACCGGATTTTTACGGTAGAACGGGATTACCGTGCCTCGTCTTCGATTTACCATCGTTGGAGGGTGGTGCACCATGGTACTGTTCCGTTTCAAATCCATGCATGCATTTCTAAAAGTCATACGGCACTGTTTCGCCATTTCGGACGGATGTTGCTCCTTGCACCATGGATGTTGCACCCTGTAGATATCGATTATTCGGATGGCCATAACTTATGGCTCATTTAGAGTTACGGGAGCCATAACCTGTCAAAACGAAGGCCACGGTGAGTTCTACGGCTTTGATAGCTTACAGCCATCAACGGATAGATTAATGCCCGAAAAGGCAACCCGAATCTCTATCGGGTCTCGTAAGTTTTTTACCCTTCGTTTTTTCGACACCGGATTTTTACGGTAAAACGGGATTACCTTGGCTCGTCTTCGATTTACCATCGCGGGAGAGTGGTGCACAATGGTACTGTTCCGTTTCAAATCCATGCACGCATTTCTAAAAGTCGTACGGCACTGTTTCGCCATTTCGGACGGATGTTGCACCTTGCACCGCGGATGTGGCACCCTGTAGATATCGATTATTCTGATGGCCATAACTTCTGGCTCGTTTTGAGTTACGGGAGCCATAACCTGTCAAAACGAAGGCCACTGCGAGTTCTACCGGTTTGACCACTTTGAGCCTTCAACGGATAGATTAATGCCTAAAAAGGGCAACCCGAATCTCAATCGGGTCTCGTAAGTTTTTTCCCTTTCGTTTTTTCGACACCGGATTTTTGTGGTAAAACGGGATTACCATGCCTCGTCTTCGATTTACCATCGCTGGAGAGTGGTGCACAATGGTACTGTTCCGTTTCAAATCCATGCACGCATTTCTAAAAGTCGTACGACACTGTTTCTCCATTTCGGACGGATGTTGCACCTTGCACCGCGGATATTGCACCCTGTAGATATCGATTATTCGGATGGCCATAACTTCTGGCTCGTTTAGAGTTACGGGAGCCATAACCTGTCAAAACGAATGCCATGGTGAGTTCTACGGCTTTGACCGCTTTCAGCCGTCAACGGATAGATTAATGCCCAAAAAGGACAACCCGAATCTCAATCGGGTCTCGTAAGTTTTTTACCCTTCGTTTTTTTCGACACTGGATTTTTACGGTAAAACGGTATTACCGTGCCTCGTCTTCGATTTACCATCGCTAAAGATTGGTGCACCATGGTACTGTTCCGTTTCAAATCCATGCACGCATTTCTAAAAGTCGTACGGCCCAGTTTCGCTATTTCGGATGGATGTTGCACCTTGCACCGCGGATGTTGCACCCTGTAGATATCGATTATTCGGACGGTCATAACTTCTGGCTCCTTTAGAGTTACGGGAGCCATTACCTGTCAAAACGAAGGCCACGGTGAGTTCTACGGCTTTGACAGCTTTCAGCCGTTAACGGATAGATTAATGCCCAAAAAGGACAACCCGAATCTCAATCGGGCCTCGTAAGTTTTTTAACCTTCGTTTTTTCGACACCGGATTTTAACGGTAAAACGGGATTACCGTGCCTCGTCTTCGATTTACCATCGCGGGAGAGTGGTGCACCATGGTATTGTTCCGTTTCAAATCCATGCACGCATTTCTAAAAGTCGTACGACACTGTTTCTCCATTTCGGATGGATGTTGCACCTTGCACCGCGGATATTGCACCCTGTAGATATCGATTATTCGGACGGCCATAACTTCTGGCTCGTTTAGAGTTACGGGAGCCATAACCTGTCAAAACGAAGGCCATGGTGAGTTCTACGGCTTTGACAGCTTTAAGCCGTCAACGGATTGATGAATGCCCAAAAAGGACAACCCGAATCTCAATCGGGCCTCGTAAGTTTTTTACCCTTCGTTTTTTCGACACTGGATTTTTACGGTAAAACGGGATTACCGTGGCTCGTCTTCGATTTACCATCGTGGGAGTGTGGTGCACCATGGTACTGTTCCGTTTCAAATCCATGCACGCATTTCTAAAAGTCGTACGGCACTGTTTCGCCATTTCGGACGGATGTTGCACCTTGCACCGCGGATGTTGCACCCTGTAGATATCGATTATTCGGACGGCCATAACTTCTGGCTCGTTTAGAGTTACGGGAGCCATAACATGTCAAAACGAAGGCCACAGTGAGTTCTACGGGTTTGACCACTTTCAGCCGTCAACGGATTGGTTAATGCCCAAAAAGGACAACCCGAATCTCAATCGGGTCTCGTAAGTTTTTTACCCTTCGTTTTTTCGACACCGGATTTTAAAGGTAAAACGGGATTACCGTGCCTCGTCTTCGAGTTACCATCACTGGAGAGTGGTGCACCATGGTACTGTTCCGTTTCAAATCAATGCACGCATTTCTAAAAGTCGTACGACACTGATTCTCCATTCCGGACGGATGTTGCACCATGCACCGCGGATATTGCACCCTGTAGATATCGATTATTCGGAAGGCCATAACTTCTGGCTCGTTTAGAGTTACGGGAGCCATAACCTGTCAAAACGAAGGCCACGGTGAGTTCTACGGGTTTGAAGCTTTCAGCCGTCAACGGATAGATTAATGTCCAAAAAGGACGACCCGAATCACAATCGGGTCTCGTAAGTTTTTTACCCTTCGTTTTTTCGACACCGGATTTTTACTGTAAAACGGGATTTCCGTGGCTCGTCTTCGATTTACCATCGCTGGAGAGTGGTGCGCCATGGTACTGTTCCGTTTCAAATCCATGCATGCATTTCTAAAAGTCATACGGCACTGTTTCGCCATTTCGGACGGATGTTGCACCTTGCACCACGGATGTTGCACCCTGTAGATATCGATTATTCGGACGGCCATAACTTTTGGCTCCTTTAGAGTTACTGGAGCCATAACCTGTCAAAATGAAGGCCACGGTGAGTTCTACGGCTTTGACCGCTTTCAGCCGTCAACGGATAGATTAATGCCCAAAAAGGACAACCCGAATCTCAATCGGGTCTCGTAAGTTTTTTACCCTTCGTTTTTTTCGACACCGGATTTTTACGGTAAAACGGGATTACCGTGCCTCGTCTTCGATTTACCATCGCTGGAGAGTGGTGCACCATGGTACTGTTCCGTTTCAAATCCATGCACACATTTCTAAAAGTCGTACGACACTGTTTCTCCATTTCGGACGGATGTTGCACCTTGCACCGCGGATATTGCACCCTGTAGATATCGATTATTCGGATGGCCATAACTTCTGGCTCGTTTAGAGTTACGGGAGCCATAACCTATCAAAACGAAGGCCATGGTGAGTTCTACGGTTTTGACAGCTTTCAGGCATCAATGGATAGATAAATGCGCAAAAAGGACAACCCGAATCTCAATCGGGTCTCGTAAGTTTTTTACCCTTCGTTTTTTCGACGCCGGATTTTTACGGTAAAACGGGAATACCGAGGCTCGTCTACGATTTACCATCACGGGAGAGTGGTGCACCATGGTACTGTTCCGTTTCAAATCCATGCACGCATTTCTAAAAGTCGTACGGCACTGTTTCGCCATTTCGGACGGATGTTGCACCTTGCACCGCGGATGTTGCACCCTTTAGATATCGATTATTCGGACGGCCATAACTTCTGGCTCGTTTAGAGTTACGGGAGCCATAACCTGTCAAAACGAAGGCCACGGTGAGTTCTATGGGATTGACCACTTTCAGCCGTCAACGGATAGATTAATGCCCAAAAAGGACAACCCGAATCTCAATCGGGTCTCGTAAGTTTTTTACCCTTCGTTTTTTCGACACCGGATTTTAACGGCAAAACGGGATTACCGTGCCTCGTCTTCGATTTACCATCGCTGGAGAGTGGTGCACCATCGTACTGTTCCGTTTCAAATCAATGCACGCATTTCTAAAAGTCGTACGACACTGTTTCTCCATTCCGGACGGATGTTGCACCTTGCACCGCGGATATTGCACCCTGTAGATATCGATTATTCGGACGGCCATAACTTCTAGCTCGTTTAGAATTACGGGAGCCATAACCTGTCAAAACAAAGGCCACGGTGAGTTCTACGGCTTTGAAGCTATCAGCCGTCAACAGATAGAATAATGCCCAAAAAGGACAACCCGAATCTCAATCGGGTCTCGTAAGTTTTTTACCCTTCGTTTTTTCGACACCGGATTTTTACTGTAAAACGGGATTTCCGTGGCTCGTCTTCGGTTTACCATCGCTGGAGAGTGGTGCAACATGGTACTGTTTCGTTTCAAATCCATGCATGCATTTCTAAAAGTCGTACGGCACTGTTTCGCCATTTCGGACGGATGTTGCACCTTGCACCATGGATGTTAGACCCTGTAGATATCGATTATTCGGACGGCCATAACTTTTGGCTCCTTTAGAGTTACGGGAGACATAACCTGTCAAAATGAAGGCCACGGTGAGTTCTACGGCTTTGACCGCTTTCAGCCGTCAACGGATAGATTAATGCACAAAAAGGACAACCCGAATCTCAATCAAGTCTCGTATGTTTTTACCCTTCGTTTTTTTCGACACCGGATTTTTACGGTAAAACGGTATTACCGTGCCTCGTCTTCGATTTACCATCGCTGGAGATTGATGCACCATGGTACTGTTCCGTTTCAAATCCATGCACGCATTTCTAAAAGTCGTACGGCACTGTTTCGCTATTTCGGACGGATTTTGCACCTTGCACCGCGGATGTTGCACCCTGTAGATATCGATTATTCGGACGGTCATAACTTTTGGCTCGTTTAGAATTACGGGAGCCATTACCTGTCAAAACGAAGGCCACGGTGAGTTCTACTGCTTTGACAGCTTTCAGCCGTCAACAGATAGATTAATGCCCAAAAAGGACAACCTGAATCTCCATCGGGTCTCGTAAGTTTTTTACCCTTCGTTTTTTCGACACCGGATTTTAACGGTAAAACGGGATTACCATGGCTCATCTTCGATTTAACATCGCCGGAGAGTGGTGCACCATGGTACTGTTCCGTTTCAAATCCATGCATGCATTTCTAAAAGTCGTACGACACTGTTTCGCCATTTCGGACGGATGTTGCACCTTGCACCGCGGATGTTGCACCCTGTAGATATCGATTATTCGGACGGCCATAACTTTTGGCTCGTTTAGTGTTACGGGAGCCATAACCTATCAAAACGAAGGCCACGGTGAGTTCTACGGCTTTGACCACTTTCAACCGTCAACGTATAGATTACTGCCCGAAAAGGACAACCCGAATCTCAATCGGGTCTCGTAAGTTTTTTACCCTTCGTTTTTTCGAAAACGGATTTTAACGGTAAAAAAGGATTACCGTGCCTCGTCTTTGATTTACCATCGCTGGAGAGTGGTGCACCATGGTACTGTTCCGTTTCAAATCCATGCACGCATTTCTAAAAGTCGTACGACATTGTTTCTCCATTTCGGACGGATGTTGCACCTTGCACCATGGATATTGCACCCTGTAGATATCGATTATTCGGACGGCCATAAATTCTGGTTCGTTTAGAGTTATGGGAGCCATAACCGGTCAAAACGAAGGCCACGGTGAGTTCTACGGCTTTGAAGCTTTCAGCCGTCAACGGATAGATTAATGCCCAAAAAGGACAACCCGAATCTCAATCGTGTCTCGTAAGTTTTTTACCCTTCGTTTTTTCGACACCGAATTTTTACGGTAAAACGGGATTACCGATCCTCGTCTTCGATTTACCATCGTTGGAGAGTGGTGCACCATGGTACTGTTCCGTTTCAAATCCATGCACGCATTTCTAAAAGTCATACGACACTGTTTCGCCATTTCGGACGGATGTTGCTTCTTGCACCGCAGATGTTGCACCCTGTAGATATCGATTATTCGGACGGCTATAACTTCTGGCTCGTTTAGATTTACAGGAGCCGAAGGCCACGGTGAGTTCTACGGCTTTGATAGCTTTCAGCCGTCAACGGATAGATTAATGCCTGAAAAGGCAACCCGAATCTCAATCGGGTCTCGTAAGTTTTTTACCCTTCGTTTTTTCGACACCGGACTTTTACGGTAAAACAGGATTACCGTGGCTCGTCTTCGATTTACCATCGCTGGAGAGTGGTGCACCATGGTACTGTTCTGTTTCAAATCCATGCACGCATTTCTAAAAGTCGTACGACGCTGTTTCGCCATTTCGGACGGATGTTGCACCTTGCACCGCGGATGTTGCACCCTGTAGATATCGATTATTCGGAGGGCCATAACTTCTGGCTCGTTTAGAGTTACGGGAGCCGTAACCTGTCAAAACGAAGGCCACAGTGAGTTCTACGGCTTTCACCACTTTCACCCGTCAACGGATAGATAAATGCCCAAAAAGGACAACCCGAATCTCAATCGGGTCTCGTAAGTTTTTTACCCTTCCTTTTTTCGACACCGGATTTTTACGGTAAAACGGGATTAACGCGCCTCGTCTTCGATTTACCATCGCTGGAGAGTGGTGCACCATGGTACTGTTCCGTTTCAAATCCATGCACGCATTTCTAAAAGTCGTACGGCACAGTTTCGCCATTTTGGACGGATGTTGCACCTTGCACCGCGGATGTTGCACCCTGTAGATATCGATTATTCGGACGGCCATAACTTCTGGCTCGTTTAGAGTTACGGGATCCATAACCTGTCAAAACGAAGGCCATGGTGTGTTCTACGGCTTAGACAGCTTTCAGCCGTCAACGGATAGATTAATACCCGAAAAGGACTACCCGAATCTCAATCCGGTCTCGTAAGTTTTTTACCCTTCGTTTTTTCGACACTGGATTTTAACGGTAAAACAGGATTACCGTGGCTCGTCTTCGATTTACCATCACTGGAGAGTGGTGCACCATGGTACTGTTCCGTTTCAAATCCATGCATGCATTTCTAAAATTCGTACGACACTTTTTCGCCATTTCGGACGGATGTTGCACCTTACCCCGCGGATGTTGCATCCTGTACATATCGATTATTCGGACAGCCATAACTTCTGGCTCGTTTAGAGTTACGGGAGCCATAAACTGTCAAAACAAAGGCCACGGTGAGTTATACGGCTATGACAGCTTTCAGCCATCAACGGATAGATTAATGCCCGAAAAGGACAACTCGAATCTCAATTGGGTCTCGTAACTTTTTTACCCTTCGTTTTTTCGACTCCGAATTTTTACGGTAAAACGGGATTACCGTGCCACGTCTTCGATTTACCATCGCTGGAGAGTGGTGCACCATGGTACTGTTCCGTTTCAAATCCATGCACGCATTTTTAAAAGTCGTACGCCATTGTTTTGCCATTTCGGACGGATGTTGCACCTTACACCGCGGATGTTGCACCCTGTAGATATCGATTATTCGGACGGTCATAACTTCTGGCTCGTTTAGAGTTACGGGAGCCATAACCTGTCAAAACGAAGGCCACGGTGAGTTCTACAGCTTTGACCACTTTTGGCCGTCAACGGATAGATTAATGCCCAAAAAGGGCAACCCGAATCCTAATCGGGCCTCGTAAGTCTTTTACCCTTCGGTTTTTCGACACCGGACTTTTACGGTAAAACGGGATTACCATGCCTCGTCTTCGATTAACCATCGTTGGAGAGTGGTGCACCATGGTACTGTTCCGTTTCAAATCCATGCACGCATTTCTAAAAGTCATACGACACTGTTTCGCCATTTCGGACGGATGTTGCACCTTGCACCGCGGATGTTGCAACCTGTAGATATCGATTATTCGGACGGCCAAAACTTCTGGCTCGTTTAGAGTTACGGGATCCATAACCTGTCAAAACGAATGCCATGGTGATTTCTATGGCTTTGACAGCTTTCAGCCGTCAATGGATAGATGAATGCCCGAAAAGGACAACCCGAATCTCAATCGGGTCTCGTAAGTTTTTTACCCTTCGTTTTTTCGACACCGGATTTTTGCGGTAAAACGGGATTACCGTGCCTCGTCTTCGATTTACCATCATTGGAGAGTGGTGCACCATGGTACTGTTCCGTTTCAAATCCATGCACTCATTTCTAAAAGTCATACAACACTGTTTCGCCATTTCGGACGGATGTTGCATCTTGGATGTTGCACCCTGTAGATATCGATTATTCGGACAGCCATAACTTCTGGCTCGTTTAGAGTTACGGGAGCCATAACCTGTCAAAACGAAGGCCACGGTGAGTTCTACGGCTTTGACCACTTTTGGCCGTCAACGGATAGATTAATACCCAAAAAGGGCAACCCGAATCTCAATCGGTCCTCGTAAGTTTTTTACCCTTCGGTTTTTCGACACCGGATTTTTACGGTAAAACGGGATTACCGTGCCTCGTCTTCGATTAACCATCGTTGGAGAGTGGTGCACCATGGTACTGTTTCGTTTCAAATCCATGCACGCATTTCCAAAAGTCATACGACACTGTTTCGCCATTTCGGACGGATGTTGCACCTTGCACCGCGGATGTTGCAACCTGTAGATATCGATTATTCGGACGGCCAAAACTTCTGGCTCGTTTAGAGTTACGGGATCCATAACCTGTCAAAACGAATGCCATGGTGATTTCTATGGCTTTGACAGCTTTCAGCCGTCAACGGATAGATGAATGCCCGAAAAGGACAACCCGAATCTCAATCGGGTCTCGTAAGTTTTTTACCCTTCGTTTTTTCGACACCGGATTTTTGCGGTAAAACGGGATTACCGTGCCTCGTCTTCGATTTACCATCATTGGAGAGTGGTGCACCATGGTACTTGTTTGCACCAAAATTGGTCACAAACCCCGATGAATGTGAAAGCACCAGTGTTGGAATATAAATCAACAATATCCAAACACAAATCACAGATCTAAGTAGCAAGATAATAACTGCAAACAAGAACACACGATTTATAGTGGTTCGGCTATCCCCGGCCTACGTCCACTTCAAAGGTTTTTCCTTTTATTGATGTTCTTCGCTGATTACAATGGATTACAGCGGATTACAATGAGTTATAGTTCTGAAATTCAAGTACAACTTTGGCTGTTGAGTGCAAAGTGGAGCCTTGGTGGAGTCTTGATGCTTCAGAGTCATGACCTTGCCAAAGAGAATCCAGTCCCCTTTCTGAATGATCTGGGAGTCTATTTATAGGCGTAGGCTGCTGCTCTCTTGCTGAAAACTCGGGAGACCTCTTCTGGCACGTGAGGGGGCCCATACGTACGGTCTCGGGAAGATTGGGCCCACTTTGGCATCGGTTCGAACTCCATTCGAAACGATCAAGAATTCATCCAATCGAGGTGAAATTTGGTGTGGACATTCGTCAACATGTATGGAAGCATCTGTGAAAATTTCATGGCATTTGGATCAGCAGGTTGGGAGATATGGTGGATTCGAATTTGAGTTTATGGGATAGCTGTTTGGTTCGAACCCATGTGTTCGAACCGATGGCTTCGAACCCTTCATAGCACGCGACTTCGTGGTGACGTGGAGCGCCTTCTTCGGTTCGATCCAAGCTTTGCGCCGAGTTGAACGAGTCGAGTCCGAGTCTTTTGCCGTGTCTACTGGGTGGCTTCGTGCACTGGGTTCGAAGCTAGTCTTCGAATCGTTGGAAGGGTGTCCGTTCGAATCGATCCAAATGCGTCACCTTGGATCGGTTCGAAGCTGACTTATCATGTTGGGTTCGAAGACAGCATGGGGCGAGGCGACTTGGATGGTTTCGAAGTAAGGCTCAGTTCACGGTTTCGAAGTCAGGTCGTGGATGGATTCGGAGTGGGGTCGAGGCCGATGGATTCGAAGGATGATGTTGGCTGATGGATTCGAACGCCACTTCTTCGCATGGATTCGAACTAGTTGGGTTCGAACACGATGGGTTCGAAACAGATGGTTTCGAATATGATGGGTTCGAACATAATGGGTTCGAACCGAGCAACGTCAATTCCTCTTATCTTGAATCCATCATAACTTGAGCATACGACCTCGGATTGACCTGAAATTTGAGATGTAGACTTCTATGATCTTTCTTGTCGTGTCCTATCAATTGTGGCCCGTTCCGGACTCGGACAAAATTCATCGATATCCATGGTTATCCTGCAATGCATGGCTGATATTCATGAATAGCAATTATTGATTTCCAGTAAATTTTGGATATCTCAACTTTTCCAAAAGTTGGGATAACATTTTTCCCCCCAAAACATGCCTTTTTGTAAAAGGTATGTTTTGAACGGTCTTATATTAAGTGCAATAAATTCATGTTTCATCCATAGCTGTGGTGTTAACAATCAAGTTTGTGGCTGCTCGAAGCCAAATCAATGTTCGATCTTCCCGTAGTAGATGAGAATGAAGTTTCGTAGTCTCTCTGGGCTATTATCGGCTGCTCTGAACCCTTACTAAGTCCGTTCTAGACTTAGTGATTGAATAGAAAGATCCTATTGCGTTCTGGCGTCGCCTTCTATCCCTTGCACTCTGGTCCCAGTTAGGACTTATAGCGATATCATGGTCGTTCGGGACCGACCATAGCCTCTCCGGGCTCTTGCTGGATCCCATCCTGTCACTCTCCGGTGAAGGGGAAACAGCGCTTAAGTGAGTTGATCCTGTCGCTCTCCGGCGAAGCAACTCACTTCTTGCACTCCGGTTCAGTGTATTTGAACATTAAGCGATGTCTTGGTCGTTCGAGACCGATCATAGCCTCTCCGGGCTCTTGCTGGATCCCATCCTGTCACTCTCCGGTGAAGGGGAAACAGCGCTCAAGTGAGTTGATCCTGTCGCTTTCCGGCGAAGCAGCTCACTTCTTGCACTCCGGACCCCGTCTCTCCGGGTAGGGTCATAAAGCGATCATGTTTATATTGAAATTTAATGTTCATCCTTTGACTCTCCGGTCAAAAGGTTTATTGCAAGAAGTTCTAATTTATTTATTAAAATTCAAGTTCCAGATGTTCAATCTCAAACATCAGAGAAAAACTAAAGATTGCCTCTCCGGGCGTAGCAGTTTATCTCCATCTCAGAGCATGCCTAGGGATTTCTCCGGTTCCCGTACATGTGTAAGTGGAGTGACCGTTTATTCTGAAAACAAATCTAAATAAAATTATTTGACCAACGTCCAAACCCTAGACTTGGCCCTTGCCATCTTTAATCAGTCGATGACGAGTCGTGATCCCGATCCAGGATCGCTCCTGTTAGGTGGAGGCGGTAGTCGTTCAGGTCTTGCTGCCGTTGTCCGTTCTCTGACAAATTGTGGCAGTCTACCACCCCTAGCATGTTCTTCCACCTCATCCTTTAGGTGGCGGCATTCATCTGTAGTGTGCCCATCCAGCTCATGGAATAGGTAGTATTTTCCAGGCCTGCGCTCCCGCTCGGTGGGATCCCTTATAGGTGGCTTTCGATAGGGGAGTTGCCCCCTAGTTTCAGAGTAGATTCTTTCTAGGCCTGCGGTCAGATCGGTGTACTGCCTGAATCTTGGTTCTCGGGATTTCTTCCGTTTATCAGGACCATCGTGTCTGTCATCCTGTTTCCTCTTTCCCTTGTCCGCTCCGGACTGTTCTCTGGAGGTTTCTGCGCTTTGTGTGGTATTTATTTCACGACTCTCGGCTCGTGATTCTTCTAACCGAATGAATTTTTCAGCTTTATGAAAGAATTCCCCAAGATCTTGCGGTGGATCTTTAGTTAGAGAATCTTTGAACATGGTGCCTTCCGCGACTCCTGCCACCGCCGCCATTAAAATCATTGATGGATCCGGGCGATCCACAGAAGTCACTGTCACATTGAATCTTAACAGAAAATCTTTTATGGACTCTCCGGTCCTTTGCTTGATTGATGCTAAGGTCATCACGCTCTTGGGTCGCGTTACATGGACCCTGAACTGTCTCATGAAGCAATCAACGAGCTCGCTCCATGTTCCGATTGATCCAGTCTCCAGTTGCCTGAACCATAGTGAAGCTAAATCTGTCAAATATAGAGGGAAGCATCGTGCCATCACTTCCTCGGATGCCCCCAGCACTTCCATGTGCCTGATATATCTTGTGATGTGCATGGTTGGGTCTGACCTTCCGTCGTAGGGATCTAGCGCTGGTAATTTGAACTTCGGAGGGTTCCTTGCATTTCGGATGTTTGGAGTGAATGGACTCCGACTAACTTCTTCTAGGCCTCCGCTAGGCAATCCCCCTCTCATGATTCTTCGCATTAGGCCAATCATTCTCTCGTCTCCGTCTAAAGGTTGTCCCCTTGTCAAGTTCCTATCCTGCCCCCCGAGCCTTGAAGGGAATTCTGGTACGTACTCTTCGGGTGGCTCGTTAACATATGTGTTATCCCTCTTTTTGGACAAAAGCCGTGATACCAAAAGGTTGGTCAAAGACAGGAGACAGTTCGCCTCAGAGATTGATCGTACTTCAGTCCGCTATGGATATCGATGAATTCTGTCCGAGTCCGGATTGGGCCGCAATTGATAGGGCGTAACAAGAAAGACCATAGAAGCCACCGATTCAAATTTCAAGTCAATCCTGTAGGATCGATTTCACCCTAGAGGGGGGTGAATAGGGTGATAGTGTAAATTATTAAAAATTAATCGCGGAAGCTTATAAATTAATTTCAATTCAGATCACAGAATAGCAACACAGATATCGTAGAATATAAAAAACAGAATAAAACAGAACAACAAAGAATTTACCCAGCTTCGGCAAAACCCTGCCTACGTGCTGCCCCCAAGGTTTCTACTAGAAATTAGATAGTCCCTCGCTTACACACGTAAACTCACTATACACCGCTATTGACTAATCTAACTCTACGCTCAAAACCCTGACACAACTCAACTACCGAGTTGCGAATTCTCAAACTACACACCGTAGTTTGTACCCTAGTCACACGACTAAAAAAAAATTAAACGGTTTAAAAAGGAAAATACAAATTAAAAAAAAAATTAAAATACAAAACCCTAATTTATAAAAGTAATCCTAAATTAATTATTGGTGGAAACGGCCCAATAATTAGATGATTAAAAATGCGTCCCCTTTTCTCCTTTTATTTTGTCGGCCTGGTTCCTTTTTCTTGAGAATAACGGCGTTCGTCCCTTTTCCAGATTTAGGGTTTTGTATCTCGAAGCGCCTGTTTAATTCAATCGAATCAACGATGATTTGTGTGTTGCCTTGATCGATTGATTCTTCGTTGCTTATGCGGCTGCTTCGATGTTGATGGAGTTCGACTTCGATTCGGTATGTGATTTTCGTTTATGCTATACTGTTATGCTTGATTGAACTCCCATTCATTGCCGATGATGATTCGTGGTTTATATAGGGTTTGTAACCCTAGATTTGCGTCGTATATTCTCTATTTGAATTTGTCATATTATTCACCTCGGCCGTTCGATTAATTTCTGATGTTTGATGATTTATTCTGACTAGTTCATGTTACTTGAATAACACGGCTTTAAACTGTGACTTGTTCAATTTGCTTTCACCTGTTGACTTGTTAAAACACACAGCTTTGATACATTTTTGTATCTGCAGTTTGGATATAGATGATTCCCTCTGATGCTTGATAAAGTTGATTTGCTATTTTTGTAGCATACTTGACTTTTGGTAAAACTGCAGCTTGATGCTTGCATGTTGCACTCACTTACTGGCTGTCATAGACGTGTTGAACTGCATACTTCTTGTACAATGCTCGCCCATGTTATATTATTCACCTTCATTCACTGCCTGTAGTTGTTTCACTTGCATAGCTGAACTTCACTGTTGCACTTTTGTGCTTTATATTCCTGTAGTTTGCATTGTTGCTGTAGCTTTTTGAAGCTTGAGTTTCTGGTCACTGCACTTGTACATATTCACTATCACTTGCATTTTTATCTTAGCACCATATCTTCTCTGTTCCACTCGAGTTTAGTTGTGCACTTGTATTTGTGTATTGTGTCTTGTTCTCCCGTGGCTTTGGATATTTGCAGTTGGTATTTTAATTGAATTATGCTTCTGTGCGTATAGTCATTGATACTGCTGGCTTCGACATCTTATATTCATGAGATGTTTATTGTGAAGCTTGGTTTACTGTCTGTATTCACTACAGTTTGTACATGCTTCACTGTTCTTTTGCATTTGTGAACATTGTGTTCATTTGAGTTGTCTCCACCTTCTGCCCTTGAACCTGTTGCATACATGACTGCTGTATGGTTGCATATTTGTTCAGTTTGCATCATGCTTTTGTGCATTTCTCTGTACTCAGTTGAGTTGATTGTTGCATTGTCACTGGTTCATTTGAAGTTGTAGCATGCATCTGCTTGCTGCTGCTTAGTGTCTTGAAACTCGGCCTATTGTGTACTTCATATAGTTGGTTCATGTTGTTGCTTATGTTGGTGGCCATCTTCAAGTCAGTTTGCATGATCACTATTGGGTTGATGTACATATGTTTGCACTGTGCATTTATATTGACCGCTGCAGTCTTCAAGCATTGTTCACTTTCCTGATCTTTACATTTTTGAAACTGTTCATTTCTAGTTGCCTTGAGTAGCAGTGCTTCATGTTGTATTCACTTGATATTCATTCCTGTTGTTTGCAACTGTGTTGCACTTGCTTTTGATGTAGCTGATGGTCTTTGTGGTCACTTGTGCAGTTTGGTCTTGCTGTTTGTCGAGTTGCAATTGTGTTACCATATTGATGCCTCTGTTTGCTATGGCTCTGACCATCTGATTGTTGTATTGCATGTTGTTGTTTCATTTCATGCATGTTGAACTGGTTTTGCTTGGTGGTCTTGTACTTGTATACTGCTGGTTTGAGGCTGTGCCATGTTTGAACATAGCATTCATGTCATGTCGCCTTGTGTTGAATCCAGTTTCAAAACTCGGATTTGACCTTGTGCTTATGTCGTGATTTTCAATGTTATTGCACGTGAGTTGAACCCGGTTTTTCATTTGGGTTTGACCTGTGCGCACCTGTCCCTGTAAAACAATCAAGTGTATATATCGGCGTGCACGGCCTTGTGGCATATACAGTAATATACTGTGTATGTCACAAGTTGTTCGTGTGTGATGAATTCAAATATAAATGAAGACGAACAACACAAATAACTGAGGCAAATATCATTTTCAAAATTCACGTTTTATTTTATATCGCAAAAATATTTTATTTTCAATTTTACTGCGTTAGTTTATATTTTTGCAGATCGCTCAGATGCTGGATTCAAACTGGAATGAAGTTGAAGATAAATACGAGTGTGAGTGATATGTAGTGAGGTGAATTGTAAATGTGAAATGTGATGTAATTGTAATCAAAGTTGTATAGTTATAGTGAGAGCTTGAAATTGTACTATTCAAAGATGTAATAAATATTTGTTTGAATAAAATATTCGTTTGAATTCAAATTTCGTGTTATTTATTTTATTCTACAAATATTTATTTAATCTGTGAAAAAAAATAAAATAGTATATTATCAAATACATTTAAACGAATGTATATATGTTTATTATCATCAAACAAAAATCATATAAGCGCATATTCAACAATCTCCCCCTTTTGATGATAACAAACATATATTTAAGATTTTGAATATATTAAAAGTATTTGATAATTTCAATTGCTCCCCCTATTTGAATGCTTCCTTTCTATATGATACTCCCCCTACATATATGACTCCCCCTACATATATGCATACAAATAAAATGTGTGAATGAGTCTATATGCAAATGGAAAATTATTTGACCTTTGCTTGATTTTATTTGACAAAATCTTAACTTTTCTCTCCCCCTTTTGTTATCAGCAAAAGAATAATAGTATTAGAGAAAATAGAGATAAAGTAATCGATATCAATCCAACATTAAAACTCAATTGAATATAAATATTAAATTTCAATAAAAAATCAAACAAAAATCATAAATATTTTGTTAGGCGCATATTCCACTTTTAGAATGATGGAAGTGATGTCATCATATAAAACCATACAGTTGTGTCTATTTGTGGTATATTTATATCAGGAATTTGAATATCTACTAACCATGCATAACCATTAGGACTTTTAAATGAGATTAGTAGTATTCCAATTTTATTTTATTTTATTTAAAGAAAATGAATTCAAGTATCTTCTAACCACGCATAACCGTGAGGACTTTTAAATGGGATTAGAATCAACTTGTTTATTTTAAAAGAAAAAAAATCAACTTTTGATATGCGTTCCATACATGCATAACCGTGAGGACTTTTAAATGAGCATGGAAGCACATAACAAATTCCAAGTAATTCACCCATGCATAACCGTGAGGACTTTTAAATGAGAGTGAATACTTTGGTATTTATTTATTTATTTATTTTTGCTTTTTTAAAAAAATGTGAAAATGAAAAACGAACGATTCCTGTTTAAAGTACCACATATCGACAAACTATATAGAGTTTTGATGAGTGATAGTTGTTAGAAATATGATAGATATAGAGATGGTCATGGAATTTTTACCAACAAAAAGTTTTATAACTCTTGTTTAAATTTCTAAAGAAATTTTCTAATTATACTTTCTCGAGTTATAATATATGATAAATATCAACACTCATCACTTTTTCTATTACTATTTTTCTTTTCGATAAACATTAGGGAGTCAGATTAGTCAATATAGTCATTTAAAATCAAATTCAAAAATAATTATGAAACCAATTTTTCAAAATGACTAATCTGAAAATATGGTCAAAAATGATTTTCTCCAGGGTGTTTTAAAAGAAAATTTTCTGCTATTTGAAAATTATTTGAAATGAAAAATATGCAGATATTTTCTTTGAAAAACGATGCAGTTAATGAATGTGTCAAAAATTAATCATGTTCCACTAGTAATTTTTCTATCAACCATATTACCAGTGTAATCTGCATCTGAATTTAAATTTCATTCAAAATTCACTCGTTGAATGTCAAAGACCAGATTAAGAAATTTCTCATGATTATTATCAACAAATTTTAAATGAAATTCTCTTGGATTTGAAATGAAAACCGTGTCAACAATCAATCATATATTAAAGTGTCAATTTTAGAAGCCATCAAACGTTATTTTTATTTCAAAGCAATTTCTTAATAGTTTCAACAATTTAAAAAAAAAAATTAACATCCTTTTCACAATTTTTAAAATAGAATTCATTAGGATTTTAAATCGAGGTCGTGTCAAAACATGAATATAGATTTAGACAAAAATATTATAACAACAATATTATTATCCAATCAAAACACTATTTTTCTCTCAAACTTATATATCAAGTAATTCTAGAGAATTTTATAGTGTTTTTGGCATAAGAATATAAATGGCTAATCAATTTTGAATAAAGTCAGAATCAAAATCATAATTAAATCATCATCATATCATAATTGGCTGATTTTATTCAGAAAATGGTACAGATTATCACATTTAATATATCGTACAAATAAATATACTTTTACCTGTCTTTACCTTTACGATATTTCTCGTCGTTGTTCATTGTGATTCTGTCACCCTTATACTAGGCTAAGGAACTTAGCTTTGTCGCCCGTTGTGTTTCTGAAACAGCCAAAATCCAGAGAACACTATTGT
Source organism: Allium cepa (assembly GCA_030765085.1). Taxonomy (NCBI): domain Eukaryota; kingdom Viridiplantae; phylum Streptophyta; class Magnoliopsida; order Asparagales; family Amaryllidaceae; genus Allium; species Allium cepa. The sequence goes on from CM060934.1 coordinate 4,067,785, forward strand.
TGTTCCTTAGCCTGCCACCACACCTACACGGAAAAGGATTTATGTGACCTATTTGTTTTTATAGGTCCATGGTTGTTAGTGGCAGAAAATTTTGAAAAATAATTTTGTGTAGACCCAAAACTATTTATAATTGTTCCCTTTGGCACCCAAATTTGTTTAACTTTGAGAGATTTTATATTTGTGCCTTTTGGAACCCAAATCGGTATAGTTTTCGCATGTTTGGGTCTATACCAACAATTATTGTGATCGTGTCCAAATTTTCTACAGATTGTGCACATAGAATTAACTTGATTAATCTTGTTTTCAACAATTTTCGAATTATTAAATCCAAGTCCTTGTCTAACCATATTAACAGTTTGCTTTCCTAATAGCATATTCAACGATTTTTCACTTTTTGAAAATTTATCTAAAGTCGTAGACAATTGTTGGACTTGTGATTTGAGAGATTCATTTTCGTTTAACAACTGTGTGCACTTTTTAATAGAATTCTCTCTCCTAGTATTTTCATTCTCCTTTAAAATCAGAATTTCATTTTCAAGCGATTTTATTTTAATTTCTGATTTTTTAATTTCCTCATCAAATGTTGGACACTTATCACACTTAGGGATCCTACTTTGATAGGTTTTAACTAATTGATCAAGTTGTTTATTACATTCTATCAAAGTATCTTTTTGAGATTCAAGTTTCGCGTATTTTTCCCTAAGTCGTTCAAAACAACCGTTTACTTCATGAAAATATATAAGCAACTCAGAATGGGTAAGTTTTGATACCTCACTTGGCTCGTCATCGTCACTGTCAGTTGTATCACCTTGAAGACACAATTCTACCTTTTCGCTTTCACTGCCAGTGCTTTGATCATTCTCGTCTATTTCATCCCAAGTGGCTGCAAAACTTTTCTTTTTCTGTTTCTTTCCGTGGCTGGATTTAATTTGTGGACAATCGGGCTTGATATGGCCGGGTTTGTTGCAATTATAACAAATAAACTTTTGTTCTTCTGAGTAGTCTAGTGCTTTGGCTATTCTGCTTTTTGCTTTTTGAATTCGAGCTGAATTTCCATGTTTTTGATTCCATTTTTTGAATTTCCTTATTAACAGCTCCAATTCTGCTGCTCCATCATCTTCATTGTTATCATCATCACTTTCGGTTGTTCCTTTGAGAGCTATTGATTTCTTTTGAGTGTCACCTCCTTCACGCTCTTCTTTGAATTTCATTTCAAGCTCATAAGTGGTGAGATTTCCAATGAGTTCCTCAACTTTAAGTTGTTTTAAATCTTTCGATTCTTGTATGGCAGTTATTTTTGCTTCAAAGCTTCGTGGAAGGACTCTGAGGATTTTCCGGACTATTTCTAATTCGGTGTATATTTTTCCGAGAGCTTTTGATTTGTATACGATATTGGAGAGTCGTCCGTACATCTCTTTGACATTTTCTTCCTTCGCCATTTTGAAGTTCTCGTATTCGCTGCTTAGCATTGCAAGGCGAGATTCTTTGACTTGAGATGTTCCTTCGTGAGTCACTTCTAGTATGTGCCATATTTCCTGCGCAGTTAGACAATGAGAGACACGATTGAATTCAAATTGATCCAATGAACAGATAATAGAATTCATAGCTTTGGCATTAGTATTCTGTAATTTATTTTCTAATTCTGTCCATTGTTCCTTTGGTTTCTCTATTTCCTGATTATCTACAGTTATAGTTGGTATTCTATAACCTGTCTCAACAATATTCCAAGCGTCAATGGTTTTCAGAAAAATTTGCATTCTATTTTTCCAATAAGCATATTCACCATTGAACATTGGTGGTCTAACTATGGATTGACCTTCTGCAAAAGCATTATTAAAAGAAGCCATTTTTAAAAATTCAAATTTTTAAAACAAAAACTGATTTTTTCAAAAAAAATCGAATTTTTAAAACAGATGTTGGCTTCTATTCCTGTCCTAGCTCCGATACCACTTGTAGGATCGATTTCACCCTAGAGGGGGGGTGAATAGGGTGATAGTGTAAATTATTAAAAATTAATCGCGGAAGCTTATAAATTAATTTCAATTCAGATCACAGAATAGCAGCACAGATATCGTAGAATATAAATAACAGAATAAAACAGAACAACACAGAATTTACCCAGCTTCGGCAAAACCCTGCCTACGTGCTGCCCCCAAGGTTTCTACTAGAAATTAGATAGTCCCTCGCTTACACACGTAAACTCACTATACACCGCTATTGACTAATCTAACTCTACGCTCAAAACCCTGACACAACTCAACTACCGAGTTGCGAATTCTCAAACTACACACCGTAGTTTGTACCCTAGTCACACGACTAAAAAAAAATTAAACGGTTTTAAAAGGAAAATACAAATTAAAAACAAATTAAAATACAAAACCCTAATTTATAAAAGTAAGCCTAAATTAATTATTGGTGGAAACGGCCCAATAATTAGATGATTAAAAATGCGTCCCCTTTTCTCCTTTTATTTTGTCGGCCTGGTTCCTTTTTCTTGAGAATAACGGCGTTCGTCCCTTTTCCAGATTTAGGGTTTTGTATCTCGAAGCGCCTGTTTAATTCAATCGAATCAACGATGATTTGCGTGTTGCCTTGATCGATTGATTCTTCGTTGCTTATGCGGCTGCTTCGATGTTGATGGAGTTCGACTTCGATTCGGTATATGATTTTCGTTTATGCTATACTGTTATGCTTGATTGAACTCCCATTCATTGCCGATGATGATTCGTGGTTTATATAGGGTTTGTAACCCTAGATTTGCGTCGTATATTCTCTATTTGAATTTGTCATATTATTCACCTCGGCCGTTCGATTAATTTCTGATGTTTGATGATTTATTCTGACTAGTTCATGTTACTTGAATAACACGGCTTTAAACTGTGACTTGTTCAATTTGCTTTCACCTTTTGACTTGTTAAAACACACGGCTTTGATACATTTTTGTATCTGCAGTTTGGATATAGATGATTCCCTCTGATGCTTGATAAAGTTGATTTGCTATTTTTGTAGCATACTTGACTTTTGGTAAAACTGCAGCTTGATGCTTGCATGTTGCACTCACTTACTTGCTGTCATAGACGTGTTGAACTGCATACTTCTTGTACAATGCTCGCCCATGTTATATTATTCACCTTCATTCACTGCCTGTAGTTGTTTCACTTGCATAGCTGAACTTCACTGTTGCACTTTTGTGCTTTATATTCCTGTAGTTTGCATTGTTGCTGTAGCTTTTTGAAGCTTGAGTTTCTGGTCACTGCACTTGTACATATTCACTATCACTTGCATTTTTATCTTAGTACCATATCTTCTCTGTTCCACTCGAGTTTAGTTGTGCACTTGTATTTGTGTATTGTGTCTTGTTCTCCTGTGGCTTTGGATATTTGCAGTTGGTATTTTAATTGAATTATGCTTCTGTGCGTATAGTCATTGATACTGCTGGCTTCGACATCTTATATTCATGAGATGTTTATTGTGAAGCTTGGTTTACTGTCTGTATTCACTACAGTTTGTACATGCTTCACTGTTCTTTTGCATTTGTGAACATTGTGTTCATTTGAGTTGTCTCCACCTTCTGCCCTTGAACCTGTTGCATACATGACTGCTGTATGGTTGCATATTTGTTCAGTTTGCATCATGCTTTTGTGCATTTCTCTGTACTCAGTTGAGTTGATTGTTGCATTGTCACTGGTTCATTTGAAGTTGTAGCATGCATCTGCTTGCTGCTGCTTAGTGTCTTGAAACTCGGCCTATTGTGTACTTCATATAGTTGGTTCATGTTGTTGCTTATGTTGGTGGCCATCTTCAAGTCAGTTTGCATGATCACTATTGGATTGATGTACATATGTTTGCACTGTGCATTTATATTGACCGCTGCAGTCTTCAAGCATTGTTCACTTTCCTGATCTTTACATTTTTGAAACTGTTCATTTCTAGTTGCCTTGAGTAGCAGTGCTTCATGTTGTATTCACTTGATATTCATTCCTGTTGTTTGCAACTGTGTTGCACTTGCTTTTGATGTAGCTGATGGTCTTTGTGGTCACTTGTGCAGTTTGGTCTTGCTGTTTGTCGAGTTGCAATTGTGTTACCATATTGATGCCTCTGTTTGCTATGGCTCTGACCATCTGATTGTTGTATTGCATGTTGTTGTTTCATTTCATGCATGTTGAATTGGTTTTGCTTGGTGGTCTTGTACTTGTATACTGCTGGTTTGAGGCTGTGTCATGTTTGAACATAGCATTCATGTCATGTCGCCTTGTGTTGAATCCAGTTTCAAAACTCGGATTTGACCTTGTGCTTATGTCGTGATTTTCAATGTTATTGCACGTGAGTTGAACCCGGTTTTTCATTTGGGTTTGACCTGTGCGCACCTGTCCCTGTAAAACAATCAAGTGTATATATCGGCGTGCACGGCCTTGTGGCATATACAGTAATATACCGTGTATGTCACAAGTTGTTCGTGTATGATGAATTCAAATATAAATGAAGACGAACAACCCAAATAACTGAGGCAAATATCATTTTCAAAATTCACGTTTTATTTTATATCGCAAAAATATTTTATTTTCAATTTTACTGCGTTAGTTTATATTTTTGCAGATCGCTCAGATGCTGGATTCAAACTGGAATGAAGTTGAAGATAAATACGAGTGTGAGTGATATGTAGTGAGGTGAATTGTAAATGTGAAATGTGATGTAATTGTAATCAAAGTTGTATAGTTATAGTGAGAGCTTGAAATTGTACTATTCAAAGATGTAATAAATATTTGTTTGAATAAAATATTTGTTTGAATTCAAATTTCGTGTTATTTATTTTATTCTGCAAACATTTATTTAATCTGTGAAAAAAAATAAAATAGTATATTATCAAATACATTTAAACGAATGTATATATGTTTATTATCATCAAACAAAAATCATATAAGCGCATATTCAACAAATCCGAGGTCATATGCTCAAGATATGATGGATTCAAGTTAAGAAGGTGCACATTGCTCGGTCCGAACCCATCATGATTCGAACCCATCATGATTCGAACCCATCATATTCGAACCCATCGCGTTCAAACCCATCGCGTTCGAACCCATCGTGTTCGAAACCATCCGTTTCGAACCCATCAGCCAACGCCTTCCTTCGAATCCATCAAGCCAATTGGTACTTCGAATCCATCCATCAAACTTTGTATCCATCACCGCCTAAATACGCTTCGAATCGATGACAGCGTCGAATCCATCACAAGCTTCGGGTCCATCACAGCTTCGAATCCATGCTGTCCTCGAACCCTACACGTTAAAAACAACTTCGAATCGATCTGGAGCCATCGATTCGAAGCGTCACCGCCCCCTCATACAACAGGTTCGATTCGAACCTATGGGTTCGAACCATATGGATTCGAAACATATGGATTCGAACCTAAGGGTTCGAACCATATGGATTCGAAACATATTGATTCGAATGACCCAGAGGATCGATTCGAACTAACCAGCGTACCGAGATGCCTCATCTCGAATCGATCATAACTCCAAATCTACTGATCCAAATCCCATGAAATTTTTACAGAAGTTTGTCTACATGACGAAGAACGTCCACGCCAAGTTTCATCGCAATTGGACGATTTTTTGATCGATTCGAAGTTCACTTCGAATCGATCCCAAACTGGGCACGCACTTCAAGAACTCGGGCCTGTGGGTCCCCCGTCACGTGCCGAGCAGTCTCTCCATGATTTAGGCGGGATTTTGGCCTTCCACACCTATAAATAGAGCCCCCTGGTCATTCAGAAGGGGGTCGGAGAATTTGGGGAAGAAAAACAAGTCTAAACGCTGCCAGGATCACTCCATGCTATCTCAATTGCTGTCAATTTGGAATTTAAGTCCATTTCCTGCTGTAATTTGCTGAAAAGCACTTGTAATCTTCAAGTATTAAGAAATAAAGTGAAAAAACTTCATAGTGGACGTAGGCGCATAGCCGAACCACTCTAAATCCTTGTCTTCTGCGCAATTTATTTTTCTGTGACTTGGAGTTTTTTGTTAGATAGTCCCTATTTCCAATTCAAGTTCTTTATTTACTATCTCTTCAAAAACTTCCGAAGGGTGTTTGCCCATTTTTGGTGCAAACATTTTGGTGCTTTCACTGAGAAAGAAAAAGAACCAGTTCTTTCTCCCGCTCTGTGGATCTATCTTCGATACCGGATTGCACAAATCTAAGAGGGAGATCCAGACTTCAAATTCAGATTCCATCCATTCTTTTCAGGTTTGCTCAAAATCTAGGATAGGAATCCTACCTTCAGGATGGTTAGTACGAGAACCACTTCCAACGTTGGTAACCAAGAAGGTCAGGATAGGCAGAATCCCGCAAAGCTACAGTCAGCCAATCAGAATGCCGTTGGGCAAGCGGATCAGTCGGGTCCGGTTACAAGACAGGAGTTCCAAACATTACTGCAGGAATTAACTAAAAGCCGACAACAGCTGACTGAGCAGCTACGTGTCAATGCTGAATTGGCTAACCAACTAAACCACCAAGGGCGAAGGAGATCAAAAAGGGACCACGCTCCGCATTCTTCCACGGAAAGCTCTGCCTCATCCGACTATGACGGCAGATCTACGCGCCCCAGGCTAGACGGAAGTCATGCGCATGCTTCTGGCCCCCGGAAGACATTGACTGTTGGGCAAATAAGAGTTGGCCCCTCTGCCAGTTTTCATACGGGAACCTCCTCTCGAGGAGGCACTGTTCCACAGCACACCGCAGATAACCAAGCCACCGCAGTTGGCACGGGAGTTGACACCCGAAATCACTCCAGTCCAAACTACCACCCACAGGAACGTGTCCTAGGACCGAATATCCCAGAAGATGTCGAGCCAAGGATGCGAGATTCGGATCGTCGACAGCGCCCGATCCCACCTCGCACTGTGGAGTCCGACCACACTTTGGCTCGACACCCTTCGAATACAGCAACACCTGATCTCTCAGCTATGGTCCGCCAAATGGTTCGCGAAAGTCAAGGTTTGACAAATGACGATTGGGGGATCTCTCGAAGTCACACCCCGTTCACCGATGACATATTATATGCTGAGCCTCCCCGGCGATTCAGAATGCCGGCTTTGCCCATGTATGAAGGAAACTCCGACCCTAGCCAGCATATTCTAAAGTACGAATGGTCAATGACTGCTGCAAGAGCTGATGATGCAGTAAAGTGCCGTAGTTTTCCTATTTCCTTGGGGGGGATTGCGACAATGTGGTTTACACGATTACCACCACGGTCTATCTCCTCGTTTGACCAGTTGGCAACCAAGTTTATCGAACAATTCCGTATGCACATCGCTAGGCCTAAAGACGTAAACACTTTATCTAGTGTCACTCAAGCTCCTGGAGAAACACTCAGGCGATACCTGGAAAGATTCAACGCCGCCTGCGCAGAAATCACTAACCCCAATGATAATTCAATCTTGATGGCTCTGGCTAAGGGGATTGACCCCGACTCTGATTTTGGAAACTGGCTAGCTGGAAAACCTCCCGCGTCGTTGGATCGTTTCTATTCCAAAGCCGCCCAATTCCTGAGGCGTGAGGATGCGAAACAATCTAGGAAGCAGGACGATGCAAGGCACAACAAGGAAGGGGTTCAAAGCAATGTGGCGGTTAAACAGTTAGGAGAGGGCTCAGGAAGGGTGCAGTTGAATATTCAGAACAAGTAAACCCAGCCAAGGAATGGCGATAATAGGAATAAGAAGCAGGATCAGAACCGTGGCCCGCGACGTAGGGCGCAAATGTTTGAAAGCTATACACCACTGAATACGACATTGGAAAACGTATATCTGCAAACCTGTAATGCGATGCAATATAAGAAGCCGACTCCAAAATTATCATCGGAGAAACAAATTCAAACGGGGAAGTTTTGTAGATTTCACGAAAGCTATGGACACAACACCAATGATTGCAGGCATCTGCAAGACCTTATTGAAAAACTGATCAGAGAGAGGAAGTTGGATCAATTTGTGCGAGCACCACAAACCGGTGGTGTGGGCCCGTCAAACCAAAATCGTGCGCAGAACCAAGAAAGACAGGAAGAGCCCGCTCGTACAAGCGGAAGGTTGGTCATAAATACAGTCAGTGGTGGCCCTCATCCAGCGGATCGAAGTTGGAGGGAAATGGAATCATACGCCAATTCGATCAGGCACGTAAGTTTTGAAAGCTGTAGTACACTTGATGAAGGGGCTCCGGCTAAACAACAGAAGACGATGACGGATGATATCGTATTTAGAAACCGAGATGCTGACAAAGTCGAAGCCCCGACCATAGACCCACTGGTCATATCCGCACAGGTTGGTCCTGCTTGGATGAAGAGGATCCTGGTAGACAGTGGGAGCTCAGTAAACATCTTGTTTAAAGAGGCATATGATCAGATGAAGATGGAAGCTAAAGATCTAAAGCCTTGTCAATGTAGGATCCACGGATTCGATGGAAGTGCTAATATACCCACCGGGATGGTGGAATTGCCAGTAGAATTGGGAAACGGAGAACGCCGTAGAGTCCGAATGTTACAGTTCGTTGTCCTGGATATCCATTCACCCTATAATGCCTTTTTGGGCCGACCAGCCCTTGCAGAATTTAGGGCAGCAATTGCCCCGTGGTGTTTGACTCTAAAGTTCCCTACTGACCACGGGATTGGGGTCATTCAAGGGGACCAGGCTGCCGGGAGATCCTGTTATGTTGCTGAACTACGAGAAGCGCAAACGAAGGAGAAAGGAAAGGGCGTGGGGGAATCTCTCCGCGTCCGCTTTGCCGACGATTGACAATTAGCGCCTGGGCCTCGGCCCGGGCACCACGACCAATTCCAGAAGGATCTTGACCCTCGAGACACTGAAGATAATGACGAATCCAAGGAAAGTCAAGCTTCTCCAACCGAGCTGACGATCGAGGTTCCAATTGATGACAATAACGATTCGAAAATATTGAAAATTGGGTCTCAGCTAAACCTACAAGCACAACAGGAATTGGTCGAATTTCTCCAAGAGAATCTAGACGTATTCGCCTAGACGCACTCCGATATGTGTGGAATCTCGTCGAACATCGCGAGCCATACCTTAAATATTGACCCGCGATACATCCCGGTCAAGCAAAAGAGACGCGGTATGGATCCAGAGAGATCTGTCGCCCTCAAAGAAGAAGTCGATAAGTTGAAGACGAATGGGTTTATCCGAGATGCTTTATACCCGGAATGGGTATCCAATCCTGTACTTGTCCGCAAACCAAATGGAAAATGGAGAACGTGCGTCGACTACTCTGACTTAAATAAGGCTTGTCCAAAAGACAGTTTTCCACTTCCTCGAATCGATCAACTTGTGGATTCGACGGCCGGACACGAATTATTGTCTTTCATGGATGCTTACTCCGGGTACAATCAGATACCCATGCATGTGCCCGATCAAGAACATACAAGCTTCGTAACTGACCTAGGACTATACTGCTACATGGTCATGCCTTTTGGTTTAAAGAATGCCGGAGCAACTTACCAACGCTTAGTCAACCGGATGTTTGCCGATCAGATCGGGAAAACCATGGAGGTTTATGTGGATGACATATTGGTAAAATCACGATACTCCATTGATCATGTCAAGGACTTGGAGTCAATGTTCAATGTCCTCCGGAGATATGGGATGAAGCTAATCCGTTAAAATGTCATTTTGGGGTTGCTTCCGGAAAGTTCCTTGGATTCATCGTCAACGCCCGGGGAATAGAGGCCAACCCCGAAAAGATCTGGGCAATCAGGAATCTTCAAACTCCGAGGACCATAAAACAGGTTCAGAGTCTCAACGGAAAGGTTGCAGCGCTGAGCAGGTTCATCTCGAAATCAACGGATAAATGCATACCCTTTTTCGATCTGATCCGAAAAGGGAAACGAAACTTCGAATGGACTACGGAATGTGAGGGCGCGTTTCGATCGCTAATCCAGCATGTTTCCACACCACTGATTCTTTCAAAACCTGTTGATCACGAGCAATTATACCTTCATCTGGCTGTATCTGAAAACACTGTTAGTGCTGCATTGGTTCGAGAGGAAGACCGAACACAAAAACCAGTCTATTACGTCAGTAAACAATTAACCGGGGCCGAGAGAAATTATCCAAGGCTAGAAAAGTTGGCATACTGCCTAGTCATCGCCTCGAGGAAGCTCCGTCCATATTTTCAGGCTCACCCTATCATTGTATACACCGACCAACCGTTACGACAGGTCCTCACACGACCTGAGACGTCTGGCAGGTTACTAAAGTGGAACATTGAGCTGAGTCAATTCGACATCGCATATATTCCAAGGAGGGCCATACACGGTCAAGTCTTAGCAGATTTCATTGCCGAATTCACTGTTCCTGAAGATTGCCCGAAACTAGTGACTCCCCCGAAGATATATGGAAACTATACACTGATGGCGCATCCAACGATCGATGCTCGGGCGCAGGGATTGTGCTTGAGACCCCCGAGGGCCGATCCATCTGCTACGCCTTAAAGTTTGATTTTCGGGCAACCAACAACGAAGCTGAATACGAAGCCTTGCTCACCGGGTTGAAGTTGGCCCGAGACCTGAAAATTATCGCTGTGGAAATCTACTGCGATTCCCAGTTGGTGGTATGTCAAGTTCGGGGTGAATATCAGGCCAAGGATAGAAGGCTAGCCGCTTATCTAGCCCGGGTCCGAGCAATACTGGATCAGTTTGATTATTATACCATTTTCTACATACCCCGAGAGCACAATCAGAAAGCCGATTCATTGGCAAAGCTGGCAAGTACAGGCGAAGCTCAACACTTGGGACTCGTCCCTGTCGAGACATTATCCTCTCCGAGCATTGATCGAACGGAGAATGAATTCACATTAGAAGCTACCTCCGAGAAGGAATCATGGATGACTCCCTACCAAGATTATATTAAGCATGGCACACTGCCCGAACGACGAAGTGAAAGAAGACAGATTCTTCGAAAGGTGTCACGATTTGTCATTCAAGACGGAGTTATGTATCGAAGAGGTTACTCTGTTCCTCTTCTCCGTTGTATCGCGCATAACGAAATCAAGCGAGTGTTGCGTGAGGTGCACGAAGGAGAATGTGGCGGTCACACTGGGGGGCAAGCGCTTGCCAAGAAAATACTTCGATACGGATATTACTGGCCTACCGTTAACCGCGATGCTATGGATTATGCCAAGAGATGTGATAAATGCCAGAGACACGCTCGGATCCCTAGAGCCCCGCCTTCTGAAATAACCCAAATGGTCAGCCCGTGGCCATTTGCAATGTGGGGGATGGATATAATCGGTGCATTGCCTTTAGCTAAAGGGGGTGCAAAGTACGCCATAGTTGCGGTTGATTACTTCACCAAATGGGCTGAGGCTGAGCCCCTTGCAACGATAACAACAAAAAAGGTGATCAACTTCGTGGTGCGCAACATCATCTGCCGGTTTGGTCTCCCGCATACTATTATCACCGATAATGGAGCCCAATTCGACAGTCCTGAATTCAAGGATTTCTGTCTGCGATTTCACATCCATAAGAGATTCTCAGCAGTAGCGCACCCACAAGCAAACGGTCAGGTCGAGGCCGTCAATAAGGTTATCAAGTCTATATTGAAGAAAAGATTGGAGAAAGCCGGGGGCAAATGGGTCGATGAACTACCAATGGCTCTGTGGGCATACAGAACAACTCACAAAACTGCGACCGGACAAACCCCTTTTTCTCTATCCTATGGCTCCGAAGCAGTTATCCCGGTCGAAATGGAAGTTCACTCTCACCGTGTGACATACTACGACCCGAAAACGAATGCTATATTACTTGCTGAATCCCTAGATCTGCTTGATGAGAAACGTGAAGAAGCCGACGTGAGGGCAGCTGCATATCGAAGTCGAGTCGCTCGAATATACAACGCCAAGGTCCGCCCACGGACTTTTGAATCCGGCGACCTGGTACTCAAAAGAGTTTACCCGGTTCCTTCGCACATGAACCCAAATTGGGAAGGGCCGTATATGATTTCACAAAAACTCAGAGATGGCACGTTCAAGTTATCGACCGTTGATGGTCTCACTTTACCAAGAGCCTGGAATAGCGGAAGCCTCCGTCCCTACTACACCTAACAGGCTTTATTTGTCTTTCTATCAATTTCTTCCTTAACATTTTGTTTTTCGCACTTTGAAATTTGAACTTGTAATAAGGCAACTGATGTTGTCATGCTTCTTTTGTTTCAGCAATAAAACGCCATCTCTTCGAGCCAAAAGTTGTGATTCACTGAAAATAGCGCATAATATCACATGGCACGAAGAGCTAAATTCCATCACACGGTGGGATTTATCTAAATAGGGAGTAACTGTGATACGACCAGTCACTTACTAAATAAGACCCGAGCTCGGGGGCAAAACACAATACCGGCATTCACAGGGATTGATACACGACAATCCTTTTACTAACTCCAACTTCCCAGAGTGTGAATTGGAGTATAAAACATCCAATAAATCGTTCCCAGAGTGCGAACGGACTCCAACTTCCCAGAGTGTGAATTGGAGTATGAAACATCCAATAAGTCGTTCCCAGAGCGCGAACGGACTCCAACTTCCCAGAGTGTGAATTGGAGTATAAAACATCAAATAAGTCGTTCCCAGAGCGCGAACGGACTCCAACTTCCCAGAGTGTGAATTGGAGTATAAAACATCCAATAAATCGTTTCCAGAGTGCGAACGGACTCCAACTTCCCAGAGTGTGAATCGGAGTATAAAACATCCAATAAATCGTTCCCAGAGTGCAAACGGACTCCAACTTCCCAGAGTGTGAATTGGAGTATGAAACATCCAATAAGTCGTTCCCAGAGCGCGAACGGACTCCAACTTCCCAGAGTGTGAATTGGAGTATAAAACATCCAATAAGTCGTTCCCAGAGCGCGAACGGACTCCAACTTCCCAGAGTGTGAATTGGAGTATAAAACATCCAATAAGTCGTTCCCAGAGCGCGAACGGACTCCAACTTCCCAAAGTGTGAATCGGAGTATAAAACATCCAATAAGTTGTTTCCAGAGCGCGAACGGACTCCAACTTCCCAGAGTACGAATTGGAGTATAACCATCTAATCCAGATTCCCGAAGCGCGAATCAAAGTACAAGTAACAATTCGAAGTTCCCAAAATACGGGCCGAGATATCAATATCAACTCCCAATTCCCATAGCGTGGAATGGAGTGTAAACATCGATAACCCTCAGATTCCTGGAATGCAGGACAGATTGTCAATCTCAAATTGTCATGAATCCCCAGAAGGAGGGGGCATGTGTTCAGGGCTTGCAATAAACGCAATCAGTCGCCAGAATATGAGTATTATTCCCCGCAACTAAGGGGCAAAAAGCTGAGTGCTAATCGCTGGCTTAAGTAATAATATACTCAGAATCCGACTCATTCGTTAAATCACGACACGAAGCTATATAAATACTGAGCGGATACAACACAAATACTGCAAGGCATTCAGGTAAGAAGAAAAGTGTAACTTCCCATTTCATCAACCAACAAAAACAAGTTTGATTACATGGCAAGTAAAGATGTTTCAATTAAGTGGAGGCCGCATCCGTACACACACATGGCCCAAGAAAGAACAAAAGAAGAGGCAAAAGAATTGTTATCCGTAAATCTCACGACAAAGCGAGGGGCTCACTCTTTCTTCCTCCGGTGTTTCTTCCTCGGAGTCGAGCCGCTAGACCCACTGCCTGGCTTCCTACGAGACTTTTTGCCTTTCTTTGGAACATCCTCCGGTTCCGGCATGATATCAACATCTTCCTCAGAACTGGAAGGGATGGAGATCCTTTTATAAGGACGAACCGGGGGCATGGGAGCAATAACAGATACTTGTTCAGCAACACTTGAGACGGTTACTGTGCCACCAGGAGAAATCATCATTAGAGAAGATAAGATTGAAGGAACGGCGTCACCACCGGGACCAACTGTCACTGTCTTGGCCATCTCGGCACTTATCTCTGCTAAAATCTCCTCCTCTCGAGACAGTTGAGCTGCGCTAGGTACGCCAGTGGTCATCACGATCGAACTAGAAACTGGAGCAGCTCCGCTCGTCACAAAAGAGAGGTCGGGCATGGGGTCAAGAGGATGACCAAATAGCTCTTCAAACATTTGAACATCGAATGACATTGAGCCTCCCTCTCCCATATCGCCAACCATGGCGGCAGTTGAAATTGCCTCGGTGACAATAACTCCACGTGTAGGATGTAAATATGAAGGGACAGGGAGCACGGGTGCGACACTCTCGGTCACTAAACAACAAAAATTAGAGCTATCAGACCAAGAAATTCCCTCGAAAATCAATGTTTTAAGACGTAAAGGGAAATACCTACTTTACCTTGCCTTGGAGCTTGAACAAGCTCGGGGACGAGCGTCTTGCCCGAAGACAGTTCCGGTTGGTCCGGATTGTAGGCGGGAATAGCTTGTGAATCAACCACGGCAGCAGCTTCGGGTGAAGTCGAAACAGGGACTTCAGTATTCTCGCTATGGTGCACGATACCCGAACCTTCGCCCACCTCCGTTTGATGGACGACAAGTCTTTCTTTTTCAACAGAAATGATTGCTTCATGAAGGGTCCTCCTCTCATCCTCGCTGAGCAGACGTGACTCAAGCTCAAACTCATCTAATACCGAATCCGGACAAGACATCCTCTTGTTTTCCACTAATTTCTTCCAAGCGTTGTAGAGAGGCATCGAGTAATCCCCTAGCCAGGAGAGATTTCTATGCTCCAATACATTGGCATTATATGTGTCCAAAAGATCGTCGAATTCGGCCTCCATCTTGAACCTCTCTACTTGGACTCTCTCCTCCAACTCCGATCCAACCTCCTTAACCCTTGCAATTGCCGCATCGCGCTCGGCCCGAAAAGATACAGCCTGCTCACACGCCTCTTGCGCAGCCACGTTCACGTCGTCTTTTTCTTTATTCATGTCAGCGAACCTAGCCTTTAGCTCCTCTAGTTCCTTCACTGCCGCATCCCGCTCAGATTCAACGTTCTTGTATCGATGGCCTAAGTCTTCAACTAAAGTACAATGTGCCTGTTGCATTTTCGCCATTTCAGCTAATGCCTCATCAACCTTCTGTAACGACTCGACCTCGGCCTTGCGGGAAGATTCCGCCTCAGATTGGAGTATGTCGACGATGTGACTCTTTTGAGCCAAGCCGGCCTCTAGCTTCTCAATGATTTGGGCCCGGTCGAAGGCAGCTTTGGAAGCCTTAACAGCCGCTTTGTACCATTCTTTGTACTGAGCAAAAAAGTCACGGGTGTAGTTGAGCGCCGAAGTCGCGGCATCATCGGGAATTCTTTTAAGATTGGGAGGAAAAATACAAGCATCAAAGCAAATCTCTGGAAAATCTTTCCTCAGTTGTGCAAGCCTGATGGCCCCTTCGCCAGAAGACTCAATAAGGGTCTCCTCCCCAGACATAGACGTTGCGACCACGGGTCGAGAATGATGTGGCTCAGGCCTCGAAACCTGCGAAGATGACTGATGTCGCAGAGGCTCGGATGCCTGGACATGACTTCGGGATTGCGGAGGAGATCGAGATGGGGAGCGATGCCTACGATCTCTGTCTGATCGTTCCTGGCTGGAGTTACCACGGCAATGATCCTTTGCATAATACGCCTGGCCATATTGCCTCCGGTCACGATCACGATCGGGGCCTCTACGACGAGATTCATAATAGGTTGAGGGGTGATGCACTCTCCGGAGTTTGTCCAATGTAGTCTGACGACCAGCCATGTTACCTGGAAAATAGATACAGTTCAGTTAAGTACCAGGAAAAATCAATAGGGCGAGTGAAGCAGTCATGTAGTGTCATGAGAGTGTATGCAAATGTGCAAAGCCCCCGACCAACCAGAGGTTTCGACTGCACTAATGGGTAAAAGCCCGCTTATGTCTAACGCTTCCCGGAGCTCAACCAACCCGGACTTGTGATAAAGAGAAACGCATTCCGGGATGGGAACGTCATCCAGTCCTGTGAAAATGTTTCCTGATTGACAAAGAGCGGAGTCAGAAGAAATAATTCCAGGAATCAAGAGAGACACGATTACAGACTTCCGTCTCGCAAATTTAGGAACAACGGCCTTGCCTTTCCGCTTTTTTCCTGCTTGGGGAAAATCAGCCGCTAGACCGGTGTCAGTAGGCGTCCTCTCATCATCGCCCATTCCTCTGGTTCGTCTCAATTAAGCCCAGCGTCCTTAAGTTATCATCGGTTAAGACCAAGTCAATGTGCCGCAGGTCACTCGGAACCTCTTGTAGACTTCGGATGACGTTTCTGTATCGACCACCGTCTGGCCTTGATATGATAGCTGCAAGAAAAAACACCTGATGTCAGTTCAAGTGTTGACAATGACCATTAAAGAAGGCTAATACTTACGTCTGGACAGCCATCGCCTAGCGAATCCTGGGGGGCATCGGACAAAAACCATTCATTCTTAAAGTAACTGAGTCTGGTCCAGGCTCCCGTCACAATCTGGCAGTTTCTAACTGCCTCCAGAAAGGTGAACGATGGACTATCACCCCAGCTCTTGAAGTTGAATATATGTCTAATCTCAGCTGGCCTAGGCGGACGAAAAAGGCGGTCCATGAATAAGATGAAAACACTGTTCAGTAACGCGTGTCCATTGGGGTGAAGTTGTGCGGGAGCGATTCCAATGAACGATAGCATCTCCCTGATATATTGGTTAAACGGGGGGAGAGTTCCAGCCGCACAAGCGTGGCGATAAAAAGCAGTATAGCCCTCGGGTGGATTGTGAGGCCTATCATCAACTCCCGGTAGCAAAACATCATCCGGGGATAAGCTATGCTTCGAACATATCCGACCCAATAATGCTCCAGAAATATTAGATCGGACGGAATCTATGGGAGCCTCGATAAGTAAGGCCTCCGGCAATTCGTCCGGAGCAGGATCTATTACTTCAGGAATGATCTCTGGAATTTCTAGCATCAGAGGAGGCAAGCTTTGTAACTCTTGTTGTTCAGAACCCGAAGACTCCATAACTAACTAACTCACGAAAAAGCAGCGTTAAAAACGAAGAAAGCCCGTATATTCCCCGGTGTGAAGCATGTGGATATGCCGTGCAATGCAAATACATAACTAAAACAAATTTTACAAGAGTAAAACGCGGTGTCTGAACGACTAGGCTTTTGAATCAGAGAACGAAAACGACCGTCATCACTGACCGTCGCTTTCGCGTCCCTCGGATACTACTGACCAATTCAAGTATGAATTCGTTTAAGTCACGGTGCCATCGACGAGCTCAAAAAGACAG
Source organism: Allium cepa (assembly GCA_030765085.1). Classification (NCBI taxonomy): domain Eukaryota; kingdom Viridiplantae; phylum Streptophyta; class Magnoliopsida; order Asparagales; family Amaryllidaceae; genus Allium; species Allium cepa. Next base: position 4,085,075 of record CM060934.1, read on the forward strand.
GTCAGGTCAACTTTGATCATGCGAAGGACGAAGCTCGTCGGAATCAAATATGCTAAAAATTTAGTGAGTACGTTAAAGTTCGATTTAAAAGTGGTCGTAGTTTAGGTATTGGAACGAATCGATGAGGTGGAAGTTCCAGAAGCAAGAACGTTCGAATCGATCGACTCGATTCGACACGAGTCAGATCGGTGAACCTCGAATCAGCGCAGTTCGAACCCATGGAGCCCCACCTGACTTCGAATCCATCAAAGTCGGGCTCCTTCGAATCCATCAAGAGCGGTTCGAATCCACGGAGCCCCACCTGACTTCGAATCCATCGAAATCGTGCTCCTTCGAATCCATCAAGAGCGGTTCGAATCCACGGAGTCCCACCTAGCTTCGAATCCATCGGAGTTGAACTCCTTCGAATCGATGAACGTATCATTGCTTCGAATCGATCAGTAGTGAGCTCCTTCGAATCGATCAGAATGCCACTGTTTCGAATCCATCACAGCACGCCTTTTTTGTTGTGTTCTCCTGCAATCATCGGTTCGAAGCTACACATTCGAAACCAACTCAAAGCGCGAACCCCTGATCGATACGGCTCAAAGGTTTGCATTCCTCAGTTCCATGGAGTCGGCCTACATCGTTCAAACCTCGTCACTCTCCAAAGATTTCCAGAAGAATGGGTTGAATCGATGCCAAAAAAGATTAATCTATCATTCTCAAAACCGAATCGACCCCTTGATTACCTGATCTAGTTTGATTACAAATGGAAGCTAGAAGGAATTTGGTCGATTCGTGAAAAAGCACGTTTGATTTGGCTCTGGGAAATCAATTCGGACAAGCAGCTAAAGCAATGGTAAAAGGTAAAAAGTGAAAATGAAGTCAACCTCATGTATTTATACGGATTCCAAGAGGGATTAGTGTCACTTCGACTCCCATCGATTCGAACGACCACTTTCGAATCCATCCCAGTTTCGAATCCATCGGAGTCTTCGAACCCATCACTGATTCGAATCCATCTAAGTTTCGAATCCACTGGAAACTTCGAATCCATCTAAGTTTCGAATCCACTGGAAACTTCGAATCCATCAAAGTTTCGAATCCACGGGAAACTTCGAATCCATCCAAGTTTCGAATCCATCAAGGGCTTCGAGTCCATCAGAGTCCTCGAATCCCATCACTGATTCGAATCCATCCAAGTTTCAAATCCATCAAGGGCTTCGAGTCCATCAGAGTCCTCGAATCCATCACTGATTCGAATCCATCTAAGCTTCGAATCCATCAGGAGTTTCGAATCCTTCTAAGCTTCGAACCCATCAAAAACCACTAATTAACAACACTTTGGCTTGAATCTAAAATCGATTCAGGAGAAAACCGGGACGGAGTTCGGCAGCAAACAAAGACCGACATGACTCATGGACACACGACGTTAATAAGGGCGGAGCTAATGTATGTACACACATAACGAACTAATGTTCGATTTTGAACATTCGCAGGGATCAAATATTTACCCTGTTATAGCAACGACAGCCAACGGTTAGGCACAATCACATAGTAATCAATCATATCAAGGCAAGGTTACGGCAATACGGTATATGAGTCTCGACGAAAAGGGAGCAATAATCTTCAGAATAAAATGGCGACTATTCAAAGCACGTCATGTTCCCACAAGACGTACTTTGGGGGGCAAAATGTTATCCCACTTTTTGGACAAAAGCCGTGATACCAAAAGGTTGGTCAAAGACAGGAGACAGTTCGCCTCAGAGATTGATCGTACTTCAGTCCGCTATGGATATCGATGAATTCTGTCCGAGTCCGGATTGGGCCGCAATTGATAGGGCGTAACAAGAAAGACCATAGAAGCCACCGATTCAAATTTCAAGTCAATCCAAGGTCATATGCTCAAGATATGATGGATTCAAGTTAAGAAGGTGCACATTGCTCGGTCCGAACCCATCATGATTCGAACCCATCATGATTCGAACCCATCATATTCGAACCCATCGCGTTCGAACCCATCGCGTTCGAACCCATCGTGTTCGAAACCATCCGTTTCGAACCCATCAGCCAACGCCTTCCTTCGAATCCATCAAGCCAATTGGTACTTCGAATCCATCCATCAAACTTTGTATCCATCACCGCCTAAATACGCTTCGAATTGATGACAGCTTCGAATCCATCACAAGCTTCGGGTCCATCACAGCTTCGAATCCATGCTGTCCTCGAACCCTACACATTAAAAACAACTTCGAATCGATCTGGAGCCATCGATTCGAAGCGTCACCGCCCCCTCATACAACAGGTTCGATTCGAACCTATGGGTTCGAACCATATGGATTCGAAACATATGGATTCGAACCTAAGGGTTCGAACCATATGGATTCGAAACATATGGATTCGAATGACCCAGAGGATCGATTTGAACTAACCAGCGTACCGAGATGCCTCATCTCGAATCGATCATAACTCCCAATCTACTGATCCAAATCCCATGAAATTTTTACAGAAGTTTGTCTACATGACGAAGAACGTCCACGCCAAGTTTCATCGCAATTGGACGATTTTTTGATCGATTCGAAGTTCACTTCGAATCGATCCCAAACTGGGCACGCACTTCAAGAACTCGGGCCTGTGGGTCCCCCGTCACGTGCCGAGCAGTCTCTCCATGATTTAGGCGGGATTTTGGCCTTCCACACCTATAAATAGAGCCCCCTGGTCATTCAGAAGGGTGGTCGGAGAATTTGGGGAAGAAAAACAAGTCTAAACGCTGCCAGGATCACTCCATGCTGTCTCAATTGCTGTCAATTTGGAATTTAAGTCCATTTCCTGCTGTAATTTGCTGAAAAGCACTTGTAATCTTCAAGTATTAAGAAATAAAGTGAAAAAACTTCATAGTGGACGTAGGCGCATAGCCGAACCACTCTAAATCCTTGTCTTCTGCGCAATTTATTTTTCTGTGACTTGGAGTTTTTTGTTAGATAGTCCCTATTTCCAATTCAAGTTCTTTATTTACTATCTCTTCAAAAACTTCCGAAGGGTGTTTGCCCATTTTTGGTGCAAACAATATGCATTGGCTCCAGCTTGTTGAGCTCCGTCCGTTGGTCTCCCAGTATCGGACCCTGAGGGTCTGCCCCCAAGGCCTTGTTGACCACCTTCAGCTCCTGTATTCTGGTCTTGAACCTGACCTTCATTTGCTTCTGTAATCCAGATTCCTTGTCCCGTACTCGTAGCTGTGGTAGTCAGTCCAAGGTTTTGCATATTCGCCGCTCTCATCTGCTCGAGGAAATTCTGTAGCATCTCCTGCTGACTCTTCATTATGCTTTCGCGCAATGAATTAGCCATAGCCTCCATCTCGTCTCTGGTGATGTAGACGGAAGCTTGTCCTTCTCCTGTTCCTGAGGATGCCTCTTGGCTTCCTCCCTGTTGGCTTCTATCAATTCTTTGTCTCGTTTGTCGAGTCATTGTTTCCGGATTGGAGTTTCTTCAAACTTTTGAATCTGAATTCTGAATCTGATGTAGCGGGTGCTAGTCCTTCTCAGTGAAAGCACCAAAATGTTTGCACCAAAATTGGTCACAAACCCCGATGAATGTGAAAGCACCAGTGTTGGAATATAAATCAACAATATCCAAACACAAATCACAGATCTAAGTAGCAAGATAATAACTGCAAACAAGAACACACGATTTATAGTGGTTCGGCTATCCCCGGCCTACGTCCACTTCAAAGGTTTTTCCTTTTATTGATGTTCTTCGCTGATTACAATCGGTTACAGCGGATTACAATGAGTTATAGTTCTGAAATTCAAGTACAACTGTGGCTGTTGAGTGCAAAGTGGAGCCTTGGTGGAGTCTTGATGCTTCAGAGTCTTGATCTTGCCAAATAGAATCCAGTCCCCTTTCTGAATGATCTGGGAGTCTATTTATAGGCGTAGGCTGCTGCTCTCTTGCTGAAAACTCGGGAGACCTCTTCTGGCACGTGAGGGGCCCCATACGTACGGTCTCGGGAAGATTGGGCCCACTTTGGCATCGGTTCGAACTCCATTCGAACCGATCAAGAATTCATCCAATCGAGGTGAAATTTGGTGTGGACATTCGTCAACATGTATGGAAGCATCTGTGAAAATTTCATGGCATTTGGATCAGCAGGTTGGGAGATATGGTGGATTCGAATTTGAGTTTATGGGATAGCTGTTTGGTTCGAACCCATGTGTTCGAACCGATGGCTTCGAACCCTTCATAGCACGCGACTTCGTGGTGACATGGAGCGCCTTCTTCGGTTCGATCCAAGCTTTGCGCCGAGTTGAACGAGTCGAGTCCGAGTCCTTTGCCGTGTCTACTGGGTGGCTTCGTGCACTGGGTTCGAAGCTAGTCTTCGAATCGTTGGAAGGGTGTCCGTTCGAATCGATCCAAATGCGTCACCTTGGATCGGTTCGAAGCTGACTTATCATGTTGGGTTCGAAGACAGCATGGGGCGAGGCGGCTTGGATGGTTTCGAAGTAAGGCTCAGTTCACGGTTTCGAAGTCAGGTCGTGGATGGATTCGGAGTGGGGTTGAGGCCGATGGATTCGAAGGATGATGTTGGCTGATGGATTCGAACGCCACTTCTTCGCATGGATTCGAACTAGTTGGGTTCGAACACGATGGGTTCGAAACAGATGGTTTCGAATATGATGGGTTCGAACATAATGGGTTCGAACCGAGCAACGTCAATTCCTCTTATCTTGAATCCATCATAACTTGAGCATACGACCTCGGATTGACCTGAAATTTGAGATGCAGACTTCTATGATCTTTCTTGTCGTGTCCTATCAATTGTGGCCCGTTCCAGACTCGGACAAAATTCATCGATATCCATGGTTATCCTGCAATGCATGGCTGATATTCATGAATAGCAATTATTGATTTCCAATAAATTTTGGATATCTCAACTTTGCCAAAAGTTGGGATAACAGTACTGTTCCGTTTCAAATCCATGCACGCATTTCTAAAAGTCATACGACACCGTTTCTCCATTTCGGACGGATGTTGCATCTTGGATGTTGCACCCTGTAGATATCGATTATTCGGACGGCCATAACTTCTGGCTCGTTTAGAATTACGGGAGCCATAACCTGTCAAAACGAAGGCCACGGTGAGTTCTACGGCTTTCACAGCTTTCCGCCATCAACGGATAGATTAATGCCCGAAAAGGACAACCCGAATCTCAATCGGGGTTCGTAAGTTTTTTACCCTTCGCTTTTTCGACACCGGATTTTTACGGTAAAACGGGATTACCGTGCCTCGTCTTCGATTTACCATCGCTGGAGAGTGGTGCACCATGGTGTTGTTCCGTTTCGAATCCATGCACGCATTTCTAAAAGTCGTACGGCACTGTTTCGCCATTTCGGACGGATGTTGGACCTTGCACCGCGGATGTTGCACCCTGTAGATATCGATTATTCGGACGGCCATAACTTCTGGCTCCTTTAGAGTTACGGGAGCCATAACCTGTCAAAACGAAGGCCACGGTGAGTTCTACGGCTTTGACCACTTTCAGACGTCGACGGATAGATTAATGCCCGAAGAGGACTACACGAATCTCAATCCGGTCTCGTAAGTTTTTTACCCTTCGTTTTTTCGACACCGGATTTTAACGGTAAAACAGGATTACCGTGGCTCGTCTTCGATTTACCATCGCTAGAGAGTGGTGCACCATGGTACTGTTCCGTTTCAAATCCATGCACGCATTTCTGAAAGTCGTACGCCACTGTTTCGCCATTTCGGACGGATGTTGCACCTTGCACCGAGGATGTTGCACCATGTAGATATCGATTGTTCGGACGGCCATAACTTCTGGCTCGTTTAGAGTTACGGGAGCCATAACCTGTCAAAACGAATGCCACGGTGAGTTCTACGGCTTTGATAGCTTTCAGCCATCAACGGATAGATTAATGCCCGAAAAGGACAATCCGAATCTCAATCGGTTCTCGTAAGTTTTTTACCCTTCGTTTTTTCGACACCGGATTTTTACGGTAAAACGGGATTACCGTGCCACGTCTTCGATTTACAATCGCTGGAGAGTGGTGCACTATGGTACTGTTCCGTTTCAAATCCATGCACGCATTTCTGAAAGTCGTACGCCACTGTTTCGCCGTTTCGGACGGATGTTGCACCTTGCACCGCGGATGTTGCACCATGTAGATATCGATTATTCGGACGGCCATAACTTCTGGCTCGTTTAGAGTTACGGAAGCCATAACCTATCAAAACGAAGTCCACGGTGAGTTCTACGGCTTTGACTGCTTTCAGCCATCAACGGATAGATTAATGCCCAAAAAGGACAGCCCGAATCTCAATCGGGTCTCGTAAGTTTTTTACCCTTCGTTTTTACGACACCGGATTTTTACGGTAAAGCCGCATTACCGTGCCTCGTCTTCGATTTACCATCGATGGAGAGTGGTGCACCATGGTACTATTCCGTTTCAAATCCATGCACGCATTTCAAAAAGTCGTACGGCACTGTTTCGCCATTTCGGACGGATGTTGCACCTTGCACCGCGGATGTTGCACCCTGTAGATATCGATTATACGGACGGCCATAACTTCTGGCTCGTTTAGAGTTACGGGAGCTATTACCTGTCAAAATGAAGGCCACGGTGAGTTCTACGGCTTTAACAGATTCATCCGTCAACGGATAGATTAATGCACAAAAAGGACAACCCGAATCTCAATCGCGTCTCGTAAGTTTTTTACCCTTCCTTTATTGACACCGGATTTTTACGGTAAAACGGGATTACCATGCCTTGTCTTCGATTTACTATCGCTGGAGAGTGGTGCACCATGGTACTGTTCCATTTCAAATCCATGCACGCATTTCTAAAAGTCGTACGCCACTGTTTCGCCATTTCGGACGGATGTTGCATCTTGCACCGCGGATGTTGCACCCTGTAGATATAGATTATTCGGACGGCCATAACTTTTGGCTCGTTTAGAGTTACGGGAGCCATAACCTGTCAAAACGAAGGCCACGGTGAGTTCTATGGCTTTGATAGCTTTCAGCCATCAACGGATAGATTAATGCCCAAAAAGAACAACCCGAATCTCAATCGGTTCTCGTAAGTTTTTTACCCTTCGTTTTTTCGACACCGGATTTTTACGGTAAAACGGGATTACCGTGACACGTCTTCGATTTACCATCGGTGGAGAGTGGTGCACTATGGTACTATTCCGTTTCAAATCCATGCACGCATTTCCAAAAGTCGTACGCCACTGTTTCGCCATTTCGGACAGATGTTGCACCTTGCACCGCAGATGTTGCACCATGTAGATATCGATTATTCGGACGGCCATAACTTCTGGCTCGTTTAGAGTTACGGAAGCCATAACCTATCAAAACGAAGGCCATGGTGAGTTCTACAGCTTTGAACGCTTTCAGCCGTCAATGGATAGATTAATGCCCAAAAAGGACAACCCGAATCTCAATCGGGTCTCGTAAGTTTTTTACCCTTCGTTTTTACGACACCGGATTTTTACGGTAAAATGGGATAACCGTGCCTCGTCTTCGATTTACCATCGCTGGAGAGTGGTGCACCATTGTACTGTTCCGTTTCAAATCCATGCACGCATTTCAAAAAGTCGTACGCCACTGTTTCGCCATTTCGGATGGATGTTGCAACTTTCACCGCGGATGTTGCACCCTGTAGATATCGATTATTCGGACGGCCATAACTTCTGGCTCGTTTAGAGTTACGGGAGCCATAACCTATCAAAATGAAGGCCACGGTGAGTTCTACGGCTTTGACAGCTTTCATCCGTCAAAGGATAGATTAATGCCCGAAAAGGACAACCCGAATCTCAATCGGGTCTCGTAAGTTTTTTACCCTTCCTTTTTTGACACCGGATTTTTACGGTAAAACGGGATTACCTTGCCTCGTCTTCGATTTACTATCGCTGGAGAGTGGTGCACCATGGTACTGTTCCGTTTCAAATCCATGCACGCATTTCTAAAAGTCGTACGCCACTGTTTCGCCATTTCGGACGGATGTTGCACCTTGCACCGCGGATGTTGCACCCTGTAGATATCGATTATTCGGACGGCCATAACTTTTGGCTCGTTAAGAGTTACGGGAGCCAAAACCTGTCAAAACGAAGGCCAAGGTGAGTTCTAAGGCTTTGACCGCTTTCAGCCGTCAACGGATAGACTAATGCCCAAAAAGGACAATCCGAATCTCAATCGGGTCTCGTAAGTTTTCTACCCTTCGTTTTTTCGACACCGGATTTTTACGGTAAAACGGGATTACCGTGCCTCGTCTTCGATTTACCATCGCTGGAGAGTGGTGCACCATGGTACTGTTCCGTTTTAAATCCATGCATGCATTTCTAAAAGTCGTACGGCACTGTTTCGCCATTACGGACGGATGTTGCACCTTGCACCACGGATGTTACACCCTGCAGATATCGATTATCGGACGGTCATAACTTCTGGCTCGTTTAGAGTTACGGGAGCCATAACCTGTCAAAACGAAGGCCACGGTGAGTTCTACGGCTTTGACAGCTTTCAGCGATCAACGGATATATTAATGCCCAAAAAGGACAACCCGAATCTCAATCGGGTCTCGTAAGTTTTTTAGCCTTCGTTTTTTCGACACCGGATTTTTACGGTAAAATGGGATAACCGTGCCTCGTCTTCTATTTACCATCGTTGGAGAGTGGTGCACCATGGTACTGTTCCGTTTCAAATCCATGCATGCATTTCTAAAAGTCATACGACACTGTTTCGCCATTTCGGACGGATGTTGCACCTTGCAACGCGGATGTTGCGCCCTGTAGATATCGATTATTCGGACGGCCATAACTTCTGGATCGTTTAGAGTTACGGGAGCCATAACCTGTCAAAACGAAGGCCACGGTGAGTTCTACAGCATTGACAGCTTTCAGCCGTCAACGGATAGATTAATGCCCGGAAAGGACGACCCGAATCTCAATCGGGTCACGTAAGTTTTTTACCCTTTGTTTTTTCGACACCGGATTTTTATGGTAAAACGGGATTACCGTGCCTCGTCTTCGATTTACCATCGTTGGAGAGTGGTGCAACATGGTACTATTCCGTTTCAAATCCATGCACTCATTTCTAAAAGTCATACGACACTGTTTCGCCATTTCGGACGGATGTTGCACTTGCACCGTGGATGTTGCACCCTGTAGATATCGATTATTCGGACGGCCATAAATTCTGGCTCGTTTAGAGTTACGGGAGCCATAACCGGTCAAAACGAAGCCCACGGTGAGTTCTACGGCTTTGACCACTTTCAGCCATCAATGGGTAGATTAATGCCCAAAAAGGACAACCCGAATCTCAATCGGGTCTCGTAAGTTTTTTACCCTTTGTTTTTTCGACACCGGATTTTTACGGTAAAACGGGATTACCGTGCCTCGTCTTCGATTTACCATCGTTGGAGAGTGGTGCACCATGGTACTGTTCCGTTTCAAATCCATGCACGCATTTCTAAAAGTCATACGACACTGTTTCGCCATTTCGGACGGATGTTGCACCTTGCACCGCGGATATAGCACCCTGTAGATATCGATTATTCGGACGGCCATAACTTCTGGCTCGTTTAGAGTTACGGGAGCCATAACCTGTCAAAACGAAGGCCACGGTGAGTTCTACGGCTTTGACAGCTTTCAGCCGTCAACGGATAGATTAATGCCCGAAAAGGACGACCCGAATCTCAATCGGGTCTCGTAAGTTTTTTACCCTTCGTTTTTTCGACACCGGATTTTTACGGTAAAACGGGATTACCGTGCCTCGTCTTCGATTTACCATCGTTGGAGAGTGGTGCACCTTGGTACTATTCCGTTTCAAATCCATGCACGCATTTCTAAAAGTCATACGACACTGTTTCGCCGTTTCGGACGGATGTTGCACCTTGCACCGCGGATATAGCACCCTGTAGATATCGATTATTCGGACGGCCATAACTTCTGGCTCGTTTAGAGTTACGGGAGCCATAACCTGTCAAAATGAAGGCCACGGTGAGTTCTACGGGTTTGATAGCTTTCAGCCGTCAACGGATAGATTAATGCCCGAAAAGGACAATCCGAATCTCAATCGGGGTTCGTAAGTTTTTTACCCTTCGCTCTTTCTACACCGGATTTTTACGATAAAACGGGATTACCATGCCTCGTCTTCGATTTACCATCGCTGGAGAGTGGTGCACCATGGTGCTGTTCCGTTTCAAATCCATGCATGCATTTCTAAAAGTCGTACGGCACTGTTTCGCCATTTCGGACGGATGTTGCACCTTGCACCGCGGATGTTGCACCCTGTAGATATCAATTATTCGGACGGCCATAACTTCTGGATCGTTTAGAGTTACGGGAGCCATAACCTATCAAAACGAAGGCCACGGTGAGTTCTAAGGCTTTGACAGTTTTCAGCCGTCAACGGATAGATTAATGCTCGAAAAGGACAAACCGAATCTCAATCGGGGTTCGTAAGTTTTTTACCCTTCGCATTTTCGACACCGGATTTTTACGGTAAAACGGGATTACCGTGCCTCGTCTTCGATTTACCACCACTGGAGAGTGGTGCACCATGGTTTTGTTCCGTTTCAAATCCATGCACGCATTTCTAAAAGTCATACGACACTGTTTCGCCATTTTGGACGGATGTTGCACCTTGCACCGCGGATGTTGCACCCTGTAGATATCGATTATTCGGACGGCCATAACTTCTGGCTCGTTTAGAGTTACGGGAGCCATAACCTGTCAAAACGAAGGCCACGGTGAGTTCTACGGGTTTGACAGCTTTCAACCGTCAACGGATAGATTAATACCCGAAAAGGACAACCGAATCTCAATCAGGGTTCGTAAGTTTTTTACCCTTCGCTTTTTCGACGCCGGATTTTTACGTCAAAACAGGATTACCGTGCCTTGTCTTCGATTTACCATCGCTGGAGAGTGATGCACCATGGTACTGTTCCGTTTCAAATCCAAGCACGCATTTCTAAAAGTCGTACGGCACTGTTTCGCCATTTCGGACGGATGTTGCACCTTGCACCGCGGATGTTGCACCCTGTAGATATCGATTATTCGGACGGCCATAACTTCTGGCTCGTTTAGAGTTACGGGAGCCATAACCTGTCAAAACGAAGGCCACGGTGAGTTCTATGGCTTTGACCGCTTTCAACCGTCAACGGATAGATTAATGCCCGAAAAGGACTACCCGAATCTCAATCGGGTCTCGTAAGTTTTTTACCCTTCGTTTTTTCGACACTGGATTTTAACGGTAAAACAGGATTACCGTGGCTCGTCTTTGATTTACCATCGCTGGAGAGTGGTGCACCATGGTACTGTTCCATTTCAAATCCATGCACGCTGTTTGCGCCAAAATTGGTCACAAACCCCGATGAATGTGAAAGCACCAGTGTTGGAATATAAATCAGCAATATCCAAACACAAATCACAGATCTTAAGTAGCAAAATAATAAATGTAAACAAGAACACACGATTTATAGTGGTTCGGCTATCTCTGGCCTACGTCCACTTCAAAGGTTTTTCCTTTTATTGATGTCCTTCGCTGATTACAATCGATTACAGCGGATTACAATGAATTGTAGTTCTGAAATTCAAGTACGACGGTGGTTGTTGTGTGCAAAGTAGAGCCTTGGTGGAGTCTTGATGCTTCAGAGTCTTGATTTTGCCAAAGAGAGTCTCCTCCCTTTTCTGAATGACCTGGGGCTCTATTTATAGGCGTAGGAGGCTGATATTTCTCCTAGAAATCAGGTAGACCACTTCCAACACGTGAGGGGGCCCACATGGCCGATACCTGGAGATCCGGGCCCATATTGGGATCGATTCGACCCTAGGTTCGAATCGATCAAGAAATCGTCCAATCATGGTGAAATTTGGTGTGGACATTCTTCAACATGTAGATGAACTCCTGTAAAAATTTCATGCGATTTGGATCAGTGGATTGGAAGTTATGATCGGTTCGAAATTGGCATGTTCGGCTTTCTGTTTGGTTCGAATCGATGCCATGGTCTTCTTCGAATCGATCTGTTTGATTCGAGTACCTCGAATCGATCCAAGGGGTGACGTGGCGCGCCTTCTTCGGCCTGAGCCAAGCTTTTCGTCGAGTTGAATGAGTCGAGTCCGAGTTCTCTGCCGAGTTTGCTGGATGGCTTCGTGGTTGGATTCGAGGTTCATCTTCGAATCGATGGAATGTCGTTTGTTCGAATCGATCCAAACGCGTCACCTTGGATCGATTCGAAGTTGTCTTAACACGTTGGATTCGAAGATAGCATGGGGCGAGGTGACTTGGATGGATTCGAAGCAAGGCTCAGTCCATGGATTCGAAGTCAGGTCGTGGATGGCTTCGGAGCAAGGCTATCTGGGGGTTTACTTGATGGAGTCGAAGCGAGGGTACTTCTCATGGATCCGAGGCAATGGCAACTCCATGGATACGAACTCCATAACCTGTAGGGATTCGAAGAGAGGACATTGTGATGGAGTCGAAGTCAATGGTGTTGAAGCGGGATGGAGTCGTTGGCTGATGGATTCGAACATGTTGGGTTCGAACTAGTCAGGGTGATGGGTTCGAACCGAGCAATGCTTATTCCTCTTAACTTGAATCCATCATAACTTGAGCATACGACCTCGGATTGACTTGAAATTTGAAATACAGACTTCTATGATCTTTCTTGTCGTGTCCTATCAACTGTGGCCCGTTCCGGACTCAGACAAATTCATTGATATCCATGGTTATCCTGCAATGCTTGGTTGATATTCATGAATAGTAATCATTTACTTTTAGTAAATTTTGGATATCTCAACTTTGCCAAAAGTTGGGATAACATTTTGCCCCCCAAAACATGCCTTTTTGTAAAAGGTATGTTTTGAATGGTCTTATATCAAGTGTAAGGAATTCATGTTTCATTCATAGCTGTGGCATTATCAATCAAGTTTGTGGCTGTTCGAAGCCAAATTAATATTCGTTCTTTCCGTAGAAGTTGAGAATGAAATTTCGTAATCTCTCCGGACTATTACTGGCTGCTCTGAACCCTTACTAAGTCCGTTCCATACTTAGTGATTGAATAGAAAGATCCTATCGCTCTCTGGCGTTGCCTTCTATCCCTTGCACTCTGGTTCCAGTTAGGACGTATAGCGATATCATGGTCGTTCTGGACCGATCATAGCCTCTCCGGGCTCTTGCTGGATCCCATCCTGTCACTCTCCAGTGAAGGGGAAACAACGCTTAAGTGAGTCGATCTTGTCGCTCTCCGGCGAAGCAACTCACTTCTTGCACTCCGGTTCAGTGTGCCTGAACATTTAGCGATGTCTTGGTCGTTCGAGACCGATCATAGCCTCTCCGGGCTCTTGCTGGATCCCATCCTGTCACTCTCCGGTGAAGGGGAAACAGCGCTTAAGTGAGTTGATCCTGTCGCTCTCCGGCGAAGCAACTCACCTCTTGCACTCCGGACCCCGTCTCTCCGGGTAGGGTCATAAAGCGATCATGTTTATATTGATATTTAATGTTCATCCTTTGACTCTCCGGTCAAAAGGTTTATTGCGAGAAGTTCTAATTTATTTGTTTAATATTCAAGTTCTAGATGTTCAATCTCAAACATCGGAGAAGAAAAAACTAAACATTGCCTCTCCGGGCATATCGGTTTATCTCCATCTCAGAGCATGCCAAGGGATCTCTCCGGTTCCCGTACATGTGTAAGTGGAGTAACCGTTTATTCTGAAAATAAATCTAAATAAAATTATTCGACCGATGTCCAAATCTTGGACTTGGCCCTTGCCATCTCTAATCAGTTGATGACGAGTCGTGATCCCGATCCAGGATCGTTCCTGCTAGGTGGGGGCGGTAGTTGTTCATGCCTTGTCGCTGTTGTCCGTTCTCTGACAAATTGCGGTAATCTACCACCCCTGGCATGTTCTTCCACCTCATCCTTCAGGTGACGGCATTCATCTGTAGTGTGCCCATCCAGCTCATGGAATAGGCAATATTTTCCAGTCCTGCGCTCCCGCTCGGTGGGATCCCTTATAGGTGGCTTTCGATAGTGAAGTTGCCCCCGAGTTTCAGTGTAGATTCTTTCTAGGCCTGCAGTCAGATCGGTGTACTGCCTGAATCTTGGTTCTCGGAATTTCTTCCGTTTATCAGGACCATCGTGTCTGTCATCCTGTTTCCTCTTTCCCTTGTCCGCTCCGGACTGTTCTCTGGAGGTTCCTACGCTTTGTGTGGTATTTATTTCACGACTCTCGGCTCGTGATTCTTCTAACCGAATGAACTTTTCAGTTTTAAGAAAGAACTCTCCAAGATCTTGCGGGGGATCTTTAGTTAGAGAATCCTTAAATTTGGCGCCTTCCGCGACTCCTGCCACCGCCGCCATTAAAATCATTGATGGATCCGGGCGATCTACAGAAGTCACTGTCACATTGAATCTTAACAGAAAATCTTTTATGGACTCTCCGGTCCTCTGCTTGATTGATGCTAAGGTCATCACACTCTTGGGTCGCGTCACGTGGACCCTAAATTGTCTCATGAAGCAATCTACAAGCTCAGTCCATGTTCCGATTGATCCAGTCTCTAGTTGTCTGAACCATAATGAAGCTAAATCTGTCAAATATAGAGGGAAGCATCGTGCCATCACTTCCTCGGATGCCCCCAGCACTTCCATGTGCCTAATATATCTTGTAATATGCAAGGTCGGGTCTGATCTCCCGTCATATGGTTCTAGCGCTGGTAGTTTGAACTTTGGAGGGTTCCTTGCGTTTCGGATGTTTAGAGTGAATGGACTCCGACTAACTTCTTCTAGGCCTCCGCTAGGCAATCCTCCTCTCATGATTCGTCGCATTAGGCCTATCATTCTCTCATCTCCGTGTAGGGGTTGGCCCTTCATCAGATTCCTGTCCTGCCCCCCGAGCCTTGAAGGGAATTCTGGTACGTATTCTTCTGGTGGCTCGTTAGCATAGGCATTGGCTCCAGTCTGTTGAGCTCCGTCTGTTGGTCTTCCAGTATCGGACCCTGAGGGTCTGCCCCCAAGGCCTTGCTGACCACCTTCAACTCCTGTATTCTGCCCTTGAGCCTGTCCTTCATTTGCTTCTGCAACCCTGATTCCTTGTCCCGTACTCGTAGCTGTTGTAGTTGGTCCGAGGTTTTGCATATTCGCCGCCCTCATCTGCTCAAGGAAATTCTGCAGCATCTCCTGTTGACTCTTCATTATGCTTTCGCGTAATGATTTGGCCATGGCTTCCATCTCGTCTCTGGTGATGTAAACGGAAGCTTGCCCTTCTCCTGATCCGGAAGATGCTTCCTGGCTTCCTCCTTGTTGGCTCCTATCAATCCTCTGTCTTGTTTGTCGAGTCATTGTCTCTGAATTGGATGTAGCAGGTGCTAGTTGTTCTCAGTGAAAGCACCAACGTGTTTGCGCCAAAATTGGTCACAAACCCCGATGAATGTGAAAGCACCAGTGTTGGAATATAAATCAGCAATATCCAAACACAAATCACAGATCTTAAGTAGCAAAATAATAAATGTAAACAAGAACACACGATTTATAGTGGTTCGGCTATCTCTGGCCTACGTCCACTTCAAAGGTTTTTCCTTTTATTGATGTCCTTCGCTGATTACAATCGATTACAGCGGATTACAATGAATTGTAGTTCTGAAATTCAAGTACGACGGTGGTTGTTGTGTGCAAAGTAGAGCCTTGGTGGAGTCTTGATGCTTCAGAGTCTTGATTTTGCCAAAGAGAGTCTCCTCCCTTTTCTGAATGACCTGGGGCTCTATTTATAGGCGTAGGAGGCTGATATTTCTCCTAGAAATCAGGTAGACCACTTCCAGCACGTGAGGGGGCCCACATGGCCGATACCTGGAGATCCGGGCCCATATTGGGATCGATTCGACCCTAGGTTCGAATCGATCAATAAATCGTCCAATCATGGTGAAATTTGGTGTGGACATTCTTCAACATGTAGATGAACTCCTGTAAAAATTCATGCGATTTGGATCAGTGGATTGGAAGTTATGATCGGTTCGAAATTGGCGTGTTCGGCTTTCTGTTTGGTTTGAATCGATGCCATGGTCTTCTTCGAATCGATCTGTTTGATTCGAGTACCTCGAATAGATCCAAGGGGTGACGTGGCACGCCTTCTTCGGCCTGAGCCAAGCTTTTCGCCGAGTTGAACGAGTCGAGTCCGAGTTCTCTGCCGAGTTTGCTGGATGGCTTCGTGGTTGGATTCGAGGTTCATCTTCGAATCGATGGAATGTCGTTTGTTCGAATCGATCCAAACGCGTCACCTTAGATCGATTCGAAGTTGTCTTAACACGTTGGATTCGAAGATAGCATGGGGCGAGGTGACTTGGATGGATTCGAAGCAAGGCTCAGTCCATGGATTCGAAGTCAGGTCATGGATGGATTCGGAGCAAGGCTATCTGGGGGTTTACTTGATGGAGTCGAAGCGAGGGCACTTCTCATGGATCCGAGGCAATGGCAACTCCATGGATATGAACTCCATAACCTGGAGGGATTCGAAGAGAGGACATTGTGATGGAGTCGAAGTCAATGGTGTTGAAGCGGGATGGAGTCGTTGGCTGATGGATTCGAACATGTTGGGTTCAAACTAGTCAGGGTGATGGGTTCGAACCGAGCAATGCTCATTCCTCTTAACTTGAATCCATCATAACTTGAGCATACGACCTCGGATTGACTTGAAATTTGAAATGCAGACTTCTATGATCTTTCTTGTCGTGTGCAATCAACTGTGGCCCGTTCCGGACTCAAACAAATTCATTGATATCCATGGTTATCCTGCAATGCTTGGTTGATATTCATGAATAGTAATCATTGACTTTTAGTAAATTTTGGATATCTCAACTTTGCCAAAAGTTGGGATAACACACGCATTTCTAAAAGTCGTACGACACTTTTTCGCCATTTCGGACGGATGTTGCACCTTACCCCGTGGATGTTGCACCTGTACATATCGATTATTCGGACGGCCATAACTTCTGGTTCGTTTAGAGTTACGGGAGCCATAACCTGTCAAAACGAAGGCCACGGTGAGTTCTACGGCTTTGACAGCTTTCAGCCATCAATGGATAGATTAAAGCCCGAAAAGGACAACCCGAATCTCAATCGGGTCTCGTAAGTTTATTACGCTTCGTTTTTTCGACAACGGATTTTTACGGTAAAATGGGATTACTGTGGCTCGTCTTCGATTTACCATCGCTGGAGAGTGGTGCACCATGGTACTGTTCCATTTCAAATCCATGCACGCATTTCTAAAAGTCGTACAACACTGTTTCGCCATTTCGGACGGATGTTGCACCTTGCACCGCGGACATTGCACCCTGTAGATATCGATTATTCGGACGGCCATAACTTCTGGCTCGTTTAGAGTTACGGGAGCCATAACCTATCAAAACGAAGGTCACGGTGAGTTCTACGGCTTTGACAGCTTTCAGCCGTCAACGGATAGATTAATGCCTGAAAAGGACAACCCGAATCTCAATCGGGTCTCGTAAGTTTTTTACCCTTCATTTTTTCGACACCGGATTTTAACGGTAAAATGGGATTACCGTGGCTCGTCTTCAATTTACCATCGCTGGAGAGTGGTGCACCATGGTACTGTTCCGTTTCAAATCCATGCATGCATTTCTAAAAGTCGTACGACACTGTTTCGCCATTTCGGACGGATGTTGCACCTTGCACCGCGGATGTTGCACCCTGTAGATATCGATTATTCGGACGGCCATAACTTCTGGCTCGTTTAGAGTTACGGGAGCCATAACCTGTCAAAACGAAGGCCACGGTGAGTTCTATGGCTTTGACAGCTTTCAGCCGTCAATGGATAGATTAATGCCCGAAAAGGACAACCCGAATCTCAATCGGATCTCGTAAGATTTTTGCCCTTCGTTTTTTCGACACCGGATTTTTACGGTAAAACGGGATTACCGTGGCTCGTCTTCGATTTACCATCGCTGGAGAGTGGTGCACCGAGGTACTGTTCCATTTCAAATCCATGCACGCATTTCTAAAAGTCGTACGACATTGTTTCGCCATTTCGGACGGATGTTGCACCTTGCACCGCGGATGTTGCACCCTGTAGATATCGATTATTCGGACGGCCATAACTTCTGGCTCGTTTAGAGTTACGGGAGTCATAACCTGTCAAAACGAAGGCCACAGTGAGTTCTACGGCTTTGACCGCTTTCAGCCGTCAACGGATAGATTAATGCCCGAAAAGGACAACCAGAATCTCAATCGGGCCTCGTAAGTTTTTAACCCTTCGTTTTTTCGACACGTGGATTTTTAGGGTAAAACGGGATTACCGTGGCCCGTCTTCGATTTACCATCGCTGGAGTGTCGTGCACCATGGTACTGTTCTGTTTCAAATCCATGCATGCATTACAAAAAGTCGTACAGCACTGTTTCGCCATTTCGGACGGATGTTGCACCTTGCACCGCGGATATTACACCCTGTAGATTTCGATTATTCTGACGGCCATAACTTCTGGCTCGTTTAGAGTTACGGGAGCCATAACCTGTCAAAACGAAGGCCACAGTGAGTTTTACGGCTTTGACCACTTTCAGCCGTCAACAGATAGATTAATGCCCAAAAAGGATAACCCGAATCTCAATTGGGCCTCGTAAGTTTTTTACACTTCGTTTTTTCGACACCGGATTTTTACGGTAAAACGGGATTACCGTGCCTCGTCTTCGATTTACCATCGCTGGAGAGTGGTGCACCATGGTACTGTTCCATTTCAAGTCCATGCACGCATTTCTAAAAGTCGTACGGCACTGTTTCGCCATTTCGGACGGATGTTGCACCTTGCAACGCGGATGTTGCGCCCTGTAGATATCGATTATTCGGACGGTCATAACTTCTGGCTCGTTTAGAGTTACGCGAGCCATAATCTGTCAAAACGAAGGTCACGGTGAGTTCTACTGCTTTGGCAGCTTTCAGCCGTCAACGGATAGATTAATGCCCAAAAAGGTTAACCCGAATCTCAATCGGGTCTCATAAGTTTTTTACCCATCGTTTTTTCGACGCCGGATTTTAACGGTAAAACGGGATTACCGTGGCTCTTCATTGATTTACCATCGCTGGAGAGTGGTGCACCATGGTACTATTCCGTTTCAAATCCATGCACGCATTTCTAAAAGTCGTACGGCACTGTTTCGCCATTTCGGACGGATGTTGCACCTTGCACCGCGGACGTTGCACCCTGTAGATATCGATTATTCGGACGGCCATAACTTCTGGCTCGTTTAGAGTTACGGGATCTATAACCTATCAAAACGAAGGCCACGGTGAGTTCTACGGTTTTGATAGCTTTCAGCCGTCAACGGATAGATCAATGGCCGAAAAGGACAACCCGAATCTCAATCGGGTCTCGTAAGTTTCTCACCCTTCGTTTTTTCGACACCGGATTTTAATGGTAAAATGGGATTACTGTGGCTCATCTTCGATTTACCATCGTTGGAGAGTGGTGCACCGTGATACTGTTCCGTATTAAATCCATGCACACATTTCTAAAAGTCGTACGGCACTGTTTTGCCATTTCGGACGAATGTTGAACCTTGCACCGCGGATGTTGCACCCCGTAGATATCGATTATTCGGACGACCATAACTTCTGGCTCGTTTACAGTTACGGGAGCCATAACCTGTAAAAACGAAGGCCACGGTGAGTTTTACGGCTTTGACTGCTTTCAGCCATCAACTGATAGATTAATGCCCAACAAGGACAACCCGAATCTCAATCGGGTCTCGTAAGTTTTTTACCCTTCGTTTTTTCGACAGCGGATTTTAACGGTAAAAAGGGATTACCGTGCCTCGTCTTCGATTTACCATCGCTGGAGAGTGGTGCACCATGGTACTGTTCCGTTTCATATCCGTGCACGCATTTCTAAAAGACGTACGACACTGTTTCGCCATTTCGGACGGATGTTGCACCTTGCACCGCGGATGTTGCACCCTTTAGATATCTATTATTCGCACGGCTATAACTTCTGGCTCGTTTAGAGTTACGGGAGCCATAACCTGTCAAAACGAAGGCCACGGTGAGTTCTACGGCTTTGACAGCTTTCAGCCGTCAACGGATAGATTAATGCCCTAAAAGGACAACCCTAATCTCAATCGGGTCTCGTAAGTTTTTTACCCTTCGTTTTTTCGACACCGGATTTTAACGGTAAAACGGTATTGCCGTGGCTCATCTTCGATTTACCATCGCTGGAGAGTGGCGCACCATGGTACTGTTCCATTTCAAATCCATGCACGCATTTCTAAAAGTCGTACGACACAATTTCGCCATTTCGGACGGATGTTGCCCCTTGCACCGCGGATGTTGCACCATGTAGATATCGATTATTCGGACGGCCATAACATCTGGCTCGTTTAGAGTTACGGGAGCCATAACCTGTCAAAACGAAGGCCACTGTGATTCCTACGGCTTTGACCGCTTTCAGCCGTCAACGGATAGATTAATGCCCGAAAAGGACCACCCGAATCTCAATCGGGTCTCGTAAGTTTTTTACCCTTCGTTTTTTCGACACCGGATTTTTTCGGTAAAACGGGATTACCGTGGCTCGTCTTCGATTTACCATCGCTGGAGAGTGGTGCACTAGGGTACTATTCCGTTTCAAATCCATGCATGCATTTTTAAAAGTCGTACGACACTATTTCGCCATTTCCGACGGATGTTGCACCTTGCACCGCGGACGTTGCACCCTGTAGATATCGATTATTCGGACGGCCATAACTTCTGTCTCGTTTAGAGTTACGGGAGCCATAACCTGTCAAAACGAAGGCCATAGTGAGTTTTACGGCTTTGACCGCTTTCAGCCATCAACGGATAGATTAATGCCCAAAAAGGACAACCCGAATCTCAATCGGGCCTCGTAAGTTTTTTACCCTTCGTTTTTTGACACCGGATTTTTACGGTAAAACGGGATTACCGTGCCTCGTCTTCGATTTACCATCGCTGGAGAGTGGTGCACCATGGTACTGTTCCGTTTCAAATCTATGCATGCATTTCTAAAAGTCGTACGGCGCTGTTTCGCTGATTTGGACGGATGTTGCACCTTGCACCGCGGATGTTGCACCCTGTAGATATCGATTATTCGGACGGTCATAACTTCTGGCTCGTTTAGAGTTACGGGAGCCATAACCTGTCAAAACGAAGGCCACGGTGAGTTCTACGGCTTTGACTGCTTTCAGCCGTCTACGGATAGATTAAAGCCCGAAAAGGACAACCCGAATCTCAATCGGGTTTCGTAAGTTTTTTACCCATCGTTTTTTCGACACCGGATTTTAACGGTAAAACGGGATTACCGTGGCTCGTCTTCGATTTACCATCGCTGGAGAGTGGTGCACCATGGTACTATTCCGTTTCAAATCCATGCATGCATTTCTAAAAGTCGTACGGCACTGTTTCGCCATTTCGGACGTATGTTGCACCTTGCACCGCGGATGTTGCACCCTATAGATATCGATTATTCGGACGGCCATAACTTCTGGCTCGTTTAGAGTTACGGGAGCCATAACCTGTCAAAATGAAGGCCACGGTGAGTTCTACGGCTTTGACAGCTTTCAGCCGTCAACGGATAGATTAATGCCCGAAAAGGACAACCCGAATCTCAATCGGGTCTCGTAAGTTATTTGCCTTTCTTTTTTTCGACACCGGATTTTTACGGTAAAACGGGATTACCGTGGCTCGTCTTCGATTTACCATCGCTGGAGAGTGGTGCACCATGGTACTGTTTCGTTTCAAATCCATGCACGCATTTCTAAAAGTCGTACGGCACTATTTCGCCATTTTGGACGGATGTTGCACCTTGCACCACGAATGTTGCACCCTGTAGATATCGATTATTCGAACGGCCATAACTTCTGGCTCGTTTAGAGTTACGAGAGCCATAACCTGTCAAAACGAAGGGCACGGTGAGTTCTACGGCTTTGACCGCTTTCAGCCATCAACGGATAGATTAATGCCCGAAAAGGACAACCCGAATCTCAATCGGGCCTCGTAAGTTTTTTACCCTTCGTTTTTTCGACATCGGATTTTTACGGCAAAACGGAATTACCGTGGCTCATCTTTGATTTACCATCGCTGGAGTATGGTGCACCATGGTACTATTCCGTTTCAAATCCATGCATGCATTTCTAAAAGTCGTACGGCACTGTTTCGCCATTTCGGACGGATGTTGCACCTTGCACCGCGGATGTTGCACCCTGTAGATATCGATTATTCGGACGGCCATAACTTCTGGCTCGTTTAGAGTTACGGGAGCCATAACCTGTCAAAACGAAGGCCACGGTGAGTTTTACGGCTTTGACCACTTTCAGCCGTCAACGGATAGATTAATGCCCAAAAGGGACAACTCGAATCTCAATCGGGCCTCGTAAGTATTTTACCCTTCGTTTTTTCGACACCGGATTTTTTCGGTAAAACGGGATTACCGTGCCTCGTCTTCGATTTACCATCGATGGAGAGTGGTGCACCATGGTGTTGTTCCGTTTCATATCCATGCACGCATTTCTAAAAGTCGTACGACACTGTTTCGCCATTTCGGACGGATGTTGCACCTTGCACCGCGGATGTTGCACCCTGTAGATATCTATTATTCGCACGGCTATAACTTCTGGCTCGTTTAGAGTTACGGGAGCCATAACCTGTCAAAACGAAGGCCACGGTGAGTTCTACGGCTTTGACAACTTTCAGCCATCAACGGATAGATTAATGCCCAAAAAGGACCCGAATCTCAATCGGGTCTCGTAAGTTTTTTACCCATCGTTTTTTCGACGTCGGATTTTAACGGTAAAACGGGATTACCATGGCTCGTCTATGATTTACCATCGCTGGAGAGTGGTGCACCATGGTACTGTTCCGTTTCAAATCCGTGCACGCATTTCTAAAAGTCGTACGACACTGTTTCTCCATTTCGGATAGATGTTGCACCTTGCAACGCGGACGTTGCACCCTGTAGATATCGATTATTCGGACGGCCATAACTGTTGGCTCGTTTAGAGTTACGGGAGCCATAAACTGTCAAAACGAAGACCACGGTGAGTTCTACGGCTTTGACAGCTTTCAGCCATCAACAGATTGATTAATGCCGAAAAGGACAACCCGAATCTCAATCGGGCCTCGTAAATTTTTTACCCTTCGTTTTTTCGACACCGGATTTTAACATAAAACGGGATTACCGTGGCTCGTTTTTGATTTACCATCGCTGGAGAGTGGGGCACCATGGTACTGTTCCTTTTCAAATCCATGCATGCATTTCTAAAAGTCGTACGGCACTGTTTCGCCATTTCGGACGGATGTTGCACCTTGCACCGCGGATGTTGCACCCTGTAGATATCGATTATTCGGACGGCCATAACTTCTGGCTCGTTTAGAGTTACGGAAGCCATAACCTGTCAAAACGAAGGCCACGGTGAGTTCTACGGCTTTGACCACTTTCAGCCGTCAACGGATAGATTAATGCCCGAAAAGGACAACCCGAATCTCAATCGGGCCTCGTAAGTTTTTTACCCTTCGTTTTTTCGACACCGGATTTTTACGGTAAAACGGGATTACCGTGGCTCGTCTTCGATTTACCATCGCTGGAGTATGGTGCACCATGGTGCTGTTCCGTTTCAAATCCATGCATGCATTTCTAAAAGTCGTACGGCACTGTTTCGCCATTTCGGACGGATGTTGCACCTTGCACCGTGGATGTTGCACCCTGTAGATATCGATTATTCGGACGGCCGTAACTTCTGGCTCGTTTAGAGTTACGGGAGCCATAACCTGTCAAAACGAAGGCCACGGTGAGTTTTACGGCTTTGACCGCTTTCAGCCGTCAACGGATAGATTAATGCCTAAAAAGGACAACCCGAATCTCAATCGGGCCTCGTAAACTTTTTACCCTTCGTTTTTTCGACACCGGATTTTTACGGTAAAACGGGATTACCGTGCCTCGTCTTCGATTTACCATCGCTGGAGAGTGGTGCACCATGGTACTGTTCCGTTTCAAATCCATGCACGCATTTCTAAAAGTCATACGGCGCTGTTTCGCCATTTCGGACGGATGTTGCACCTTGCACCGCGGATGGTGCACCCTGTAGATATCGATTATTTGGACGGTCATAACTTCTGGCTCGTATAGAGTTACGGGAGCCATAACCTGTCAGAACGAAGGCCACGGTGAGTTCTACGGCTTTGACAGCTTTCGGCCATTAATGGATAGAATAATGTCCAAAAAGGACAACCCGAATCTCAATCGGGTCTCGTAAGTTTTTTACCCTTTGTTTTTTCGACACCGGATTTTAACGGTAAAACGGGATTACCGTGGCTCGTCTTCGATTTACCATCGCTGGAGAGTGGTGCACCATGGTACTGTTCCATTTCAAATCCATGCACGCATTTCTAAAAGTCGTACGGCACAATTTCGCTATTTTGGACGGATGTTGCACCTTGCACCGCGGATGTTGCACCCTGTAGATATCGATTATTCTTACGGCCATAACTTCTGGCTCGTTTTGAGTTACGAGAGCCATAACCTGTCAAAACGAAGGCCACGGTGAGTTCTACGGCTTTGTCCACTTTCAGCTGTTAACGGATAGATTAATGCCCGAAAAGGACAACCCGAATCTCAATCGCGTCTCGTAAGTTTTTTACACTTCGTTTTTTCGACACCGGATTTTTACGGTAAACTGGGATTACCGTGGCTCGTCTTCGATTTACCATCGCTGGAGAGTGGTGCAGCATGGCACTGTTCCGTTTCAAATCCATGCATGCATTTCTAAAAGTCGTAAGGCAATGTTTCGCCATTTCGGACGGATGTTGCACCTTGCACCGCGGATGTTGCACCCTGTAGATATCGATTATTCGGACGGCCATAACTTCTGGCTCGTTTAGAGCTACGGGAGCCATGACCTGTTAAAACGAAGGCCATGGTGAGTTTTACGGCTTTGACCGCTTTCATCCGTCAACGGATAGATTAATGCCCAAAAAGGACAACCCGAATCTCAATCGGGCCTCGTAAGTTTTTTACCCTTCGTTTTTTCGACACCGGATTTTTTACGGTAAAACGGGATTACCGTGGCTCGTCTTCGATTTACCATCGCTGGAGAGTGGTGCAGCATGGCACTGTTCCGTTTCAAATCCATGCATGCATTTCTAAAAGTCGTAAGGCACTGTTGCGCCATTTCGGACGGATGTTGCACCTTGCACCGCGGATGTTGCACCCTGTAGATATCGATTATTCGGACGGCCATAACTTCTGGCTCGTTTAGAGTTACGGGAGCCATCACCTGTCAAAACGAAGGCCACGGTGAGTTTTACGGCTTTTACCGCTTTCAGCCGTCAACGGATAGATTAATGCCCAAAAAGGACAACTCGAATCTCAATCGGGCCTCGTATGTATTTTACCCTTCGTTTTTTCGACACTGGATTTTTTCGGTAAAACGGGATTACTGTGCCTCGTCTTCGATTTACCATCGATGGAGAGTGGTGCACCATGGTACTATTCCGTTTCAAATCCATGCACGCATTTCTCAAAGTCATACGGCACTGTTTCGCCGTTTCGGACGGATGTTGCACCTTGCACCGCGGATGTTGCACCCTATAGATATCGATTATTCGGACGGTCATAACTTCTGGCTCGTTTAGAGTTACGGGAACCATAACCTGTTAAAACGAAGGCCACGGTGAGTTCTACGGCGTTGACAGCTTTTAGCCGTCAACGGATAGATTAATGCCCAAAAAGGACAACCCAAATCTCAATCTGGTCTCGTTAGTTTTTTACCCATCGTTTTTTCGACGCCGGATTTTAACGATAAAACGGGATTACTGTGGCTCGTCTTCGAGTTACCATCGCTGGAGAGTGGTGCACCATGGTACTGTTCCATTTCAAATCCATGCACGCATTTCTAAAAGTTGTACGGCACAATTTCTCCATTTCGGCCGGATGTTGCACCTTGCACCGCGGATGTTGCACCCTGTAGATATCGATTATTCTGACGGCCATAACTTCTGGCTCGTTTTGAGTTACGGGAGCCATAAACTGTCAAAACGAAGGCCACGGTGAGTTCTACGGCTTTGTCCCACTTTCAGCTGTCAATGGATAGATTAATGCCCGAAAAGGACAACCCGAATCTCAATCGGGTATCGTAAGTTTTTTACCCTTCGTTTTTTCGACACCGGATTTTTATGGTAAAACGGGATTACCGTGGCTCGTCTTCGATTTTCCATCGCTGGAGAGTGGTGCACCATGGCACTGTTCCGTTTCAAATCCATGCATGCATTTCTAAAAGTCGTAAGGCACTGTTTCGCCTTTTCGGACGGATGTTGCACCTTGCACCGCGGATGTTGCATCCTATAGATATCGATTATTCGGACGGCCATAACTTCTGGCTCGTTTAGAGCTACGGGAGCCATGACCTGTCAAAACCAAGGCCACGGTGAGTTTTACGGCTTTGGCCGCTTTCAGCCATCAACGGATAGATTAATGCCCAAAAAGGACAACCCGATTCTCAATCGGGCCTCGTAAGTTTTTTACCCTTCGTTTTTTCGACACCGGATTTTTACGGTAAAACGGGATTACCGTGGCTTGTCTTCGATTTACCATCGCTGGAGAGTGGTGCAGCATGGCACTGTTCCGTTTCAAATCCATGCATTTATTTCTAAAAGTCGTAAGGCACTGTTTCGCCATTTCGGACGGATGTTGCACCTTGCACCGCGGATGTTGCACCCTGTAGATATCGATTATTCGGACGGCCATAACTTCTGGCTCGTTTAGAGTTACGGGAGCCATCACCCGTCAAAACGAAGGCCACAGTGAGTTTTATGGCTTTGACCGCTTTCAGCCGTCAACGGATAGATTAATGCCCAAAAAGGACAACTCGAATCTCAATCGGGCCTCGTAAGTATTTTACCCTTCGTTTTTTCGACACGGGATTTATTCGGTAAAACGGGATTACTGTGGCTCGTCTTCGATTTACCATCGCTGGAGAGTGGTGCACCATGGTACTATTCCGTTTCAAATCCATGCACGCATTTCTAAAAGTCGTACGACACTGTTTCGCCGTTCGGACGGATGTTGCACCTTGCACCGCGGATGTTGCACCCTATAGATATCGATTATTCGGACGGTCATAACTTCTGGCTCATTTAGAGTTACGGGAACCATAACCTGTCAAAACGAAGGCCACGCTGAGTTCTACGGCGTTGACAGCTTTTAGCCGTCAACGGATAGATTAATGCCCAAAAAGGACAACCCGAATCTCAATCTGGTCTCGTTAGTTTTTTACCCATCGTTTTTTCGACGCTGGATTTTAATGATAAAACGGGATTACTGTGGCTCGTCTTCGATTTACCATCGCTGGAGAGTGGTGCACCATGGTAATGTTCCATTTCAAATCCATGCACGCATTTCTAAAAGTCGTACGACACAATTTCTCCATTTCGGCCGGATGTTGCACCTTGCACCGCGGATGTTGCACCCTGTAGATATCGATTATTCTGACGGCCATAACTTCTGGCTCGTTTTGAGTTACGGGAGCCATAAACTGTCAAAACGAAGTCCACGGTGAGTTCTACGGCTTTGTCCCACTTTCAGCTGTCAACGGATAGATTAATGCCCGAAAAGGACAACCCGAATCTCAATCGGGTCTCGTAAGTTTTTTACCCTTCGTTTTTTCGACACCGGATTTTTACGGTAAAACGGGATTACCGTGGCTCGTCTTCGATTTTCCATCGCTGGAGAGTGGTGCACCATGGCACTGTTCCGTTTCAAATCCATGCATGCATTTCTAAAAGTCGTAAGGCACTATTTCGCCATTTCGGACGGATGTTGCACCTTGCACCGCGGATGTTGCACCCTTTAGATATCGATTATTCGGACGGCCATAACTTCTGGCTCGTTTAGAGCTACGGGAGCCATGACCTGTCAAAACGAAGGCCACGGTGAGTTTTACGGCTTTGACCGCTTTCAGCAGTCAACGGATATATTAATGCCCAAAAAGGACAACCCGAATCTCAATCGGGCCTCGTAAGTTTTTTACCCTTCGTTTTTTCGACACCGGATTTTTATGGTAAAATGGGATTATCGTGCCTCGTCTTCGATTTAACATCTCTAGAGAGTGGTGCACCATGGTACTATTCCGTTTCAAATCCATGCACGCATTTCTAAAAGTCATACGGCACTGTTTCGCCGTTTCGGACGAATGTTGCACCTTGCACCGCGGATGTTGCACCCTATAGATATCGATTATTCGGACGGTCATAACTTCTGGCTCGTTTAGAGTTACGGGAACCATAACCTGTCAAAACGAAGGCCATGGTGAGTTCTATGGCGTTGACAGCTTTTAGCCGTCAACGGATAGATTAATGCCCAAAAAGGACAACCCGAATCTCAATCTGGTCTCGTTAGTTTTTTACCCATCGTTTTTTCGACGCCGGATTTTACCGATAAAACGGGATTACTGTGGCTCGTCTTCGATTTACCATCGCTGGAGAGTGGTGCACCATGGTACTATTCCATTTCAAATCCATGCACGCATTTCTAAAAGTCGTACGGCACTGTTTCGCCATTTCGGATGGATGTTGCACCTTGCACCGCGGACGTTGCACCCTGTAGATATCGATTATTCGGACGGCCATAACTTCTGGCTCGTTTAGAGTTACGGGAGCCATAACCTGTCAAAACGAAGGCCACGGTGAGTTCTACGGCTTTGACAGCTTTCAGCCATCAACGGATAGATTAATGCCCAAAAAGGACAACCCGAATCTCAATTGGGTCTCGTAAGTTTTTTACCCTTCGTTTTTTCGACACCGGATTTTAACGGTAAAACGGGATTACTGTGGCTCGTCTTCGATTTACCATCGCTGGAGAGTGGTGCACCATGGTACTGTTCCGTTTCAAATCCATGCATGCATTTCTAAATGTCGTACGGCACTGTTTCGCCATTTCGAACGGATGTTGCACCTTGCACCGCGGATGTTGCACCCTGTAGATATCGATTATTCGGACGGCCATAACTTCTGGCTCGTTTAGAGTTACGGGAGCCAAAACCTGTCAAAACGAAGGCCACAGTGAGTTCTACGGCTTTGACAGCTTTCAGCCGTCAATGGATAGATTAATGCCCGAAAAGGACAACCCGAATCTCTATCGGGTCTCGTAAGATTTTTGCCCTTCGTTTTTTCGACACCGGATTTTTACAGTAAAACAGATTACCGTGCCTCGTCTTCGATTTACCATCGCTCGAGAGTGGTGCACCATGGTGCTATTCCGTTTCAAATCCATGCACGTATTTCTAAAAGTCGTACGACACTGTTTCGCCATTTCGGACGGATGTTGCACCTTGCACCGCGGATGTTGCACCCTGTAGATATCGATTATTCGAACGATCATAACTTCTGCCTTGTTTAGAGTTATGGGAGCCATAACCTATCGAAAGATGGCCACGGTGAGTTCTACGGCTTCGACAGCTTTCATCCGTCAACGGATAGACTAGTGCCCGAAAAGGACAGCCCGAATCTCAATTGGGTCTCGTAAGTTTTTTACCCTTCCTTTTTTCGACACCGAATTTTTACGGTAAAATAAAATTACCGTGCCTCGTCTTCGATTTACCATCGCTGGAGAGTGGTGCACCATGGTACTGTTCCCTTTCAAATCCACGCATGCATTTCTAAAAGTCGTACGACACTGTTTCGCCATTTCGGACGGATGTTGCACCTTGCACCGTGGATGTTGCACCCTATAGATATCGATTATTCGGACGGCCATAACTTCTGGCTCGTTTATAGTTACGGGAGCCATAACCTGTCAAAACGAAGGCCTCGGTGAGTTTTACGGCTTTGACCGCTTTCAGCCGTCAATGGATTGATTAATGCCCAAAAAGGAAAACCCGAATCTCAATCTGGTCTCGTAAGTTTTTTACCCTTCGTTTTTTCGACACCGGATTTTTAGGGTAAAACGGGTTTACCGTGGCTCGTCTTCGATTTACCATCGCTGGAGAGTGATGCACCATGGTACCGTTCCGTTTCAAATCCATGCATGCATTTCTAAAAGTTGTACGGCGCTGTTTCGCCATTTCGGACGGATGTTGCACCTTTCACCGCGGATGTTGCACCCTGTAGATATCGATTATTCGGACGGCCATAACTTCTAGCTCATTTAGAGTTACGCGAGCCATAACCTGTCAAAACGAAGGCCACGGTGAGTTCTACGGATATGACCGCTTTCAACCGTCAATGGATAGAGTAATGCCCAAAAAGGACAACCCGAATCTCAATCGGGTTTCGTAAGTTTTTTACCCTTCGTTTTTTCGACACCGGATTTTTACGGTAAAACGGGATTACCGTGCCCCGTCTTCTATTTACCATCGCTGGAGAGTGGTGCGCCATGGTACTGTTCCGTTTCAAATCCACGCACGCATTTCTAAAAGTCTTTACGCCACTGTTTCACCATTTCGGACGGATGTTGCACCTTGCACCGCGGATGTTGCACCCTGTAGATATCGATTATTCGGACGGCCATAACTTCTGGATCGTTTAGAGTTACGGGAGCCATAACCTGTCAAAATGAAGGCCACGGTGGGTTCTACGGCTTCGACGGCTTTCATCCATCAAAGGATAGATTAAGGCCCGGACAGGACAACCCGAATCTCAATCGGGTCTCGTAAGTTTTTTACCC
Organism: Allium cepa; assembly: GCA_030765085.1. NCBI lineage: Eukaryota > Viridiplantae > Streptophyta > Magnoliopsida > Asparagales > Amaryllidaceae > Allium > Allium cepa. Next base: position 4,115,742 of record CM060934.1, read on the forward strand.
TTCCTTTTTTCGACACCGGATTTTTACGGTAAAACGGGATTACCGAGCCTCGTCTTCGATTTACCATCGCTGGAGAGTGGTGCATCATGGTGCTGTTCCATTTCAAATCCATGAATGCGTTTCTAAAATTCATACGGCACTGTTTCACCATTTCGGACGGATGTTGCACCTTGCACCGCGGACGTTGCACCCTGCAGATATCGATTATTCGGACGGCCATAACTTCTGGCTCGTTTAGAGTTACGGGAGCCATAACCTGTCAAAACGAAGGCCACGGTGAGTTCTACGGCTTTGACCGCTTTCAGCCGTCAACGGATAGATTAATGCCCAAAAAGGACAACACGAATCTCAATCGGGTCTCGTAAGTTTTTTACCCTTCGTTTTTTCGACACCGGATTTTTACGGTAAAACGGATTACCGTGGCTCGTCTTCGATTTACTATCGCTGGAGAGTGTTGCACCATGGTACTATTCCGTTTCAAATCCATGCACGCATTTCTAAAAGTCGTACGACACTGTTTCGCCATTTCGGACGGATGTTGCACCTTGCACCGCGGATGTTGCACCCAGTAGATATCGATTATTCGGATGGCCATAACTTCTGGCTCGTTTAGAGTTACGGGATCCATAACCTGTCAAAACGAAGGCCACAGTGAGTTCTACGGCTTCGACCGCTTTCAGCCGTCAACGGATAGATTAATGCCCGAAAAGGACAACCCGAATCTCAATCGGGTCTCGTAAGTTTTTTACCCTTCCTTTTTTCGACACCGGATTTTTACGGTATAACGGGATTACCGTGCCTCGTCTTCAATTTACCATCGCTGGAGAGTGGTGCACCATGGTACTGTTCCGTTTCAAATCCATGCACGCATTTCTAAAAGTCGTATGGCACTGTTTCGCAATTTCGGACGGATGTTGCACCTTGCACCGCGGATGTTGCACCTTGAAGATATCGATTATTCGGATGGTCATAACTTCTGGCTCGTTTAGAGTTATGGGAACCTGTCAAAACGAAGGCCACGGTGAGTTCTACAGCTTTGACAGCTTTCAGCCGTCAATGGGAAGATTAATGCCCAAAAAGGACAACCCGAATCTCAATCGGGTCTCGCAAGTTTTTTACCCTTCATTTTTTCGACACTGGATTTTAACGGTAAAACGGGATTACCATGGCTCGTCTTCGATTTACCATCGCTAGAGAGTGGTGCACCATGGTACTGTTCCATTTCAAATCCATGCACGCATTTCTAAAAGTCGTACGACACTGTTTCGCCATTTCGGACGGATGTTGAACCTTGCACCGCGGATGTTGCACCCTGTAGATATCGATTATTCGGACGGCCATAACTTCTGGCTCGTTTAGAGTTACGGGAGCTATAACCTGTCAAAACGAAGGCCACGGTGAGTTCTACGGCTTTGACCGCTTTCAACCGTCAATGGATAGATTAATGCCCAAAAAGGACAACTCGAATCTCAATCGGGTCTCGTAAGTGTTTTACCCTTCGTTTTTTCGACACCGTATTTTTACGGTAAAACGGGATTACCATGCCTCGTCTTCGATTTACCATCGCTGGAGAGTGGTGCACCATGGTACTGTTCCATTTCAAATCCATGCACGCATTTCTAAAAGTCATACGGCACAGTTTTTCCATTTCGGACGGATGTTGCACCTTGCACCGCGGATGTTGCACCCTGTAGATATCGATTATTCGGACGGCCATAACTTCTGGCTCGTTTAGAGTTACAGGAGGCATAATCTGTCAAAACGAAGGCCACGGTGAGTTCTACGGCTTTGACAGCTTTCAGCCATCAACGGATGGATTAATGCCCGAAAAGCACAACCCGAATCTAAATCGGGTCTCGTAAGTTTTGTACCCTTCCTTTTTTCGACACCGGATTTTTACGGTAAAACGGGATTACCGTGCCTCGTCTTCGATTTACCATCGCTGGAGAGTGGTGCACCATGGTACTGTTCCGTTTCACATCTATGCACGCGTTTCTAAAAGTCGTACGGCACTGTTTCGCCATTTCGGACGGATGTTGCACCTTGCACCGTGGATTTTGCACCCTGTAGATATCGATTATTCGGACGGCCAAAACTTCTGGCTCGTTTAGAGTTACGGGATCCATAACCTGTCAAAATGAAGGCCACGGTGAGTTCCACGGCTTTGACCGCTTTCAGCCATCAACGGATAGATTAATGCCCAAAAAGGACAACCCGAATCTCAATCGGGTCTCTTAAATTTTTTTCCCTTCGTTTTTTCGACACCGGATTTTCACGGTAAAACGGGATTACCGTGCCTCGCCTTCGATTTACCATCGCTGGAAAGTGGTGCACCATGGTACTGTTCCGTTTCAAATCCATGCACGCATTTCTAAAAGTCGTACGGCTCTGTTTCGCCATTTCGGACTGATGTTGCACCTTGCACCGCGGATGTTGCACCCTGTAGATATCGATTATTCGGATGGTCAAAACTTCTGGCTCGTTTAGAGTTACGGGATCCTTAACCAGTCAAAACGAAGGCCACGGTGAGTTCTATGGCTTTCACAGCTTTCAGCCGTCAACGGATAGATTAATTCCCAAAAAGAACAACCCGAATCTCAATCGGGTCTCGTAAGTTTTTTACCCTTCGTTTTTTCGACGCCGGATTTTAACGGTAAAACGGGATTACCCTGGCTCGTCTTCGATTTACCCTCGCTGGAGAGTGGTGTACCCTGGTACTGTTCCATTTCAAATCCATGCACGCATTTCTAAAAGTCGTACGGCACTGTTTCGCCATTTCGGACGGATGTCGCACCCTGTAGATATCGATTATTCGGACGGCCATAACTTCTGTCTCGTTTAGAGTTACGGGAGCCATAACCTATCAAAACAAAGGCCACGGTGAGTTCTACGGCTTCGACCACTTTCAGCCGTCAACGGATAGATTAATGCCCGAAAAGGACAACCCGAATCTCAATCGGGTCTCGTAAGTTTTTTACCCTTCGTTTTTTCGACACCGGATTTTAACGGTAAAACGGGATTACCGTCCCTCGTCTTCGATTTACCATCGTTGGAGAGTAGTGCACCATGGTACTGTTCTGTTTCAAATCCATGCACGCATTTCTAAAAGTCGTACGAAACTGTTTCTCCATTTCGGACGGATGTTGCACCTGCACGGTGGATATTGCACCCTGTAGATATCGATTATTCGGACGGTCATAAGTTCTGGCTCGTTTAGAGTTACGGGCGCCATAACCTGTCAAAACGAAGGCCACGATGAGTTCTACGGCTTTGAAGCTTTCAGCCGTCAACGGATAGATTAATGCCCAAAAAGGACAACCCGAATCTCAATCGGGTCTCGAAAGTTTTTTTACCCTTCGTTTTTTCGACACCGGATTTTTACGGTAAAACGGGATTACCGTGCCTCGTCTTCGATTTACCACCATTGGAGAGTGGTGCACCATGGTACTGTTCCACTTCAAATCCATGCACGCATTTCTAAAAGTCAAACGACACTGTTTTTCCATTTCGGACGGATGTTGCACCTTGCACCGCGGATGTTGCACCCTTTAGATATCGATTGTTCGGACGGCCATAACTTCTGGCCCGTTTAGAGTTACGGGAGCCATAACCTGTCAAAACGAAAGCCACGGTGAGTTCTACAGCTATGACAACTTTCAGCTGTCAACGGATAGATTAATGCCCGACAAGGACAACCCGAATCTCAATCGGGGTTTGTAAGTTTTTTACCCTTCATTTTTTCGACACCGGATTTTTACGGTAAAACGAGATTACTGTGCCTCGCCTTCGATTTACCATCGCTGGAGAGTGGTGCACCATGGTATTGTTCCATTTCAAATCCATGCACGCATTTCTAAAAGTCGTACGGCACTGTTTCGCCATTTCGGACGGATGTTGCACCTTGCACCGCGGATGTTGCACCCCGTAGATATCGATTATTCGGACGGCCATAACTTCTGGCTCGTTAAGAGTTGCGGGAGCCATGACCTGTCAAAACGAAGGCCACGGTGAGTTCTACGGCTTTGATCGTTTTCAGCCGTCAACAGATAGATTAATGCCCAAAAAGGACAACCCGAATCTCAATCGGGTCTCGTAAGTTTTTTACCCATCGTTTTTTCGACACCGGATTTTTACGGTAAAACGGGATTACCGTGCCTCGTCTTCGATTTACCATTGCTGGAGAGTGGTGCACCAAGGTACTGTTCCGTTTCAAATCCATGCACGCATTTCTAAAAGTCTACGGCACAATTTCGCCATTTCGGACGGATGTTGCACCTTGCACCGCGGATGTTGCACCCTGTAGATATCGATTATTCGGACGGCCATAACTTCTGGCTTGTTTAGAGTTACGGGAGCCATTACCTGTCAAAACGAAGGCCACGGTGAGTTCTACAGCTTTGACAGCTTTCAGCCGTCAACGAATAGATTAATGCCCGAAAGGACAACCCGAATCTCAATCGGGGTTCGTAAGTTTTTTACCCTTCGTTTTTTCGACACCGGATTTTTACGGTAAAACGGGATTACTGTGCCTCGCCTTCGATTTACCATCGTTGGAGAGTGGTGCACCATGGTACTATTCCATTTCAAATCCATGCACGCTTTCTAAAAGTCGTACGGCACTGTTTCGCCATTTTGGACGGATGTTGCACCTTGCACCGCGGATGTTGCACCCTGTAGGTATCGATTATTCGGACGACCATAACTTATGGCTCGTTTAGAGTTACGGGAGCCATAATCTGTCAAAACGAAGGCCACGTGGAGTTCTACGGCTTTGACAGCTTTCAGCCGTCAACGGACAGATTAATGCCCGAAAAGGACAACCCGAATCTCAATCAGGTCTCATAAGTTTTTTACCCTTCGTTTTTTCGACACCGGATTTTAATGGTAAAACGGGATTACCGTGGCTCATCTTCGATTTACCATGCGCTGGAGAGTGGTGCACCACGGTATTGTTCCGTTTCAAATCCATGCACGCATTTCTAAAAGTCGTACGACACTGTTCCACCATTTCGGACGGATGTTGCACCTTACCCCGCGGATGTTGCACCCTGTACATATCGATTATTCGGACGGCCATAACTTCTGGCTTGCTTAGAGGTACGGGAGCCATAACCTGTCAAAACGAAGGCCACGGTGAATTCTACGGCTTTGACTGCTTTCAGCCGTCAACGGATAGATTAATGCCCGAAAAGGACAACCGGAATCTCAATCGGGTCTCGTAAGTTTTTTACCCTTCATTTTTTCGGCACCGGATTTTTACGGTAAAACGGGATTACCTTGCCACGTCTTCGATTTACCATCGCTGGAGAGTGGTGCACCATGGTACTGTTCCGTTTCAAATCCATGCACGCATTTCTAAAAGTCGTACGCCACTGTTTCGCCATTTCGAACGGATGTTGCACCTTGCACCGCGGATGTTGCACCCTGTAGATATCGATTATTCGGACGGTCATAACTTCTGGCTCGTTTAGAGTTACGGGAGCCATAACCTGCCAAAACGAAGGCCACAGTGAGTTCTACAGCTTTGAAAGCATTCAGCCGTCAACGGATAGATTAATGCCCGAAAAGGACAACCCGAATCTCAATCGGGGTTCGTAAGTTTTTTACCCTTCGTTTTTTCGACACCGGATTTTTACGGTGAAACGGGATTACCGTGGCTCATCTTCGATTTACCATCGCTGGAGAGTGGTGCACTGTTGGGCGAATTTTCACTTAGAAGATCTCGAGACCGAGAAGCGTCAGTTTCACCCGGGTTCGCAACCTCCATTCCATCCGGTTCCTAAGTCCATTCGGCATTCCAAGCAAAGGTTCATTCGGCAATACAGGCAACGGTCCATTCGGCATAACACACATCCGTTCCAAGCTCTGCCGAATCAACCCCCAACTCCACCGGTCCAACACAGTTTCCATACACCACCGGTCCAACCCATTTCCCACCATCACCGGACCACCATGATCGGACCACATACAACCGAACCAACCTCCAAGCTCACTACCGATCCATATCCACACTCCTACCACCGAACCACCACAACCGAACCAAGCTACGCCTGCAACCGGTCCACTCACCACTGCCGCACCAAGCTTCGCCGAACCAGAACGCTACCAGGCCAGATTGCTTCAGCCCGGGCCCACCAGCAGCTATATACATCCAAGGCCCCTGCCCCCTACCTCACTCTATAAATAGACGGGCAGGGGTACAACAATGGCAGACAAGTTTGAGAGCTCAAGCACGGAAGGAACTTTCAAACTACTTTCATATACTTGTACACAAAGCATTGTACTTGTAATCTGAAAGAAAGAAGATAATAACATATAAAGTGGACGTAGGCACGTTCTGGCCGAACCACTATAAATCTGTGTGTCTTTTACATTTCAGCCCCTGCTTTTTTCATATTTACATAACTCATCTAAATCATTAAGAATCACGTAAAATCAACTAAATCACACGACTTGGAGGTGTTTGCCCATTTTTTGCGCAAACATTTTTGGTGCTTTCACTGAGAACTTCAAACTCGAAGCTAAAGCTTCCCTCATTCAACCTTCTTTCCCAATAGCACCCTTCATTGCCTAGGAAACATGACTTCCAGGCCAAGAAAAGACGCCAACAAGGGAAAGAACGTTGCAACCAGCAGCGCTCCAAATCCAGTGGATCCAGATCAAGAGAACCATCCCACTACAGCAGCAGTGCCGCATGTAGATCAGGCAATTCCAACAGCCCCTGCCGCGGAACAACCGGCAGTAATCACTAGAGCAGACCTAGACAGAGTTGTGGTGGAAGTGACTAACCGCTTCGCATCCCAACAAGAAGCTTTGGTGAACCAACTCATGTCACACTTGAGGGATGTCGAAGAATCCAACCGCAACACTGAATCATGGGGTGAATCTCAATCTGGAGGATCTCGGAGACAGCAAAGGTCTTCCCTCTTCGAGGAAGCCATCAACAGGAACAACAATGATAGGGGCCGCGCCCGGACACAGCCCGAACTCCGACTCGAGGAAGCGCTTGGAACCGAACCCAGCGGGGGAGGCTCCAGGCGAGGGTCGGATGTAGCTGAGCCAGTCGTGCCACCTAATCATAGAAACCCCGCTGAACGGAGCCGAGCTAGAACCCAGCCCGAAGTTTACCCTATGGAAATGCTCGAAACAGAACCCCACAGGGGAAGATCAAGGCAGGGGGCAACTATAGCTGGTCCTAGCATGCATCCGAGCAGCCAGAGGCAACCACTGGATAACGTCAGAAGTGATAGACTATACCATCCCTACAGGTCATCTGGACGAGATCGATCCCGCAGGGAAGAACCAAGTTCATTTCTATCCGCTCCAAATTCTGATGAAAGAATGGCACGATTATTCAGAGAATGCGTCCAACGGGAGCAAAGGGACCGAGGAATAGGCGCTAGGGTCACCAGCCCCTTCACCCGCAATATCGAAACTGCCATCACCCCCCGGGAATGGAAAATGCCAACCATGGAATCTTACAAGGGAACTTCCGACCCCATCGTACACTTACAGAGATACACCCAGCATATGCTCATGAGCGGAGCAACAGAAGGGGTGTTGTGTAAATGCTTTCCGCTATTCCTAGCAGATCTAGCTACCTCCTGGTTCTGCCATCTACCCCAAGGATCTATCAGCTCATGGGAGATGTTGAAAGAAAGGTTCATTAGCCAGTTCCGCATCCATGTAGAACAACCCAAGGATGCTTATTCTCTATCCAATGTCAAACAGAAATCCGAAGAGACACTGCAACAATATCTAACCCGGTTCAACGCCGCAGCGGCCGCAGTCCAAGATGCCGATGAGAAGCTCACCCTAATGGCCCTCTGTAGTGGTGTACACCCAGATACCAAGTTCGCTAGAAGACTAACTAAGGAAAAACCAGCTACTTTACCTGATTTCTTCCATGAAGCTGGAAAGTATATGAGACTTGAAGATGCCGCCACTGAGAGGCAGTTAGGGCAACAAGGTAAGACAACTTCGGATAAGGTTCCCGCTGCAGCTAAGGACACTCGAAGAAATCAATCTAGAGACAATGCTGGGGGCAGGAAGGTTGAAAAACGCCAATATCGACCAGGACCAAGATTTGACTCCTACACTCCTTTGAATGAAACAATCGAAAACATCTTTCTAGCCACACAGGGCGAACTCGGATACAAGCGCCCCCCACACAAGAAAGAATCTGATAACGCACTCAAGTCTGGAAAGTTCTGCCGCTTCCACGAATCCCACGGACATGACACCAATGAATGCCACCATCTCCGGGACTTGATCGAAGAACACATCAGAAGAAGAAGGCTGGAACGCTATGTGAAAGGTCAGAACAGGACTTCAACTCCTGCCAATGAGAACTCAAAGCGACCCCTCCCAGAAGTAGGTGGAGGGAATCGCAACACCAGTGGCTCTAGTCAAGAGAAGATAGTGGTCCATACCATCTCGGGAGGACCACACATCGCCTACAGAAGCTGGGCAGAGATGGAAAGATACGGCAAGTCACTTAGAAATGCTGAAGGCTATGTTAACTCCATTATGGAAGAACGCCACCCGAAACGGAAAGAGAGTGACGACATCGTATTCAGTAGGCGTGATTTAGAAGGAAGACAGTATCCACATATGGATCCCATGGTCATCTCTGCCTGGTTCGGTCCAGCTAAAGTTTTCCGAATTCTAATAGACACAGGAAGCTCCGTAAATATCCTATTCAAGCATGCTTTCGACAAAATGAAGCTGTCAGTGAAGGATGTGTCTCCCTGCAACAAACCCCTCCACGGTTTCACTGGAGATGCGAAAATGCCCCTCGGGCAACTTGACCTCTTCGTCGAAATAGGAAGTCATCTCCGCTCCGTTGTGCGAAAACAAACGTTCCTACTAATAGAAAACCACTCGGCCTATAACGCCTTCTTGGGAAGACCAGCCTTATTTGACTTCCAAATTGTCCTAGTCCCGTAGTGCCTAAAGATGAAATTCCCAACAGATAACGGAATAGGAGAAGTTGAAGGAGATCAAGACGCCGCTCGAGATTGCTATGTAACTGAACTTCGCAATAACCGTAGAAAGAATAAAGGGAAAGATGCAGAGACTACTCTCTGCATGAAAAGCTTGGAAGCATAGCAACTAAAGAAAGCCCCTCCTCTTCGATACACCAGCGATCCTTTCAATGAACTAGACCCCAGGGATAAGGAGGAGGAGGCTACCGCTGAGCCTGCAGAGGCCATGGAATTCGTATCTGTAGACAAACATGATTCAAGTAGACTATTAAAAATAGGATCTCAGCTAAAAACAGAATTTAAGGATCAACTCATTGACTTTCTCCGCCACAACTTAGATGTATTTGCATGGACACATGCCGATATGACAGGAATCTCCCCAGACATAGCATGCCACATGCTGAACATCGATCCCATCAAGGTACCGATAAAGCAGAAAAAGAGAAGCATCGGAGCAGAACGATCAGCAGCCCTCGATGAGGAAGTAAAGAACCTACTTGCTAATGACTTCATATGAGAAGCCATCTACCCAGAATGGATCGCTAACCCGATACTAGTAAAGAAAGCAAATGGGAAGTGGCGAACATGCATTGATTTGTCCAACTTAAATGACGCTTGCCCGAAAGACTGCTTCCCGCTCCCCCGAATCGATCAACTTGTGGACAGCACTGCCGGGCACGAACTTTTATCTTTTATGGATGCCTACTCCGGATACAACCAGATTCCCATGCACGCTCCTGATCAAGACCACACTAGCTTCATCACTGACCGGGGATTATATTGTTACATAGTCATGCCTTTTGGACTCAAAAATGCCGGAGCTACCTATCAGCGCCTCATCAACAAGATGTTCGCGGAATTAATAGGACGAACTAGGGAAGTATATGTGGATGACATGTTGGTAAAGTCCAGGAGAGCCGACGATCATGTAAGCCACCTGGGCGAGATGTTTCAGGTACTTCGCCGATATGGAATGAAGCTGAATCCTCTAAAGTGCTCCTTCGGAGTGTCATCGGGAAAATTCTTAGGATTCATCATCCATGCCAGAGGAATTGAAGCAAACCCTGAACAAATCCGGGCTCTAAAAGAAATAAGGATACCTTCCACTCGAAAAGAAATGCAGAGCCTAAACGGAAGGGTGGCCGCCCTAAGCAGATTCATTTCCAAAGCAACTGACAAGTGCGTGCCTTTTTTCGAAGCTCTCAAGAAAGACAAAGGAAAGTTCGAGTGGACCGATGAATGCTTAAAAGCCTTCCTTAACCTGATCGAACACCTTCAGAGACCACCAGTACTCTCAACTCCAAACGAAGGCGAAGAGGTATACCTATACCTCGCTGTATCATCTCATGCTCTAAGCGCTGCCTTGGTAAGAGAAGAGGACCGCACACAACGCCCGGTATACTTTATAAGTAAGAGATTTACGGGGGCATAAGCCAGATATCCTAAACTTGAGAAATTGGCATATTGTTTATTGATCGCGTCACGAAAACTGCGACACTACTTCCAATCTCACTCCATCAGAGTTCTAACCGATCAACCACTAAGACAGGTGCTCCATCGTCCCGACACTTCTGGACGACTCCTCAAATGGTGCATTGAACTAAGTCAGTATGACATCTCCTACCACCCTCGCACCGCTATCAAGGGGCAAGCCATGGCCGATTTCATTGCCGAATTCACTACCAACGAAGGCAAGGATTAATTTGAAATAGCAAAAAACATCAAATGGAACCTCTTTGTAGATGGAGCATCGAACGAACAAGGCTCGGGGGCAGGTATTGTGATAATCACCCCCAGGGGAAGAAAGTTGTACTATGCATTAAGGTTGGAATTCACGGCCACTAACAACGATGCGGAGTATGAGGTAGTAATAGCGGGATTGGAGCTTGCCTTAGAAATTGGAGTCAATTCTTTATGTCTTCATAGTGATTCTCAACTTATCGTAAACCAAGTACTAGGAGAGTTCCAGACATGAGGAGAACGACTCACAGCATATCTAAAGAAAACCAAACTGCTGCTCGATCAATTGGACCATTATCTAATCAAACACATTCCTCGAGAAGATAACCAAGAGGCCGATGAACTAGCAAAGCAAGCTAGTATGAAGAATAGCACCATTTCCGGAGCAATAGCCATCTCAAGGCAGCTTGCCCCAAGTTTCGAACAAGTGAATCTGATAACTGCAATCGAAGAAGGAACTTGGATGACTCCTATCCGCAAATATTTGCAGGACGACACACTACCAGACAAACGTGATGAAGTCAGGAGAATTTTGAGGAAAGCTCCCCACTACACAATACAATAAGGCATCCTCTATCGGCGTGGCTTCTCTAGCCCCTTATTCAGATGCGTCGCTGGAAGGGAAGCCAAGGAAATCTTATTCAACGTCCATCAAGGAAGTTGCGGAGATCACACTGGAGGGCAGACTCTGGCGAAAAAGATACTCCGATATGGATATTACTGGCCCACACTAAACAAAGACGCCTTAGACTTCGTCAAGAGATGCGACAGATGTCAGAAATTTGCCAAGATTCCTCGACTACCCACAAATGAGATTACTCAAATACCAGCCCTTGGCCCTTTGCTATATGGGGAATTGATTTAATTGGCGAACTGCCAACGGGCAGAGGCGGAGCCAAATATTCTATAGTGGCAGTCGATTATGTCACAAAATGGGTGGAATCGGAACCCCTAAATAAAATATCTTCAGCAAAAGTTATCAACTTCTTGATCAAAAATATTCTATGCAGGTACGGAGTACCACTCAAGATCATATCGGACAACGGACTCCAATTTGACAGCGAAGAATTCACCGACTGGTGCCAAGAGCATGGAATTCATAAAAGCTTCTCATCAGTAGCTTATCCTCAGGCAAACGGACAAGTCGAAGCTGTCAACAAAATTCTCAAAACCCTAATCAAGAAGAAACTTGAAAAGTCAAAAGGCGCTTGGGTGGACGAACTTCCTACGGCACTTTGGGCTTACCGCACATCTTTCAGAACATCAACGGGACATACTCCTTTCTCTTTGGCATACGGATCGGAGGCAATGCTCCCTGTTGAGACTATTGTTCCTTCCCACCGTAGGATCCACTACAATCCAGAAGAAAATGAAGAACTCCTCCTCATGTCTTTGGATCTGATTGAGGAAAGGAGAAATGATGCAGCACTCAAAGCAGCAGCTCACAAACAAAAAGTGGCAGCACTATACAACTTCAAAGTCAAGCATCGCATCTTACAAGAAGGAGATCTTGTCCTCAGGAGAATCTTTCCGCGCCCCGGGGCACTGGACCCCATCTGGGACGGACCATATGTAATTCATAAAGATCTCCACAACGGAGCTTATATTTTGTCAACAGTGGAAGGAGAGGTGTTCCAGAGGGCATGGAACATCCGAGACCTCCGTCGATACTTTTCTTAACTTGTACTGCCCATATGAAGTGAATTAACAAAGAGAATCAGTGGACGTAGGCATTTTCATGCCGAACCACTTTAAAAAATCTTGTCTCTTTTTAACTTGTTCCTTTATACCTTGGCTGCTTGTTAAGCTTTATCCTTTTCTGTTGAACAAAATCCTATGGCATCTCCACTCAAGACGCACCACGGCCTCATCTGGACAAGGCCTAACAGGTACGCTACGATTCTATGCACTCGCCAATGAGACTCTTTTGCTCCAGCATCCCTCTGCTGCGGGTTAACTCATTGCTCGCGACTGCCCTCAAAGCCAACTGTAATGAGCCGATTATAAGTCATCATAAAGGCCGACTATAGCCGATGGCAGCTCCTTACGGCGTTCGGCTCGCCGTTAACTGTGAACCTACTTTAAGCCCCAACATAAGGTGTGGCCAGCCAGGGGTAGTTCACGGCCAATGGCACCCACGCTAGCCGGCCACGGTAAATCGAATAATACCCACGATTACGGACCATAATGGTTCGGGTAGTTACCGTGCGCGATCTCGGCTCCGATGTGTCTTAAGTGCGGCTGTGGTAAAAAAGAAAACTCCCCGCGGAGGCGTAAGATGGGTGACAAATGTCTCCAAGACCCACAGCTAGGGAAAGTTACTACAAAACCCGTTTGCCACGAACTTAAGCACATCGACGGCCTTCCGTGACTGGAAGTTTTACTTTTCCCATATTTCCATTTCATTTAAATACTTTTCTCCTATCCTGTATAACAAACTCTAAAGTACAGGAAACCAAATAGGGAGCATTCACTCATGAGAATCTAAGCCTGCGTACTGGGTGGCAAGGTACTCAGCTATGTCCATGATCAGTTACATAAGACGCTCAAAGCTACCACCTGCAACTAAAACATGAAGGGCGGTACTCTCTTCTCTTGTACATAAATATGTAACTATAGTTTATTCATACGTCACACTGACATTGCAAAACATGAAATTATATTTCAAGCAACAGCTTAACATCAAACACAACTAAAATCACAGGCATATGCATACTTCTCACGCACCACATCAAAATGACAAAAACATTTAAACATAACAAAATCAGCTTATGTCATAAAATCACATAAGGTTATTCTTTGCAAATAATATTATTACAGTCACATCAATGTTTTAGACTAACATAAACAGCGATAAAGGGAAATAAAAAGGTGGCCAAATCCGGACAAGTAACCAGCTGCGTCCACACTTCGCTCTCATCCTACCAACTCCCCCAAGCCTACTTGGCCGCAGGGTCGGAGCTCCCAGCGTGTTGATCGGATGTTCCACCTGTCCAATCAAGAAGAGGAATTCATTAAACAAACGATAAACGATCAAGTTATGGAAACCCAGAAAGAAAAGGAAAACAGAAGAATAACTCACCAGCGTCCGCCGCTTGATCCTCATCCTCCAGTTGCACACCCGCTTCCTCCGCCGCAAGCAACCGCATCCCCTCCTTCACCGCCGCTTGCTCCTCTTTCGAGAACTGAGCAGTGACCACATCTAGACTAAAAGCCACTCCACCTTCCTTACCTGCATTGACCCTGGCCTCCTCTAAAGCCCGAAGATATATCTTGGCCATGACCCGGGGATAGTCATCCATCCAAGACAAGCTGCCCTCCTTCCAAGTGCGGAAGTACATGTCCTGCAGCATCTCGTCCATCATCCCCTCATTCTCCTCAAACTCCCTCACCCGGGCCTCGGAAACCTGCAACTTGGCGACAGCGACATCCCTCTCTGATCGGTATCTCAAGCAGTCAGCCTGGAGAGACCTCCTCATCTCCTCCATCTCCTCCTTTAACTTGACTTGAGCCATCTCCGCGGCCTCAAGCCTCCCAGACAACTCCTCTACCTGCTCGAGATCCGCATTCCGAACCTCATCCACTGTCGCAATGGCCATGTCGATCCGCTCCTTACAGGCGGCCTCCATCTTCCGTAGTTCTGCCCTACTAGCCTTTTCCATGGTCTCTTTCAGCCGCCTGGAGGCTTCCTCGTGACGAGAAATCTGAACGGCTTGACCGGCAAGTTGTTCGGCCTGATCGGCAACCTTTAGCCGCAACCGAATATTAGCACTCCCAATCTCCTCCCCGGCCTTGACCAATTGAGCATGATGCTTCATTAGCTTCTTTGTATCTTCAGCCACCCGATCGATATTAGCTTTGGCTTCGTCTCCCATGATAACTACCCGAGTGGTAAGCAGATCAAGATCTAGGGACTTGGCCTTGTCTAGCACTCGTACCATGGGGTTGTAGGGAAGAAGGTGCTCACCCGTGGCCTCATCAAATGAAATATCCCGAGAGCTTGGATCTAAATCAGGATGACCGGCAAAGGGGTCGCGAGGCACGTCAGGACGCCTTATCTTAGAAGGAGGTGGAGGGGGGATAAACTACGTGCTCTCCTCCGTGGTATCACGAGGAGGCTGAACAGGAAGCTGCGGACCAGGGGAAGGCTCAAATAAGGAATGACTCCTCTTCTTTTTTTGAATGCTCTCTTCAATGACCCCAAGAAGAGGACGGTATCTGACCACGTCCCCAGGACGACCAGTAAGAGGCTTCGGCTTATCAGAAGCTCTCATCAACTTGAATTGTTCAAGGCGGTGTCGAACGTCTGACGTTTTAACCGCCTGGCCTGCCCCTGGAGTAAAAAACAAGTGTTATGAACATACGACGATCCATAATTCAAGAAACATGTTAAGTTACAAAGAAAGAAAAAGTGAGAATGCACATCTATTATACAAAACCTGCGGAGGAGTGGGATACTGCAATAAGTCCTGAATCTCATTCCAGGACGGAAGAGAACCATAAAATATTTCTAAGTCCTTATCGTAAATGGAATCGACAGAGGACAAAAGTTCACCTTGCACCGCCGGAGTCACCCTGGCTGAGGATCCCTTAGGGGATAGATCGACACCAGCCCCGACCTTGCCGGTCTCCTTCGCCTTCTCCGCTTCCGATTCTCCCTCCGATTCCCCGAAGGCCTGGCGGAGAGCCTCATCCAGTTCAGGGTCTTGCCCAAA
The DNA here is from genome assembly GCA_030765085.1 of Allium cepa. Lineage (NCBI taxonomy): Eukaryota > Viridiplantae > Streptophyta > Magnoliopsida > Asparagales > Amaryllidaceae > Allium > Allium cepa. The sequence continues at coordinate 4,131,184 of CM060934.1, forward strand.
GGTTAAGGCACCAGCACCACTACCACCTTGGCCATCTCCATCTCCTCCGCCCTCCGACTCTCCTTCCATATCGCCTCCTTCGCCCTCTTCCACACCTTCCTCCTCCGGGATGATCGGGCAAGTACTAGGAGAGGGGCCCTCGACTCCTTAAGCTTCTTGCCTCCCACGACGGGATGTTGTGCAAAGGGCTTCCTCTTGCCACTCTTCACCGTGGCCCCCTCCTTAGCTTTAGCGGCCTTGTCCTCAGTCGTGTCCCTCTGCTTAACCACGGACTGGGGCGGCTGGATCAAGTTGTACTCCAGGAGGGTAGCGTTCCTGATCAGGAACGAAGCCGACCTGTCCCGTGCGGGAATGGCCTTTATTTCAGCAGCCATCCGCGCCAAAGAATCATCTTCCACGACTGCAATGCCACCTGTCGCTAGCAAGAAATAGAAACGTGTCAGAAGAAGCACTACAGTCAGAACATGGAAAATATAAATGAAATTCATCTTACAGCCGGAAGTGAAAAGGCGGAAAGAAACAGAATCGTCCTTGATAAAAAACCATTCTTTCTTGAACATGGTAAACTTTGAATATAAGTCCAAGACCGGTTTGAAGGGCACGGCCGCTTCTAGACTAATATACGGAGACCCCTTCTTGTAGCCTCTCAGGTTATACAAGTATCGAATTTCCCGGTTAGAAGGAGGGCGACCGTACCTCCTCTGGAAGACAACGAAAAGGCTCACCAGAATGGCATAAGAGTTCGGCTGGAGCTGGAATGGAGCCACCTTTAAATATGTGGTAAAGCTAACTATCCAGGCATTGATAGGAGAGATAGCACCACACATGCAATGATATCTGCTGTAAGCAAAGTAGCCTTCGGGGGGATTATACGGCATCACTCCATCTCCCGGCAACAGCATGCGAGCCCTGTCTATCCCGAAGGAACGGGATATAACATCAAGTTGCTCCTCCTTTAGGGAGCTAGGAAAGCAATCGGGAGGGGAGACCAGAAGTTCCTGGGGACCGTACCCATCCACTAACGACCTCGGGGCAGGCCCATGTGGCACCGGTCTTGGTTGGGCTGGGGGCACGGAGGAGGATGACTCTCCTCTACCTTTAGATTTCTTTTTATCCGATCGGGTTTTCGCTTTGCGAAACATTTATCTGCAGCACAAGAAAAACATGATATTAGAACAAGAAGTACAGAAACATAAACAAGCAAGTATCCAAAGCAAGAGTATAAAAGCCTAAGATTTCGCTCAAGATTCATGTTTCCGAGGCACATTCGGTATATGCTTCATTCGGTAGTTCCATTCGGCATTGGAAGTTCATCCGGTATTGAAGTTCCATTCGGCATTGGAGGTTCATCCGGTATACGAGTTCATTCGACTATGCAAACACACATTTTCATTCGGTAAAAAAGATCATTCGGCAAAAGGACATATACCTGATTCGGTAAAAGCTTGATTCGGCAAAAGGTTGATTCGGCTGGAGATTGGTTCGGCGCTCGTTGGTTCGGTAAGGAATAACTAAGGGGGGATGGCCCCTATTTATAGACGAGCGAGAAAGCACCGGACCAACCGGTTCCGCATACCGGACCAAACGAAAACCGAATGAAGCTATCCGAATCAGTGAAGACCAGTAGCAGGGGGCATGCAAAGCGTCTCACTCAGATAAGTACCGGACTCTAGGATCTACTGATAAAATAGAGATTATGATAACGATGAACAAGTAGTAAATCTCCCACTAACATGGGTTAATCATTTACACATGTACGCGACCACGAACGGTCCACAGACATGCTCTGAATGGCTATTGACCCTACCGTCGTGAGAATTTACACTTTGACATCCTTTTAAAACTCATCGGTTGAATGGATATTTGGTTCTGATAATTCTGAAATGGCTAAGCAACTTACACATGTACGGGGTTGCAAACGATCCTTAGGCATGCTCTGAGCTGGCGATAAACCATCTTCGCAAACGATCCAGGGACCCACTCGAACGTAAACCTGGCATCAATAATGCTAAGTCCCCTCGGGGCACACCTACTCGCCTCGAACGGCACTCGACCTCGAACGGTCGTCATTTGAAATCACATTAAAATTGTAAATTCCTTCGCAGGAAACCAACAGGATATGAACATCCAGCCCATGGCGTTACAGAACAAGCCTCCCTACCACAGGGAAACAAAGCGCGACACATGCAAGCACGTGCCCCACTTTGGGGGGCAAATGTTGGGCGAATTTTCACCCAAAAGATCTCGAGACCGAGAAGCGTCAGTTTCACCCGGGTTCGCAACCTCCATTCCATCCGGTTCCTAAGTCCATTCGGCATTCCAAGCAAAGGTTCATTCGGCAATAAAGGCAACGGTCCATTCGGCATAACACACATCCGGTCCAAGCTCTGCCGAATCAACCCCCAACTCCACCGGTCCAACACAGTTTCCATACACCACCGGTCCAACCCATTTCCCACCATCACCGGACCACCATGACCGGACCACATACAACCGAACCAACCTCCAAGCTCACTACCGATCCATATCCACACTCCTACCACCGAACCACCACATCCGAACCAAGCTACGCCTGCAACCGGTCCACTCACCACTACCGCACCAAGCTTCGCCGAACCAGAACGCTACCAGGCCAGATTGCTTCAGCCCGGGCCCACCAGCAGCTATATACATCCAAGGCCCCTGCCCCCTACCTCACTCTATAAATAGAAGGGCAGGGGTACAACAATGGCAGACAAGTTTGAGAGCTCAAGCATGGAAGGAACTTTCGAACTACTTTCATATACTTGTACACAAAGCATTGTACTTGTAATCTGAAAGAAAGAAGATAATAACATATAAAGTGGACGTAGGCACGTTCTGGCCGAACCACTATAAATTTGTGTGTCTTTTACATTTCAGCCCCTGCTTTTTTCATATTTACATAACTCATCTAAATCATTAAGAATCACATAAAATCAACTAAATCACACGACTTGGAGGTGTTTGCCCATTTTTTGCGCAAACATGCACCATGGTACCGTTCCGTTTCAAATCCATGCACGCATTTCTAAAAGTTGTACGACACTGTTTCGCCATTTCGGATGGATGTTGCACCTTGCACCGCGGATGTTGCACCCTGTATATATCGATTATTCGGACAGCCATAACTTCGGGCTCGTTTAGATTTACGGGATCCATAACCTGTCAAAACGAAGGCCACGGTGAGTTCTACAGCTTTGACAGTTTTCAGCCGTCAATTGATAGATTAATTCCCGAAAAGGACAACCCGAATCTCAATCGGGTCTCGTAAGTTTTTTACTCTTCGTTTTTTCGACACCGGATTTTTACGGTAAAACGGGATTACCGTGCCTCGTCTTCGATTTACCATCGCTGGAGAGTGGTGCACCATGGTACTGTTCCGTTTCAAATCCATGCACGCATTTCTACAAGTCGTACGACACTGTTTCGCCATTTCGGACGGAAGTTGCACCTTACCCCGCGGATGTTGCACCCTGTACATATCGATTATTCGGACGACCATAACTTCTGGCTCGTTTAGAGTTACGGGAGCCATAACCGGTCAAAACGAAGACCACGGTGAGTTCTACGGCTCCATGCATGCATTTCTAAAATGCATGTATCGCTGGAGAGTGGCGAGTTCTGGCTCGCTGGAGAGTGGTGCAACATGAACTGTTCCGTTCCAAATCCATGCATGCATTTCTAAAAGTCGTACGCCATTGTTTCGCCATTTCGGACGGATGTTGCTCCTTGCACCGCGGATGTTGCACCATGTACATATCGATTATTTGGACGACCATAACTTCTGGCTCGTTTAGAGGTACGGGAGCCATAACCTGTCAAAACAAAGGCCACGGTGAGTTCTACGGCTTCGACAGCTTTCATTCGTCAACGGATAGATTAATGCCCGAAAAGGACAACCCGAATCTCAATCGGGTCTCGTAGGTTTTTTACCCTTCCTTTTTTCGACACCGGATTTTTACAGTAAAATGGGATTACCGTGCCTCGTCTTCGATTTACCATCGTTGGAGAGTGGTGCACCACGGTACTGTTCCGTTTCAAATCCATGCACGCATTTCTAAAAGTCTTTACGCCACTGTTTCGCCATTTCGGACGGATGTTGCATCTTGCACCGCGGATGTTGCACCCTGTAGATATCGATTATTCGCACGGCCATAACTTCTGGCTCGTTTAGAGTTACGGGAGCCATAACCTGTCAAAACGAAGGCCACAGTGAGTTCTAAGGCTTTGACCCCTTTCAGCCGTCAACGGATAGATTAATGCCCAAAAAGGACAACCCGAATCTCAATCGGGTCTCGTAAGTTTTTTACCCTTCGTTTTTTCGACGCGTGGATTTTTACGGTAAAACGGGATTACCGTGGTCCGTCTTCGACTTCCCATCGCTGGAGAGTGGTGCACCACGGTACTATTCCGTGTCAAATCCATGCACGCATTTCTAAAAGTCATACGGCACTGTTTCGCCATTTCGGACGGATGTTGCGCCTTGCACCGTGGATTTTGCACCCTGTAGATATCGATTATTCGGACGGCCATAACTTCTGGCTCGTTTAGAGTTACGAAAGTCATAACCTGTCAAAACGAATGCCTCGATGAGTTCTACGGCTTTGATAGCTTTCAGTCGTCAACGGATAGATTAATGCCCAAAAAGGACAACCCGAATCTCAATCGGGTCTCGTAAGTTTTTTACCGAACGTTTTTTCGACGCCGGATTTTAACGGCAAAACGGGATTACCGTGGCTCGTCTTCGATTTACCATCGCTGGAGAGTGGTGCACCATGGTGCTGTTCTATTTCAAATCCATGCACGCATTTCTAAAAGTCTTACGGCACTGTTTCGCCATTTCGGACGGATGTTGCACCTTGCACCGCGGATGTTGCGCCCTGTAGATATCGATTATTCGGACGGCCATAACTTCTGGATCCTTTAGAGTTACGAGAGCCATAACCTGTCGAAACGAAGGCCTCGATGAGTTCTTCGGTTTTGACGGCTTTCAGCCGTCAACGGACAGATTAATGCCCGAAAAGGTCAACCCTAATCTCAATCGGGTCTCGTAAGTTTTTTACCCTTCGTTTTTTCGACACCGGATTTTTACGGTAAAACGAGATTACCGTGGCTCGCCTTCGATTTACCATCGCTGGAGAGTGGTGCACCACGGTACAGTTCCCTGTCAAATCCATGCATGCATTTCTAAAAGTCGTACGACACTTTTTTGCCATTTCGGACGGATGTCGCACCTTGCACCACAGATGTTGCACCCTGTAGATATCGATTATTCGGACGGCCATAACTTCTGGCTCGTTTAGAGTTACGGGAGCCATAACCTGTCAAAACGAAGGCCACGGTGAGTTTTACGGCTTTGACTGCTTTCAGCCGTCAACGGATAGATTAATGCCCAAAAAGGGCAACCCGAATCTCAATCGGGTCTAGTAAGTTTTTTACCCTTCGTTTTTTCGACACCGGATTTTTACGGTAAAACGGGATTACGGTGGCTCGTCTTCGATTTACCATCGCTGGAGAGTGGTGCACCATGGTACTATTCCGTTTCAAATCCATGCATGCATTTCTAAAAGTCGTACGACACTGTTTCACCATTTCGGACGGATGTTGCACCTTGCACCGCGGATTTTGCACCCTGTAGATATCGATTATTCGGACGGCCATAACTTCTGGCTCGTTTAGAGTTACGGAAGCCATAACCTGTCAAAACGAAGGCCACGGCGAGTTCAACGGCTTTGACAGCTTTCAGCCATCAACGGATAGATTAATGCCCGAAAAGGACAACCCGAATCCCAATCGGTTCTCGTAAGTTTTTTACCCTTCGTTTTTTCGACACCGGATTTTAACGGTAAAACGGGATTACCGTGGCTCGTCTTCGATTTACCGTCGCTGGAGAGTGGTGCACCATGGTACTGTTCCGTTTCAAATCCATGCATGCATTTCTAAAAGTCGTACGGCACTGTTTCGCCATTTCGGACGGATGTTGCACCTTGCACCGCGGATGTTGCACCCTGTAGATATCGATTATTCGGACGACCATAACTTCTTGCTCGTTTATAGTTACGGGAGCCATAACCTGTCAAAACGAAGGCCACGGTGAGTTCTACGGCTTTGAAGCTTTCAGCCGTCAACGGATAGATTAATGCCCAAAAAGGACAACACGAATCTCAATCGGGTCTCGTAAGTTTTTTACCCTTCGTTTTTTCGACACCGGATTTTAACGGTAAAACGGGATTACCGTGGCTTGTCTTCGATTTACCATCGCTGGAGAGTGGTGCACCATGGTACTGCTCCATTTCAAATCCATGCACGCATTTCTAAAAGTCGTACGGCATAATTTCGCCATTTCGGACGGATGTTGCACCTTGCACCGCGGATGTTGCACCCTGTAGACATCGATTATTCGGACGGCCATAACTTCTGGCTCGTTTAGAGTTACGGGAGCCATAACCTGTCAAAACGAAGGCCACGGTGAGTTCTACGGCTTTGACCGCTTTCAGCCGTCAACGGATAGATTAATGCCCGAAAAGGACAACCCGAATCTCAATCGGGTCTCGTAAGTTTTTTACCCTTCGTTTTTTCGACACCGGATTTTTACGGTAAAACGGGATTACCGTGGCTCGTCTTCGATTTACCATCACTGGAGAGTGGTGCACCATGGTACTGTTCCGTTTCAAATCCACGCATGCATTTCTAAAAGTCGTACGGCACTGTTTTGCCATTTCGGACTGATGTTGCACCTTGCACCGCGGATGTTGCACCCTGTAGATATCGATTATTCGGACGGCCATAACTTCTGGCTCGTATAGAGTTACGAGAGCCATAACCTGTCAAAACGAAGGCCACGGTGAGTTTTACGGCTTTGACCACTTTCAGCCGTCAAAGGATAGATTAGTGCCCAAGAAGGACAACCCGAATCTCAATCGGGTCTCGTATGTTTTTTACCCTTCGTTTTTTCGACACCGGATTTTTACGGCAAAACGGGATTACCGTGCCTGGTCTTCGATTTACCATCGCTGGAGAGTGGTGCACCATGGTACTGTTCCGTTTCAAATCCATGCACGCATTTCTGAAAGTCGTACGGCACTGTTTCACCATTTTGGACGGATGTTGCACCTTGCACCGTGGATGTTGCACCTGTAGATATCGATTATTCGGACTGTCATAACTTCTGACTCGTTTGGATTTACGGGAGCCATAACCTGTCAAAACGAAGGCCACGGTGAGTTCTACGGCTTTGACAGCTTTTAGCCGTCAACTAATAGATTAATGCCCAAAAAGGACAACCCGAATCTCAATCGGGTCTCGTAAGTTTTTTACCCATCGTTTTTTCGACGCCGGATTTTAACGGTAAAACGGGATTACCGTGGCTCGTCTTCGATTTACCATCGCTGGAGAGTGGTGCACCATGGTACTGTTCCGTTTCAAATCCATGCACACATTTCTAAAAGTCATACGGCACTGTTTCGCCATTTCGGACGGATGATGCACCTTGCACCGCGGACGTTGCACCCTGTAGATATTGATTATTCGGACGGCAATAACTTCTGGCTCGTTTAGAGTTACGAGGGCCATATCCTGTCAAAACGAAGGCCACGGTGAGTTCTACGGCTTTGACATCTTTCAGCCGTCAACGGATAGATTAATGCCTGAAAAGGACGACCCGAATCTCAATCGGGTCTCGTAAGTTTTTTACCCTTCGTTTTTCCGTCACCGTATTTTAACGGTAAAACGAGATTACCGCGGCTCGTCTTCGATTTTCCATCGCTGGAGAGTGGTGCACCATGGTACTGTTCCGTTTCAAATCCATGCATGCATTTCTAAATGTCGTACGGCACTGTTTCGCCATTTCGGACGGATGTTGCACCTTGCACCGCGTATGTTGCACCCAGTTAGATATCGATTATTCGGACGGCCATAACTTCTGGCTCGTTTAGAGTTACGGGAGCCATAACCTGTCAAAACGAAGGCCACGGTGAGTTCTACGGCTTTGATAGCTTTCAGCCGTCAACGGATAGATTAATACCCGAAAAGGACAACCCGAACCTCAATCGGGTCTCGTAAGTTTTTTGCCCTTCGTTTTTTCGACACCGGATTTTTACGGTAAAACGGGATTACCGTGGCTCGTCTTCGATTTACCATCGCTGGAGAGTGGTGCACCATGGTACTGTTCCGTTTCAAATCCATGCACGCATTTCTAAAAGTCGTACCGCACTGTTTCGCAATTTCAGATGGATGTTGCACCTTGCACCGCGGATGTTGCACTCTGTAGATATCGATTATTCGGACGGCCATAACTTCTGGCTCGTTTAGAGTTACGGGAGCCATAACCTGTCAAAATGAAGGCCACGGTGAGTTCTACGGCTTTGACCGCTTTCAGCCGTCAACGGATAGATTTATGCCTGAAAAGGACAACCCGAATCTCAATCGCGCCTCGTAAGTTTTTTACCCTTCGTTTTTTCGACACCGGATTTTTACGGCAAAACGGGATTACCGTGGCTCGTCCTCGATTTACCATCGCTAGAGAGCGGTGCACCATGGTACTGTTCCGTTTCAAATCCATGCATGCATTTCTAAAAGTCGTACGGCACTATTTTGCCATTTCGGACGGATGTTGCACCTTGCACCGCGGACGTTGCACCCTGTAGATATCGATTATTCGGACGGCCATAACTTTTGGATCGTTTTGAGTTACGGCTTTGATCGCTTTCAGCCGTCAACGGATAGATTAATGCCCGAAAAGGACAACCCGAATCTCAATCAGGTCTCGTAAGTTTTTTACCCTTCGTTTTTTCGACACCGGATTTTAACGGTTAAACGGGATTACCGTGGCTCATCTTCGATTCACCATCGCTGGAGAGTGGTGCACCATGGTACTGTTCCGTTTCAAATCCATGCATGCATTTCTAAAAGTCGTACGGCACTGTTTTGCCATTTCGGACGGATGTTGCACCTTGCACCGCGGATGTTGCACCCTGTAGATATCGATTATTCGGACGGCCATAACTTCTGGCTCGTTTAGAGTTACGGGAGCCATAACCTGTCAAAACGAAGGCCACGGTGAGTTATACAGCTTTGACAGCTTTCAGCCGTCAACGGATAGATTAATGCCCGAAAAGGACAACCCGAACCTCAATCGGGTCTCGTAAGTTTTTTGCCCTTCGTTTTTTCGACACCGGATTTTTACGGTAAAACGGGATTACCGTGGCTCATCTTCGATTTACCATCGCTGGAGAGTGGTGCACCATTGTACTGTTCCGTTTCTAATCCATGCATGCATTTCTAAAAGTCGTACGGCACTGTTTCGCCATTTCGGACGGACGTTGCACCTTGCACCGCGGATGTTGCACCCTGTAGATGTCGATTATTCGGACGGCCATAACTTCTGGCTCGTTTAGAGTTACGGGAGCCATAACCTGTCAAAACGAAGGCCACGGTGAGTTCTACGGCTTTGACCGCTTTCAGCCGTCAACGGATAGATTAATGCCCGAAAAGGACAACCCGAATCTCAATCGGGCCTCGTAAGTTTTTTACCCTTCGTTTTTTCGACTACGGATTTTTACGGTAAAACTGGAATACCGTGGCTCGTCTTCGATTTACCATCGCTGGAGTGTGGTGCACCATGGTACTGTTCCATTTCAAATCCATGCATGCATTTCTAAAAGTCGTACGGCACTGTTTCGCCATTTCGGACGGATGTTGCACCTTGCACCGCGGATGTTGCACCCTGTAGATATCGATTATTCGGACGGTCATAACTTCTGGCTCGTTTAGAGTTATGGGAGCCATAACCTGTCAAAATGAATGCCACGATGAGTTCTACAGCTTTGACAGCATTTAGCCGTCAACGGAAAGATTAATGCCCAAAAAGGACAATCCGAATCTCAATCGGGTCTCGTAAGTTTTTTACCCATCAACTTTTCGACGCCGGATTTTAACGGTAAAACGGGATTACCGTGGCTCGTCTTCGATTTACCATCGCTGGAGAGTGGTGCACCATGGTACTGTTCCATTTCAAATCCATGCATGCATTTCTAAAAGTCGTACGGCACTGTTTCGCCATTTCGGACGGATGTTGCACCTTGTACCGCGGACGTTGCACCTTGTAGATATCGATTATTCGGACGACCATAACTTCTGGCTCGTTTAGAGTTACGGGAGCCATAACCTGTCAAAACGAAGGCCAGGGTGAGTTTTACATCTTTGACCGCTTTCAGCCGTCAACGGATAGATTAATGCCCAAAAAGGACAACCCGAATCTCAATCGGGTCTCGTAAGTTTTTTACCCTTCATTTTTTCGACACCGGATTTTAACGGTAAAGCGGGATTACCGTGCCTCGTCTTCGATTTACCATCGCTGGAGAGTGGTGCACCATGGTACTGTTCCATTTCAAGTCCATGCATGCATTTCCAAAAGTCGTACGGCACTGTTTCGCCATTTCGGACGGATGTTGCACCTTGCACCGCGGATGTTGCACCCTGTAGATATCGATTATTCGGACGGCCATAACTTCTTGCTCGTTTAGAGTTACGGGAGCCATAACCTGTCAAAACGAAGGCCACGGTGAGTTCTACGGCTTTGACAGCTTTCAGCCGTCAACGGATAGATTAATGCCCAAAAAGGACAACCCGAATCTCAATCGGGTCTCGTAAGTTTTTTACCCTTCGTTTTTTCGACACCGTATTTAAACGGTAAAACGGGATTACCGTGGCTCGTCTTCGATTTACCATCGCTAGAGAGTGGTGCACCATGGTACTGTTCCGTTTCAAATCCATGCATGCATTTTTAAAAGTCGTACGGCACTGTTTCGCCATTTCGGACGGATGTTGCACCTTGCACCGCGGATGTTGCACCCTGTAGATATCGATTATTCGGACGGCCATAACTTCTGGCTCGTTTAGAGTTACGGGAGCCATAACCTGTCAAAACGAAGGCCACGGTGAGTTCTACGGCTTTGACCGCTTTCAGCCGTCAACGGATTGATTAATGCCCGAAAAGGACAACCCGAATCTCAATGGGGCCTCGTAAGTTTTTTACCCTTCGTTTTTTCGACACCGAATTTTTACGGTAAAACGGGATTACCGTGGCTCGTCTTCGATTTACCATCGCTGAAGTGTGGTGCACCATGGTACTGTTCCGTTTCAAATCCATGCATGCATTTCTAAAAGTCGTACGACACTGTTTCGCCATTTCGGACGGATGTTGCACCTTGCACCGCGGATGTTGCACCCTTTAGATGTAGATTATTCGGACGGCCATAACTTCTGGCTCGTTTAGAGTTACGGGAGCCATAACCTGTCAAAACGAAGGCCACGGTGAGTTTTACGGCTTTGACTGCGTTCGGCCGTCAACGGATAGATTAATGCCCAAAAAGGACAACCCGAATCTCAATCGGGCCTCGTAAGTTTTTTACCCTTCGTTTTTTCGACTACGGATTTTTACGGTAAAACGGGATTACCGCGGCTCGTCTTCGATTTACCATCGCTGGAGAGTGGTGCACCATGGTACTGTTCCGTTTCAAATCCATCCACGCATTTCTAAAAGTCGTACGACGCTGTTTTGCCATTTCGGACGGATGTTGCACCTTGCACCGCGGATGTTGCACCCTGTTGATATCGATTATTCGGACGATCATAACTTCTGGCCCGTTTAGAGTTACGGGAGCCATAACTTGTCAAAACGAGGGCCACGGTGAGTTCTACGGCTTTAACAGCTTTCAGCCGTCAACGGATAGATTAATGCCCGAAAAGGACAACCCGAATCTCAATCTGGTCTCGTAAGTTTTTTACCCTTCGTTTTTTCGACACCGGACTTTAACGGTAAAACGGGATTACCGAGGCTCGTCTTCGATTTACGATCGCTGGAGAGTGGTGCACCATGGTACTGGTCCGTTTCAAATCCATGCACACATTTCTAAAAGTCGTACGACACTGTTTCGCCATTTCGGACGGATGTTGCACCTTGCACCGCGGATGTTGCACCCTGTAGATATCGATTATTTGGACGGCCATAACTTCTGGCTCGTTTTGAGTTACGAGAGCCATAACCTGTCAAAACGAAGGGCACGGTGAGTTCTATGGCTTTGACCGCTTTCAGCCGTCAATGGATAGATTAATGCCCGAAAAGGACAACCCGAATCTCAATCGGGCCTCGTAAGTTTTTTACCCTTCGTTTTTTCGACACCAGATTTTTACGGTAAAACGGGATTACCTTGGCTCGTCTTCGATTTACCATCACTGGTGTGTGGTGCACCAGGGTACTGTTCCGTTTCATATCCATGCACGCATTTCTAAAAGTCGTACGACACTGTTTCGCCATTTCGGACGGATGTTGCACCTTGCACCGCGGATGTTGCACCTTGCACTGCGGATGTTGCACCCTGTAGATATCGATTATTAGCATGGTCATAACTTCTGGCTAGTTTAGAGTTACGGAAGCCCTAACCTGTCAAAACGAAGGCCACGGTGAGTTCTACGGCTTTGACAGCTTTCAGACGTCAACGGATAGTTAATGCCCAAAAAGGACAACCCGAATCTCAATCGGGTCTCGTAAGTTTTTTACCCATCGTTTTTTCGACGTCGTATTTTAATGGTAAAACGGGATTACCATGGCTCGTCTTCGATTTACCATCGCTGAGGAGTGGTGCACCATGGTACTGTTCCGTTTCAAATCCATGCACGCATTTCTAAAAGTCGTACGACACTGTTTCGCCATTTCGGACGGATGTTGCACTTTGTACCGCGGACGTTGCACCCTATAGATATCGATTATTCGGACGGCCATAACTTCTGGCTCGTTTAGAGTTACGGGAGCCATAACCTGTCAAAACGAAAGCCACGGTGATTTCTACGGCTTTGACAGCTTTTAGCCGTCAACGGATAGATTAATGCCCAAAAAGGACAACCCGAATCTCAATCGCGTCTCGTAAGTTTTTTACCCTTCGTTTTTTCGACACCGGATTTTAACGGTAAAACGGGATTACCGTGGCTTGTCTTCGATTTACCATCATTAGAGAGTGGTGCACCATGGTACTGTTCCGTTTCAAATCCATGCATGCATTTCTAAAAATCGTACGCCACTGTTTTGCCATTTCGGACGGATGTTGCACCTTGCACCGCGGATGTTGCACCCTGTAGATATCGATTATTCGGACGGCCATAACTTCTGGCTCGTTTAGATTTACGAGAGCCATAACCTGTCAAAACGAACGCCACGGTGAGTTCTATGGCTTTGACAGCTTTCAGCCGTCAACGAATAGATTAATGCCCAAAAACGACAACCCGAATCTCAATCGGGTCTCGTAAGTATTTTACCCTTCGTTTTTTCAACAGCGGATTTTTACGGTAAAACGGGATTACCGTGCCTCGTCGTCGATTTACCATCGTTGGAGAGTGGTGCACCATGGTACTGTTCCGTTTCAAATCCATGCATGCATTTGTAAAAGTCGTACGACACTGTTTCGCCATTTCGTATGGATGTTGCACCTTGCACCGCGGATGTTGGACCCTGTAGATATCGATTATTCGGACAGCCATAACTTCTGGCTCGTTTAGAGTTACGGGAGACATAACCTGTCAAAACGAAGGCCACGGTGAGTTCTACGGCTTTGACCGCTTTCAGCCGTCAACAGATAGATTAATGCCCGAAAAGGACAACCCGAATCTCAATCGGGTCTCGTAAGTTTTTTACCCTTCGTTTTTTCGACACCGGATTTTTACGGTAAAACGGGATTACCGTGGCTCATCTTCGATTTACCATCGCTTGAGAGTGGTGCACCATTGTACTGTTCCGTTTCTAATCCATGCATGCATTTCTAAAAGTCGTACGGCACTGTTTCGCCATTTCGGACGGACGTTGCACCTTGCACCGCGGATGTTGCACCATGTAGATATCGATTATTCGGACGGCCATAACTTCTTGCTCGTTTAGAGTTACGGGAGCCATAACCTGTCAAAACGAAGGCCACGGTGAGTTTTATGGCTTTGACCACTTTCAACCGTCAACGGATAGATTAATGTCCAAAAAGGACAACCCGAATCTCAATCGGGTCTCGTAAGTTTTTATCCCTTCGTTTTTTCGACACCGGATTTTTACAGTAAAACGGGATTACCGTGCCTCGTCTTCGATTTACCATCGCTGGAGAGTGGTGCACCATGGTAATGTTCCGTTTCAAATCCATGCACGCATTTCTAAAATTCGTACGGTACTGTTTCGCCATTTCGGACGGATGTTGCACCATGCACTGCGGATGTTGCACCTTGTAGATATCGATTATTCGGACGATCATAACTTCTGGCTCGTTTAGAGTTATGGGAGACATAACCTATCAAAAGAAGGCCATGGTGAGTTCTACGGCTTCAACAGCTTTCATCCGTCAACGGATAGATTAGTGCCCGAAAAGGACAGCCCGAATCTCAATCGGGTCTCTTAAGTTTTTTACCCTTCCTTTTTTCGACACCGGATTTTTACGATAAAACGGGATTACCGTGCCTCTTCTTCGATTTACCATCGCTGGAGAGTGGTGCACCATGGTACTGTTCCGTTTCAAATCCATGCACGCATTTCTAAAAGTCATACGCCACTGTTTTGCCATTTCGGACGGATGTTGCACCTTGCACCGCGGATGTTGCACCATGTAGATATCGATTATTCGGACGGCCATAACTTCTGGCTCATTTAGAGTTACGGGAGCCATAACCTGTCAAAACGAACGCCACGGTGAGTTCTACGGCTTTGACTGCTTTCAGCCGTCAATGGATAGACTAATGCCCAAAAATGACAACCCGAATCTCAATCGGGTCTCGTAAGTTTTTTACCCTTCGTTTTATCGACACCGGATTTTTACAGTAAAACGGGATTACTGTGCCTTGTCTTCGATTTACCATCGCTGAAGAGTGGTGCACCATGGTAATGTTCCGTTTCAAATCCATGCACGCATTTCTAAAAGTCGTACGGCACTGTTTCGCCATTTCGGACGAATGTTGCACCTTGCACCGCGGATGTTGCACCCTGTAGATATCGATTATTCGAACGATCATAACTTCTGGCTCGTTTAGACTTATGGGAGCCATAACTTATCAAAAGAAGGCCATGGTGAGTTCTACGGCTTCGACAGCTTTCATCCGTCAACGGATAGATTAGTGCCCGTAAAGGACAGCCCGAATCTCAATCGGGTCTCATAAGTTTTTTACCCTTCCTTTTTTCGACACCGGATTTTTACGATAAAACGGGATTACCGTGCCTCGTCTTCGATTTATCATCGCTGGAGAGTGGTGCACCATGGTACTGTTCCGTTTCAATTCCATGAACGCATTTCTTAAAGTCGTACGCCACTGTTTTGCCATTTCGTACGGATGTTGCACCTTGCACCGCGGATGTTGCACCATGTAGATGTCGATTATTCGGACGGCCATAACTTCTGACTCATTTAGAGTTACGGGAGCCATAACCTGTCAAAACGAACGCCACGGTGAGTTCTACGGCTTTGGCAGCTTTCAGCCGTCAACGGATAGATTAATGCCCAAAAAGGACAACCCGAATCTCAATCGGGTCTCGTAAGTATTTTACACTTCGTTTTTTCGACACCGGATTTTTACGGTAAAACGGGATTACCGTGCCTCGTCGTCGATTTACCATCGTTGGAGAGTGGTGCACCATGCTACTGTTCCGTTTCAAATCCATGCATGCATTTCTAAAAGTCGTACGGCACTGTTTCACCATTTCGGACGGATGTTGCACCTTGCACCGCGGATGTTGCACCCTGTAGATATCGATTATTCGGACGACCATAACTTCTGGCTCGTTTAGAGTTACGGGAGCCATAACCTGTCAAAACGAAAGCCACGGTGAGTTCTATGGCTTTGACAGCTTTCATCCGTCAACGGATAGATTAATGCCCGAAAAGGACAACCCGAATCTCAATCGGGTCTCGTAAGTTTTTTACCCTTCATTTTTTCGACACCGTATTTTTACGGTAAAACGGGATTACCGTGGCTCGTCTTCGATTTACCATCGTTGGAGAGTGGTGCACCATGGTACTGTTCCATTTCAAATCCATGCACGCGTTTCTAAAAGACGTACGGCTCTGTTTCGCCATTTCGGACGGATGTTGCACCTTGCACCGCGGATGTTGCACCCTGTAGATATCGATTATTCGGACGGCCATAACTTCTTGCTCGTTTAGAGTTACGGGAGCCATAACCTGTCAAAACGAAGGCCACGGTGAGTTTTACGGCTTTGACCGCTATCAGCCGTCAACGGATAGATTAATGTCCAAAAAGGACAACCCGAATCTCAGTCGGGTCTCGTAAGTTTTTTACCCTTCGTTTTTTCGACACCGGATTTTTACAGTAAAACGGGATTACCATGCCTCGTCTTCGATTTACCATCGCCGGAGAGTGGTGCACCATGGTACTGTTCCGTTTCAAATCCATGCACGCATTTCTAAAATTCGTACGACACTGTTTTGCCATTTCGGACGGATGTTGCGCCTCGCACCGTGGATGTTGCACCCTGTAGATATCGATTATTCGGACGATCATAACTTCTGGCTCGTTTAGAGTTATGGGAGCCATAACCTATCAAAAGAAGGCCATGGTGAGTTCAACGGCTTCGACAGCTTTCATCCGTCAACGGATAGATTAGTGCCCGAAAAGGACAGCCCGAATCTCAATCGGGTCTCGTAAGTTTTTTACCCTTCCTTTTTTCGACACCGGATTTTTACGATAAAACGGGATTACCGTGCCTCGTCTTCGATTTACCATCGCTGGAGAGTGGTGCACCATGGTACTGTTCCGTTTCAAATCCATGCATGCATTTCTAAAAGTCGTACGCCACTGTTTTGCCATTTCGGACGGATGTTGCACCTTGCACCGCGGATGTTGCACCTTGTAGATATCGATTATTCGGACAGCCATAACTTCTGGCTCATTTAGAGTTACGGGAGCCATAACCTGTCCAAACGAACGCCACGGTGAGTTCTACGGCTTTGACAGCTTTCAGCCGTCAACGGATAGATTAATGCCCAAAAAGGACAACCCGAATCTCAATCGGGTCTCGTAAGTATTTTATCCATCGTTTTTTCGACACCGGATTTTTACGGTAAAACGGGATTACCGTGCCTCGTCTTCGATTTACCATCGCTGGAGAGTGGAGCACCATGGTACTGTTCCGTTTCAAATCCATGCACGCATTTCTAAAAGTCATACGACACTGTTTCGCCATTTCGGACGGATGTTGCACCTTGCACCGCGGATGTTGCACCCTGTAGATATCGATTATTCGGACAGCCATAACTTTTGGCTCGTTTAGAGTTACGGGAGCCATAACCTGTCAAAACGAAGGCCATGGTGAGTTCTACGGCTTTGACAGCTTTCAGCCGTCAACGGATAGATTAATGCCCCAAAAGGACAACCCGAATCTCAATCGGGTGTCGTAAGTATTTTACCCTTCGTTTTTTCGACATCGGATTTTTACAGTAAAACGGGATTACCGTGCCTCGTCGTCGATTTACCATCGTTGGAGAGTGGTGCACCATGGTACTGTTCCGTTTCAAATCCATGCATGCATTTCTAAAAGTCGTACGGCACTGTTTCGCCATTTCGGACGGATGTTGCACCTTGCACCGCGGATGTTGCACCCTGTAGATATCGATTATTCGGACGGCCATAACTTATGGCTCGTTTAGAGTTACGGGAGCCATAACCTGTCAAAATGAAGGCCACGGTGAGTTCTACGGCTTTGACAGCTTTCAGCCGTCAACGGATAGGTTAATGCCCGAAAAGGACAACCCGAATCTCAATCGGGTCTCGTAAGTTTTTTACCCTTCGTTTTTTCGACACCGGATTTTTACGGTAAAACGGGATTACCGTGGCTCGTCTTCGATTTACCATCGCTAGAGAGTGGTGCACCATGGTACTGTTCAGTTTCTAATCCATGCATGCATTTCTAAAAGTCGTACGACACTGTTTCGCCATTTCGGACGGATGTTGCACCTTGCACCGCGGATGTTGCACCCTGTAGATATCGATTATTCGGACGGCCATAACTTCTTGCTCGTTTAGAGTTACGGGAGACATAACCTGTTAAAACGAAGGCCACGGTGAGTTTTACGGCTTTGACCGCTATCAGCCGTCAACGGATAGATTACTGTCCAAAAAGGACAACCCGAATCTCAGTCGGGTCTCGTAAGTTTTTTACCCTTCATTTTTTCGACACCGGATTTTTACCGTAAAACGGGATTACCGTGCCTCGTCTTCGATTTACCATCACTGGAGAGTGGTGCACTATGATACTGTTCCGTTTCAAATCCATGCACGCATTTCTAAAATTCGTACGACACTGTTTTGCCATTTCGAACGGATGTTGCACCTTGCACCGCGGATGTCGCAACCTGTAGATATCGATTATTCGGAGGATCATAACTTCTGGCTCGTTTAGAGTTATGGGAGCCATAACCTATCAAAAGAAGGCCATGGTGAGTTCTACGGCTTCGACAGCTTTCATCCGTCAACGGATAGATTAGTGCCCGAAAAGGACAGCCCGAATCTCAATCGGGTCTCGTAAGTTTTTTACCCTTCCTTTTTTCGACACCGGATTTTTACGATAAAACGGGATTACCGTGCCTCGTCTTTGATTTACCATCGCTGGAGAGTGGTGCACCATGGCACTGTTCCGTTTCAAATCCATGCACGCATTTCTAAAAGTCGTACGCCACTGTTTCGCCATTTCGGACGGATGTTGCACCTTGCACCGCGGATGTTGCACCCTGTAGATATCGATTATTCGGACGACCATAACTTCTGGCTCATTTAGAGTTACAGGAGCCATAACCTGTCAAAACGAACGCCACGGTGAGTTCTACGGCTTTGGCAGCTTTCAGCCGTCAACGGATAGATTAATGCCCAAAAAGGACAACCCGAATCTCAATCGGGTCTCGTAAGTATTTTACCCTTCGTTTTTTCGACACCGGATTTTTACGGTAAAACGGGATTACCGTGCCTCATCTTCGATTTACCATCGCTGGAGAGTGGTGCACCATGGTACTGTTCCGTTTCAAATCCATGCACGCATTTCTAAAAGTCGTACGACACTGTTTCGCCATTTCGGACGAATGTTGCACCTTGCACCGCGGATGTTGCACCCTGTAGATATCGATTATTCGGACGATCATAACTTCTGGCTCGTTTAGAGTTATGGAAGCCGTAACCTGTCAAAAGAAGGCCATGGTGAGTTCTACGGGTTCGACAGCTTTCATCCGTCAACGGATAGATTAGTGCCCGAAAAGGACAGCCCGAATCTCAATCGGGTCTCGTAAGTTTTTTACCCTTCCTTTTTTCGACGCCGGATTTTTACGATAAAACGGGATTACCGTGCCACGTCTTCGATTTACCATCGCTGGAGAGTGGTGCACCATGGTACTGTTCCGTTTCAAATCCATGCACGCATTTCTAAAAGTCGTACGCCACTGTTTTGCCATTTCGGACGGATGTTGCACCTTGCACTGCGGATGTTGCACCATGTAGATATCGATTATTCGGACGGCCATAACTTCTGGCTCATTTAGAGTTACGGGAGCCATAACCTGTCAAAACGAAGACCACGGTGAGTTCTACGGCTTTGACAGCTTTCAGCCGTCAACGGATAGATTAATGCCCAAAAAGGACAACCTGAATCTCAACCGGGTCTCGTAAGTATTTTACCCTTCGTTTTTTCGTCACCGGATTTTTACGGTAAAACGGGATTACCGTGCCTCGTCTTCGATTTACCATCGCTGGAGAGTGGAGCACCATGGTACTGTTCCGTTTCAAATCCATGCACGCATTTCTAAAAGTCGTACGACACTGTTTCGCCGTTTCGGACGGATGTTGCACCTTGCACCGCGGATGTTGCACCCTGTAGATATCGATTATTCGGACAGCCATAACTTTTGGCTCGTTTAGAGTTACGGGAGCCATAACCTGTCAAAACGAAGGCCACGGTGAGTTCTACGGCTTTGACAGCTTTCAGCCGTCAGAGGATAGCTTAATGCCCAAAAAGGACAACCTGAATCTCAATCGGGTGTCGTAAGTATTTTACCCTTCGTTTTTTGACACCGGATTTTTACAGTAAAACGGGATTACCGTGCCTCGTCGTCGATTTACCATCGTTGGAAAGTGGTGCACCATGGTACTGTTCCGTTTCAAATCCATGCATGCATTTCTAAAAGTTGTACGGCATTGTTTCGCCATTTCGGACGGAAGTTGCACCCTGCACCGCAGATGTTGCACCCTGTAGATATCGATTATTCGGACGGCCATAACTTATGGCTCGTTTAGAGTTACGGGAGCCATAATCTGTCAAAACGAAGGCCACGGTGAGTTCTACGGCTTTGACAGCTTTCAGCCGTCAACGGATAGGTTAATGCCCGAAAAGGACAACCCGAATCTCAATCGGGTCTCGTAAGTTTTTTACCCTTCGTTTTTTCGACACCGGTTTTTTACGGTAAAACGGGATTACCGTGGCTCGTCTTCGATTTACCATCGCTAGAGAGTGGTGCACCATGGTACTGTTCCGTTTCAAATCCATGCATGCATTTCTAAAAGTCGTACGGCACTGTTTCGCCATTTCGGACGGATGTTGCACCTTGCACCGCGGATGTTGCACCTTGTAGATATCGATTATTCGGACCGCCATAACTTCTTGCTCGTTTAGAGTTACGGTAGTCATAACCTGTCAAAACGAAGGCCACGGTGAGTTTTACGGCTTTGACCGCTATCAGCCGTCAACGGATAGATTAATGTCCAAAAAGGACAACCCGAATCTCAATCGGGTCTCGTAAGTTTTTTACCCTTCGTTTTTTCGACACCGGATTTTTACAGTAAAACGGGATTACCGTGCCTCGTCTTCGACTTCCCATCGCTGGAGAGTGGTGCACCATGGTACCGTTCCATTTCAAATCCATGCAC
Organism: Allium cepa; assembly: GCA_030765085.1. Classification (NCBI taxonomy): domain Eukaryota; kingdom Viridiplantae; phylum Streptophyta; class Magnoliopsida; order Asparagales; family Amaryllidaceae; genus Allium; species Allium cepa. Next base: position 4,152,148 of record CM060934.1, read on the forward strand.
GCATTTCTAAAATTCGTACGGCACTGTTTCGCCATTTCGGACGGTTGTTGCACCTTGCACCGCGGAAGTTGCACCCTATAGATAACGATTATTCGGACGATCATAACTTCTGGCTCGTTTAGAGTTATGGGAGCCATAACCTATCAAAAGAAGGCCATGGTGAGTTCTCCGGCTTCGACATCTTTCATCCGTCAACGGATAGATAAGTGCCCGAAAAGGACAGCCCGAATCTCAATCGGGTCCCGTAAGTTTTTTACCCTTCCTTTTTTCGACACCGGATTTTTACGATAAAACGGGATTACCGTGCCTCGTCTTCGATTTACCATCGCTGGAGAGTGGTGCTCCATGGTACTGTTCCGTTTCAAATTCATGAACGCATTTCTAAAATTCGTACGCCACTGTTTTGCCATTTTGTACGGATGTTGCACCTTGCACCGCGGATGTTGCACCATGTAGATATCGATTATTCGGACAGCCATAACTTCTGGCTCATTTAGAGTTACGGGAGCCATAACCTTTCAAAACGAACGCCACGGTGAGTTCTACTGCTTTGACAGCTTTCAACCATCAACGGATAGATTAATGCCCAAAAAGGACAACCCGAATCTCAATCGGGTCTCGTAAGTTTTTTACCCTTCGTCTTTTCGACACCGGATTTTTACAGTAAAGCGGTATTACCGTGCCTCGTCTTCGATTTACCATCGCTGGAGAGTGGTGCACCATGGTACTGTTCCGTTTCAAATCCATGCACGCATTTCTAGAAGTCGTACGGCACTGTTTCGCCATTTCGGACGGATGTTGCACCTTGCACCGCGGATGTTGCACCTTGTAGATATCGATTATTCGGACGATCATAACTTCTGGCTCGTTTAGAGTTATGAGAGCCATAACCTATCAAAAGAAGGCCATGGTGAGTTCTACGGCTTCGACAGCTTTCATCCGTCAGCGGATAGATTAGTGCCCGAAAAGGACAGCCCGAATCTCAATCGGGTCTCGTAAGTTTTTTACCCTTCCTTTTTTCGACACCGGATTTTTACGATAAAACGGGATTACCGTGCCTCGTCTTCGATTTACCATCGCTGGAGAGTGGTGCACCATGGTACTGTTCCGTTTCAAATCCATGCACGCATTTCTAAAAGTCGAACGACACTGTTTCGCCATTTCGGACGGATGTTGCACCTTGCACCGTGGATGTTGCACCCTGTAGATATCGATTATTCGGACAGCCATAACTTTTGGCTCGTTTAGAGTTACGGGAGCCATAACCTGTCAAAACGAAGGTCACGGTGAGTTCTACGGCTTTGACAGCTTTCAGCCGTCAGCGGATAGATTAATGCCCGAAAAGGACAACCTGAATCTCAATCGGGTGTCGTAAGTATTTTACCCTTCGTTTTTTGACACCGGATTTTTACAGTAAAACGGGATTACCGTGCCTCGTCATCGATTTACCATCGTTGGAAAGTGGTGCACCATGGTACTGTTCCGTTTCAAATCCATGCATGCATTTCTAAAAGTTGTACGGCACTGTTTCGCCATTTCGGACGGATGTTGCACCTTGCACCGCGGATGTTGCACCCTGTAGATATCGATTATTCGGACGGCCATAACTTATGGCTCGTTTAGAGTTACGGGAGCCATAACCTGTCAAAACGAAGGCCGCGGTGAGTTCTACGGCTTTGACAGCTTTCAGCCGTCAACGGATAGGTTAATGCCCGAAAAGGACAACCCGAATCTCAATCGGGTCTCGTAAGTTTTTTACCCTTCGTTTTTTCGACACCGGATTTTTACGGTAAAACGGGATTACCGTGGCTCGTCTTCGATTTACCATCGCTAGAGAGTGGTGCACCACGGTACTGTTTAGTTTCTAATCGATGCATGCATTTCTAAAAGTCGTACGGCACTGTTTCGCCATTTCGGACGGATGTTGCACCTTGCACCGCGGATGTTGCACCCTGTAGATATCGATTATTCGGACGGCCATAACTTCTTGCTCGTTTAGAGTTACGGGAGCCATAACCTGTCAAAACGAAGGCCACGGTGAGTTTTACGGCTTTGACCGCTATCAGCCGTCAATGGATAGATTAATGTCCAAAAAGGACAACCCGAATCTCAATCGGGTCTCGTAAGTTTTTTACCCTTCGTTTTTTCGACACCGGATTTTTACAGTAAAACGGGATTATCGTGCCTCGTCTTCGACTCCCCATCTCTGGAGAGTGGTGCACCATGGTACCGTTCCATTTCAAATCCATGCACGCATTTCTAAAATTCGTACGGCACTGTTTCGCCATTTCGGATGGTTGTTGCACCTTGCACCGCGGATGTTGCACCCTGTAGATATCGATTATTCGGACGATCATAACTTCTGGCTCGTTTAGAGTTATGGGAGCCATAACCTATCAAAAGAAGGCCATGGTGAGTTCTCCGGCTTCGACAGCTTTTATCCGTCAACGGATAGATTAGTGCCCGAAAAGGACAGCCCGAATCTCAATCGGGTCCCGTAAGTTTTTTACCCTTCCTTTTTTCGACACCGGATTTTTACGATAAAACGGGATTATCGTGCCTCGTCTTCGATTTACCATCGCTGGAGAGTGGTGCACCATGGTACTGTTCCGTTTCAAATCCATGCACGCATTTCTAAAAGTCGTACGGCACTGTTTCGCCATTTCGGACAGATGTTGCACCTTGCACCGCGGATGTTGCACCATGTAGATATCGATTATTCGGACGGCCATAACTTCTGGCTCATTTAGAGTTACGGGAGCCATAACCTGTCAAAACGAACGCCACGGTGAGTTCTACGGCTTTGACAGCTTTCAGCCGTCAACGGATAGATTAATGCCCAAAAAGGACAACCCGAATCTCAATCGGGTCTCGTAAGTATTTTACCCTTCGTTTTTTTGTCACCGGATTTTTACGGTAAAACGGGATTACTGTGCCTCGTCTTCGATTTACCATCGCTGGAGAGTGGCGCGCCATGGTACTGTTCCATTTCAAATCCACGCACACATTTCTAAATGTCTTTACGCCACTGTTTCGCCATTTCGGACGAATGTTGCACCTTGCACCGCGGATGTTGCACCCTGTAGATATCGATTATTCGGACGGCCATAACTTCTGGCTCGTTTAGAGTTACGGGAGCAATAACCTGTCAAAATGAAGGCCATGGTGAGTTCTACGGCTTCAATAGCTTTCATCCGTCAACGGATAGATTAAAGCCCGGAAAGGACAACCCAAATCTCAATCGGGTCTCGTAAGTTGTTTAACCTTCCTTTTTTCGACACCGGATTTTTACGGTAAAACGGGATTATCGTGCCTCCTCTTCGATTTACCATCGCTGGAGAGTGGAGCACCATGGTACTGTTCCGTTTCAAATCCATGCACGCATTTCTAAAAGTCGTACGGCACTGTTTCGCCATTTCGGACAGATGTTGCACCTTGCACCGCGGATGTTGCACCCTGTAGATATCGATTATTTGTACAGCCATAACTTTTGGCTCGTTTAAAGTTACGGGAGCCATAACCTGTCAAAACGAAGGCCACGGTGAGTTCTACGGCTTTGACTGCTTTCAGCCATCAACGGGTAGATTAATGCCCAAAAAGGACAACCTGAATCTCAATCGGGTCTCGTAAGTTTTTTACCCTTCGTTTTTTCGACACCGGATTTTTATGGTAAAACGGGATCACCGTGCCTCGTCTTCGATTTACCATCGCTGGAGAGTGGCGCACCATGGTTCTGTTCCGTTTTAAATCCATGCACGCATTTCTAAAAGTCGTACGGCACTGTTTCGCCATTTCGGACGGATGTTGCACCTTGCACCGTGGATGTTGCACCTTGTAGATATTGATTATTCGGACGGCCATAACTTCTGGCTCGTTTATAGTTACGGGAGCCATAACCTGTCAAAACGAACGCTACGGTGAGTTCTATGGCTTTGACATCTTTCAGCCGTCAATGGATAGATTAATGCCCGAAAAGGACAACCCGAATCTCAATCGGGTCTCGTAAGTTTTGTAACCTTCGTTTTTTCGACACCGGATTTTTTCGGTAAAACGGGATTACTGTGCCTCGTCTTCGATTTTCCATCGCTGGATAGTGGTGCACCATGGTACTGTTTCGTTTCAAATCCATGCACGCGTTTCTAAAACTCGTACGGCACTGTTTCGCCATTTCGGACGGATGTTGCACCTTGCACCGCGGATGTTGCACCCTGTAGATATCGATTATTCGAACGGCCATAACTTCTAGCTCGTTTAGAGTTACGGGAGCCATAACCTGTCAAAATGAAGGCCATGGAGAGTTCTACGGCTTTGACTGCTTTCAGCGGTCAACGAATAGATTAATGCCCAAAAAGGACAACCCGAATCTCAATCGGGTCTCGTAAGTTTTTTACCCTTCGTTTTTTCGACACCGGATTTTTACCGTAAAACGGGATTACCGTGCCTCGTCTTCGATTTACCATCGTTGGAGAGTGGAGCACCATGGTACTGTTCCGTTTCAAAACCATGCACGCATTTCTAGAAGTCATACGACACTGTTTCGCCATTTCGGACAGATGTTGCACCTTGCACCGCGGATGTTGCACCCTGTAGATATCGATTATTCGGACGGCCATTACTTCTGGCTCGTTTAGAGTTACGGTATCCATCACCTGTGAAAACAAAGGCCACGGTGAGTTCTACAGCTTTGACGGCTTTCAGCCGTCAATGGATAGATTAATGCCCGAAAAGGACAACAAGAATCTCAATCGGGGTTCGTAAGTTTTTTACCCTTCGTTTTTCGACACCGGATTTTACGGTAAAACGGGATTACTGTGCCTCACCTTCGATTTACCATCGCTGGAGAGTGGTGCACGATGGTACTGTTCCATTTGAAATCCATGCACGCATTTCTAAAAGTCGTACGACACTGTTTCTTCATTTCGCACGGATGTTGCACCTTGCGCCGCGGATGTTGCACCCTGTAGATATCGATTATTCGGACGGCCATATCTTCTGGCTCGCTTAGAGTTACGGGAGCCATAATCTGTCAAAACGAAGGCCACGGTGAGTTCTACGGCTTTTGACAGCTTTCAGCCGTCAATGGATAGATTAATGCCCGGAAAGGACAACCCGAATCTTAATCAGGTCTCGTAAGTTTTTTACCCTTCGTTTTTTCGACACCGGATTTTTACGGTAAAACGGGATTACCGTGCCACATCTTCGATTTACCATCGCTGGAGAGTGGTGCACAATGGTACTGTTCCATTTCAAATCCATGCACGCATTTCTAAAAGTCGTACGACACTGTTTCGCCATTTCGGACGGATGTTGCACCTTACCCCGCGGATGTTGCACCCTGTACATATCGATTATTCGGACGGCCATAACTTCTGGCTCGCTTAGAGTTACGGGAGACATAACCTGTCAAAACGAAGGCCACGGTGAGTTCTACGGCTTTGATAGCTTTCAGCCGTCAACAGATAGATTAATGCCCGAAAAGGACAACCCGAATCTCAATCGGGTCTCGTAAGTTTTTTACCCTTCGTTTTTTCGGTACCGGATTTTTACGGTAAAACGGGATTACCGTGCCACGTCTTCGATTTACCATCGCTGAAGAGTGGTGCAACATGGTACTCTTCCGTTTCAAATCCATGCACTAATTTCTAAAAGTCGTACGCCACTATTTTGCCATTTCGGACAGATGTTGCACCTTGCACCGCGGATGTTGCACCCTGTAGATATCGATTATTCGAACGGCCATAACTTCTGGCTCGTTTAGAGTTACGGGAGCCATAACCGGTCAAAACGAATGCCACGGTGAGTTCTACGGCTTTCACAGCTTTCAGCCATCAACGGATAGATTAATGCCCAAAAAGGACAACTCGAATCTCAATCCGGTCGCGTAAGTTTTTTACCCTTCGTTTTTTTGACGCCGGATTTTAACGGTAAAACAGGATTACCGTGGCTCGCCTTCGATTTACCATCGCTGGAGAGTGGTGCACCATGGAACTGTTCCGTTTCAAATCCATGCACGCATTTCTAAAAGTCGTACGACACTGTTTCGCCATTTCGGACGAATGTTGCACCTTACCCCGCGGATGTTGCACCCTGTACATATCGATTATTCGGACGGCCATAACTTCTGGCTCGTTTAGTGTTACGGAAGCCATAACCTGTCAAAACGAAGGCCAGGGTGAGTTATACGGCTTTGACAGCTTTCGGCCATAAACGAATTGATTAATTCCCGAAAAGGACTACCCGAATCTCAATCGGGTCTCGTAAGTTTTTTACCCTTCGTTTTTTCGACACCGGATTTTTACGGTAAAAAAAGATTACCGTGCCACGTCTTCGATTTACCATCACTGGAGAGTGGTGCAACATGAACTGTTCTTTTTCAAATCCATGCACGCATTTCTAAAAGTCGTACGCCACTGTTTCGCCATTTTGTACGGATGTTGCACCTTGCACCGCGGATGTTGCACCATGTAGATATCGATTATTCGGACGGCCATAACTTCTGGCTCGTTTAGAGTTACGGCAGCCATAACCTGTCAAAACGAATGCCACTGTGAGTTCTACGGCTTTCACAGCTTTCAGCCATCAACGGATAGATTAATGCCCAAAAAGGACAACCCGAATCTCAATCGGGTCTCGTAGGTTTTTTCCGCTTCGTTTTTTCGACACCGGATTTTAACGGTAAAACGGGATTACCGTGCCTCATCTTCGATTTACCATCGCTGGAGAGTGGTGCACCATGGCACCATTTCGTTTCAAATACATGCACGCATTTCGAAAAGTCGTACGCCACTGTTTCGCCATTTCGGACGGATGTTGCACCTTGCACCGCGGATGTTGCACCCTGTAGATATCGATTATTCGGACGGCCATAACTTCTGGCTCGTTTAGATTTACGGGAGCCATAACCTGTCAAAATGAAGGCCACGGTAAGTTCTACGGCTTCGACAGCTTTCATTCGTCAGCGGATAGATTAATGACCGAAAAGGATAACCCGAATCTCAATCGGGTCTCGTAAGTTTTTTACCCTTCCTTTTTTCGACACCGGATTTTTACAGTAAAACGGGATTACCGTGCCTCGTCTTTAATTTACCATCGCTGGAGAGTGGTGCACCATGGTACTGTTCCGTTTCAAATCCATTCACGCATTTCTAAATGTCGTACGCCACTGTTTCGCCATTTCGGACGGATGTTGCACCTTGCACCGCGGATGTTGCACCATGTAGATATCGATTATTCGAACGATCATAACTTCTGGCTCGTTTAGAGTTATGGGAGCCATAACCTATCAAAAGAAGGCCATGGTGAGTTCTACGACTTCGACAGCTTTCATCCGTCAACGGATAGATTAGTGCCTGAAAAGGACAGCCCGAATCTCAATCGGGTCTCGTAAGTTTTTTACCCTTCCTTTTTTCGACACCAGATTTTTACGATAAAACGGGATTACCGTTCCTCGTCTTCGATTTACCATCGCTGGAGAGTGGTGCACCATGGTACTATTCCGTTTTAAATCCATGCACGCATTTCTAAAAGTCGTACGCCATTGTTTTGCCATTTCGGACGGATGTTGCACCTTGCACCGCGGATGTTGCACCATGTAGATATCGATTATTCGGACGGCCATAACTTCTGGCTCATTTAGAGTTACGGGAGCCATAACCTGTCAAAACGAACGCCACGGTGAGTTCTACGGCTTTGATAGCTTTTAGCCGTCAACGGATAGATTAATGCCCAAAAAAGACAACCCGAATCTCAATCGGGTCTCGTAAGTATTTTACCCTTCGTTTTTTCGACACCGGATTTTTACGGTAAAACGGGATTACTGTGCCTCGTCTTCGATTTACCATCGCTGGAGAGTGGTGCACCATGGTACTGTTCCGTTTCAAATCCACGCACACATTTCTAAAAGTCTTTACGCCACTGTTTCGCCATTTCGGACGGATGTTGCACCTTGCACCGCGGATGTTGCACCCTGTAGATATCGATTATTCGGACGGCCATAACTTCTGGCTCGTTTAGAGTTACGGGAGCAATAACCTGTCAAAATGAAGGCCACGGTGAGTTCTATGGCTTCGACAGCTTTCATCCGTCAACAGATAGATTAAAGCCCGGAAAGGACAACCCGAATCTCAATCGGGCCTCGTAAGTTGTTTACCCTTCCTTTTTTCGACACCGGATTTTTACGGTAAAACGGGATTACCGTGCCTCATCTTCGATTTACCATCGCTGGAGCGTGGAGCACCATGGTACTGTTCCGTTTCAAATCCATGCATGGATTTCCAAAAGTCGTACGGCACTGTTTCGCCATTTCGGACGGATGTTGCACCTTGCACCGCGGATGTTGCACCCTGTAGATATCGATTATTCGGACAGCCATAACTTTTGGCTCGTTTAGAGTTACGGGAACCATAACCTGTCAAAACGAAGGCCACGGTGAGTTCTACGGCTTTGACTGCTTTCAGCCGTCAACGGATAGATTAATGCCCAAAAAGGACAACCCGAATCTCAATCGGGTCTCGTAAGTTGTTTACCCTTACTTTTTTCGACACTGGATTTTTACGGTAAAATGGGATTACCGTGCCTCGTCTTCGATTTACCATCGCTGGAGAGTGGTGCACCATGGTACTGTTCCGTTTCAAATCCATGCACGCATTTCAAAAAGTCGTACGCCACTGTTTCGCCATTTCGGACGGATGTTGCACCTTGCACCGCGGATGTTGCACCCTGTAGATATCGATTATTCGAACGGCCATAACTTCTGGATCGTTTAGAGTTACGGGAGCAATAACCTGTCAAAATGAAGGCCACAGTGAGTTCTACGGCTTCGACAGCTTTCATCCGTCAACGGATAGATTAAAGCCCGGAAAGGACAACCCGAATCTCAATCGGGTCTCGTAAGTTGTTTACCCTTCCTTTTTTCGACACCGGATTTTTACGGTAAAACGGGATTATCGTGCCTCGTCTTCGATTTACCATCGCTGGAGAGTGGAGCACCATGGTACTGTTCCGTTTCAAATCCATGCATGCATTTCTAAAAGTCGTACGGCACTGTTTCGCCATTTCGGAAGGATGTTGCACCTTGCACCGCGGATGTTGCACCCTGTAGATATCGATTATTCGGACAGCCATAACTTTTGGCTCGTTTAGAGTTACGTGCGCCATAACCTGTCAAAACGAAGGCCGCGGTGAGTTCTACGGCTTTGACTGCTTTCAGCCGTCAACGAATAGATTAATGCCCAAAAATGACAACCCGAATCTCAATCGGGTCTCGTAAGATTTTTACCCTTCGTTTTTTCGACTCCGGATTTTTACGGTAAAACGGGATTACCGTTCCTCGTCTTCGATTTACCAACGCTGGTGAGTGGTGCACCATGGTACTGTTCCATTTTAAATCCATGCACGCATTTCTAAAAGTCGTACGGCACTGTTTTGCCATTTCGGACGGATGTTGCACCTTGCACCGCGGATGTTGCACCATGTAGATATCGATTATTCGGACGGCCATAACTTCTGGCTCATTTAGAGTTACGGGAGCCATAACCTGTCAAAACGAACGCCACGGTGAGTTCTACGGCTTTGATAGCTTTCAGCCGTCAACGGATAGATTAATGCCCAAAAAGGACAACCCGAATCTCAATCGGGTCTCGTAAGTATTTTACCCTTCGTTTTTTCGACACCGGATTTTTACAGTAAAACGGGATTACTGTGCCTCGTCTTCGATTTACCATCGCTGGAGAGAGGTGCACCATGGTACTGTTCCGTTTCAAATCCACGCACACATTTCTAAAAGTCTTTACGCCACTGTTTCGCCATTTCGGACGGATGTTGCACCTTGCACCGCGGATGTTGCACCCTGTAGATATCGATTATTCGGACGGCCATAACTTCTGGCTCGTTTAGAGTTACGGGAACAATAACCTGTCAAAATGAAGGCCACGGTGAGTTCTATGGCTTCGACAGCTTTCATCCGTCAACAGATAGATTAAAGCCCGGAAAGGACAACCCGAATCTCAATCGGGCCTCGTAAGTTTTTTACCCTTCCTTTTTTCGACACCGGATTTTTACGGTAAAACGGGATTACCGTGCCTCATCTTCGATTTACCATCGCTGGAGCGTGGAGCACCATGGTACTGTTCCGTTTCAAATCCATGCATGGATTTCCAAAAGTCGTATGGCACTGTTTCGCCATTTCGGACGGATGTTGCACCTTGCACCGCGGATGTTGCACCCTGTAGATATCGATTATTCGGACAGCCATAACTTTTGGCTCGTTTAGAGTTACGGGAACCATAACCTGTCAAAACGAAGGCCACGGTGAGTTCTACGGCTTTGACTGCTTTCAGCCGTCAACGGATAGATTAATGCCCAAAAAGGACAACCCGAATCTCAATCGGGTCTCGTAAGTTGTTTACCCTTACTTTTTTGGACACCGGATTTTTACGGTAAAATGGGATTACCGTGCCTCGTCTTCGATTTACCATCGCTGGAGAGTGGTGCACCATGGTACTGTTCCGTTTCAAATCCATGCACGCATTTCAAAAGTCGTACGCCACTGTTTCGCCATTTCGGACGGATGTTGCACCTTGCACCGCGGATGTTGCACCCTGTAGATATCGATTATTCGAACGGCCATAACTTCTGGATCGTTTAGAGTTACGGGAGCAATAACCTGTCAAAATGAAGGCCACAGTGAGTTCTACGGCTTCGACAGCTTTCATCCGTCAACGGATAGATTAAAGCCCGGAAAGGACAACCCGATTCTCAATCGGGTCTCGTAAGTTGTTTACCCTTCCTTTTTTCGACACCGGATTTTTACGGTAAAACGGGATTATCGTGCCTCGTCTTCGATTTACCATCGCTGGAGAGTGGAGCACCATGGTACTGTTCCGTTTCAAATCCATGCATGCATTTCTAAAAGTCGTACGGCACTGTTTCGCCATTTCGGAAGGATGTTGCACCTTGCACCACGGATGTTGCACCCTGTAGATATCGATTATTCGGACAGCCATAACTTTTGGCTCGTTTAGAGTTACGTGCGCCATAACCTATCAAAACGAAGACCACGGTGAGTTCTACGGCTTTGACTGCTTTCAGCCGTCAACGAATAGATTAATGCCCAAAAATGACAACCCGAATCTCAATCGGGTCTCGTAAGATTTTTACCCTTCGTTTTTTCGACTCCGGATTTTTACGGTAAAACGGGATTACCGTGCCTCGTCTTCGATTTACCAACGCTGGAGAGTGGTGCACCATGGTACTGTTCCATTTTAAATCCATGCACGCATTTCTAAAAGTCGTACGGCACTGTTTTGCCATTTCGGACGGATGTTGCACCTTGCACCGCGGATGTTGCACCATGTAGATATCGATTATTCGGACGGCCATAACTTCTGGCTCGTTTAGAGTTACGGGAGCCATAACCTGTCAAAACGAACGCCACGGTGAGTTCTACGGCTTTGACAGCTTTCAGCCGTCAACGGATAGATTAATGCCCAAAAAGGACAACTCGAATCTCAATCGGGTCTCGTAAGTATTTTACCCTTCGTTTTTTCGACACCGGATTTTTACGGTAAAACGGGATTACTGTGCCTCGTCTTCGATTTACCATCGCTGGAGAGTGGTGCGCCATGGTACTGTTCCGTTTCAAATCCACGCACACATTTCTAAAAGTCTTTACGCCACTGTTTCGCCATTTCGGACGGATGTTGCACCTTGCACCGCGGATGTTGCACCCTGTAGATATCGATTATTCGGATGGCCATAACTTCTGGCTCGTTTAGAGTTACGGGAGCAATAACCTGTCAAAATGAAGGCCACGGTGAGTTCTACGGCTTCGACAGCATTCATCCGTCAACAGATAGATTAAAGCCCGGAAAGGACAGCCCGAATCTCAATCGGGCCTCGTAAGTTGTTTACCCTTCCTTTTTTCGACTCCGGATTTTTACGGTAAAACGGGATTACCGTGCCTCGTCTTCGATTTACCATCGCTGGAGAGTGGTGCACCATGGTACTGTTCCGTTTTAAATCCATGCACGCATTTCTAAAAGTCGTACGGCACTGTTTCGCCATTTCGGACGGATGTTGCACCTTTGCACCGCGGATGTTGCACCCTGTAGATATCGATTATTCGGACGGCCATAACTTCTGGATCGTTTAGAGTTACGGGAGCAATAACCTGTCAAAATGAAGGCCACGGTGAGTTCTATGGCTTCGACAGCTTTCATCCGTCAACGGATAGATTAAAGCCCGGAAAGGACAACCCGAATCTCAATCGGGTCTCGTAAGTTGTTTACCCTTCCTTTTTTCGACACCGGATTTTTACGGTAAAACGGGATTACCGTGCCTCGTCTTCGATTTACCATCGCTGGAGAGTGAAGCACCATGGTACTGTTCCGTTTCAAATCCATGCATTTCTAAAAGTCGTACGGCACTATTTCGCCATTTCGGAAGGATGTTGCACCTTGCACCGCGGATGTTGCACCCTGTAGATATCGATTATTCGGATCGCCATAACTTTTGGCTCGTTTAGAGTTACGGGCGCCATAACCGTCAAAACGAAGGCCACGGTGAGTTCTACGGCTTTGACTGCTTTCAGCCGTCAACGAATAGATTAATGCCCAAAAAGACAACCCGAATCTCAATCGGGTCTCGTAAGATTTTTACCCTTCGTTTTTTCGAATCCGGATTTTTACGGTAAAACGGGATTACCGTGCCTCGTCTTCGATTTACCAACGCTGGAGAGTGGTCCACCATGGTACTGTTCCGTTTTAAATCCATGCACGCATTTCTAAAAGTCGTACGGCACTGTTTTGCCATTTCGGACGGATGTTGCACCTTGCACCGCGGATGTTGCACCCTGTAGATATCGATTATTCGGACGGCCATAACTTCTGGCTCGTTTAGAGTTATGGGAGCCATAACCTATCAAAAGAAGGCCATGGTGAGTTCTACGGCTTCGACAGCTTTCATCCGTCAACGGATAGATTAGTGCCCGAAAAGGACAGCCCGAATCTCAATCGGGTCTCGTAAGTTTTTTACCCTTCCTTTTTTCGACACCGGATTTTTACGATAAAACGGGATTACCGTTCCTCGTCTTCGATTTACCATCGCTGGATAGTGGTGCACCATGGTACTGTTCCGTTTCAAATCCTTGCACGCATTTCTAAAAGTCGTACGCCACTGTTTTGCCATTTCGGACGGATGTTGCACCTTGCACCGCAGATGCTGCACCATGTAGATATCGATTATTCGAACGATCATAACTTCTGGCTCGTTTAGAGTTATGAGAGCCATAACCTATCAAAAGAAGGCGGCCATGGTGAGTTCTACGGCTTCGACAGCTTTCATCCGTCAACGGATAGATTAGTGCCCGAAAAGGACAGCCCGAATCTCAATCGGGTCTCGTAAGTTTTTTACCCTTCCTTTTTTCGACACCGGATTTTTACTATAAAACGGGATTACCGTTCCTCGTCTTCGATTTACCATCGCTGGAGAGTGGTGCACCATGGTACTGTTCCGTTTCAAATCCATGCACGCATTTGTAAAAGTCGTACGCCACTATTTCGCCATTTCGGACGGATGTTGCACCTTGCACCGCGGATGTTGCACCATGTAGATATCGATTATTCGGACGACCATAACTTCTGGCTCATTTAGAGTTACGGGAGCCATAACCTGTCAAAACGAACGCCACGGTGAGTTCTACGGCTTTGACAGCTTTCAGCCATCAACGGATAGATTAATGCCCAAAAAGGACAACCCGAATCTCAATCGGGTTTCGTAAGTATTTTACCCTTCGTTTTTTCGACCCCGGATTTTTACGGTAAAACGGGATTACTGCGCCTCGTCTTCGATTTACCATCGCTGGAGAGTGGTGCGCCATGGTACTGTTCCGTTTCAAATCCACGCACACATTTCTAAATGTCTTTACGCCACTGTTTCGCCATTTCGGACGGATGTTGCACCTTGCACCGCGGATGTTGCACCCTGTAGATATCGATTATTCGGACGGCCATAACTTCTGGCTCGTTTAGAGTTACGGGAGCAATAACCTGTCAAAATGAAGGCCACGGTGAGTTCTATGGCTTCGACAGCTTTCATCCGTCAACAGATAGATTAAAGCCCGGAAAGGACAACCCGAATCTCAATCGGGCCTCGTAAGTTGTTTACCCTTCCTTTTTTCGACACTGGATTTTTACGGTAAAACGGGATTACCGTGCCTCGTCTTCGATTTACCATCGCTGGAGAGTGGAGCACCATGGTACTGTTCCGTTTCAAATCCATGCATGCATTTCCAAAAGTCGTACGGCACTGTTTCGCCTTTTCGGACGGATGTTGCACCTTGCACCGCGGATATTGCACCTTGCACCGCGGATGTTGCACCCTGTAGATATCGATTATTCAGACAGCCATAACTTTTGGCTCGTTTAGAGTTACAGGAACCATAACCTGTCAAAACGAAGGCCACGGTGAGTTCTACGGCTTTGACTGCTTTCAGCCGTCAACGGATAGATTAATGCCCAAAAAGGACAACCCGAATCTCAATCGGGTCTCGTAAGTTTTTTACCCTTCGTTTTTTCGACTCCGGATTTTTACGGTAAAACCGGATTACCGTGCCTCGTCTTCAATTTACCATCGCTGGAGAGTGGTGCACCATGGTACTGTTCCGTTTTAAATCCATGCACGCGTTTCTAAAAGTCGTACGGCACTGTTTCGCCATTTCAGACGGATGTTGCACCTTGCACCGCAGATGTTGCACCCTGTAGATATCGATTATTCGGACGGCCACAACTTCTGGCTCGTTTAGAGTTACGGGAGCAATAAACTGTCAAAATGAAGGCCACGGTGAGTTCTATGGCTTCGACAGCTTTCATCCGTCAACGGATAGATTAATGCCCGGAAAGGACAACCCGAATCTCAATCGGGTCTCGTAAGTTGTTTACCCTTCCTTTTTTCGACACCGGATTTTTACGGTAAAACGGGATTACCGTGCCTCGTCTTCGATTTACATCGCTGGAGAGTGGAGCACCATGGTACTGTTCCGTTTCAAATCCATACATGCATTTCTAAAAGTCGTACGACACTGTTTCGCCATTTCGGACGGATGTTGCACCTTGCACCGCGGATGTTGCACCCTGTAGATATCGATTATTCGGACAGCCATAACTTTTGGCTCGTTTATAGTTACGGGCACCATAACCTATCAAAATGAAGGCCACGGTGAGTTCTACGGCTTTGACTGCTTTCAGCCGTCAACGAATAGATTAATGCCCAAAAAGGACAACCCGAATCTCAATCGGGTCTTGTAAGATTTTTACCCTTCGTTTTTTCGACTCCGTATTTTTACGGTAAAACGGGATTACCGTGCCTCTTCTTCGATTTACCAACGCTGGAGAGTGGTGCACCATGGTACTGTTCCGTTTTAAATCCATGCACGCATTTCTAAAAGTCGTACGGCACTGTTTTGCCATTTCGGACAGATGTTGCACCTTGCACCGCGGATGTTGCACCCTGTAGATATCGATTATTCGGACGGCCATAACTTCTGGCTCGTTTACAGTTACGGGAGCCATAACCTGTCAAAACGAAGGCCACGGTGAGTTCTACGGCTTCGACAGCTTTCAGCCGTCAATGGTAGATTAATGCCCGAAAAGGACAACCCGAATCTCAATCGGGTCTCGTAAGTTTTGTACTCTTTGTTTTTTCGACACCGGATTTTTACGGTAAAATGGGATTACCGTGCCTCGTCTTCGATTTACCATCGTTGGAGAGTGGTGCACCATGGTACTGTTCCGTTTCAAATCCATGCACGCGTTTCTAAAAGTCGTACGGCACTGTTTCGCCATTTCGGACGGATGTTGCACCTTGCACCGCGGATGTTGCACCCTGTAGATATCGATTATTCGGACGGCCATAACTTCTGGCTCGTTTAGAGTTAAGGGAGCCATAACCTGTCAAAACGAAGGCCACGGACAGTTCTACGGTTTTGACCGTTTTCAGCAGTCAATGGATAGATTAATGCCCAAAAAGGACAACCCGAATCTCAATCGGGTCTCGTAAGTTTTTTACCCTTCGTTTTTTCGACACCGGATTTTTACGGTAAAACGGGATTACCGTGCCTCTTCTTCGATTTACCATCATTGGAGAGTGGAGCACTATGGTATTGTTCCGTTTCAAATCCATGCACGCATTTCTAAAAGTCATACGACACTGTTTCGCCATTTCGGACGGATGTTGCACCTTGCACCGCGGATGTTTCACCCTGTAGATATCGATTATTCGGAGGGCCATAACTTCTGGCTTGTTTAGAGTTACGGCAGCCATCAGCTATCAAAACGAAGGCCACGGTGAGTTCTACAGATTTGACAGCTTTCAGCCGTCAACGGATAGACTAATGCCCGAAAAGGACAACCCGAATCTCAATCGGGGTTTGTAAGTTTTTTTGCCCTTCTTTTTTTCGACACCGCATTTTTACGGTAAAACGGGATTACTGTGCCTCACCTTCGATTTACCATCGCTGGAGAGTGGTGCACCATGGTACTGTTCCATTTCAAATCCATGCACGCATTTCTAAAAGTCGTACGGCACTGTTTCGCCGTTTCGGACGGATGTTGCTCCTTGCGCCGCGGATGTTGCACCCTGTAGATATCGATTATTCGGACGGCCATAACTTCAGGCTCGTTTAGAGTTACAGGAGCCATAACCTGTCAAAACGAAGGCCATGGTGAGTTCTACGGCTTTGACAGCTTTCAGCCGTCAATGGATAGATTAATGCCCGGAAAGGACAACCCGAATCTCAATCGGGTCTCGTAAGTTTTGTACCCTTCGTTTTTTCGACACCGGATTTTTACGGTAAAATGGGATTACCGTGCCTCGTCTTCGATTTACCATCGTTGGAGAGTGGTGCACCATTGTACTGTTCCGTTTCAAATCCATGCACGCGTTTCTAAAAGTCGTACGACACTGTTTCGCCATTTCGGACGGATGTTGCACCTTGCACCGCGGATGTTGCACCCTGTAGATATCGATTATTCGGACGGCCATAACTTCTGGCTCGTTTAGAGTTACGGGAGCCATAACCTGTCAAAACGAAGGCCACGGAGAGTTCTACGGCTTTGACCACTTTCAGCGGTCAACGGATAGATTAATGCCCAAAATGGACAACCCGAATCTCAATCGGGTCTCGTAAGTTTTTTACCCTTCGTTTTTTTGACACCGGATTTTTACGGTAAAACGGGATTACCGTGCCTCTTCTTCGATTTACCATCGTTGGAGAGTGGAGCACCATGGTACTGTTCCGTTTCAAATCCATGCACGCATGTCTAAAAGTCATACGACACTGTTTCGCCATTTCGGACGGATGTTGCACCTTGCACCGCGGATGTTGCACCCTGTAGATATCGATTATTCGGATGGCCATAACTTCTGGCTCGTTTAGAGTTACGGCAGCCATCAGCTATCAAAATGAAGGCCACGGTGAGTTCTACAGCTTTAACAGCTTTCAGCCGTCAACGGATAGATTAATGCCCGAAAAGGACAACCCGAATCTCAATCGGGGTTTGTAAGTTTTTCTACCCTTCTTTTTTCGACACCGGATTTTTACGGTAAAACGGGATTACTGTGCCTCACCTTCGATTTACCATCGCTGGAGAGTGGTGCACCATGGTACTGTTCCATTTCAAATCCATGCACGCATTTCTAAAAGTCGTACGGCACTGTTTCGCCATTTCGGACGGATGTTGCACCTTGCGCCGCGGATGTTGCACCCTGTAGATATCGATTATTCGAACGGCCATATCTTCTGGCTCGTTTAGAGTTACATGAGCCATAATCTGTCAAAACGAAGGCCACGTTGAGTTCTACGGCTTTGATAGCTTTCAGCCGTCAATGGATAGATTAATGCCCGAAAAGGACAACCCGAATCTCAATCGGGTCTCGTAAGTTTTGTACCCTTCGTTTTTTCGACACCGGATTTTTACGGTAAAATGGGATTACCATGCCTCGTCTTCGATTTACCATCGTTGGAGAGTGGTGCACCATGGTACTATTCCATTTCAAATCCATGCACGCATTTCTAAAAGACGTACGGCACTGTTTCGCCATTTCGGACGGATGTTGCACCTTGCACCGCGGATGTTGCACCCTGTAGATATCGATTATTCGGACGGCCATAACTTCTGGCTCGTTTAGAGTTACGGGAGCCATAACCTGTCAAAACGAAGGCCACGGAGAGTTCTACGGCTTTGACCGCTTCCAGCGGTCAACGGATAGATTAATGCCCAAAAAAGACAACCCGAATCTCAATCGGGTCTCGTAAGTTTTGTACCCTTCGTTTTTTCGACACCGGATTTTTACGGTAAAACGGGATTACCGTGCCTCTTCTTCGATTTACCATCGTTGGAGAGTGGTGCACCATGGTACTGTTCCGTTTCAAATCCATGCACGCATTTCTAAAAGTCATACGACACTATTTCGCCATTTCGGACGGATGTTGCACCTTGCACCGCGGATGTTGCACCCTGTAGATATCGATTATTCGGAGGGCCATAACTTCTGGCTCGTTTAGTGTTACGGCAGCCATCAGCTATCAAAACGAAGGCCACGGTGAGTTCTACAGCTTTGACAGCTTTCAGCCGTCAACGGATAGATTAATGCCCGAAAAGGACAACCCGAATCTCAATCCGGTCGCGTAAGTTTTTTACCCTTCGTTTTTTCGACACCGGATTTTGACGGTAAAACAGGATTACCGTGCCTCGTCCTCGATTTACCATCGCTGGAGAGTGGTGCACCATGGCACTGTTCCGTTTCAAATCCATGCACGCATTTCTAGAAGTCGTACGACACTGTTTCGCCATTTTGGACGGATGCTGCACCTTACCCCACGGATGTTGCACCCTGTACATATCGATTATTCGGACGGCCATAACTTCTGGCTCGTTTAGAGTTACGGAAGCCATAACCTGTCAAAACGAAGGCCACGGTGAGTTCTACGGCTTTGACAGCTTTCGGCCATCAACGGATACATTAATGCCCGAAAAGGACAACCCGAATCTCAATCGGGTCTCGTAAGTTTTTTACCCTTCGTTTTTTCGACACCGGATTTTTACGGTAAAACGGGATTACCGTGCCACGTCTTCGATTTACCATCGCTGGAGAGTGGTGCAACATGAACTGTTCTGTTTCAAATCCATGCACGCATTTCTAAAAGTCGTACGCCACTGTTTCGCCATTTCGGACGGATGTTGCAGCTTGCACCGTGGATGTTGCACCATGTAGATATCGATTATTTGGACGGCCATAACTTCTGGCTCGTTTAGAGTTACGGGAGCCATAACCTGTCAAAACGAAGGCCACGGTAAGTTCTACGGCTTTGACCGCTTTCAGCCGTCAACGGATAGATTAATGCCCAAAAAGGACAACCCGAATCTCAATCGGGTCTCGTAGGTTTTTTCCCCTTCTTTTTTTCGACACCGGATTTTAACGGTAAAACGGGATTACCGTGCCTCGTCTTCGATTTACCATCGCTGGAGAGTGGTGCACCATGGTACCGTTCCGTTTCAAATCAATGCACGCATTTCTAAAAGTCGTACGCCACTGTTTCGCCATTTCTGACGGATGTTGCACCTTGCACCGCGGATGTTGCACCCTGTAGATATCGATTATTCGGACGGCCATAACTTCTAGGTCGTTTAGAGTTACGGGAGTCATAACCTGTCAAAATGAAGGCCATGGTGGGTTCACGGCTTCGACAGCTTTCATTCGTCAGCGGATAGATTAATGCCCGAAAAGGACAACCCGAATCTGAATCGGGTCTCGTAAGTTTTTTACCCTTCCTTTTTTTGACACCGGATTTTTACAGTAAAATGGGATTACCGTGCCTCTTCTTCGATTTACCATCGCTGGAGAGTGGTGCACCATGGTACTGTTCCGTTTCAAATCCATGCATGCATTTCTAAAAGTCATACGCCACTGTTTCGCCATTTCGAACGGATGTTGCACCTTGCACCGCGGATGTTGCACCCTGTAGATATCGATTATTCGGACGGCCATAACTTCTGGCTCGTTTAGAGTTACGGGAGCCATAACCTGTCAAAACGAAGGCCACGGAGAGTTCTACGGCTTTGACCGCTTTCAGCGGTCAACGGATAGATTAATGCCCAAAATGGACAACCCGAATCTCAATCGGGTCCCGTAAGTTTTTTACCCTTCGTTTTTTCGACACCGGATTTTTACGGTAAAACGGGATTACCGTGCCTCTTCTTCGATTTACCATCGTTGGAGAGTGGATCACCATGGTACTGTTCCGTTTCAAATCCATGCACGCATGTCTAAAAGTCATACGACACTGTTTCGCCATTTCGGACGGATGCCGCACCTTGCACCGCGGATGTTGCACCCTGTAGATATCGATTATTCGGACGGTCATAACTTCTGGCTCGTTTAGAGTTACGGGAGCCATAACCTGTCAAGACGAAGGCCACAGTGAGTTCTACGGCTTTGACAGCTTTCAGCCATCAACGGTTAGATTAATGCCCAAAAAGGACAACCCGAATCTCAATCGGGTCTCGTAAGTTTTTTACCCATCGTTTTTTCGACGCTGGATTTTAACGGTAAAACGGGATTACCGTGGCTCATCCTCGACTTACCATCGCTGGAGAGTGGTGCACCATGCTACAGTTCCGTTTCAAATCCATGCACGCATTTCTAAAAGTCGTACGACACTATTTCGCCATTTCGGACGGATGTTGCACCTTGCACCGCGGATGTTGCGCCCTGTAGATATCGATTATTCGGACGACCATAACTTCTGGATCTTTAGATTTACGGGAGCCATAACCTGTCAAAACAAAGGCCGCGGTGAGTTCTACGGTTTGACAGCTTTCAGCCGTTAATGGATAGATTAATGCCCGAGAAGGACAACCCGAATCTCAATCGGGTCTCGTAAGTTTTTTACCCTTCGTTTTTTGGACACCGGATTTTTACGGTAAAACGGGATTACCGTGGCTCGTCTTCGATTTACCATCGCTGGAGAGTGGTGCACCAAGGTACTGTTCCGTTTCAAATCCATGCATGCATTTCTAAAAGTCGTAAGGCACTGTTTCGCCATTTCAGACCCTATACATATCGATTATTCGGACGACCATACCTTCTGGCTCGTTT
This sequence comes from Allium cepa, assembly GCA_030765085.1. Taxonomy (NCBI): domain Eukaryota; kingdom Viridiplantae; phylum Streptophyta; class Magnoliopsida; order Asparagales; family Amaryllidaceae; genus Allium; species Allium cepa. The sequence continues at coordinate 4,173,301 of CM060934.1, forward strand.
AGAGTTACGGGAGCCATAACCTGTCAAAACGAAGGCCACGGTGAGTTTTACCGCTTTAACCGCTTTCAGCCGTCAACGGATAGATTAATGCCCAAAAAGGACAACCCGAATCTCAATCCGGTCGCGTAAGTTTTTTACCCTTCGTTTTTTCGACACCGGATTTTAACGGTAAAACAGGATTACCGTGGCTCGTCTTCGATTTACCATCGTTGGAGAGTGGTGCACCATGGAACTGTTCCGTTTCAAATCCATGCACGCATTTCTAAAAGTCGTACGACACTGTTTCGCCATTTGGACGGATGTTGCACCTTACCCCGCGGATGTTGCACCCTGTACATATCGATTATTCGGACGGCCATAACTTCTGGCTCGTTTAGAGTTACGGAAGCCATAACCTGTCAAAACGAAGGCCACGGTGAGTTCTACGGCTTTGACAACTTTCGGCCATCAACGGATACATTAATGCCCGAAAAGGACAACCCGAATCTCAATCGGGTCTCGTAAGTTTTTTACCCTTCGTTTTTTCGACACCGGATTTTTAAGGTAAAACGGGATTACCGTGCCACGTCTTTGATTTACCATCGCTGGAGAGTGGTGCAACATGAACTGTTCTGTTTCAAATCCATGCACGCATTTCTAAAAGTCGTACGCCACTGTTTCGCCATTTCGGACGGATGTTGCACCTTGCACCGCGGATGTTGCACCATGTAGATATCGATTATTCGGACGGCCATAACTTCTGGCTCGTTTAGAGTTAAGGGAGCCATAACCTGTCAAAACGAAGGCCACGGTATGTTCTACGGCTTTGACAGCTTTCAGCCGTCAACGGATAGATTAATGCCCAAAAAGGACAACCCGAATCTCAATCGGGTCTCGTAGGTTTTTTCCCCTTCTTTTTTTCGACACCGGATTTTAACGGTAAAACGGGATTACCGTGCCTCGTCTTCGATTTACCATCGCTGGAGAGTGGTGCACCATGGTACCGTTCCGTTTCAAATCCATGCACGCATTTCTAAAAGTCATACGCCACTGTTTCGCCATTTCTCACGGATGTTGCACCTTGCACCGCGGATGTTGCACCCTGTGGATATCGATTATTCGGACGGCCATAACTTCTGGGTCGTTTAGAGTTACGGGAGCCATAACCTGTCAAAATGAAGGCCACGGTGAGTTCTACGGCTTCGACAGCTTTCATTCGTCAGCGGATAGATTAATGCCCGAAAAGGACAACCCGAATCTGAATCGGGTCTCGTAAGTTTTTTACCCTTCCTTTTTTTGACACCGGATTTTTACAGTAAAACGGGATTACCGTGCCTCGTCTTCGATTTACCATCGCTGGAGTGTGGTGCACCATGGTACTGTTCCGTTTCAAATCCATGCATGCATTTCTAAAAGTCGTACGCCACTGTTTCGCCATTTCGGACCGATGTTGCACCTTCCACCGCGGATGTTGCACCCTGTAGATATCGATTATTCGGACGGCCATAACTTTTGGCTCGTTTAGAGTTACGGGAGCCATGACCTGTCAAAACGAAGGCCACGGTGAGTTCTACGGCTTTGACCGCTTTTAGCCATCAACGGATAGATTAATGCCCAAAAAGGACAACCCGAATCTAAATCGGGTCTCGTAAGTTTTTTACCCTTCATTTTTTCGACACCAGATTTTTACGGTAAAACGGGATTACCGTGCCTCGTCTTCGATTTACCATCGCTGGAGAGTGGTGCACCATGGTACTGTTCCGTTTTAAATCCATGCATGCATTTCTAAAAGTCATACGACACTGTTTCGCCATTTCGGACGGATGTTGCACCTTGCACCACGGATGTTGCACCCTGTAGATATCGATTATTCGGACGGTCATAACTTCTGGCTCGTTTAGAGTTACGGGAGCCATAACCTGTCAAAATGAAGGCCACGGTGAGTTCTACGGCTTTGACAGCTTTCAGCCATCAACGGTTAGATTAATGCCCAAAAAGGACAACCCGAATCTCAATCGGGTCTCGTAAGTTTTTTACCCATCGTTTTTTCGACGCTGGATTTTAACGGTAAAACGGGATTACCGTGGCTCGTCCTCGACTTACCATCGCTGGAGAGTGGTGCACCATGGTACTGTTCTGTTTCAAATCCATGCACGCATTTCTAAAAGTCGTACGACACTGTTTCGCCATTTCGGACGGATGTTGCACCTTGCACCGCGGATGTTGCGCCCTGTAGATATCGATTATTCGGACGACCATAACTTCTGGATCTTTAGAGTTACGGGAGCCATAACCTGTCAAAACAAAGGCCGCGATGAGTTCTACGGTTTGACAGCTTTCAGCCGTTAACGGATAGATTAATGCCCGAAAAGGACAACCCGAATCTCAATCGGGTCTCGTAAGTTTTTTACCCTTCGTTTTTTGGACACCGGATTTTTACGGTAAAACGGGATTACCGTGGCTCGTCTTCGATTTACCATCGCTGGAGAGTGGTGCACCAAGGTACTGTTCCGTTTCAAATCCATGCATGCATTTCTAAAAGTCGTAAGGCACTGTTTCGCCATTTCAGACCCTGTACATATCGATTATTCGGACGACCATAACTTCTGGCTCGTTTAGGGTTACGGGAGCCATAACCTGTCAAAACGAAGGCCACGGTGAGTTTTACCGCTTTGACCACTTTCAGCCGTCAACGGATAGATTAATGCCCAAAAAGGACAACCCGAATCTCAATCCGGTCGCGTAAGTTTTTTACCCTTCGTTTTTTCGACACCGGATTTTAACGGTAAAACAGGATTACCGTGGCTCGTCTTCGATTTACCATCGTTGGAGAGTGGTGCACCATGGAACTGTTCCGTTTCAAATCCATGCACGCATTTCTAAAAGTCGTACGACACTGTTTCGCCATTTGGACGGATGTTGCACCTTACCCCGCGGATGTTGCACCCTGTACATATCGATTATTCGGACGACCATAACTTCTGGCTCGTTTAGAGTTACGGAAGCCATAACCTGTCAAAACGAAGGCCACGGTGAGTTCTACGGCTTTGACAACTTTCGGCCATCAACGGATACATTAATGCCCGAAAAGGACAACCCGAATCTCGATCGGGTCTCGTAAGTTTTTTACCCTTCGTTTTTTCGACACCGGATTTTTACCGTAAAATGGGATTACCATGCCACGTCTTTGATTTACCATCGCTGGAGAGTGGTGCAACATGAACTGTTCTGTTTCAAATCCATGCACGCATTTCTAAAAGTCGTACGCCACTGTTTCGCCATTTCGGACGGATGTTGCACCTTGCACCGCGGATGTTGCACCATGTAGATATCGATTATTCGGACGGCCATAACTTCTGGCTCGTTTGGAGTTAAGGGAGCCATAACCTGTCAAAACGAAGGCCACGGTAAGTTCTACGGCTTTGACAGCTTTCAGCCGTCAACGGATAGATTAATGCCCAAAAAGGACAACCCGAATCTCAATCGGGTCTCGTAGGTTTTTTCCCGTTCTTTTTTTCGACACCGGATTTTAACGGTAAAACGGGATTACCGTGCCTCGTCTTCGATTTATCATCGCTGGAGAGTGGTGCACCATGGTACCGTTCCGTTTCAAATCCATGCACGCATTTCTAAAAGTCGTACGCCACTGTTTCGCCATTTCTGACGGATGTTGCACCTTGCACCGCGGATGTTGCACCCTGTGGATATCGATTATTCGGACGGCCATAACTTCTGGGTCGTTTAGAGTTACGGGAGCCATAACCTGTCAAAATGAAGGCCACGGTGAGTTCTACGGCTTCGACAGCTTTCATTCGTCAGCGGATAGATTAATGCCCGAAAAGGACAACCCGAATCTGAATCAGGTCTCGTAAGTTTTCTACCCTTCCTTTTTTCGACACCGGATTTTTACAGTAAAACGGGATTACCGTCCCTCGTCTTCGATTTACCATCGCTGGAGAGTGGTGCACCATGGTACTGTTCCGTTTCAAATCCATGCACGCATTTCTAAAAGTCGTACGCCACTGTTTCGCCATTTCGGACGGATGTTGCACCTTGCACCGCGGATGTTGCACCCTGTAGATATCGATTATTCGGACGGCCATAACTTTTAGCTCGCTTAGAGTTACGGGAGCCATGACCTGTCAAAACGAAGGCCACGGTGAGTTCTACGGCTTTGACCGCTTTTAGCCATCAACGGATAGATTAATGCCCAAAAAGGACAACCCGAATCTAAATCGGGTCTCGTAAGTTTTTTACCCTTCGTTTTTTCGACACCGGATTTTTACGGTAAAACGGGATTACCGTGCCTCGTCATCGATTTACCATCGCTGGAGAGTGGTGCACCATGGTACTGTTCCGTTTTAAATCCATGCATGCATTTCTAAAAGTCATACGACACTGTTTCGCCATTTCGGACGGATGTTGCACCTTGCACCACGGATGTTGCACCCTGTAGATATCGATTATTCGGACGGTCATAACTTCTGGCTCGTTTAGAGTTACGGGAGCCATAACCTGTCAAAACGAAGGCCACGGTGAGTTTTACGGCTTGACAGCTTTCAGCCATCAACGGATAGATTAATGCCCAAAATGTACAACCCGAATCTCAATCGGGTCTCGTAAGTTTTTTACCCATCGTTTTTTCGACGCTGGATTTTAACGGTAAAACGGGATTACCGTGGCTCGTCCTCGATTTAATACCGCTGGAGAGTGGTCCACCATGGTACTGTTCCATTTCAAATCCATGCACGCATTTCTAAAAATCGTACGGCACTGTTTCGCCATTTCGGACGGATGTTGCACCTTGCACCGCGGATGTTGCGCCCTTTAGATATCGATTATTCGGACGGCCATAACTTCTGGATCGTTTAGAGTTACGGGAGCCATAACCTGTCAAAACAAAGGCCACGGTGAGTTTTACCGCTTTGACTGCTTTCAGCCGTCAATGGATATATTAATGCCGAAAAAGGACAACCCGAATCGCACTCGGGTCTCGTAAGTTTTTTACCCTTCGTTTTTTCGACACCGGATTTTTACGGTAAAACGGGATTACCGTGCCTCGTCTTCGATTTACCATCGCTGGAGAGTGGTACACCATGGTACTGTTCCGTTTCAAATCCATGCACGCATTTCTAAAAGTCGTACGGCACTGTTTCGCCATTTCGGACGGATGTTGCACCTTGCACCGCGGATGTTGCACCCTGTAGATATCGATTATTCGGACGGTCATAACTTCTGGATCGTTTAGAGTTACGGGAGCCATAACTTGTCAAAACGAAGGCCACGGTGAGTTCTACGGCATTGACAGCTTTCAGTCGTCAACGGATAGATTAAAGACCAAAAAGGACAACCCGAATTTCAATCGGGTCTCGTAAGTTTTTTACCCTTCGTTTTTTCGACACCGGATTTGAACGGTAAAACGAGATTACCGTGGCTCGTCTTCGATTTACCATCGCTGGAGAGTGGTGCACCATGGTATTGTTCCATTTCAAATCCATGCATGCATTTCTAAAAGTCGTACGACACAATTTCGCCATTTCGGACGAATGTTGCACCTTGCACCGCGGATGTTGCACCCCGTAGATATCGATTATTCGGACGGCCATAAGTTCTGGCTCGTTTAGAGTTACGGGAGCCATAACCTGTCAAAACGAAGGCCACGGTGAGTTCTACGGCTTTGACCACTTTCAGCCATCAACGGATAGATAAATGCCCGAAAAGGACAACCCGAATCTCAATCGGGTCTCGTAAGTTTTTTACCCTTTGTTTTTTCGACACCGGATTTTTACGGTAAAACGGGATTACCGTGGCTCGTCTTCGATTTACCATCGCTGGAGAGTGGTGCACCATGGTACTGTTCTGTTTCAAATCCATGCATGCATTTCTAAAAGTCGTACGACACTGTTTCGCCATTTCGGACGGATGTTGCACCTTGCACCGCGAATGTTGCACCCTGTAGATATCGATTATTCGGACGGCCATAACTACTGACTTGTTTAGATTTACGGGAGCCATAACTTGTCAAAACGAAGGCCGCGGTGAGTTTTACGGCTTTGACCGCTTTCAGCCGTCAACGGATAGATTAATGCCCAAAAAGGACAACCCGAATCTCAATCGGGCCTCGTAAGTTTTTACCCTTCGTTTTTTCGACACCGGTTTTTTACGGTAAAATGGGATTACCATGCCTCGCCTTCGATTTACCATCGCTGGAGAGTGGTGCACCATGGTACTGTTCCGTTTCAAATCCATGCACGCATTTCTAAAAGTCATACGGCACTGTTTCGCATTTCGGACGGATGTTGCACCTTGCACCGCGGATGTTGCACCCTGTAGATATCGATTATTCGGACGGTCATAACTTCTGGCTCGTTTAGAGTTACGGGAGCCATAACCTGTCAAAACGAAGGCCACGGTGAGTTCTACGGGTTTGACAGCTTTCAACCGTCAATGGAGAGATTAATGCCCAATAAGGACAACCCGAATCTAAATCGGGTCTCGTAAGTTTTTTACCCTTCGTTGTTTCGACACCGGATTTTAGCGGTAAAACGGGATTACCGTGGCTCGTCTTCGATTTACCATCGCTGGAGAGTGGTGCACCATGGTACTGTTCCATTTCAAATCCATGCACGCATTTCTAAAAGTCGTACGACACAATTTCGCCATTTCGGACGAATGTTGCACCTTGCACCGCGGATGTTGCACCCTGTAGATATCGATTATTCGGACGGCCATAACTTCTGGCTCGTTTAGAGTTACGGGAGCCATAACCAGTCAAGACGAAGGCCACGGTGAGTTCTACGGCTTTGACCGCTTTCAGCCATCAACGGATAGATTAATGCCCGAAAAGGACAACCCGAATCTCGATCGGGTCTCGTAAGTTTTTTACCCTTCGTTTTTTCGACACCGGATTTTTACGGTAAAACGGGATTACCGTGGCTCGTCTTCGATTTATCATCGCTGGAGAGTGGTGCACCATGGTAATGTTCCGTTTCAAATCCATGCATGCATTTCTAAAAGTCGTACGGCACTGTTTCGCCATTTCGGACGGATGTTGCACCTTGCACCGCGGATGTTACACCCTGTAGATATCGATTATTCGGACGGTCATAACTTCAGGCTCGTTTAGAGTTACGGGAGCCATAACCTGTCAAAACGAAGGCCACGATGAGTTTTACGGCTTTGACCGCTTTCCGCCGTCAACGGACAGATTAATGCCCAAAAAGGACAACCCGAATCTCAATCGGGCCCCGTAAGTTTTTTACCCTTCGTTTTTTCGACACCGGATTTTTACGGTAAAACGGGATTACCGTGCCTCGTCTTCTACTTACCCTCGCTGGAAAGTGGTGCACCATGGTACCGTTCCATTTCAAATCCATGCACGCATTTCTTAAAGTCGTACGGCACTGTTTCGCCATTTCGAACGGATGTTGCACCTTGCACCGCGAATGTTGCACCCTGTAGATATCAATTATTCGGACGGTCATAACTTCTGGCTCGTTTAGAGTTACGGGAGCCATAACCTGTCAAAACGAAGGCCACGGTGAGTTCTACGGCTTTGACTGCTTTCAGCCGTCAACGGATAGATTAATGCCCAAAAAGGACAACCCGAATATCAATCGGGTCTCGTAAGTTTTTTACCCATTATTTTTCGACGCCGGATTTTAACGGTAAAACGGGATTACCGTGCCTCGTCTTCGATTTACCATCGCTGGAGAGTGGTGCACCATGGTACTGTTCCGTTTCAAATCCATGCACGCATTTCTAAAAGTCGTACGGCACTGTTTGGCCGTTTCGGACGGATGTTGCACCTTGCACCGCAGAAGTTGCACCCTGTAGATATCGATTATTCGGACGACCATAACTTCTGGCTCGTTTAGAGCTACGGGATCCATAACCTGTCAAAACGAAGGCCACGGTGAGTTATACGGCTTTGATAGCTTTCAGCCGTCAACGGATAGATTAATGCCCGAAAAGGACAACCAGAATCTCAATCGGGTCTCGTAAGTTTTTTACCCATCGTTTTTTTCGACACCGGATTTTAACGGTAAAACGGGATTACCGTGGCTCATCTTCGATTTACCATCGCTGGAGAGTGGTGCACCATGGTACTGTTCCGTTTCAAATCCATGCATGCATTTCTAAAAGTCGTACGGCACTGTTTCGCCATTTCGGACGGATGTTGCACCTTGCACCGCGGATGTTGCACCCTGTAGATATCGATTATTCGGACGGCCATAACTTTTGGCTCGTTTAGATTTACGGGAGCCATAACCTGTCAAAATGAAGGCCACGGTGAGTTCTACGGCTTTGACCGCTTTCAGCCGTCAACGGATAGATTAATGCCCAAAAAGTACAACCCGAATCTAAATCGGGTCTCGTAAGTTTTTTACCCTTCGTTTTTTCGACACCGGATTTTTACGGTAAAACGGGATTACCGTGCCTCGTCTTCGATTTACCATCGTTGGAGAGTGGTGCACCATGGTATTTTTTTGTTCCAAAATTGGTCACAAACCCTGAATACCATGAAAGCACCAGTGTATGAATACAAATCAATGATATTCAAACACAAATCTCAGATCTCGGCAAATATTAAACAGCAATCCCAAAGTAAAGGACAGAGACACAAGTTTTATAGTGGTTCGGCTATCTCAGGTCTACGTCCACTCCAAAGTTTTTATCCTTTTATTGATTATCCTTGATGATTACAGATGATTACAGCAGTTACAAAGTCCAAAACTTGAAATAAATAGGAGCAATGATGATATGGAATGGTTCTGGCAGCGTCCGAGCGTGCTTTCTCTCTCCAAAATCTCCGACCCCTTTTCTGAATGACCAGAGGCTCTATTTATAAGCGTAGGAGGCTGATATTTCTCCTAAAATCTAGGAAGACCGCTTCAGGCATGTGAGGGGGCCCACTCGCCCGAAATCTGGAGGTCCGGGCCCACACGAGGATCGATTCGACCCTTGGTTCGAATCGATCAAGGAAATGTCCAATCGAGGTGAAATTTGGTGAGAACATTCTTCAACATGTATGTAAGTTTCTGTAAAAATTTCACAGTATTTGGATCAACGGTTTGGTAGATATGATCGATTCAAGTTCAAAGTTTCGTGTGTTTGGCCTGGTTCGAACCCATGCTTCGAACCCACCTCCTTCGAATCCATCTCATTCGAATCCCTCTTCTTCGAATCCATTGCTTCGAATCCCTCGAAGTGCATGCGCATCGATGACGTGCCACGAATTCTCCGGGTCGATCCACCTTTTGCACCGCGTTGAACGTTTCTTCCTCTGTTCGTATCCATCACTTCGAAGCGATACGAACACTGTCCCTAAGTCCTTCGAATCCATGAAGTCGACTCCCTGCATATCCTTCTCGAACGCTCTCTTCGCATCGATAGGTACCAACCCAGAAACCTCCCTTTGATCGATACGAATTGTATCGATTCGAGCTGCCATTGATACGAACTAACCTGTGTACACCATATGGATACGAAGGAGATCCATGCTGTGATCGAGTCGAAGCCCACCTATTCTTCTCATCTGATCGATACGAAGCAACCGTGTCAAAAACAATAACTCGATCGATTCGAAGCCCATCGAGTCGAACCAACATCTGACGCGAACTTCTAAGAGCCGAATCCATACTAATCGATACGAAGTGTATCGATTCGAACCATCCCTGTGCCTTGCCTTCGATCGATGCGAACCTGATGGGTTCGAATCCGATGGATTCGAATCGTGCACCACCTTGACCCCTTGATGGATTCGAACAGCATGCCTCTCCTACCTTGAATCGATCATAACTCCTCCATACGAACTCCGATTGTCCTGAAATTTGAAACATAGCCTTTCCTAGTCCTTATCATCATTTCCAATCAATTTCGTCCCGATCGGAGTTCTACCAAATTTTGACGATATCGATCGTTGCCTTGATTCCAACCGATCTCCAATCCTGATATCCATAATTCCCTGCCAATTTGTTGATATTCCAGTTCTGACCAAAAATGAGACAACACTTTGCCCCCCAAAACATGCCTTGTGACAATAAGGCGTGTTTTGAATAGTTCCGAAACCAATATCCAAAGTCCATAGCCATATTGCCAGAGTATGCCATCCTTGACTGCTTCGAGCCGATGCCCAATTCCAAATCCCATAGCCAAAGCCTTAGCCAATTCCATATCCATTCGTACTTGACAACCGAGTCCTAATCCATCCTTATCCAATAGCCAATAACCAGATCCAGGACCTCTCTGGGTAGATATCCGAATCCATAACCTCTCTGGGTTCTTGCCAAGCGTAATCCACACCTGCCGACCGTGGTCCAGTGTCCCTGGACGTTGAGCTAAGCCATGGCTTAAGTCCTAAGCCGAATCCTGGTCTCTCCAGACCCTTGTTGAGCATAGTCCATACTCAACGACCTGAAACAATAATCGATAACATGGGGCCTAAGTCTTAGGCCGAATCCTAGTCACTCCGGACCCTTGTCGAGCATAGTCCATACTCGACGACCGGAATGAGTCAATTTACCACGTTCGCGTAAAGTGACTCACCCCTTGCCAGACATAATCCATACACGACGACCATTTATCAAAAACCAGATGAAAATCCAACCCAAAATCCAAATCCAAACCAGAAATCCAAAGCAGCATTCAAAATCAAAAACAACCATCCAAAGAAAAACCTAAATCAAAAAGCAAGCAAAACCAGGAGTTCAAACTGAACTCCAAACCCAAATCCAAAAAGAAAAGCAGTTTCCAATCAAAAAGCAAAAGATAAATTTCACAAACCACAGCATCGCAGTTTATCATCATTCAGAGCATGCCTAGGGGCTATCTCTGTCCCCGTACATGTATAAATGACTTAGTTGCTTGCCGGTAGTTTGCTACTTATTTCACATTATCCTGATCAGTGGATGATCAATCGACCATCATCCCTGGGCCTCACATCATCACGGCGTGAGGTTGTCGGTGGTTGCACCTGTTTCACCGTTACATTTCGAGTTCTGACATATTGCTGTAACTGTCCATTCCTTACATGCTCCTCGATTATATCCTTTAAGTGCCTGCAGCTGTTGGTATCGTGTCCATCTAAATCATGGAAGAGGCAGTGCCTTTCTGATGTCCTTTCCCGTTCTTATGGTTCTCTCCTAGCCGGCCTCCGGTATAGAAGGCGATTCCGAGTATCCAGGTATATCCGCTCCAGCGTCTCGTTCAATCCTGTGTATGTAGAAAACTTTGGATCCTTCCATCGCTTCCTAGCGTTTCCAGAATCATCGTCCAACTTCCTTTTCCCTTTGTCTTTGTCCAAACCTTTCCTGGATGGTCCTACATGCTGAGTGGCATTAACCCTTTGCACCTTTAAATCCGTACTCGCATCTTCCTGCCGAAGGAACCTTTCTGCCGCGTGAAAGAATTCGTCGAGATCCTATGGGGGATCTCGTATCAGAGATACCTTGAAATCCGAGTCCTCCCTGACTCCTGATACCGCTTCCATTAAAACCATCGATGGATCAAGCCGATCCACCGAAGCGACTGCCGCACTGAATCGAGTTAGAAAAGCTCTAAGCGATTCATCCATCCTTTGCTTTGTTATCTCGCTTTTTGGCAAAGCCGTGATACCAAAAGATTGATCGAAAAAAAAAGACAGTTCGTCTCAGAGATTGGTTATACTTCACTTTGCTATGGATATCGATGAATTTTGTCCAAGTCCGGAATGGGCCAAAATTGACAGGACATGACAAGAAAGGTCAAAGGAGTCGCCATTTCAAGTTTCAAGTCAATCCGAGTTAGTTTGTCCAAGTTATGATGGATTCAAGTTGAGAGAGTTGGGCCTTGCTCGGTTCGAATCCATCACCCTTTCATTGTTTCGAACCCATCGTCTTCGAAACCATCTACTCCGAACCCAACCGGTGTCCTTCCTTCGAATCCATGAAGTTCGAACCCATCGTACTAGCAGTAGTTCGAACCCACGAGACATGGCCGTGCCTCGAATCCAGCAGCCATCATGTACTTCGACTCCATTACATTCGAAACCATCATCTTCGAACCCATTCAAGCCCACCAGCTTCGAATCCAAGTCGCTTCGAATCGATCTTGTTCGAATCGATCGAGTTCGAACCCACGAGTACACCTTGGTTCGAAACGGTCGCATTCGAACCCAGAGACATTCACTTGTTCGTACCCACCAAGTCAGCTAACTTGGATGACGTGTCGCCCCACGATACGAACGAGGCGAAATCCATGGGTGCGAAGCGGTCAACTCGGAGACAAAACAGGATCGATTCGAGGAGCACGTGCCACGTCACTGCAGAATCACGTGTGTCCATGGATTCGAAGTCATGGTTTCGAAGATGATGGGTTCGAACTCCACAGCCGACCGAGAAACACCATTTCGAACCGATCATATCTCCTCAACCACTGATCCAAATGCAACCAAATTTTCACGGTAGCTTCCATACAAGGTAAAGATTGTTCCTGCCAAGTTTCAGCTCGATTGGACCATTTCTTGATGGGTTCGAAATGACTTCGAATCGATGTCAGATCGAGACGAAACTTGGAGGGGTTGGTCGCGTGGGCCCACTCACGTGCCAGAAGAGGTCTCCCGAAGTTTCAGCCAGATCTGGGCCTCCAACGCCTATAAATAGCGCCCTGAAGCCTTCAGAAAGGGGGATATTCCGAGAACTCCTGCCATTGAACGCTGAGACTCTGCCGGATTCAAATCTATTCACCAGAATCACTGTTGTATTCAGATTTCAAATCTATTATCAATTGTAATCCGTTGTAATCGATTGAATCGAGCTAAGCAATAAAGAGAAATCCTTCAAAGTGGACGTAGGCACGAACGCCGAACCACTATAAATCCGGTGTTTGTGATTGTTGTTTGTGAATTACTGTGATTTATTACCTAGAGCTGAATTCTATATTGATTGTTGCTGAGTTCTGTGTTGATTATTATCAAGTTGAATACGCAAACGGGTGCTTTCGTGATATTGGGTGTTTGTGACCAATTTTGGCACAAACATTTTGGTGCTTTCACTGAGAAACTGAACTCTGGAGTTCTACCAGTTGATAATTGATTCAGAGAAAGTTTGAAAGTTTAGATTTGAGAAATTATGACGAGACAATCGAGCCGAAGGCCAAGGCCAGAAAGAAGTGAACAACAAGGGAGTCAGAAGGCTTCCTCAGGAGCGAATCAACCAACAATCTACATCACTAGGGACGAGATGGAGACGATGATGAAGAAGCAAGAGGAGTTGATCAAAAGTTTATTTCAATAGATAGGACAGCTTGGAGCACAGAATAGAGGAGCCAATGGAGTCCAGAACGAAGCAGGACCATCCGGCATCGCACCCGGATTAGGGGGCACACCCATGGAGAACGTCGGTCCAATTTCGGAGGGAGAAAGAGGAGTATCTGCGCAACCTGGAGACAGCAGAGGAATGAACGCTCAGTCAAGGGGGCAGATTTCAGAGTTCCCTCGTGAACTCGGGGGGTAGGATGAAAGTAACGAACGAAGGTTACATTTCGGAGACACCGACAAGTTGGCAGAGATGGTTAGGCGAGCAATGAGAGGCGGTTTGGTGAACAAAGACCTAGAGGATGTTAATAGGAGTCCTTTCACTCCGGCAATTAGATGAGCTAGAAACCCACCGGATTTCAAATTACCATCGCTGGATATGTACGACGGGAGAACGGACCCCACGGTCCATCTGACAAAATATATGAGGCATATGGAAGTGCTGGGGGCATCAGAGGAGGTTATGGCCCGGTGCTTTCCACTGTATTTGGCGGATATTGCGGCATTATGGTTCAGGCAATTAGATAGTGGGTCCATTGGAACGTGGAATGATTTAACTGAGAGATTTATGAGGCAATTCAGGGTTCACATTACAAGACCCAAGAATGTGATGACGCTGGCAACTTTAAAACAGAAGGCTGGAGAAACATTAAGAAGTTTCCTGACACGGTTCAACGCGGCGGCAGCTTCCGTGGATAGACCGGATCCATCCATGGTTATGATGGCGGGTGTGTCCGGAATAGCAGACGGAACGGAATTCAAAAATTCATTAACTAAGGATCCACCCGTAGATCTGGGAGAATTCTACCATGAGGCGAAAAAGTTTTTACGATTAGAGGATGCGAATGCAGAAAGAGAAGAAGGAGATGGGATAGAAGTTTATGCACTCAAAGATGAAAAGCCCTCTAGAATGGCTTCGGACAAGGATAAAGGTAAAAGAAAATTGAGAATGACAGAGACAGATCAAAGCGGCAACGGAGGGAGCCGCGATTCACCACCTACACTGAGCTGAACGAGAGCCTGGAACGAATTTATCAGCATACCAAAGAACAGATTCCGTATCGTAAGCCGATGCGAAGGGATCCTACCTCTGACGAAAGGAAATCAGATAAATTTTGTGTATTCCATGAATTAAATGGTCATAACACTAACGATTGTAGGCACCTGAAGGACGAGTTGGAAGGGCATATCAGGAACGGTATGCTCCTTCAATATGTAAGGAGGCGAGCTCCTGTGGCGGAACCAGAACGACCGCCGTCCACATCGGCTAGAGGCGACCCTGAGTCAAGGCACCGTTTGGTTATCAATTGAGTGAAATAACGATGAACAAGTTGTAAGCTTCCACTAACGCAATTAAATCATTTACACATGTGCGAGACCGCGAACGATCTCCAGGCATGCTCTAAATGATCATTGACCGTTTCGTAGTGGGAACTTACGCTTCGACATCCATGCTTTGCTTTCATATCATTTCAATTTGAACATTTAGACTCTGTTTGTTTGGACATTGTTTTAAAAACTCATCCATGTAATAGATATTTGATTCTGATAACTCTGGAATGGCTAAGCTACTTACACATGTATGGGGTCGCGAACGATCCTTAGGCATGCTCTGAGATGGCGATGAACCGCCCTGACAAACGATCCAGGATCTCACCCGAACGTGACCCTGGCATCGATAATACCAAGCCCTCCCGGGCACACAATTCGCCTCGAACGGCACCCGACCTCGAACGGTCACGGTTCGCCTCGAACGGCACTCGACTTCGAACAGTCACAACTTACCTCACCTCAAATGGCTCGATCGCGAACGGTCGTCACTTGAGGTCCAACACCCGACCTCGAACGGTCACAAATTTGCCTCGAACGGCACACGATCGCGAACGATCACTTTCTGCCTTGAATGGCACCGACCGCGAACGGTCATGTTTCACTAATTGTAAAATCTGACCTCGAACGGTCCCCATTCGCCTTGAACGGCACTTGGTCGCGAACGATCATCAATTGCCGCGAACGGCATCGACCGCGAACGGTCCCATTCAATCTTTTGCCATGAATAGCATCGACCACGAATGGTCCCATTCCATCCTACGCCACGAACGGCACGGACCGCGAACAGTCCCGATTCACCTCAAACAGCATACGATCTCGAACGATCGACGCATGGATTCATACGCTCGACCGCGCACGGTCGCACTTCACCTCGAATGACTCGATCACGAACGATCGTCATTTGAAGTTGAGCGCTTGACCACGAACGGCCGCGCTTCATCCCAAATGGCTCGATCCCGAACGATCGTCATTTGAGGCCATATGAAAACTATCTAGTCCTTCGCAGGTTGATGAACGGATACGAACATCCAACTCGAAGCATTACAAAACACACCTTCCTACCGCAAGGCAAGTTTTGGGGGGCAAAATGTTAACCCACTTTTTGGCAAAGCCGTGATACCAAAAGATTGATCGAAAACAAAAGACAGTTCGTCTCAGAGATTGGTTATACTTCACTTTGCTATGGATATCGATGAATTTTGTCCAAGTCCGGAACGGGCCAAAATTGATAGGACATGACAAGAAAGGTTAAAGGAGACGCCATTTCAAGTTTCAAGTCAATCCGAGTTCGTTTGTCCAAGTTATGATGGATTCAAGTTGAGAGAGTTGGGCCTTGCTCGGTTCGAATCCATCACCCTTTCATTGTTTCGAACCCATCGTCTTCGAAACCATCTACTCCGAACCCAACGGTGTCCTTCCTTCGAATCCATGAAGTTCGAACCCATCGTACTAGCAGTAGTTCGAACCCACGAGACATGGCCGTGCCTCGAATCCAGCAGCCATCATGTACTTCGACTCCATTACATTCGAAACCATCATCTTCGAACCCATTCAAGCCCACCAGCTTCGAATTCAAGTCGCTTCGAATCGATCTTGTTCGAATCGATCGAGTTCGAACCCACGAGTACACCTTGGTTCGAAACGGTCGCATTCGAACCCAGGGACATTCACTTGTTCGTACCCACCAAGTCAGCTAACTTGGATGACGTGTCGCCCCACGATACGAACGAGGCGAAATCCATGGGTGCGAAGCGGTCAACTCGGAGACAAAACAGGATCGATTCGAGGAGCACGTGCCACGTCACTGCAGAATCACGTGTGTCCATGGATTCGAAGTCATGGTTTCGAAGATGATGGGTTCGAACTCCACAGCCGACCGAGAAACACCATTTCGAACCGATCATATCTCCTCCACCACTGATCCAAATGCAACCAAATTTTCACGGTAGCTTCCATACAAGGTAAAGATTGTTCCTGCCAAGTTTCAGCTCGATTGGACCATTTCTTGATGGGTTCGAAATGACTTCGAATCGATGTCAGATCGAGACGAAACTTGGAGGGGTTGGTCGCGTGGGCCCACTCACGTGCCAGAAGAGGTCTCCCGAAGTTTCAGCCAGATCTGGGCCTCCAACGCCTATAAATAGCGCCCTGAAGCCTTCAGAAAGGGGGATCTTCCGAGAACTCCTGCCATTCAACGCTGAGACTCTGCCGGATTCAAATCTATTCACCAGAATCACTGTTGTATTCAGATTTCAAAGCTATTATCAATTGTAATCCGTTGTAATCGATTGAATCGAGCAAAGCAATAAAGAGAAATCCTTCAAAGTGGATGTAGGCACGAACGCCGAACCACTATAAATCCGGTGTTTGTGATTGTTGTTTGTGAATTACTGTGATTTATTACCTAGAGCTGAATTCTATATTGATTGTTGCTGAGTTCTGTGTTGATTATTATCAAGTTGAATACGCAAACGGGTGCTTTCGTGATATTGGGTGTTTGTGACCAATTTTGGCGCAAACATGCTTCACCGATGTCAATGTCATCACATTCTTCGGCCTCTTGATGCGAACCCGAAACTGTCCCAAAAACTTTTCCACCAATTCCCTCCAAGTCCTGATAAATCCTTCTCCCAGCTGCCTAAACCACATTGCAGCTAAGTCCGTTAAATACAAAGGGAAACATCGGGCCATCACTTCCTCCGATGCCCCCCGCACCTCCATGTGTCTGGTATACCTCATCAAATGATCAGTTGGGTCCGCCTTACCATCATATACCTCCACGCTAGGTAGCTTGAACTTAGGTGGATTCTGAGCCATCCTTATTTCCCGAGAAAACGGACTCCTATTCACTCCTTTCATGTCTCCGTTGGTTAGACCACCTCGCACGGTTCTTCTGATGATTTCTACTAATCTGTTGTTGTCTGTTGGGGGTTGCCCTCTATGCCCCCGAGGGAACTCTGGCACATATTCCTCGTGTGGTTCACTAGCAGCAATGTTAGCTCTAGCTTGTTGAATTCCTTCCAAAGGTCCTCCTATGTTGGATCCCATGGGCCTGCCCCCAAGCCCTTGTTGATTGCCTTCTGGCTCCATATCTTGTCCTCCATTGGGTTCCACGACCCTAGTCCCCTGTACTGCATCCACAACGATTGTAGCTGTTCCTAAGTTCTGCATCCCTGCAGCTTTCATTTGCTCAAAGAAAGTCTGCATCATTTCCTGTTGGTTCTTCAACAATCTCTCTTGCAAAGAACTCGTCATAGCTTCCATTTCATCCCGAGTTATGTAGATTGAACCATGTCCTTCCCCAGCTCCGGAGGATGCTTGTTGACTTCCTTCATGTTGGCTTCTCTCAGCCCTTTGCCTTCTACTATTTTGCCTAGTCATCGTCCTCAAATCCGAACTCCTTAAAACCTTCAAATCCAAACTTCAAATCTGATGTAATGGGTGCTGGTCGTTCTCGGTGAAAGCACCAAAGTGTTTGTGCCAAAATTGTTCGCAAACCCCGAATACCGTGAAAGCACCAGTGTATGAATACAAATCAATGATATTCAAACACAAATCTCAGATCTCGGCAAATATTAAACATCAATCCCAAAGCAAAGAACAGAGACACAAGTTTTATAGTGGTTCGGCTATCTCCGGCCTACGTCCTCTCCGAAGTTTTTATCCTTTTATTGATTATCCTTGATGATTACAGATGATTACAGCAGTTACAAAGTCCAAAACTTGAAATAAATAGGAGCAATGATGATATGGAATGGTTCTGGCAGCGTCCGATCGTGCTTTCTCTCTCCAAAATCTCCGACCCCTTTTCTGAATGACCAGGGGCTCTATTTATAAGCGTAAGAGGCTGATATTTCTCCCAAAATCTTGAAAGACCGCTTCAGGCACGTGAGGGGGCCCACTCGCCCGAAATCTGGAGGTCCGGGCCCACACCAGGATCGATTCGACCCTTGGTTCGAATCGATCAAGGAAATGTCCAATCGATGTGAAATTTGGTGAGAACATTCTTCAACATGTATGTAAGTTTCTATGAAAATTTCATAGCATTTGGATCAACGGTTTGGAAGATATGATCGATTCAATTTCAAAGTTCTGTGTGTTCTGCCTGGTTCGTACCCATGCTTCGAACCCACCTCCTTCGAATCCATCTCATTCGAATCCCTCTTCTTCGAATCCATTGCTTCGAATCCCTCGAAGTGCATGCGCATCGATGACGTGCCATGAATTCTCCGGGTCGATCCACCTTTTGCGCCGCGTTGAACGTTTCTTCCTCTGTTCGTGTCCATCACTTCGAATCGATATGAACACTGTCCCTAAGTCCTTAGAATCCATGAAGTCGACTCCCTGCGTATCCTTCTCGAACGCTCTCTTCGCATCGATAGGTACAAACCCAGAAACCTCCCTTTGATCGATACGAATTGTATTGATTCGAGCTGCCATTGATACGAACTAACCTGTGTACACCATATGGATACGAAGGAGATCCATGCTATGATCGAGTCTAAGCCCACCTATTCTTCTCATCTGATCGATACGAAGCAACCGTGTCAAAAACAATAACTCGATCGATTCGAAGCCCATCGAGTCGAACCAACATCTAACGCGAACTTCTCAGAGCCGAATCCATACTAATCGATACGAAGTGTATCGATTCGAACCATCCCTGTGCCTTGCCTTCGATCGATGCGAACCTGATGGGTTCGAATCCGA
The DNA here is from genome assembly GCA_030765085.1 of Allium cepa. Lineage (NCBI taxonomy): Eukaryota > Viridiplantae > Streptophyta > Magnoliopsida > Asparagales > Amaryllidaceae > Allium > Allium cepa. The sequence continues at coordinate 4,192,616 of CM060934.1, forward strand.
TGGATTCGAACCGAGCACCACCTTGGACCCTTGATGGATTCGAACAACATGCCTCTCCTACCTTGAATCGATCATGACTCCTCCATACGAACTCCGATTATCCTGAAATTTGAAACATAGCCTTTCCTAGTCCTTATCATCATTTCCAATCAATTTCGTCCCGATCGGAGTTCTACCAAATTTTGACGATATCGATCGTTGCCTTGATTCCAACCGATCTCCAATCCTGATATCCATAATTCCCTGCCAATTTGTTGATATTCCTGTTTTGACCAAAAATGGGATAACAGTATTGTTTCGTTTCAAATCCATGCACGCATTTCTAAAAGTCGTACGGCACTGTTTCGCTATTTCGAACGGATGTTGCACCTTGCACCGCGGATGTTGCACCCTGTAGATATCGATTATTCGGACGGTCATAACTTCTGGCTCGTTTAGAGTTACGGGAGCCATAACATGTCAAAACGAAGGCCACAGTGAGTTCTATAGCTTCGATAGCTTTCAGCCATGAGCGGATAGATTAATGCCCAAAATGGACAACCCGAATCTCAATCGGGTCTCGTAAGTTTTTTACCCTTCGTTTTTTCGACTCCGGATTTTAACGGTAAAACGGGATTACCGCGGCTCATCTTCGATTTACCATCGCTGGAGAGTGGTGCACCAAGGTACTGTTCCATTTCAAATCCATGCACGCATTTCTAAAAGTCGTACGGCATAGTTTCGCCATTTCGGACGGATGTTGCACCTTGCAGCGCAGATGTTGCACCCTGTAGATATCGATTATTCGGACGGCCATAACTTCTGGCTCCTTTAGAGTTACGGGAGCCATAACCTGTCAAAACGAAGGTCACGGTGAGTTCTACGGCTTTGACAGCTTTCAGCCGTCAACGGATAGATTAATGCCTGAAATGGACAACCCGAATCTCAATCGGGTCTCGTAAGTTTTTTACCCTTCGTTTTTTCAACACCGGATTTTTACGGTAAAACGGGATAACCGTGGCTCGTCTTCGATTTACCATCGCTGGAGAGTGGTGCACCATGGTACTGTTCCGTTTCTAATCCATGCATGCATTTCTAAAAGTCGTACGACACTGTTTCGCCATTTCGGACGGATGTTGCATCTTGCACCGTGGATGTTGCACCCTGTAGATATCGATTATTCGGACGGCCATAACTTCTGGCTCGTTTAGAGTTACGGGAGCCATAACCTGTCAAAACGAAGGCCACGGTGATTTTTACGGCTTTGACCGCTTTCAGCCGTCAATGGATAGATTAATGCCCAAAAAGGACAACCCGAATCTCAATTGGGCCTCGTAAGTTTTTTTACCCTTCGTTTTTTCGACACTGGATTTTTACGGTAAAACGGGATTACCGTGCCTCGTCTTCGATTTACCATCACTGGAGAGTGGTGCACCATGGTACTGTTCCGTTTCAAATCCATGCAAGCATTTCTAAAAGTCGTACGGCACTGTTTCGCCATTTCGGACGGATGTTGCACCTTGCACCGTGGATGTTGCGCCCTGTAGATATCGATTATTCGGACGGTCATAACTTCTGGCTCGTTTAGAGTTATGGGAGCCATACCCTATCAAAATGAAGGCCACGGTGAGTTCTACGGCTTCGACAGCTTTCATCCGTCAACCGATAGATTAGTGCCCGAAAAGGACAACCCGAATCTCAATCGGGTCTCGTAAGTTTTTTACCCTTCCTTTTTTCGGCACCGGATTTTTACGGTAAAACGGGATTACGTTCCTCATCTTCGATTTACCATCGCTGGAGAGTGGTGCACCATGGTACTGTTTCGTTTCAAATCCATGCACGCATTTGTAAAAGTCGTACGCCACTGTTTTGCCATTTCGGATGGATGTTGCACCTTGCACCGCGGATGTTGCACCATGTAGATATCGATTATTCGGACGGCCATAACTTCCGGCTCATTTAAAGTTACGGGGGCCATAACCTGTCAAAACGAAGGCCATGGCGTGTTCTACGGCTTTGACAGATTTCAGCCGTCAATGGATAGATTAATGCCCAAAAAGGACAGCCCGAATCTCAATCGGGTCTCGTAAGTATTTTACCCTTCGTTTTTTCGACACCGGATTTTTACGGTAAAACGGGATTACCGTGCCTCGTCTTCGATTTACCATCGCTGGAGAGTGGTGCACCATGGTACTATTCCGTTTCAAATCCATGCACGCATTTCTAAAAGTCTTTACGCCACTGTTTCGCCATTTCGGACAGATGTTGCACCTTGCACCGCGGATGTTGCACCCTGTAGATATCGATTATTCGAATGGCCATAACTTCTGGCGCTTTTAGAGTTACGGGAGCCATAACCTGTCAAAATGAAGGCCTCGGTGTGTTCTACGGCTTCGACAGTTTTCATCGATCAACGGATAGATTAAAGCCCGAAAAGGACAACCCGAATCTCAATCGGGTCTCGTAAGTTTTTTACCCTTCCTTTTTTCGACACCGGATTTTTACGGTAAAACGGGATTACCATGCCTCGTCTTCAATTTACCATCGCTGGAGAGTGGTGCACCATGGTACTGTTCCGTTTCAAATCCATGCACGCATTTCTAAAAGTCGTACGGCACTGTTTCGCCATTTCGGACGGATGTTGCACCTTGCACCGCGGATGTTGCACCCTGTAGATATCGATATTTCGGATGGCCATAACTTTTGGATCGTTTAGAATTACGGGAGCCATAACCTGTCAAAACGAAGGCCACGGTGAGTTCTACGGCTTTGACATCTTTCAGCCATCAACGGATAGATTAATGCCCGAAAAGGTCAACCCGAATCTCAATCGAGTCTCGTAAGTTTTTTACCCTTCGTTTTTTCGACACCGGATTTTTACGGTAGAACGGGATTACCGTGGCTCGTCTTCGATTTACCATCGCTGGAGAGTGGTCCACCATGGTACGGTTCCATTTCTGATCCATGCATGCATTTCTAAAAGTCGTACGACACTGTTTCGCCATTTCGGACGGATGTTGCACCTTGCACCGCGGATGTTGCACCCTGTAGATATCGTTTATTCGGACGACCATAACTTCTGGCTCGTTTAGAGTTACGGGAGCCATAACCTGTCAAAATGAAGGCCACGGTGATTTTTACGGCTTTGACCGCTTTAAGCCATCAACGGATAGATTAATGCCCAAAAAGGAGAACCCGAATCTCAATCGGGTCTCGTAAGTTTTTTACCCTTCCATTTTTCGACACCGGATTTTTACGGTGAAACGGGATTGTCGTGCCTCGTCTTCGATTTACCATCGCTGGAGAGAGGTGCACCATGGTACTGTTCCGTTTCAAATCCATGCACGCATTTCTAAAAGTCGTACGACACTGTTTCGCCATTTCGGACGGATGTTGCACCTTGCACCGCGGATGTTGCACCCTGTAGATATCGATTATTCGGACGACCATAACTTCTGGCTCGTTTAGAGTTACGGGACCCATAACCTGTCAAAACGAAGGCCACGGTGATTTTTACGGCTTTGACCGCTTTAAGCCATCAACGGATAGATTAATGCCCAAAAAGGCGAACCCGAATCTCAATCGGGTCTCGCAAGTTTTTTACCCTTCCATTTTTCGACACCGGATTTTTACGGTGAAACGGGATTGTCGTGCCTCGTCTTCGATTTACCATCGCTGGAGAGAGGTGCACCATGGTACTGTTCGGTTTCAAATCCATGCACGCATTTCCAAAAGTCGTACGACACTGTTTCGCCATTTCGGACGGATGTTGCACCTTGCACCGCGGATGTTGCACCCTGTAGATATCGAATATTCGGACGGTCATAACTTCTGGCTTGTTTAGAGTTACGGGAGCCATAACCTATCAAAATGAAGGCCACGGTGAGTTCTACGGCTTCGACAGCTTTCATCCGTCAACGGATAGATTAGTGCCCGAAAAGGACAACCTGAATCTCAATCGGGTCTCGTAAGTTCTTTACCCTTCCTTTTTTCGACACCGGATTTTTACGGTAAAACGGGATTACCGTGCCTCGTCTCCGATTTACCATCGCTGGAGAGTGGTTCACCATGGTACTGTTCCGTTTCAAATCCATGCATGCATTTCTAAAAGTCATACGCCACTGTTTTGCCATTTCGTACGGATGTTGCACCTTGCACCGCGGATGTTGCACCATGTAGATGTCGATTATTCGGACGGCCATAACTTCTGGCTCATTTAGAGTTACGGGAGCCATAACCTGTCAAAACGAACGCCACGGTGAGTTCTACGGCTTTGGCAGCTTTCAGCCGTCAACGGATAGATTAATGCCCAAAATGGACAACCCGAATCTCAATCGGGTCTCGTAAGTTTTTTACCCTTCGTTTTTTCGACACCGGATTTTTACGGTTAAACGGGATTACCGTACCTCGTCTTCGATTTACCATCACTGGAGAGTGGTGCGCCATGGTACTGTTCTGTTTCAAATCCATGCACGCATTTCTAAAAGTCTTTACGATACCGTTTCGCCATTTCGGACGGATGTTGCACCTTGCACCGCGGTTGTTGCACCCTGTAGATATCGATTATTCGGACGGCCATAACTTCTGGCTCGTTTAGAGTTACGGGAGCCATAACCTGTCAAAACGAAGGCCACGGTGAGTTCTACGGCTTTGACCGCTTTCTGCCGTCAACGGATAGATTAATGCCCAAAAAGGACAACCCGAATCTCAATCGGGTCTCGTAAGTTTTTTACCCTTCATTTTTTCGACATCGGATATTTACGGTAAAATGGGATTACCGCGCCTCGTCTTCGATTTACCATCGCTGAAGAGTGGTGCACCGTGGTACTGTTCCGTTTCAAATCCATGCACGCATTTCTAAAAGTCGTACGACACTGTTTCGTCGTTTCGGACGGATGTTGCACCTTGCACCGCGGATGTTGCACCCTGTAGATATCGATTATTCGGACGGTCATAACTTCTGGCTCGTTTAGAGTTACGGGAGCCATAACCTGTCAAAACGAAGGCCACAGTGAGTTCTACGGCATTGACAACTTTCAGCCGTCAACGGATAGATTAATGCCCGAAAAGGACAACCCGAATATCAATCGGGTCTCGTAAGTTTTTTACCCTTCGTTTTTTCGACACCGGATTTTAACGGTAAAACGGGATTACCGTGGCTCGTCTTCGATTTACCATTGCTGGAGAGTGGTGCACCATGGTACTGTTCCGTTTCAAATCCATGCACGCATTTCTAAAAGTCGTACGACACTGTTTCGCCATTTCGGACGGATGTTGCACCTTGCACCGCGGATGTTGCACCCTGTAGATATCGATTATTCGGACGGCCATAACTTCTGGCTCGTTTAGAGTTACGGGAGCCATAACCTGTCAAAACGAAGGGCACGGTGAGTTCTACGGCTTTGACCGCTTTCAGCCGTCCACAGATAGATTAATGCCGGAAAAGGACAACCCGAATTTCAATCGGGCCTCGTAAGCTTTTTACCCTTCGTTTTTTCGACACCAGATTTTTACGGCAAAACCGGATTACCGTGGCACATCTTCGATTTACCATCGCTGGAGTGTGGTGCACCAGGGTACTGTTCCGTTTCAAATCCATGCATGCATTTCTAAAAGTCGTACGACACTGTTTCGCCATTTCGGACGAATGTTGCCGCTTGCACCGCGGATGTTGCACCCTGTAGATATCGATTATTCGGACGGCCATAACTTCTGGCTCGTTTAGAGTTACGGGAGCGATAACCTGTCAAAACGAAGGCCACGGTGAGTTTTACGGCTTTGACCGCTTTCAGCCGCCAACGGATAGATTAATGCCCAAAAAGGACAACTCGAATCTCAATTGGGCCTTGTAAGTTTTTTACGCTTCGTTTTTTCGACAGCGGATTTTTACGGTAAAACGGGATTACCGTGCCTCGTCTTCGATTTACCATCGATGGAGAGTGGTGCACCATGGTACTGTTCCGTTTCATATCCATGCACGCATTTCTAAAAGTCGTACGGCACTGTTTCGCCATTTCGGACGGATGTTGCACCTTGCACCGCGGATGTTGCACCTTGCACCGTGGATGTTGCACCATGTAGATATCGATTATTCGGACGGCCATAACCTCTGGCTCGTTTAGAGTTACGGGAGCCATAACCTGTCAAAACGAACGCCACGGTGAGTTCTACGGATTTGACAGCTTTCAGCCGTCAACGGATAGATTAATGCCCAAAAAGGACAACCCGAATCTCAATCGGGTCTCGTAAGTATTTTACCCATCGTTTTTTCGACACCGTATTTTTACGGTAAAACGGGATTACCGTGCCTCGTCGTCGATTTACCAACGTTGGAGAGTGGTGCACCATGGTACTGTTCCGTTTTAAATCCATGCATGCATTTCTAAAAGTCGTACAGCACAGTATCGCCATTTTGGATGGATGTTGCACCTTGCACCGCGGATGTTGCACCCTGTAGATATCGATTATTCAGACGGCCATAACTTCTGGCTCGTTTAGAGTTACGGGAGCAATAACCTGTCAAAATGAAGGCCACGGTGAGTTCTACAGCTTCTACAGCTTTCATCCGTCAACGGGTAGATTAAAGCCCGAAAAGGACAACCCGAATCTCAATCGGGTCTCGTAAGTTGTTTACCCTTCCTTTTTTCGACACCGGATTTTTACGGTAAAACGGGATTACCGTGCCACGTCTTCGATTTACCATCGCTGGAGAGTGGAGCACCATGGTACTGTTCCGTTTCAAATTCATGCACACATTTATAAAAGTCGTACGGCACTGTTTCGCCATTTCGGACGGATGTTGCACCTTGCACCGCGGATGTTGCACCCTGTAGATATCGATTATTCGGACAGCCATAACTTTTGGCTCGTTTAGAGTTACGGGCGCCATAACCTGTCAAAACGAAGGCCATGGTGAGTTCTACGGCTTTGACTGCTTTCAGCCGTCAACGGATAGATTAATGCCCAAAAAGGACAACTCGAGTCTCAATCGGGTCTCGTAAGTTTTTTACCCTTCGTTTTTTCGACACCGGATTTTTACGGTAAAACGGGATTACCGTGCCTCGTCTTCGATTTACCATCGCTGGAGAGTGGTGCATATTGGTATTGTTCCGTTTTAAATCCATGCACGCATTTCTAAAAGTCGTACGACACTGTTTCGCCATTTCGGACGGATGTTGCACCTTGCACCGCGGATGTTGCACCCTATAGATATCGATTATTCGGACGGCCATAATTTCTGGCTCGTTTAGAGTTACGGGAGCCATAACCTGTCAAAACGAAGGCCACGGTGAGTTCTACGGCTTTGACAGCTTTCAGCCGTCAATGGATATATTAATGCCCGAAAAGGACAACCCGAATCTCAATCGGGTCTCGTAAGTTTTGTAACCTTCGTTTTTTCGACACCGGATTTTTATGGTAAAACAGGATTACCGTGCCTCGTCTTCGATTTACCATCGCTGGATAGTGGTGCACCATGGTACTGTTCCGTTTCAAATCCATGCACGCGTTTCTAAAAGTCGTACGGCACTGTTTCGCCATTTCGGACGGATGTTGCACCTTGCACCGCGGATGCTGCACCCTGTTGATATCGATTATTCGGACGGCCATAACTTCTGGCTCGTTTAGAGTTACGGGAGCCATAACCTTTCAAAACGAAGTCCACGGAGAGTTCTACGGCTTTGACCGCTTTCAGCCGTCAACAGATAGATTAATGCCCAAAAAGGACAACCCGAATCTCAATCGGGTCTCGTAAGTTTTTTACCCTTCGTTTTTTCGACACCGGATTTTTACAGTAAAACGGGATTGCCGTGCCCCGTCTTCGATTTACCATCGCTGGAGAGTGGTGCACAATGGTACTGTTCCGTTTTGAATCCATGCACGCATTTCTAAAAGTCGTACGACACTGTTTCGCCATTTCGGACGGATGTTGCACCTTGCACCGCGGATGTTGCACCCTATAGATATCGATTATTCGGACAGCCATAATTTCTGGCTCGTTTAGAGTTACGGGAGCCATAACCTGTCAAAACCAAGGCCATGGCGAGTTCTACGGCTTTGACAGCTTTCATCCGTCAACGGATAGATTAATGCCGGAAAAGGACAACCCGAATCTCAGTCGGGTCTCGTAAGTTTTGTACCCTTCGTTTTTTCGACATCGAATTTTTACGGTAAAACGGGATTACCGTGCCTCAGCTTCGATTTACCATCGCTGGAGAGTGGTGCACCGTGGTACTGTTCCGTTTCAAATCCATGCACGCGTTTCTAAAAGTCGTACGGCACTGTTTCGCCATTTCGGACGGATGTTGCACCTTGCACCGCGGATGTTGCACCCTGTAGATATCGATTATTCGGACGGCCATAACTTCTGGCTCGTTTAGAGTTACGGGAGCCATGACCTTTCAAAGCGAAGTCCACGGAGAGTTCTACGGCTTTGACCGCTTTTATCCGTCAACGGATAGATTAATGCCCAAAAAGGACAACCCGAATCTCAATCGGGTCTCGTAAGTTTTTTACCCTTCGTTTTTTCGACACCGGATTTTTACGGTAAAACGGGATTACCATGCCACGCCTTCGATTTACCATCGTTGGAGAGTGGAGCACCATCGTACTGTTCCGTTTCAAATCCATGCACGCATTTCTAAAAGTCATACGACACTGTTTCGCCATTTCGGACGGATGTTGCACCTTGCACCGCGGATGTTGCACCCTGTAGATATCGATTATTCGGACGGCCATAACTTCTGGCTCGTTTAGAGTTACGGCAGCCATCACCTGTCAAAACGAAGGCCAGGGTGAGTTCTACAGCTTTGACAGCTTTCAGCCGTCAACGGATAGATTAATGCCCGAAAAGGATAACCCGAATCTCAATCGGGGTTCGTAAGTTTTCTACCCTTCGTTTTTTCGACACCGCATTTTTACGGTAAAACGGGATTACTGTACCTCAGCTTCGATTTACCATCGCTGGGGAGTGGTGCACCATGGTACTGTTCCATTTCAAATCAATGCACGCATTTCTAAAAGTCGTACGGCACTGTTTCGCCATTTCGGACGGATGTTGCACCTTGCGCAGCGGATGTTGCACCCTGTAGATATCGATTATTCGGACGGCCATAACTTCTGGCTCGTTTAGAGTTACGGGAGGCATAATCTGTCAAAACGAAGGCCACGGTGAGTTCTACGGCTTTGACAGCTTTCAGCCGTCAACGGATAGATTAATGCCCGTAAAGGACAACCCGAATCTCAATCAGGTCTCGTAAGTTTTTTACCCTTCGTTTTTTCGACACCGGATTTTAATGGTAAAACAGGATTACCGTGGCTCGTCTTCGATTTACCATCGCTGGAGAGTGGTGCACCACGGTATTGTTCCATTTCAAATCCATGCACGCATTTCTAAAAGTCGTACGACACTGTTTCGCCATTTCGGACGGATGTTGCACCTTACCCCGCGGATGTTGCACCCTGTACATATCGATTATTCGGACGGCCATAACTTATGGCTCGCTTAGAGTTACGGGAGCCATAACCTGTCAAAACGAAGGCCACGGTAAGTTTTACGGCTTTGATCGCTTTCAACCGTCAACGGATAGATTAATGCCCGAAAAGGACAACCCGAATCTCAATCCGGTCGCGTAAGTTTTTTACCCTTCGTTTTTTCGACACCGGATTTTAACGGTAAAATAGGATTACCGTGGCTCGTCTTCGATTTACCATCGCTGGAGAGTGGTGCACCATGGAACTGTTCTATTTCAAATCCATGCACGCATTTCTAAAAGGCGTACGGCACCGTTTCGCCATTTTGGACGGATGTTGCACCTTACCCCGCGGATGTTGCACCCTGTACATATCGATTATTCGGACAGCCATAACTTCTGGCTGGTTTAGAGTTACGGAAGCCATAAATTGTCAAAACGAAGGCCACTGTGAGTTCTACGGCTTTGACAGCTTTCGGCCATCAACGGATAGATTAATGCTCGAAAAGGACAACCCGAATCTCAATCGGGTCTCGTAAGTTTTTTACCCTTCGTTTTTTCGACACCGGATTTTTATGGTAAAACGGGATTACCGTGCCACATCATCGATTTACCATCGTCGGAGAGTGGTGCAACATGAACTGTTCTGTTTCAAATCCATGCACGCATTTCTAAAAGTCGTACGCCACTGTTTTGCCATTTCAGACGGATGTTGCACCTTGCACCGTGGATGTTGCACCATGTAGATATCGATTATTTGGACGGCCATAACTTCTGGCTCGTTTAGAGTTACGGGAGCCATAACCTATCAAAACGATGGCCACAGTGAGTTCTACGGCTTTGACAGCTTTCAGCCATCAACGGATAGATTAATGCCCAAAAAGGACAACCCGAATCTCAATCGAGTCTCGTAAGTTTTTTACCCTTCGTTTTTTCGACACCGGATTTTAACGGTAAAATGGGATTACCGTGCCTCGTCTTCGATTTACCATCGCTGGAGAGTGATGCACCAAGGTACCGTTCCGTTTCAAATCCATGCACGCATTTCTAAAAGTCGTACACCACTGTTACGCCATTTCGGACGGATGTTGCACCTTGCACCGCGGATGTTGCACCCTATAGATATCGATTATTCGGACGGCCATAACTTCTGGCTCGTTTAGAGTTACGGGAGCCATAACCTGTCAAAATGAAGGCCACGGTTAGTTCTACGGCTTCGACAGCTTTCATTCGTCAACGGATAGATTAATGCCCGAAAAGGACAACCCGAATCTCAATCGGGTCTCGTAAGTTTTTTACCCTTCCTTTTTTCGACACCGGATTTTTATAGTAAAACGGGATTACCGTGCCTCGTCTTCGATTTACCATCGCTGGAGAGTGGTGCACCATGGTACTGTTCCGTTTCAAATCCATGCACACATTTCTAAAAGTAGTACGCCACTATTTCGCCATTTCGGACGGATGTTGCACCTTGCACCGCGGATGTTGCACCCTGTAGATATCGATTATTCGGACGGCCCTAACTTTTGGCTCGTTTAGAGTTACGGGAGCCATGACCTGTCAAAACGAAGGCCACCGTGAGTTCTACGGCTTTGACCGCTTTTGTAACGACCCATATTTTATGTGTCGATAAAATCGTAAATAGTTGCATTAAGTCGTTAGTATTGCTTGAGTCATTTTGAACTTAAGTGGCAGGGTTTACGGTTTAAGGGGTTAGGCCGTGTAATAGCTAGCTCGTGGGTAGCCTAAGTCGTTCAGAGTTAGGTCGTATGGAGGCATGAGGCGTGACCGACTTAGTAGTGTTGAGCGACTCATGGTAGTGGCCGACTTAAGATAGGTAACGACTTAAGGAAGGTGGCCGAGTTAAGGTGTGGAAGCCTGGGTCGTGTTGCCGAGTTAACGGCTTAAAGAGATAGGTCGGTTAAGCAGGCTAGCGAATTAGGGGAGGTAGGTCGTTCAAGCGACTTAAGGATTACCGAGTTAGTAGAGTTAATGACCTAAGGGTTGTGAGGAACCTAGTAGTAGCGACCTAAGATAGTTAGCGGCTTAGGAGTTTGGGCGACCTATAGATTGACCGACTTAAGAAGCTAGCGACCTAAAAGGGTTAGGTCGTGAACGAGTTATGGCTTAGGGGTATAGTTAGGTCGTGAGACGACCTAAGGTAGCAACCGACTTAGTGTTAGGTCGTAAGTCGTGCACATATGTTATGGCTTAGGTCGTTAGGTCGAGGCACTACATGTGTTGAGTCGCGCATAGGCTGAGTCGTTGCCGAGTAGTTAGGTCGTGGGACGACCTAATTGGGTCGGTACTCCTGTTAGGTCGTTGGATAGGCATCTCTGTTAGGTCGTGTGACCCTATGTAGCGTTAAGTCGCATGAGTCGTTAGGCCGTGTTGGTTAGGTCGTTGGGTCGTGTGGGGCTGCTAGGTCGTAGATCGGCCATAGTTAGGTCGTGAGCGACCTAAAAGCGAGTGACCTAAGGGGCGTTTCAGCCTATAAATAGAGGGGTTTGGCTCACTTTTTGGCACCGGATTTTGAAGCAACGAAGTGCTGCCATTTTGAGAGCTCGACTACAAAACTTCTTCACTTCTTTTCTCCTTTCTAATCTAGTGCTAACATCCATCCAAGATCGAAGATCAAGATCAAAGATTCAAGAGCCGAAGTTGAACATCTTCATCCAACAAAGAGAGATTTCATTGTTTGAAGCGGAATCTTGTCGGATCAAGCTAGTTTCTTTGCTGTCCAGATCTGAAGTTAGTACCTTTTGAGGTGTTTAGGTGATTTGGTGAGTGGTAGTTATCTCTCACACGGACCCAAGGGAGTATATTGGATTGGTGGCTTGTTTATGTGTTAAAGATAGTGATTTCTTGCATTTTTCCTAAGTATGCATGTAGATCTATCATCTATGAAGTTTTGACACCTATTTTATTACATGTTAACTTATGCAAGTTTATTCATCAAGTTGTAGAGACATTTGCCTATTATTCATGCTTATTAGATTTGGACACTTTAATTACCAAATTGCCATTTCCTTGTATAATTGCTTATTAAACCTTGTTTGAATATTTGATTGCTTGGATTAATGATTGTCTTGATTGATTGTTTAGAGTTAGTTGATTTATGATTGGATCTAGACAAGTATGGTCGAAAATGATTCAAAAGCTAAGGGAGAGGCTAAGGGATGAGAAAAGCTGCTCGTGGCATATGTAGCGGATGATGAAGCTCATATGGACGGATATGATGACATTGTTGTGATGGAGCTTTGCTTTGATGAGATGAGGCGAAGCATGATGTGATATAGTTTTGGCATAATCCAAGTAGGGATCATTTCAAACATGTTGATAACTCGAGGGATGGTTCGAGTTGGTTGATAATGGATTGCTCGAGAAGTAGCTTGGGCTAGTATGAGAATAGTCGTCGAGGAGGATGACTAGGAGGCTTGGATCTCATCGTTGTTGAAGATTCTAGTAAATTCAAAGCAAGAGTACATGGGATGCCCAAACGACTACAAGTAGTTGGTCGGGACACCCAAAAGACTACAGGTAGGTGGTCGAGTACTCTGGGCAGAGTAGGTAAGTCCTAGGCACGGGTCACGATGACGTGCAGAGTTTATCTAGAACCGGGGTTACCATTAGCCCTTGACAGGTGGTCATTCAATTAACGGTGAAATCGAGGCAATGATAAAAGTGATAGCCAGAGTCATGGATGTTTGGTTGTATCGTCATTCGGACTCAGGAGAGGTGTTTTCTAGGTGCTTATCTGATCTTGGTTTAGGCCTTGGGGGTTTGTATTTGGAAAACATCGACCTTGACTCGAGTGATAATTACTCTACTTAAATTGTCTGCTTTGCTATGCTTGTTTATGCTTAGTGGATCTGGGGGCTATCACTGTAGAATGAGGTGGAGTGGGATGGTTGAGTTCCTATTCCTTTTATCCTTTATGCTCTTTTGGTATGTTTGGTAGTTAATTTACTGCTCACTAGGATTGTTGTCTGACTCAAGGTTTTATGATCAACTCTTATTACCTTGGGTTGTTCATCAATGTTGGGATAAGCAGACTAGGTAGCAGGTGACAGGTGCTGTTCTTGGTTATCAACGATGCAGATGACGAAGACGAGCTGGAGGCTAGCATATTAGTTTTCTTACTATATGTACTGGATGTTCCGCTGTTTGTATATGTTTGAGTGTTATGCAGTGAGGCTTGATGTATTGACTGTTCAGATGCTTGTATCAAACCTTTATGAAGTCTATAAGATGATATTCTGTTATGAGCTTCACTATATACATATATTTCTCTATTGTATTTTATCCATGCGCTGTGAGTTTTACGTTAGAGTTTCTGTTTTACCTTACCTTGACCATCGTCCATGGCTGCCTGGCACGCTCTTCAGCGCACTATTTCCTTGTTTTGGTGCGGGAGTCTTGGGCGGTCGTCACATTTGGTATCAGAGCTTTGGTTAAATCGATTTTAGCCAACGCTCACTGACGTAACTAGGTATGAGAGACGTAATTGTAATTTTGATGGATGATTACTATATATATAATATAGTAGTTTAGAAGGATTTGAACTCCTTATGTAGTTGTTTCTCAAGGTGTTCTAAATCATTCCTTTTTGTAGATATTAAGGATGAGTCGAAGTGAGAGACAAGCTGCTTGGGAAAGCCGTGCTGTTGGGGGAGCTACTAACTATGCTGCGATGTTCGAAGCTATGATGACTTCGATCATGAGAAGAATACCAACTTCAGGACCGTCAGTAGATGTTGGAGTTCAACTTCAAGCTCCAAGACCAGTGGATTTTGCTAAGTTGTGTAAAGATTATACTGCTCTTGGAGGGAAAGATTTCTTGGGGACAGAATCAACCAAAGAAGTTCAGAGATGGATTGATGCGTGTAGAAGGATTTTTGGTGACTTGGGAATCGAGGATGCAACTAAGAGGAAGCTTGCATCGAGACAGCTTCAGGGAAGGGCTGCTGATTGGTGGGGTTCTATCACTATTGACACTCCAGAGGAAGAGATTACTTGGGAGCAATTCCAAGTTAGATTTGAAGCTAAGTTTATCTCTACGGCTCAGAAATCTGTTTTGTTTAAGAAGTTTGTGGAGCTCAAGCAAGGTGGGAGACCTGTTCTTGAGTATGTTTCGGAGTTTGAAGCTTTGTCCAAGTATGCTCGGTCGTATATTGAATCTCCCTACCAGAAGAACGAGAAGTTTGTGACAGGCTTGGACTGTTATCTTGGGAGACAGTTGGTGGATAATTTGGACGATCCGTTTGAGAAGCTTGTGCAGAAAGCTCTCAGGCATGAGAGTTTGTTTCCTAAGGAAGGATCTGTTGTTGTTGTAACCAAGGAAGGGTCTAGGCCACAGCAGGGTGGAAACAAGAAGAGGAAGCAGCAGCAACAGAAGGGTAAGGATGGCCAAAAGAAGCCGAAGGGCGAAGTGACGTGCTACAATTGTCAGCAAAAGGGCCATCTCTCCAAAGATTGTAGGAATCCCAAGGTGCCGGGAAAGTGTTACAACTGTGATAAGCTGGGACATATCAAGAAGGATTGTCCAGAGCCGAGGAAAGATAAGCAGATTGTGCAAGCTTATGCTTTGGGGGCTGTTCCATCATCTTCTAAGGCTCCTATTGTAGAAGAAAAGGGGAAGAGTGTGGTGGTTCAAGGTACTCTTTCCATTTGTGGTGTTCCAATTAGAGTGTTGTTTGATACTGGGGAATCGCATTCGTTTGTTTGTGACGATCTTGTAGGCCGGTTGGGTTTGGAACCAGAAATTGTTGATAGACCATTGGTTGTGACTAAACCAGTTGGGGGTTCGTCTTGTTTGTGTATGGTATGCCGTGGTCTAGTTGTATCGAGTCATGATTGCTCTTTTGTTTGTGATTGTTTTGTTCTGAACTTTGCGGGGTTCGGAATTATTTTGGGTATGGACTGGCTTAGGAAGTATGCGGCAAAGGTTGATTGTTAGAAACTGGAGGTGACAGTCGGGAATGTGGAAGGGCGAAAGGTTGTGATACGATGTAAGCATGAAGAAGGCGTCTTCATGGGCTTCATGTATTCGCTGGTTGTTCCACGGGATAGACTGTCATCGATGCCGGTTGTGAATGAATTTGAGGACGTCTTTGACGAGGTCAAAGGGTTACCGCCGCATAGGGAGATCGAGTTTCGTATCGATCTAGTTGAGGGAGCCAGACCTGTTGTGATGCCTCTTAGACGGATGGCGCCTAGAGAACAACAAGAGCTGAAGGTGCAGGTTGATGACCTTTTTCGGAAAGGATTCATTCGGCGTAGTGTGTCCGAATAGCGTGCATCAGTTGTGTTCGCAACCAAAGCGGATGGATCGTTAAGGTTGTGTGTGGATTATCGTGAGCTGAATAAGGTGACTAAGAAGATCAAGTATCCATTGCCGAGAATAGATGACTTGTTTGATCAGCTTCACGAAGCTAAGGTGTTTTCTCAAATGGATTTGGCAACGAGATTTCACCAGTTGAGAGTGGCTAGGGATAGTGTGTCGAAGGCTGCTTTTAGGACACCATCCGCTTTTTATGAGTGGCTGGTAATGCCGTTTGGATTGACTAACGCACCAGCATATTTTGTGGATCTTATGAATAGAGTGTTAAGAGATCAGTTGAACAAGTTTGTACTTGTGTTCGTGGATGATATTCTGATTTATTCCAGAATTGAGGAAGAGCACAAGACACACTTGTGTATTGTTTTGGAAATCTTGCGGAAACATCAGCTGAAGGCTAAGTTTTCGGAGTGTCACTTCTGGAAGAGTGAAGTGAGGTTCTTAGGCCATGTTATCTCTGGAAATGGAATAGCGGTTGATCCTGCTAAGGTGGCAGCAATCCAGGATTGGATTAGACCTAAGAATGCATCTGATGTGAGAAGTTTTCTTGGATTAGCAGGATATTATCGTCGGTTTATCAAAGACTTTTCCAAGATTGCTGCACTGTTAACAGGATTGACGAAAAAGAATCAGGTATTCACATGGGATGATAAGTGTGAGCAAGCTTTCGTAATCCTGAAAGAGCGACTGACAAGTGCTCCTGTTTTGATTATTCCAAGTGGGAATGATGAGATGGTGGTTTACACCGATGCATGTGGTACTGGACTTGGAGCAGTGCTAATGCAAAAGGATAAAGTTGTTGCATATGCAAGTCGACAATTGAAGCCGCATGAAAGGAATTACCCGACTCATGATTTGGAGTTAGCGGCGATTGTTTTTGCTCTGAAAATGTGGAGACATTATCTATTGGGAGTTCGATTCGAGTTGTTTACAGATCATAAGTCGTTGAAGTATCTATTCTCCCAAAAGGATTTGAATCTTCGACAGCAACGGTGGCTAGAGTTCTTAGCATCATATGATTTTGGTATAGCTTATACTCCGGGAAAAGGAAACGCAGTGGCGGATGCGTTAAGTCGAAGACATGCAGGATTGGGAGCCATGTTTTCGGAATGGAAGAGCCTTGAGTATTTAGCTGGATTTGACTTCAGGCCCAGATGTGAATTGGAACCTGAAATGTTGGCAAACTTATCGATAAGACCTACTCTTGTGGAAAGAATTGGTGAGAGCCAAAAGCAAGACGATAAGATTGTCAAGATTATCCGCGATTTGGAATCTGGATTGAATCCAGAAAAGGATAAAGGATTTGAAGTCGATCGAGAGGGTTGGCTTCGGAAGCAAGGACGATTAGTTGTTCCCGATATAGATGGATTGAGAGATGAAGTTCTGAGGGAAAGTCATCACTCGAAGTTGACAATTCATCCAGGTGGAAATAAGATGTATCGGGATATGAAGAGAACCTATTACTGGGAAGGTATGAAGAAGGATGTTGGAAATTTTATTTCCAAGTGTATGAACTGCCAGTTGGTAAAAGCCGAGCAGAAGAAGCCAAGTGGATTGCTTCAACCATTAGAGGTTCCTACATGGAAGTGGGAGCAGATATCGATGGATTTTATCGATGGTCCTAGAACTAGAGCAGGAAATGAAGGGATTTGGGTCATCGTAGATCGTTTGACTAAGAGTGCAAGATTCATTCATGTTCGATCAACTAGGACTGCATCGAAGTTGGCTGAGTTGTATGTTAAGTGGATAGTTCGATTCCATGGTATTCCGAAGAGTATAGTGAGCGATCGAGACCCATTGTTCACTAGTGGATTTTGGAAGAGCTTCAAGGAAGTTTTGGGGACTGAGTTGTGTTTGAGTATAGCTTATCATCCCCAAACAGATGGTCAGACCGAGAGAGTCAACCGAGTTTTGCAAGATCTTCTCAGAGCATGTGTTTTGGACTTCGGGGGATCATGGTAAGATCATCTTCATTTGGTGGAATTTGCGTATAATAACAGTTACCAGTCAAGTATTGGTATGGCACCGTATGAAGCATTGTATGAAGGCCGTGTAATTCTCCGACATGTTGGTTGGAAACTGGAGAAAAGCTGATACCTGGGCCAGAAATAATTCGACAGACTACGGATTGTATAGAGATCATTCGGCGACGAATGAAGGCAGCCCAAGATCGTCAGAAAAGTTATGCCGATAAGCGTCGTAAGGATTGGAGTTCGATGTAGGCGATATGGTTTTTGTGAAGATTTCTCCACTGAAGAATGTTATTCGATTCGAGAAGAAAGGGAAATTGACTGCGAGATTTGTTGGACCATTCCCGATCATCGAGCGAATTGGAAAGCTCGCTTATAGAGTGGAGTTACCGGAAAAGATGGCGGGTGCGCATAATGTTTTTCATGTATCTTATCTACGGAAGTATGTGCATGACTCGAATACGGTGGTTTCTGCTGATAGCTGTGAAGATTTAGAGGTTGATCCAGTTGTTACGAGACCTCGTAAGCCGCTTCGTGTTGTTGAAACCGACACGAAACAGCTTAGGAGGAAGACGATTACGTTGATCAAGGTACAATGGAGTGATGATGTTGACGACTGTACGTGGGAGGAGGAAGAGAGGATGAAGGCAGCTCATCCTGAACTCTTCGAGGTATGGCCCTAAGGTGTCGTGACATCTCACGAATTTGTAACTTGTTCTAATTCTTATAATTCTGCATGCAAGGCTAGTAATTGGATGCATGGTTTGATGATTACTGTGGATGATAGGCTTGCAGAAAAATTTTGATTGCACTTGTTGTTTGGAATTTCGGGGGCGAAATTCCTAAGGGGGAGAGAATGTAACGACCCGTATTTTACGTGTCGATAAAATCGTAAATAGTTGCATTAAGTCGTTAGTATTGCTTGAGTCGTTTTGAACCTAAGTGGCAGGGTTTACGGTTTAAGGGGTTAGGCCGTGTAATAGCTAGCTCGTGGGTAGCCTAAGTCGTTCAGGGTTGGGTCGTATGGAGGCATGAGTTGTGACCGACTTAGTAGTGTTGAGCGACTCATGGTAGTGGCCGACTTAAGATAGGTAACGAATTAAGGAAGGTGGCCGAGTTAAGGTGTGGAAGCTTGGGTCGTGTTGTCGAGTTAACGGCCTAAGGAGATAGGTCGGTTAAGCAGGCTAGCGAATTAGGGGAGGTAGGTCGTTCAAGCGACTTAAGGATTACCGAGTTAGTAGAGTTAATGACCTAAGGGTTGTGAGGAACCTAGTAGTAGCGACCTAAGATAGTTAGCGGATTAGGAGTTTGGACGACCTATAGATTGACCGACCAAAGAAGCTAGCGACCTAAAAGGGTTAGGTCGTGAACGAGTTATGGCTTAGGGGTATAGTTAGGTCGTGAGACGACCTAAGGTAGCAACCGACTTAGTGTTAGGTCGTAAGTCATGCTCGTATGTTATGGCTTAGGTCGTTAGGTCGAGGCACTGCATGTGTTGAGTCGCGCATAGGCTGAGTCGTTGCCGAGTAGTTAGGTCGTGGGACGACCTAGTTGGGTCGGTACTCCTGTTAGGTCCTTGGATAGGCATCTCTGTTAGGTCGTGTGACCCTGTGTAGCGTTAAGTCGCATGAGTCGTTAGGCCGTGTTGGTTAGGTCGTTGGGTCGTGTGGGGCTGCTAGGTCGTAGGTCGGCCATAGTTAGGTCGTGAGCGACCTAAAAGCGAGTGACCTAAGGGGCGTTTCAGCCTATAAATAGAGGGATTTGGCTCACTTTTTGGCACCGGATTTTGAAGCAACGAAGTGCTGCCATTTTGAGAGCTCGACTACAACACTTCTTCACTTCTTTTATCCTTTCTAATCTAGTGCTAACATCCATCCAAGATCGAAGATCAAGATCAAAGATTCAAGAGCCGAAGTTGAAGATCTTCATCCAGAAAAGAGAGATTTCATCGTTTGAAGCGGAATCTTGTCGGATCAAGCTAGTTTCTTCGCTGTCCAGATCTGAAGTTAGTAGCTTTGAGGTGTTTAGGTGATTTGGTGAGTGGTAGTTATCTCTCACACGGACCCAAGGGAGTATATTGGATTGGTGGCTTGTTTATGTGTTAAAGATAGTGATTTCTTGCATTTTTCCTAAGTATGCATGTAGATCTATCATCTATGAAGTTTTGACACCTATTTTATTACATGTTAACTTATGCAAGTTTATTCATCAAGTTGTAGAGACATTTGCCTATTATTCATGCTTATTAGATTTGGACACTTTAATTACCAAATTGCCATTTCCTTGTATAATTGCTTATTAAACCTTGTTTGAATATTTGATTGCTTGGATTAATGATTGTCTTGATTGATTGTTTAGAGTTAGTTGATTTATGATTGGATCTAGACAAGTATGGTCGAAAATGATTCAAAAGCTAAGGGAGAGGCTAAGGGATGAGAAAAGCTGCTCGTGGCATATGTAGCGGATGATGAAGCTCATATGGACGGATATGATGACATTGTTGTGATGGAGCTTTGCTTTGATGAGATGAGGCGAAGCATGATGTGATATAGTTTTGGCATAATCCAAGCAGGGATCATTCCAAACATGTTGATAACTCGAGGGATGGTTCGAGTTGGTTGATAATGGATTGCTCGAGAAGTAGCTTGGGCTAGTATGGGAATAGTCGTCGAGGAGGATGACTAGGAGGCTTGGATCTCATCGTTGTTGAAGGTTCTAGTAAATTCAAAGCAAGAGTACATGGGATGCCCAAATGACTACAGGTAGGTGGTCGGGACACCCAAAAGACTACAGGTAGGTGGTCGAGTACTCTGGGCAGAGTAGGTAAGTCCTAGGCACGGGTCACGATGACGTGCAGAGTTTATCTAGAACCTGGGTTACCATCAGCCCTTGACAGGTGGTCATTCAATTAACGGTGAAATCGAGGCAATGATAACAGTGATAGCCAGAGTCATGGATGTTTGGTTGTATCGTCATTCGGACTCAGGAGAGGTGTTTTCTAGGTGCTTATCTGATCTTGGTTTAGGCCTTGGGGGTTTGTATTTGGAAAACATCGACCTTGACTCGAGTGATAATTACTCTACTTAAATTGTCTGCTTTGCTATGCTTGTTTATGCTTAGTGGGTCTGGGGGCTACCACTGTAGAATGAGGTGGAGTGGGATGGTTGAGTTCCTATTCCTTTTATCCTTTATGCTCTTTTGGTATGTTTGGTAGTTAATTTACTGCTCACTAGGACTGTTGTCTGACTCAAGGTTTTATGTTCAACTCTTATTACCTTGGGCTGTTCATCCATGTTGGGATGAGCAGACTAGGTAGCAGGTGACAGGTGCTGTTCTTGGTTATCAACGATGCAGATGACGAAGACGAGCTGGAGGCTAGCATATTAGTTTTCTTACTATATGTACTGGATGTTCCGCTGTTTGTATATGTTTGAGTGTTATGTAGTGAGGCTTGATGTATTGACTGTTCAGATGCTTGTATCAAACCTTTATGAAGTCTATAAGATGATATTCTGTTATGAGCTTCACTATATACATATATTTCTCTATTGTATTTTATCCATGCGCTGTGAGTTTTACGTTAGAGTTTATGTTTTACCATACCTTGACCATCGTCCCTGGCTGCCTGGCACGCTCTTCAGTGCACTATTTCCTTATTTTGGTGCGAGAGTCTTGGGCGGTCATCACAGCTTTTAGCCGTCAACGGATAGATTAATGCCCAAAAAGGACAACCCGGATCTCAATCGGGTCTCGTAAGTTTTTTACCCTTTGTTTTTTCGACACCGGTTTTTTACGGTAAAACGGGATTACCGTGCCTCGTCTTCGATTTACCATCGCTGGAGAGTGGTGCACCATGTTACTGTTCCGTTTTAAATCCATGCACGCATTTCTAAAAGTCATACGGCACTGTTTCGCCATTTCGGACGGATGTTGCACCTTGCACCGCGGATGTTGCACCCTGTAGATATCGATTATTCAGACGGTCCTAACTTCTGGCTCGTTTAGAGTTACGGGAGCCATAACCTGTCAAAATGAAGGCCACGGTGAGTTCTACGGCTTTGACAGCTTTTAGCCACGGATAGATTAATGCCCAAAAAGGAAAACCCGAATCTCAATCGGGTCTCGTAAGTTTTATACCTATCGTTTTTTCGACGCCGGATTTTAATGGTAAAACGGGATTACCGTGGCTCGTCTTCGATTTACCGTCGCTGGAGAGTGGTGCACCATGGTACTGTTCCATTTCAAATCCATGCACGCATTTCTAAAAGTCGTACGACACTGTTTCTCCATTTCGGACGGATGTTTCACCTTGCACCGCGGATGTTGCGCTCTGTAGATATCGATTATTCGGACGGCCATAACTACTGGATCGTTTAGAGTTACGGGAGCCATAACCTGTCAAAACAAAGGCCACGGTGAGTTCTACGGCTTTGACAGCTTTCAGCCGTCAACGGATAGATTAATGCCCGAAAAGGACAACCCGAATCACAATCGGGTCTCGTAAGTTTTTTACCCTTCGTTTTTTGGACACCGGATTTTTACGGTAAAACGGGATTACCGTGGCTCATCTTCGATTTACCATCGCTGGAGAGTGGTGCACCATGGTACTGTTCCGTTTCAAATCCATGCATGCATTTCTAAAAGTCGTAAGGCACTGTTTCACCATTTCGGACGGATGTTGCACCTTGCACCGCAGATGTTGCACCCTGTAGATATCGATTATTCGGACGACCATAACTTCTGCCTCGTTTAGAGTTACGGGAGCCATAACCTGTCAGAACGAAGGCCACGGTGAGTTTTACGGCTTTGACCGCTTTCAGCCGTCAACGGATAGATTAATGCCCAATAAGGACAACCCGAATCTTAATCGGGTCTCGTAAGTTTTTTACCCTTCGTTTTTTCGACACCGGATTTTTACGGTAAAACGGGATTACCGTGCCTCGTCTTCGATTTACCATCGCTGGAGAGTGGTGCACCATGGTACTGTTCCGTTTCAAATCCATGCACGCATTTCTAAAAGTCGTACGGCACTGTTTCGCCATTTCGGACGGATGTTGCACCTTGCACCGCGGATGTTGCACCCGGTAGATATCGATTATTCGGACGGTCATAACTTCTGGCTCGTTTAGAGTTACGGGAGCCATAACTTGTCAAAACGAAGGCCACGGTGAGTTCTACGGCATTGACAGCTTTCAGTCGTCAACGGATAGATAAAAGCCCAAAAAGGACAACCCGAATTTCAATAGGGTCTCGTAAGTTTTTTACCTATCGTTTTTTCGACACCGGATTTTAAAGGTAAAACGGGATTACCGTGGCTCGTCTTCGATTTGCCATCGCTGGAGAGTGGTGCACCATGGTATTGTTCCATTTCAAATCCATGCACGCATTTCTAAAAGTCGTACGACACAATTTCGCCATTTCGGACGGATGTTGCACCTTGCACCGCGGATGTTGCACCCTGTAGATATCGATTATTCGGACGGCCATAACTTCTGGCTCGTTTAGAGTTACGGGAGCCATAACCTGTCAAAACGAAGGCCACGGTGAGTTCTACGGCTTTGACTGCTTTCAGCCATCAACGGATAGATTAATGCCCGAAAAGGACAACCCGAATCTCAATCGGGTCTCGTAAGTTTTTTACCCTTCGTTTTTTCGACACCAAATTTTTACGGTAAAACGGGATTACCGTGGCTCGTCTTCGATTTACCATCGCTGGAGAGTGGTGCACCATGGTACTGTTTCGTTTCAAATCCGTGCATGCATTTCTAAAAGTCGTACGACACTGTTTCGCCATTTCGGACGGATGTTGCACCTTGCACCGCGGATGTTGCACCCTGTAGATATCGATTATTCGGACGGCTATAACTTCTGACTCGTTTAGATTTACGGGAGCCATAAACTGTCAAAACGAAGGCCACGGTGAGTTTTACGGCTTTGACCGCTTTCAGCCTTCAATGGATAGATTAATGCCCAAAAAGGACAACCCGAATCTCAATCGGGCCTCGTAAGTTTTTACTCTTCGTTTTTTCGACACCGGATTTTTACGGTAAAACGGGATTACCGTGCCTCGTCTTCGATTTACCATCGCTATAGAGTGGTGCACTATGGTACTGTTCCGTTTCAAATCCATGCACGCATTTCTAAAAGTCGTACGGCACTGTTTCACCATTTCGGACGGATGTTGCACCTTGCACCGTGGATGTTGCACCCTGTAGATATCGATTATTCGGACGGTCATAACTTCTGGCTCATTTAGAGTTACGGGAGCCATAACCTGTCAAAACGAAGGCCACGGTGAGTTCTACGGCTTTGATCGCTTTCAGCCGTCAACGGATAGATTAATGCCCGAAAAGGACAACCCGAATCTCGATCGGGTCTCGTAAGTTTTTTACCCTTTGTTTTTTCGACACCGGATTTTTACGGTAAAATGGGATTACCATGGCTCGTCTTCGATTTACCATCGCTGGAGAGTGGTGCGCCATGGTAATGTTCCGTTTCAAATCCATGCATCCATTTCTAAAAGTCGTACGGCACTGTTTCGCCATTTCGGACGGATGTTGCACCCTGCACCGCGGATGTTACACCCTGTAGATATCGATTATTCGGACGGTCATAACTTCTGGCTCGTTTAGAGTTACGGGAGCCATAACCTGTCAAAACGAAGGCCACGGTGAGTTTTACGGCTTTGACTGCTTTCCGCCGTCAACGGATAGATTAATGCCCAAAAAGGACAACCCGAATCTCAATCGGGCCTCGTAAGTTTTTTACCCTTCGTTTTTTCGACACCGGATTTTTACGGTAAAACGGGATTACCGTGCCTCGTCTTCGCTTTACCATCGCTGGAGAGTGGTGTACCATGGTACTGTTCCGTTTCAAATCCATGCACGCATTTCTAAAAGTCGTACGGCGCTGTTGCGCCATTTCGGACGGATGTTGCACCTTGCACCGCGGATGTTGCACCCTGTAGATATCGATTATTCAGACGGTCATTACTTCTGGCTCGTTTAGAGTTACGGGAGCCATAACCTGTCAAAACGAAGGCCACGGTGAGTTCTACGGCTTTGACAGCTTTCAGCCGTCAACGGATAGATTAATGCCCGAAAAGGACAACCCGAATATCAATCGGGTCTCGTAAGTTTTTTACCCACCGTTTTTTCGACGCCGGATTTTAACGGTAAAACGGGATTACCGTGGCTCGTCTTCGATTTACCATCGCTGGAGAGTGGTGCACCATGGTATTGTTCCGTTTCAAATCCATGCATGCATTTCTAAAAGTCGTACGACATTGTTTGGCCATTTCGGGCAGACGTTGCACCTTGCGCCGCAGACGTTGCACCCTGTAGATATCGATTATTCGGACGACCATATCTTCTGGCTCGTTTAGAGTTACGGGAGCCATAAACTGTCAAAACGAAGGCCACGGTGAGTTCTACGGCTTTGATAGCTTACAGCCGTCAACGGATAGATTAATGCCCGAAAAGGACAACCCGAATCTCAATCGGGTCTCGTAAGTTTTTTACCCTTCGTTTTTTGGACACCGGATTTTAACGGTAAAACGGGATTACCGTGGCTCGTCTTCGATTTACCATCGCTGGAGAGTGGTGCACCATGGTACTGTTCCGTTTCAAATCCATGCATGCATTTCTAAAAGTCGTACGGCACTGTTTCGCATTTCGGACGGATGTTGGACCTTGCACCGCGGATGTTGCACCCTGTAGATATCGATTGTTCGGACGGCCATAACTTTTGGCTCGTTTAGAGTTACGGGAGCCATAACCTGTCAAAATGAAGGCCACGGTGAGTTCTACGGATTTGACCACTTTCAGCCGTCAACGGACAGATTAATGCCCAAAAAGGACAACCCGAATCTAAATCGGGTCTCGTAAGTTTTTTACCCTTCGTTTTTTCGACACCGGATTTTTACGGTAAAACGGGATTACCGTTCCTCGTCTTCGGTTTACCATCGCTGGTGAGTGGTGCACCATGGTATTTGTTTGTGCCAAAATTGGTCACAAACCCCGAATACCGTGAAAGCACCAGTGTATGAATGCAAATCAATGATATTCAAACACAAATTTCAGATCTCGGCAAATATTAAACAACAATCCCAAAGTAAAGGACAGAGACTCAAGTTTTTGGTTCGGCTATCTCCGGCCTACGTCCACTCCAAAGTTTTTATCCTTTTATTGATTATTCTTGATGATTACAGATAATTACAGCAGTTACAAAGTCCAAAACTTGAAATAAATAGGATCGATGATGATATGGAATGGTTCTGGCAGCGTCCGAGCGTGCTTTCTCTCTCAAAAATCTCCGACCCTTTTTTTGAATGACCAGGGGCTCTATTTATAAGCGTAGGAGGCCGATATTTCTCCTAAAATCTGGGAAGACCGCTTCAGGCACGTGAGGGGGCCCATTCGCCCGAAATCTGGAGGTCTAGGCCCACACCAGGATCGATTCGACCCTTGGTTCGAATCGATCAAGGAAATGTCCAATCGAGGTGAAATTTGGTGAGAACATTCTTCAACAAGTATGTAAGTTTCTGTGAAAATTTCATAGCATTTGGATCAACGGTTTGGAAGATATGACCGATTCAAGTTCAAAGTTCTGTGTGTTCTGCCTGGTTCGAACCCATGCTTCGAACCCACCTCCTTCGAATCCATCTCATTCGAATCCCTCTTCTTCGAACCCATTGCTTCGAATCCCTCGAAGTGCATGCGCATCGATGACGTGCCATGAATTCTCCGGGTCGATCCACCTTTTGCGCCGCGTTGAACGTTTCTTCCTCTATTCGTATCCATCACTTCGAATCGATACGAACACTGTCCCTAAGTCCTTCGAATCCATGAAGTCGACTCCCTGCATATCCTTCTCGAACGCTCTCTTCGCATCGATAGGTACGAACCCAGAAACCTCCCTTTGATTGATACGAATTGTATCGATTCGAGCTGCCATTGATACGAACTAACCTGTGTACACCATATGGATACGAAGGAGATCCATGCTGTGATCGAGTCGAAGCCCACCTATTCTTCTCATCTGATCGATAAGAAGCAACCGTGTCAAAAATAATAACTCGATCGATTCAAAGCCCATTGAGTCAAACCAACATCTAACGCGAACTTCTCAGAGCCGAATCCATACTAATCGATTCGAACCATCCCTGTGTCTTGCCTTCGATCAATGCGAACCTGATGGGTTTGAATCCGATGGATTCGAATCGAGCACCACCTTGACCCCTTGATGGATTCGAACAGCATGCCTCTCCTACCTTGAATCGATCATAACTCCTCCATACGAACTCCGATTGTCCTGAAATTTGAAACATAGCCTTTCCTAGTCCTTATCATCATTTCCAATCAATTTCGTCCCGATCGGAGTTCTACCAAATTTTGACGATATCGATCGTTGCCTTGATTCCAACCGATCTCCAATCCTGATATACATAATTCCCTGCCAATTTGTTGATATTCCAGTTCTGACCAAAAATGGGATAACACTTTGCCCCCCTAAACATGCCTTGTGACAATAAGGCGTGTTTTGAATAGTTTCGAATCCAATATCCAAAGTCCATAGCCATATTTCCAGAGTATGCCATCCTTGACTGCTTCGAGTCGATGCCCAATTCCAAATCCCATAACCAAAGCCTTAGCCAATTCCATATCCATTCGTACTTGACAGCCGAGTCCTAATCCATCCTTATCCAATGGCCAATAACCAGATCCAGAACCTCTCCGGGTAGATATCCGAATCCATAACCTCTCCGGGTTCTTACCAAGCGTAATCCACACCTGACGACCGTGGTCCAGTGTCCCAGGACGTTGAGCTAAGCCATGGCTTAAGTCCTAAGCCGAATCCTGGTCTCTCCAGACCCTTGTTGAGCATAGTCCATACTCAACGACCAGAAACAATAATCGATAATATGGGGCCTAAGTCTTAGGCCGGATCCTAGTCACTCCGGACCCATGTCGAGCATAGTCCATACTCGACGACCTGAATGAGTTAATTTACCACGTTTGGGTAAAGTGACTCACCCCTTGCCAGACATAATCCATACACGACGACCATTTATCAAAAACCAGATGAAAATCCAACCAAAATCCAACCCAAAATCCAAATCCAAACCAGAAATCCAAAGCAGCATTCAAAATCAAAAACAACCATCCAAAGAAAAACCTAAATCAAAAAGCAAGCAAAACCAGGAGTTCAATCCAAACTCCAAACCCAAATCCAAAAAGAAAAGCAGTGTCCAATCAAAAAGCAAAAGATAAATTTCACAAACCACAGCATCGCAGTTTATCATCATTAAGAGCATGCCTAGGGGCTATCTCTGTCCCCGTACATGTATAAATGACTTAGTTGCTTGCCGGTAGTTTGCTACTTATTTCACATTATCCTGATCAGTGAATGATCAATCGACCATCATCCCTGGGCCTCACATCATCACGGCGTGAGGTTGTCGGTGGTTGCTCCTGCTCCACCGTTGCATTCCGAGTTCCGACATATTGCTGTAACTGTCCATTCCTTACATGCTCCTCGATTATATCCTTTAAGTGTCTGCAGCTGTTGGTATCGTGTCCATCTAAATCATGGAAGAGGCAGTGCCTTCCTGATGTCCTTTCCCGTTCTGATGGTTCTCTCCTAGCCGTCCTCCAGTAAGGAAGGCGATTCCGAGTATCCAGGTATATCTGCTCCAGCGTCTCGTTCAATCCTGTGTATGTGGAAAACTTTGGATCCTTCCATCGCTTCCTAGCGTTTCCAGAATCATCGTCCAACTTCCTTTTCCCTTTGTCTTTGTTCAAACCTTTCATGGATGGTCCTACATCCTGAGTGGCATTAACCCTTTGCACCTTTAAATCCGTACTCGCATCTTCCTACCGAAGGAACCTTTCTGCCTCATGAAAGAATTCGTCGAGATCCTGTGGGGGATCTCGTATCAGAGATACCTTGAAATCCGAGTCCTCCCTGACTCCTGATACGTCTGCCATTAAAACCATCGATGGATCAGGCCGATCCACCGAAGCGACTGCCGCACTGAATCGAGTTAGAAAAGCTCTAAGCGATTCATCCATCCTTTGCTTCACCGATGTCAATGTCATCACATTCTTCGGCCTCTTGATGCGAACCTGAAACTGTCCCAAAAACTTTTCCACCAATTCCCTACAAGTCCTGATAGATCCTTCTCCCAGCTGCCTAAACCACATTGCAGCTAAGTCCGTTAAATACAAAGGGAAACATTGGGCAATCACTTCCTCCGATGCCCCCAGCACCTCCATGTGTCTGGTGTACCTCATCAAATGATCAGTTGGGTCCGCCTTACCATCATATACCTCTACGCTAGGTAGCTTGAACTTAGGTGGATTCTGAGCCATCCTTATTTCCCGAGCAAACAGACTCCTATTCACTCCTTCCAAGTCTCCGTTGGTCAGACCACCTCGCACGGTTCTTCTGATGATTTCTACTAATCTGCTGTTGTCTGTTGGGGGTTGCCCTCCATGCCCCCCGAGGGAACTCTGGCACATATTCCTCGTGTGGTTCACTAGCAGCAATGTTAGCTCTAGCTTGTTGAATTCCTTCCAAAGGTCCTCCTATGTTGGATCCCATGGGCCTGCCCCTAAGCCCTTGTTGATTGCCTTCTGGCTCCATATCTTGTCCTCCATTGGGTTCCACGACCCTAGTCCCTTGTACTGCATCCACAGCGACTGTAGCTGTTCCTAAGTTCTGCATCCCTGCAACTTTCATTTGCTCAAAGAAAGTCTGCATCATTTTCTGTTGGTTCTTCAACAATCTCTCTTGCAAAGAACTCGTCATAGCTTCCATTTCATCCCGAGTTATGTAGATTGAACCCTCTCCTTCCCCAGCTCCGAAGGATGCTTGTTGACTTCCTTCCTGTTGGCTTCTCTCAGCCCTTTGCCTTCTACTATTTTTCCTAGTCATCGCCCTCAAATCCGAACTCCTTAAAACCTTCAAATCCAAACTTCAAATCCGCTGGGCGGGTGCTGGTCGTTCTCGGTGAAAGCACCAAACTGTTTGTGCCAAAATTGGTCACAAACCCCGAATACCGTGAAAGCACTAGTGTATGAATACAAATCAATGATATTCAAACACAAATCTCAGATCTCGGCAAATATTAAACAGCAATCCCAAAGCAAAGAACAGAGGCATAAGCTTTATAGTGGTTCGGCTATCTCCGGCCTACGTCCACTCCAAAGTTTTTATCCTTTTATTGATTATCCTTGATGATTACAGTTGATTACAGCAGTTACAAAGTCAAAAACTTGAAATAAATAGGAGCAATGATGATATGGAATGGTTCTGGCAGCGTCCGAGCGTGCTTTCTCTCTCCAAAATCTCCGACCCCTTTTCTGAATGACCAGGGGCTCTATTTATAAGCGTAGGAGGCTGATATTTCTCCTAAAATCTGGGAAGACCACTTCAGGCACGTGAGGGGGCCCACTCG
This sequence comes from Allium cepa, assembly GCA_030765085.1. Classification (NCBI taxonomy): domain Eukaryota; kingdom Viridiplantae; phylum Streptophyta; class Magnoliopsida; order Asparagales; family Amaryllidaceae; genus Allium; species Allium cepa. The sequence goes on from CM060934.1 coordinate 4,222,835, forward strand.
CCCGAAATCTGGAGGTCCGGGCCCACACCAGGATCGATTTGACCCTTGGTTCGAATCTATCAAGGAAATGTCCAATTGAGGTGAAATTTGGTGAGCACATTCTTCAACATGTACGTAAGTTTCTGTGAAAATTTCATAGCATTTGGATCAACGGTTTGGAAGATATGATCGATTCAATTTCAAATTTCCATGTGTTCTGCCTGGTTCGAACCCATGCTTCGAACCCACCTCCTTCGAATCCATCTCATTCGAATCCCTCTTCTTCGAATCCATTGCTTCGAATCCCTCGAAGTGCATGCGCATCGATGACGTGCCACGAATTCTCCGGGTCGATCCACCTTTTGCGTCGCGTTGAACGTTTCTTCCTCTGTTCGTATCCATCACTTCGAATCGATACGAACACTGTCCCTAAGTCCTTCGAATCCATGAAGTCGACTCCCTGCGTATCCTTCTCGAACGCTCTCTTCGCATCGATAGGTACGAACCCATAAACCTCCCTTTGATCGATACGAATTGTACCGATTCGAGCGGCCATTGATACGAACTAACCTTTGTACACCATATGGATACGAAGGAGATCCATGCTATGATCGAGTCAAAGCCCACCTATTCTTCTCATCTGATCGACACGAAGCAACCGTGTCAAAAACAATAACTCAATCGATTCGAAGCCCATCGAGTCGAACCAACATCTAATGCGAACTTCTCAGAGCCGAATCCATACTAATCGATACGAAGTGTATCGATTCGAACTATCCCTGTGCCTTGCCTTCGATCGATGCGAACCTGATGGGTTCGAATCCGATGGATTCGAACCGAGCACCACCTTGGCCCCTTGATGGATTCGAACAACATCCCTCTCCTACCTTGAATCGATCATAACTCCTCCATACGAACTCCGATTATCCTGAAATTTGAAACATAGCCTTTCCTAGTCCTTATCATCATTTCCAATCAATTTCGTCCCGATAGGAGTTCTTCCAAATTTTGACGATATCGATCGTTACCTTGATTCCAACCGATCTCCAATCCTGATATCCATAATTCCCTGCCAATTTGTTGATATTCCAGTTTTGACCAAAAATGGAATAACAGTATTGTTTCGTTTCAAATCCATGCACGCATTTCTAAAAGTCGTACGACACTGTTTCGCTATTTCGAACGGATGTTGCACCTTGCACCGCGGATGTTGCACCCTGTAGATATCGATTATTCGGACGGTCATAACTTGTGGCTCGTTTAGAGTTATGGGAGCCATAACCGGTCAAAACGAAGGCCACAGTGAGTTCTACGGCTTTGATAGCTTTCAGCCGTCAACGGATAGATTAATGCCCAAAAAGGACAACCCGAATCTCAATCGGGTCTCGTAAGTTTTTTACCCTTCGTTTTTTCGACTCCGGATTTTAACGGTAAAACGGGATTACCGTGGCTCGTCTTCGATTTACCATCGCTGGAGAGTGGTGTACCATGGTACTGTTCCATTTCAAAACCATGCACGCATTTCTAAAAGTCGTACGGCATAGTTTGGCCATTTCGGACGGATGTTGCACCTTGCAGCACGGATGTTGCACCCTGTAGATATCGATTATTCGGACGGCCATAACTTCTGGCTCTTTTAGAGTTACGGGAGCCATAACCTGTCAAAACGAAGGCCACGGTGAGTTCTACGGCTTTGACAGCTTTCAGCCATCAACGGGTAGATTAATGCCCGAAAAGGACAACCCGAATCTCAATCGGGTCTCGTAAGTTTTTTACCCTTCGTTTTTTCGACACCGGATTTTTACGGTAAAACGGGATTACCGTGGCTCGTCTTCGATTTACCATCGCTGGAGAGTGGTGCACCATGGTACTGTTCCGTTTCTAATCCATGCATGCATTTCTAAAAGTCGTACGACACAGTTTCGCCATTTCGGACGGATGTTGCACCTTGCACCGTGGATGTTGCACCCTGTAGATATCGATTATTCGGACGGCCATAACTTCTGGCTCGTTTAGATTTACGGGAGCCATAACCTGTCAAAACGAATGCCACGGTGATTTTTACGGCTTTGACCGCTTTCAGCCGTGAATGGATAGATTAATGCCCAAAAAGGACAACCCGAATCTCAATCAGGTGTCGTAAGTTTTTTACCCTTCGTTTTTTCGACACCGGATTTTTACGGTAAAACGTGATTACCGTGCCTTGTCTTCGATTTACCATCGCTGGAGAGTGGTGCACCATGGTACTGTTCCGTTTCAAATCCATGCAAACATTTCTAAAAGTCGTACGGCACTGTTTCGCCATTTCGGACGGATGTTGCACCTTGCACCGCGGATGTTGCTCCCTGTAGATATCGATTATTCGGACGGTCATAACTTCTGGCTCGTTTAGAGTTACGGGAGCCATGCCCTATCAAAATGAAGGCCACGGTGAGTTCTACGGCTTCGACAGCTTTCATCCGTCAACCGATAGATTAGTGCCCGAAAAGGACAACCCGAATATCAATCGGGTCTCGTAAGTTTTTTACCCTTCCTTTTTTCGACACCGGATTTTTACGGTAAAACGGGATTACGTGCCTCGTCTTCGATTTACCATTGCTGGGGAGTGGTGCACCAAGGTTCCGTTTCAAATCCATGCACGTATTTCTAAAAGTCGTACGCCACTGTTTTTCCATTTCGGACGGATGTTGCACCTTGCACCGCGGATGTTGCACCATGTAGATATCGATTATTCGGACGGCCATAACTTCCGGCTCATTTAGAGTTACGGGAGCCATAACCTGTCAAAACGAAGACCACGGTGTGTTCTACGGCTTTGACAGCTTTCAGCCGTCAACAGATAGATTAATGCCCAAAAAGGACAGCCCGAATCTCAATCGGGTCTCGTAAGTTTTTTACCCTTCGTTTTTTCGACACCGGATTTTTATGGTAAAACGGGATTACCGTGCCTCGTCTTCGATTTACCATCGCTGGAGAGTGGTGCACCATGGTACTATTCCGTTTCAAATCCATGCACGCATTTCTAAAAGTCTTTACGCCACTGTTTCGCCATTTCGGACGGATGTTGCACCTTGCACCGCGGATGTTGCACCCTGTAGATATCGATTATTCGGACGGCCATAACTTCTGGCTCAATTAGAGTTACGGGAGCCATAACCTGTCAAAATGAAGGCCACGGTGAGTTCAACGGCTTCGACAGCATTAATCCGTCAACGGATAGATTAAATCCCGAAAAGGACAACCCGAATCTCAATCGGGTCTCGTAAGTTTTTTACCCTTCCTTTTTTCGACACCGGATTTTTACGGTAAAACGGGATTACCATGCCTCGTCTTCGATTTACCGTCGCTGGAGAGTGGTGCACCATGGTACTGTTCCATTTCAAATCCATGCACGCATTTCTAAAAGTCGTACGGCACTGTTTCGCCATTTCGAACGGATGTTGCACCTTGCACCGCAGATGTTGCACCCTGTAGATATCGATTATTCGGACGGCCATAACTTTTGGCTCATTTAGAATTACGGGAGCCATAACCTGTCAAAACGAAGGCCACGGTGAGTTCTACGGATTTGACAGCTTTCAACCGTCAACGAACAGATTAATGCCCGAAAAGGACAACCCGAATCTCAATCGGGTCTCGTAAGTTTTTTACCCTTCGTTTTTTCGACACCGGATTTTTACGGTAGAACGAGATTACCGTGGCTCATCTTCGATTTACCATCGCTGGAGATTGGTGCACCATGGTACTGTTCCGTTTCTAATCCATGCATGCATTTCTAAAAGTCGTACGACACTGTTTCGCCATTTCGGACGGATGTTGCACCTTGCACCGCGGATGTTGCACCCTGTAGATATCGATTATTCGGACGACCATAACTTCTGGCTCGTTTAGAGTTACGGGAGCCATAACCTGTCAAAACGAAGGCCACGGTGATTTTTATGGCTTTGACCGCTTTCAGCCGTCAATGGATAGATTAATTCCCAAAAAGGACAACCCGAATCTCAATCGGGTCTCGTAAGTTTTTTACCCTTCCATTTTTCGACACCGGATTTTTACGGTAAAACGGGATTGTCTTGCCTCATCTTCGATTTACCATCGCTGGAGAGTGGTGCACCATGGTACTGTTCCGTTTCAAATCCATGCGCGCATTTCTAAAAGTCGTACGACACTGTTTCGCCATTTCGGACGGATGTTGCATCTAGCACCGCGGATGTTGCACCCTGTAGATATCGATTATTCGGACGGTCATAATTTCTGGCTCGTTTAGAGTTACGGGAGCCATAACCTATCAAAATGAAGGCCACGATGATTTCTACGGCTTCGACAGCTTTCATCCGTCAACGGTTAGATTAGTGCCCGAAAAGGACAACCCGAATCACAATCGGGTCTCGTAAGTTCTTTACCCTTCCTTTTTTCGACACCGGATTTTTACGGTAAAACGGGATTACCGTGCCTTGTCTTCGATTTACCATCGCTAGAGAGTGGTGCACCATGGTACTGTTCCGTTTCAAATCCATGCATGCATTTCTAAAAGTCATACGCCACTGTTTTGCCATTTCGGACGGATGTTGCACCTTGAACCGCGGATGTTGCACCATGTAGATATCGATTATTCGGACGGCCATAACTTCCATCTCATTTAGAGTTACGGGAGCCATAACCTGTTAAAACGAAGGCCACGGTGAGTTCTACAGCTTTGACAGCTTTCATCCGCCAACGGATAGATTAATGCCCAAAAAGGACAGCCCGAATCTCAATCGGGTCTCGTAAGTTTTTTACCCTTCGTTTTTTCGACACCGGATTTTTACGGTTAAACGGGATTACCGTGCCTCATCTTCGATTTATCATCGCTGGAGAGTGGTGCACCATGGTACTGTTCTGTTTCAAATCCATGCACGCATTTCTAAATGTCTTTGCGCCACTGTTTCGCCATTTTGGACGGATGTTGCACCTTGCACCGCGGTTTTTGCACCCTGTAGATATCGATTATTCAGACGACCATAACTTCTAGCTCGTTTAGAGTTACGGGAGCCATAACCTGTCAAAACGAAGGCCACGGTGAGTTCTACGTCTTTGACCGCTTTCAGCCGTCAACGCATAGATTAATGCCCAAAAAGTACAACCCGAATCTCAATCGGGTCTCGTAAGTTTTTTACCCTTCGTTTTTTCGACACCGGATTTTTACGGTAAAACAGGATTACCATGCCTCGTCTTCGATTTACCATCGCTGGAGAGTGGTACACCATGGTACTGTTCCGTTTTAAATCCATGAACGCATTTCTAAAAGTCGTACGACACTATTTCGCCATTTCGGACGGATGTTGCACCTTGCACCGCGGATATTGCACCCTGTAGATATCGATTATTCGGACGGTCATAACTTCTGGCACGTTTAGAGTTACGGGAGCCATAACCTGTCAAAACGAAGGCCACGGTGATTTCTACGGCTTTGATGGCTTTCAGCCGTCAACGGATAGAGTGATGCCCAAAAAGGACACCCCGAATCTCAATCAGGTCTCGTAAGTTTTTTACCCTTCCTTTTTTCGACACCGGATTTTAACGGTAAAACGGGATAAATGTGCCTCGTCTTCGATTTACCATCGTTGGAGAGTGGTGCACCATGGTACTGTTCCGTGTCAAATCCATGCATGCATTTCTAAAAGTCGTACGACACTTTTTCGCCATTTCGGACGGATGTTGCACCTTGCACCACGGATGTTGCACCCTGTAGATATCGATTATTCGGACGGCCATAACTTCTGGCTCGTTTAGAGTTACGGGAGCCATAACCTGTCAAAAAGAAGGCCACGGTGAGTTTTACGGCTTTGACCGCTTTCAGCCGTCAACGGATAGATTAATGCCCAAAAATGACAACCCGAATCTCAATCGGGTCTCGTAAGTTTTTTTCCTATCATTTTTTCGACGCCGGATTTTAACGGTAAAACGGGATTACCGTGGCTCGTCTTCGATTTACCATCGCTAGAGAGTGGTGCACCATGGTCCTGTTCCATTTAAACTCCATGCACGCATTTCTAAAAGTCTTATGGCACTGTTTCCACATTTCGGACGGATGTTGCACCTTGCACCGTGGATGTTGCACCCTGTAGATATCGATTATTCGGACGGCCATAATTTCTGGCTCGTTTAGAGTTACGGGAGCCATAACCTGTCAAAACAAAGGCCTCGGTGAGTTCTACGGTTTTGATAGCTTTCAGCCGTCAACGGAAAGATTAATGCCCGTAAAGTACAACCCGAATCTCAATCGGGTCTCGTAAGTTTTTTACCCTTCGTTTTTTTGACACCGGATTTTTACGGTAAAACGGGATTACCGTGGCTCGTCTTCGATTTAACATCGCTGGAGAGTGGTGCACCAATGTACTGTTCCGTGTCAAATCTATGCATGCATTTCTAAAACTCGTACGGCACTTTTTCGCCATTTCGGACGGATGTTGCACCCTGTAGATATCGATTATTCGGACGGCCATAACTTCTGACTCGTTTAGAGTTACGGGAGCCATAACCTGTCAAAACGAAGGCCACGGTGAGTTTTACGGCTTTGACCGCTTTCAGCCGTCAACGGATAGATTAATGCCCAAAAAGGACAACCCGAATCTCAATCGGGTCTAGTAAGTTTTTTACCCTTCGTTTTTTCGACACCGGTTTTTTACGGTAAAACGGGATTACCGTGGCTTGTCTTCGATTTACCATCGCTGGAGAGTGGTGCACCATGGTACTATTCCATTTCAAATCCATGCACGCATTTCTAAAAGTCGTACGACACTGTTCCGCCATTTCGGACGGATGTTGCACCTTGCACCGTGGATGTTGCACCCTGTGGATATCGATTATTCGGACGGCCATAACTTCTGGCTCGTTTAGAGTTACGAGAGCCAGAACCTGTCAAAACGAAGGCCTCGATGAGTTCTACGGTTTTGACAGCTTTCAGCTGTCAACGGATAGATTAATGCCAAAAAGGACAACCCGAATCTCAATCGGGTCTCGTAAGTTTTTTACCCTTCGTTTTTTCGACACCGGATTTTTCCGGTAAAACGGGATTACCGTGCCTGGCCTTCGATTTACCATCGTTGGAGAGTGGTGCACCATGGTACTGTTCTGTTTCAATTCCATGCACGCATTTCTAAAAGTCGTGCGGCACCGTTTCGCCATTTCGGACGGATGTTGCACCTTGCACCGCGGATGTTGCACCCTGTATGTATCGATTATTCGGACGGCCATAACTTCTGGCTCGTTTAGAGTTACGGGAGTCTTAACCTGTCAAAACGAATTCCACGGTGAGTTCTACGGCTTTGACCGCTTTCAGCCGTCAACGGATAGATTAATGCCCAAAAAGGACAACACGAATCTCAATCCAGTCTCGTAAGTTTTTTACCCTTCGTTTTTTCGACACCGGTTTTTTACGGTAAAACGGGATTACCGTGGCTCGTCTTCGATTTACCATCGCTGGAGAGTGGTGCACCATGGTACCGTTCTGTTTCAAATCCATGCATGCATTTCTAAAAGTCGTACGGCACTGTTTCGCCATTTCGGACGGATGTTGCACCTTGCACCGCGGATGTTGCACCCTGTAGATATCGATTATTCGGACGGCCATAACTTCTGCCTCGTTTAGAGTTACGGGAGCCATAACCTGTCAAAACGAAGGCCACGGTGAGTTCTACGGCTTTGACCGCTTTCAACCGGCAACGGATAGATTAATGCCCAAAAAGGACAACCCGAATCTCAATCGAGTCTCGTAAGTTTTTTACCCTTCGTTTTTTCGACACGTGGATTTTTACGGTAAAACGGGATTACGGTGGCTGGCCTTCGATTTACCATCGCTGGAGAGTGGTGCACCATGGTACCGTTCTGTTTCAAATCCATGCATGCATTTCTAAAAGTCTCGCGACACTGTTTCGCCATTTCGGACGGATGTTGCCCCTTGCACCGTGGATGTTGCACCCTGTAGATATCGATTATTCGGACGGCCATAACTTTTGGCTCGTTTAGAGTTACGGGAGCCATAACCTGTCAAAACGAAGGCCTCGATGAGTTCTACGGCTTTGACAGCATTCAGTCATCAACTGATAGATTAATGCCCAAAAAGGACAACCCGAATCTCAATCGGGTCTCGTAAGTTTTTTACCCTTCGTTTTTTCGACACGTGGATTTTTACGGTAAAATAGGATTACCGTGGCTGGCCTTCGATTTACCATCGCTGGAGAGTGGTGCACCATGGTACTGTTCCGTTTCAAATCCATGCACGCATTTCTAAAAGTCGTACGGCACTGTTTCGCCATTTCGGACGGAAGATGCACCTTGCACCGTGGATGTTGCACCATGTAGATATCGATTATTCGGACGGCCATAACTTCTGGCTCGTTTAGTGTTACGGGAGCAATAACCTATCAAAACGAAGGCCACGGTGAGTTCTACGGATTTGAAACGGAACAGTACCATGCTGCACCACTCTCCAGCGATGGTAAATCGAAGACCAGCCACCGTAATCCCGTTTTACCATAAAAATCCACGTGTCGAAAAAAACGAAGGGTTAAAAACTTATGAGACCCGATTGAGATTCGGGTTGTCCTTTTTGGGCATTAATCTATCCGTTAACGGATGAAAGCGATCAAAGCCGTAGAACTCATCGAGACCTTCCTTTTGACAGGTTATGGCTCCCGTAACTCTAAACGAGCCAAAAGTTATGGTCGTCCGAATAATCGATATCTAAAGGGTGCAATATCCACGGTGCAAGGTGCAACATCCGTCCAAAATTGCGAAACAGTGCCGTACGACTTTTAGAAATGCTTGCATGGATTTGAAACGGAACAGTACCATGGTGCACCACTCTCCAGCGATGGTAAATCGAAGGCCAGCCACGGTAATCCTATTTTACCGTAAAAATCCACGTGTCGAAAAAACGAAGGGTAAAAAACTTACGAGACCCGATTGAGATTCGGGTTGTCCTTTTTGGGCATTAATCTATCAGTTGACGGCTGAATGCTGTCAAAGCCGTAGAACTCATCGAGGCCTTCGTTTTGACAGGTTATGGCTCCCGTAACTCTAAACGAGCCAAAAGTTATGGCCGTCCGAATAATCGATATCTACAGGGTGCAACATCCACGGTGCAAGGTGCAACATCCGTCCGAAATGGCGAAACAGTGTCGCGAGACTTTTAGAAATACATGCATGGATTTGAAACAGAACGGTACCATGGTGCACCACTCTCCAGCGATGGTAAATCGAAGGCCAGCCACCGTAATCCCGTTTTACCGTAAAAATCCACGTGTCGAAAAAACGAAGGGTAAAAAACTTACGAGACCCGATTGAGATTCGGGTTGTCCTTTTTGGGCATTAATCTATCCGTTGCCGGCTGAAAGCTATCAAAGCCGTAGAACTCATCGAGGCCTTCATTTTGACAGGTTATGCCTCCCGTAACTCTAAACGAGCGAGAAGTTATGGCCGTCCGAATAATCGATATCTATAGGGTGCAACATCCACGGTGCAAGGTGCAACATCCGTCTGAAATGGCGAAACAGTGGCGTACGACTTTTAGAAATGCGTGCATGGATTTGAAATGGAACGGTACCATGGTGCACCACTCTCCAGCGATGGTAAATCGAAGGCCAGCCACGGTAATCCTGTTTTACCGTAAAAATCCACGTGTCGAAAAAACGAAGGGTAAAAAACATACGAGACCCGATTGAGATTCGGGTTGTCCTTTTTGGGCATTAATCTATCCGTTGACGGTTGAAAGCGGTCAAAGCCGTAGAACTCCTCGAGAACTTCCTTTTGACTGGTTATGGCTCCCGTAACTCTAAACGAGCCAAAAGTTATGGTCGTCCGAATAATCGATATCTACAAGGTGCAACATCCACGGTGCAAGGTGCAACATCCGTCCAAAATGGAGAAACGGTGCCGTACGACTTTTAGAAATGCGTGCATGGAATTGAAACAGAACAGTACCATGGTGCACCACTCTCCAACGATGGTAAATCGAAGGCCAGCCACGGTAATCCTGTTTTGCCGTAAAAATCCATGTGTCGAAAAAACGAAGGGTAAAAAACTTACGAGACCCGATTGAGATTCGGGTTGTCCTTTTTGGCATTAATCTATCCGTTGACGGCTGAAAGCTGTCAAAACCGTAGAACTCATCGAGGCCTTCGTTTTGACAGGTTCTGGCTCCCGTAACTGTTAACGAGCCAGAAGTTATGGCCGTCCCAATAATCGATATCTATAGGGTGCAACATCCACGGTGCAAGGTGCAACATCTGTCCGAAAAGGCGAAACAGTGTCGTACGACTTTTACAAATGCGTGCATGGATTTGAAATGGAACAGTACCATGGTGCACTACTGTCCAGCGATGGTAAATCGAAGGCCAGCCACGGCAATCCTGTTTTACCGTAAAAATCCACGTGTCAAAAAAACGAAGGGTAAAAAACTTACGAGACCTGATTGAGATTCGGGTTGTCCTTTTTGGGAATTAATCTATCCGTTGATGGCTGAAAGCTGTCAAAGCCGTAGAACTCATCGAGGCCTTCGTTTTGACAGGTTATGGCTCCCGTAACTCTAAACGAGCCAGAAGTTATGGTCATCCGTATAATCGATATCTACAGGGTGCAACATCCACGGTGCAACGTGCAACATCCGTCCGAAATGGCGAAACAGTGTCGTACGACTTTTAGAAATGCGTGCGTGGATTTGAAACGGAACAGTACCATGGTGCACCACTCTCCAGCGATGGTAAATCGAAGACCAGCCACCGTAATCCTGTTTTACCGTAAAAATCAACGTGTCGAAAAAATGAAGGGTAAAAACTTATGAGACCCGATTGTGATTCGGGTTGTCCTTTTTCGGCATTAATCTATCCGTTGATGGCTGAAAGCTGTCAAAGCCGTAGAACTCATCGAAGCCTTCGTTTTGACAGGTTTCGGCTCCCGTAACTCTAAACGAGCCAGAAGTTATGGTCGTCCGTATAATCGATATCTAGAGGGTGCAACATCCACGGTGCAAGGTGCAACATCTGTCTGAAATGGCGAAACAGTGTCGTACGACTTTTAGAAATGCGTGCATGGATTTGAAATGGAACAGTACCATGGTGCACCACTCTCCAGCAATGGTAAATCGAAGACCAGCCACCGTAATCCTGTTTTACCATAAAAATCCACGTGTCGAAAAAATGAAGGGTAAAAACTTACGAGACCCGATTGAGATTCGGGTTATCCTTTTTGGGCATTAATCTATCGGTTGACGGCTGAAAGCGGTCAAAGCCGTAGAACTCATCGAGGCCTTCGTTTTGACAGGTTATGGCTCCCGTAACTCTATAGGAGCCAGAAGTTATGGTCGTCCGTATAATCGATATCTACAGGGTGCAACATCCACGGTGCAAGGTGCAACATCCGTCCAAAACGGCGAAACAGTGCCGTACGACTTTTAGAAATGCGAGCATGGATTTGAAACGGAACAGTACCATGGTGCACCACTCTCCAGCGATGGTAAATCGAAGACCAGCCACCGTAATCCCGTTGTACCGTAAAAATCCACGTGTCGAAAAAACGAAGGGTTAAAAACTTACGAGACCCAACTGAGATTCGGGTTGTCCTTTTTGGGCATTAATCTATCCGTTGACAGCTGAAAGCGGTCAAAGCCGTAGAACTCATCGAGACCTTCCTTTTGACAGGTTATGGCTCCCGTAACTCTAAACGAGCCAAAAGTTATGGCCGTCCGAATAATCGATATCTACAGGGTGCAACATCCACGATGCAAGGTGCAACATCCGTCCAAAATGGCAAAACAGTGTCGTACGACTTTTAGAAATACGTGCATGGATTTGAAACGGAACAGTACCATGGTGCACCACTCTCCAGCGATGGTAAATCGAAGGCCAGGCACGGTAATCGTGTTTTACCGTAAAAATCCACGTGTCGAAAAAACGAAGGGTAAAAAACTTACGAGACCCGATTGAGATTCGGGTTGTCCTTTTTGGGCATTAATCTATCCGTTGACGGCTGAAAGCTGTCAAAGCCGTAGAACTCATCGAGGCCTTCGTTTTGACAGGTTATGGCTCCCGTAACTCTAAACGAGCCAGAAGTTATGGCCGTCCGAATAATCGATATCTACAGGGTGCAACATCCACGTTGCAAGGTGCAACATCCGTCCGAAATAGCGAAACAGCGTCGTACGACTTTTAGAAATGCATGCATGGATTTGAAATGGAACGGTACCATCGTGCACCACTCTCCAGCGATGGTAAATCGAAGGCTAGCCACGCTGTTTGCACAAAAAATGGACAAACACCTCCAATCCGTATGATTTAGTTGATTATATGTTAATTTCAAGGTTTTAGGTTACTTATGCAAATATGTAAAAAACAAGGGCTAAACTGTAGAAGACACGCGGATTTATAGTGGTTCGGCCAGAACGTGCCTACGTCCACTTTATATGTTATTCTCTCCTTTCTTTCAGATTACAAGTATAAAGCTTTAAGTACAAGTATAAGAAAGTTGTTTGAAAGTTCCTTCCTTGCTTGAGCTCTCAAACTTGTCCCCCATTGTTGTACCCCTGCCCCTCTATTTATAGAATGAGGCTGGGGGCAGGGGTCTTGGATGTATATAGCTGGTGATGGGCCTGGACTGAAGCTATCTGGTCTGGCATATCTGGTTCGGCGAAGCTTGGTTCTGTGGTTGGAGATGGTCGGACCGGTAGGGCTTTGGTCCGGTGGTTGGAGATGGTTGGACCGGTAGGGCTTTGGTCCGGTGGTTGTTGGTGGTTGGACCGGTAGAGGTTGGTTCGGTGGTTCCTAAGCGGAGTCTGGTTCGGTATTGGTGGTCCGGTGATGGTGGTCCGGTGATGGTGGGGAATGCATTGGTTCGGCATCACTGTTCTTGGGTGCTTGGTTCGGCAATGAGGTGGAGGTCTGGTCCGGCATGGTAGGAGAATGGTTCGGTAGTGGAACGTGTACCGGATGGAACGAATGGAAGTTGCGAATCCGGATGGAACTGACGCTTCTTAGTCCCGAGATCTCCTGGGTGAGAATCCGCCCAACATTGGCCCCCCAAAGTGGGGCACGTGCTTGCGTGTGTCGCGCTTTGTTTCCCTGCAGTTGAGATAGCTTCGTTCGGTCCTGGGAGTGCCGAACCAGTTGGTCCGGTTGTATCTATGCTCGCTGTTTGCGCAAAAAATGGGCAAACACCTCCAAGTCGCGTGATTTAGTTGATTTTATGTGATTCTTAATGATTTAGATGAGTTATGTAAATATGAAAAAAGCAGGGGCTGAAATGTAAAAGACACACAGATTTATAGTGGTTCGGCCAGAACGTGCCTACGTCCACTTTATATGTTATTATCTTCTTTCTTTCAGATTACAAGTACAATGCTTTGTGTACAAGTATATGAAAGTAGTTTGAAAGTTCCTTCCGTGCTTGAGCTCTCAAACTTGTCTGCCATTGTTGTACCCCTGCCCCTCTATTTATAGAGTGAGGTAGGGGGCAGGGGCCTTGGATGTATATAGCTGCTGGTGGGCCCGGGCTGAAGCAATCTGGCCTGGTAGCGTTCTGGTTCGGCGAAGCTTTGTGCGGCAGTGGTGAGTGGACCGGTTGCAGGCGTAGCTTGGTTCGGCAGTGGTGGTTCGGTGGTAGGACTGTGGATATGGTTCGGCAGTGGCCTCGTTCGGTAGTAGATGAAGATGTTTGGTTCGGTAGTGAGCTTGGAGGTTGGTTCGGTTGTATGTGGTCCGGTCATGGTGGTCCGGTGATGGATGGAAACTATGTTCGACCGGTGGAGATGGAAACTGTGTTATGCCGAATGGACCGTTGCCTGTATTGCCGAATGATCCTTTGCTTGGAATGCCGAATGGACTTAGGAACCGGATGGAATGGAGGTTGCGAACCCGGGTGAAACTGACGCTTCTCGGTCTCGAGATCTTCTGGGTGAAAATTCGCCCAACACTTGCCCCCCAAAGTGGGGCACGTGCTTGCATGTGTCGCGCTTTGTTTCCCTGTGGTAGGGAGGCTTGTTCTGTAATGCCATGGGCTGGATGCTCATATCCTGTTGGTTTCCTGCGAAGGAATTTACAGTTTTAATGTGATTTCAAATGACGACCGTTCGAGGTCGGGTGCCGTTCGAGGCGAGTAGGTGTGCCCCCGAGGGGGCTTAGCATTATTGATGCCAGGTTTTCGTTCGAGTGGGTCCCTGGATCGTTTGTGAAGATGGTTTATTGCCAGCTCAGAGCATGCCTAAGGATCGTTCGCGACCCCGTACATGTGTAAGCGGCTTAGCCATTTCAGAATTAGCAGAGCTAAATATCCATCCAACCGATGAATTTTAAAAGGATGTCAAAGTGTAGATTCTCACAACGATAGGGTTAATAGCCATTCAGAGCATGCCTGTGGACCGTTCGTGGTCGCGTACATGTGTAAATGATTAACCCATGTTAGTGAGAGATTTACTACTTGTTCATCGTTTTCAGAATCTCTATTTTATCAGTAGATCCTAGGGTCCGGTACTTATCTGAGCGAGGCGCTTTGCATGCCCCGGCTTCTGGTCTTTGTCGGTTTGGTAGCTTCATTCGGTTTTGGTTTGGTCCGGTATGCCGAACCGGTTGGACCGGTGCTTCTGCGCTCGTCTATATATAGGGGCTACACCCCCTTCGAAATTCTTTACCGAATCAACGAGGGCCGAATCAACCTTATACCGAATCAATCACTAGCCGAACCAATCTCGTGCCGAACCAGGTATATATCCCTTTGCCGAATGAACTTGATAACCGAATGGGTCTAATGCCGAATAAACACGAAAGTTTTTATTTGCCGAATGCTTCTTTGCATTGTATTACCGAATGAGCAAGTATACCGGATGAACTTCCAAGGCCGAATGAAACTACCGAATGGAGTATATGCCGAATGAGAATTCATACTTGAATCTCGAGTGGAATACCAGACCTATATACACTTGCTTGTTTTATATACTTGCTTGTTTATGTTTCTATACTTCTTGTTCTAACACCGTGTTTTTCTTGTGCTGCAGATAAATGTTTCGCAAAGCGGAAACCCGATCGGATAAAAAGAAATCTAAAAGTAGAGGAGAGTCATCCTCCTCCGTGCCCCCAGCCCAACCAAGACAGGTGCCACAAGGGCCTGCCCCGAGGTCGTTAGTGGATGGGTACGGTCCCCAGGAACTTCTGGTCTCCCCTCCCGATTGCTTTCCTAGCTCCCTAAAGGAGGAGCAACTTGATGTTATATCCCGTTCCTTCGGGATAGACAGGGCTCGCATGCTGTTGCCGGGAGATGGAGTGATGCCGTATAATCCCCCCGAAGGCTACTTTGCTTACAGCAGATATCATTGCATGTGTGGTGCTATCCCTCCTATCAATGCCTGGATAGTTAGCTTTACCACATATTTGAAGGTGGCTCCATTCCAGCTCCAGCCGAACTCTTATGCCATTCTGGTGAGCCTTTTCTTTATCTTCCAGAGGAGGTACGGGTGCTCTCCTTCTAACCGGGAAATTCGATATTTGTATAACCTGAGAGGCTACAAGAAGGGGTCTCCGTATATTAGTCTAGAAGCGGCCGTGCCCTTCAAACCGGTCTTGGACTTGTATTCAAAGTTTACCATGTTCAAGAAAGAATGGTTTTTTATCTAGGACGATTCTGTTTCTTTCCGCCTTTTCACTTCCAGCTGTAATATGAATTTCATTTATATTTTCCATGTTCTGACTGTAGTGCTTCTTCTGACACGCTTCTATTTCTTGCTAGCGACAGGTGGCATTGCAGTCGTGGAAGATGATTCTTTAGCGCGGATGGCTGCTGAAATAAAAGCCATTCCCGCACGGGACAGGTCGGCTTCGTTCCTGATCAGGAACGCTACCCTCCTGGAGTACAACTTGATCCAACCGCACCAGTCCGTGGTTAAGCAGAGGGACACGGCTGAAGAGAAGGCCGCTAAAGCTAAGGAGGGGGCCACGGTGAAGAGTGGCAAGAGGAAGCCCTTTGCACAACATCCCGTCGCGGGAGGCAAGAAGCTTAAGGAGTCTGAGGGCCCCTCTCCTAGTACTTGCCCGATCATCCCGGAGGAGGAAGGTGTGGAAGAGGGCGAAGGAGGCGATATGGAAGGAGAGTCGGAGGGTGGAGGAGATGGAGATGGTCAGGGTGGTAGTGGTGCTGGTGCCTTAACTTCTGGGCAAGACTCTGAACTGGATGAGGCCCTCCGCCAGGCCTTCGGGGAATCGGAGGGAGAATCGGAAGCGGAGAAGGCGAAGGAGACTGGCAAGGTCGGGGCTGGTGCCGATCTATCCTGTTATCCCATTTTTGGTCAAAACTGGGATATCAACAAATGAACGAGGAATGATGGATGTCAGGATTGGAGATCAGTTGGAATCAAGGCTACGATCGATGCCGTCAAAATTTGGTTGAACTCCGATCGGGGCGAAATGAATTGGGGATGATGATAAGGATTAGGGAAGGCTATGTTTCAAATTTCAGGATAATCGGAGTTCATATGGAGGAGTTATGATCGATTCAAGGTAGGAGAGGCATGTTGTTCGAATCCATCAGGTTCGAACCCATCAGGTTCGAATCGATCGAAGGCACGGCGTGCATGGATGGTTCGAACCCAACAAAGGTAGCGGTCACTTCGAATCGATACACTTCGTATCGATCAATATGGATTCAGCTCTGAAGGGTTCGCGTTGGATGTTGGTTCGACTAGATGGACTTCGAATCGATCGAGCTACTGTCTCTAACATGGTTGCTTCGTATCGATACGAAGAAGGCATTCGAAAAGGATACGCAGTGACTCGAAGAGATGGATTCGAAGAAGAGGGATTCGAAGGAGATGGATTCGAAGGAAGGACAGAAGTGCAGGGATACGAAGGACTCGGGGAGGACATTCGAATCGATCGTATTCGAACCAATCTTGTTCGAACCGATCGATTCGAAGGAAATAGTCAGGGCAGCTCAAACAAATGGATACGAACGCGTCTTCAGGGAGGGAAGCGCTCAACTCGGCAACAAAGATGGATCAACCCGAAGCATGCGCGCCACGTCGACCTACTAGCACGTGCTTGGATCGATTCGAATCAATCGATTCGAAGTGATCGGTTCGAACGAAGCGAAGTCCAGGGAAACCCCAAATTCGAATCGATCATATCTTCCAAACCGTTGATCCAAATGCAATGAAATTTTTACAGGAGTTTGCTTACATATTGAAGAATGTTCTCACCAATTGTCAGCTCAATTGGACAATTTCTAGATCGATTCGAATGGAGTTCGAATCGATCCCAGTGTGGGCCCGGATCTCCAGGTTTCGGCCGAGTGGGCCCTCTCATGTGCCTGAAGCGGTCTACCTTGTTTCTAGGAGAAATATCAGCCTTCTATGCCTATAAATAGAGCCCCTGGTCATTCAGAAAAGGGGTCGGAGATTCTAGAGAGTGAAAAGGACGCTTGGATGCTGCCAGAATCATTCCATATCATCGTTGCTGCTATTTATTTCAAGTTTTGGACATTTTAACTGCTGTAATCATCTGTAATCATCAAGGATAATCAATAAAAGGATAAAAACTTTGGAGTGGACGTAGGCCGGAGATAGCCGAACCACTATAAAACTTGTGTCTCTGTTCTTTACTTTGGGATTATTGTTCAATATTTGCTGAGATCTGTTATTTGTGTTTGAATATTGTTGGTTTGTGTTCATACACTGGTGCTTTCACGGTATTTGGGGTTTGTGACCAATTTTGACGCAAACACTTTGGTGCTTTCACTGAGAAAGACTAGCACCCGCTACGTCGGATTGAAGTTCAGATTTGAAAAGCTCGGAAGATCCAGATTCAAAAACAATGACTCGACAAACAAGACAGAGAGCTGATAGAAGCCAACAAGGAGGAAGTCAAGAGGCATCCTCCGGAGCTGGAGAAGGACAAGCTTCTATCTACATAACTAGAGACGAAATGGAGGCTATGGCAAATTCATTACAAGAGAGGTTGCTAAAGAATCAACAGGATATGATGCAGACTTTCTTTGAACAGATAAGAGCTGCAGGGATGCAAAACTTAGGACCAGCCACAGCAGCTGTTAATGTGGAACAAAGAGCTAGAGCCATGGAACCCAATGAAGGACAGAACTCTGAATTGGAAGGCAATCGACAAGGGCTTGGGGGCAGGCCCACAGGATCCAATGCAGGAGGACCTTTGGAAGGAGTTCAACAGGTTAAGGCCAACGTCGCGGCTAATGAGCCACACGAGGAATATGTACCGGAGTTCCCTCAAGGACATGGGGGCAACCTTTGGCAGACAATGCTGGATTAGTGGAAATTATTAGGAGAACGATGCGTAGAGGCTTGGCCAGCAAAGACTTGGAAGGAATAAACAAGAGTCCGTTTACTCAAGAGATCAAGGCAGCTCAGAATCCACCCAAATTCAAGCTGCCTAGCGTGGACTCGTATGATGGCGAGACAGACCCAACTGATCATTTAATGAGATACACCAGACACATGGGGGTACTGGGGGCATCGGAAGAGGTGATGGCCCGATGCTTCCCTTTATACTTGAAAAACCAGGCTGCAATGTGGTTCAGACAGCTGGGAGAAGGATCTATCAGGACTTGGAGAGAATTGGTGGATAAGTTTTTGGGACAATTTCGGGTTCATATCAAAAGACCGAAGAACGTGATGACATTGACGTCAGTAAAACAAAGGAAGGACGAATCGCTTAGAGCTTTCCTAACAAGATTCAATGCGGCAGTTACTTCAGTAGATCGGCCGGATCCATCAATGGTTCTGATGGCGGCAGTATCAGGAGTCAGAGAGGATTCAGATTTTAAGATATCTCTAGTACGAGACCCCCCTCAGGATATCGAGGAATTCTTTCACGAAGCTGAAAGGTTTCTTCGACAAGAAGATGCAAGTATGGATTTAAAGTTAAAAGAAGTGAATACAGTTAAGGATGAAGGACCATCCAATGGAAGCTCGGGCAAGGACAAGGGAAAAAGGAAGTTCGATGATGATTCCGGAAATGCAAGGAAGCGATGGAAGGATCCAAAGTTTTCCACTTACACTGGACTGAACGAGACACTGGAACGGATATACATGGATACTCGAGATCGCCTTCCCTACCAGAGACCGGCTAGGAGAGAACCATCTGAACGAGAAAGGGCATCAGGAAGGCATTGTCTTTTCCACGATTTAGACGGACACGACACCAACAGCTGCAGGCACTTGAAGGATATAGTTGAGGAGCATGTGAGGAATGGACAGCTGAGGCAATATGTTGGAGCACGGAATGCAACAGTGGAGCAGGAGCAACCACCATCAACCTCACATCGTGATGATGTGAGACCCAGGGATGACGGTCGATTGATTATCCATTAATCTGGATGATACGCAATAAGTAGCAAACCATCAGCAAGCGACTAAATCGTTTACGCATGTATGGGACCGGAGATAGCCCCTAGGCATGCTCCGAATGATGATAAATCGTGAAACTATGGTTTGTGAAATCTGTTTTCTTGTTTTGGATTTTGGACATTTGTCTTCTCTGGTTTGGTTTTGGAGTTTGGATTGAACTCCTGGTTTTGTTTGCTTTTTGATTTGGATGCTTGTTTTTGATCTTAGATGCTGTTTGGATTTCTGATTTTCTGGTTTTGACTTGGATTTTGGATTTGGATTTTGGATTGGATTTTGGTTGGTTTTCCATCTGATTTTTGATAAACGGTCGTCAGGTACGGACTGTGCCTGGCAAGGGGTGAGTCATTTTGCCCGAACGTGGTAAAGTGACTCATTCAGGTCGTCGAGTATGGACTATGCTCGACAAGGGTCCGGAGAGACCAAGATTCAGCCTAGGACTTAGGCCCTATATCATCAATTGCTATTTTCAGGTCGTTGAGTAAGGACTATGCTCAGCAAGGGTCCGGAGTGACCAGGATTCGGCTTAGGACTTAAGCCACGGCATTATTCACGCCCAGGGACATTGGCCTACGGTCATCAAGTGTGGATTGCACTTGGCAAGAACTTGGACAGGTTATGAATTTGGATATCTACCTGGAGAGGTTCTGGATTCGGTTATTGGCTATTGTGTAAAGATGGATTCAAACTCGACTACCGAGTTCGAATGGATATGGAATTGGCTAAGGCTTTGGTTATGGGATTTGGAATTGGGCATCGGCTCGAAGCAGTCAAGGATGACATACTCTGGCTATATGGCTATGGACTTTGGATACTGGATTCGGGACTATTCAAAACACGTCTTGTTATCACAAGACATGTTTTGGGGGGCAAAGTGTTATCCCATTTTTGGTCAAAACTGGGATATCAACAAATGAACGAGGAATGATGGATGTCAGGATTGGAGATCAGTTGGAATCAAGGCTACGATCGATGCCGTCAAAATTTGGTTGAACTCCGATCGGGACGAAATGAATTGGGGATGATGATAAGGATTAGGGAAGGCTATGTTTCAAATTTCAGGATAATCGGAGTTCATATGGAGGAGTTATGATCGATTCAAGGTAGGAGAGGCATGCTGTTCGAATCCATCAGGTTCGAACCCATCAGGTTCGAATCGATCGAAGGCACGGCGTGCATGGATGGTTCGAACCCAACAAAGGTAGCGGTCACTTCGAATCGATACACTTTGTATCGAACAATATGGATTCAGGTCTGAAGGGTTCGCATTGGATGTTGGTTCGACTCGATGGACTTCGAATCGATCGAGCTACTGTCTCTAACATGGTTGCTTCGTATCGATACGAAGAAGGCGTTCGAAAAGGGTACGCAATGACTCGAAGAGATGGATTCGAAGAAGAGGGATTCGAAGGAGATGGATTCGAAGGAGATGGATTCGAAGGAAGGACAGAAGTGCAGGGATACGAAGGACTCGGGGAGGACATTCGAATCGATCGTATTTGAACCAATCTTGTTCGAACCGATCGATTCGAAGGAAATAGTCAGGGCAGCTCAAACAAATGGATACGAACGCGTCTTCAGGGAGGGAAGCGCTCAACTCGGCGACAAAGATGGATCAACCCGAAGCATGCGCGCCACGTCGACCTACTAGCACGTGCTTGGATCGATTCGAATCAATCGATTCGAAGTGATCGGTTCGAACGAAGCGAAGTCCAGGGAAACCCCAAATTCGAATCGATCATATCTTCCAAACCGTTGATCCAAATGCAATGAAATTTTTACAGGAGTTTGCTTACATATTGAAGAATGTTCTCACCAATTTTCAGCTCAATTGGGCAATTTCTAGATCGATTCGAATGGAGTTCGAATCGATCCCATTGTGGGCCCGGATCTCCAGGTTTCGGCCGAGTGGGCCCTCTCATGTGCCTGAAGCGGTCTACCATGTTTCTAGGAGAAATATCAGCCTTCTACGCCTATAAATAGAGCCCCTGGTCATTCAGAAAAGGGGTCGGAGATTCTAGAGAGTGAAAAGGACGCTTGGATGCTGCCAGAATCATTCCATATCATCGTTGCTGCTATTTATTTCAAGTTTTGGACATTGTAACTGCTGTAATCATCTGTAATCATCAAGGATAATCAATAAAAGGATAAAAACTTTGGAGTGGACGTAGGCCGGGGATAGCCGAACCACTATAAAACTTGTGTCTCTGTTCTTTACTTTGGGATTATTGTTCAATATTTGCTGAGATCTGTTATTTGTGTTTGAATATTGTTGGTTTGTGTTCATACACTGGTGCTTTCACGGTATTTGGGGTTTGTGACCAATTTTGGCGCAAACATATCCCCTAAGGGCTCCTCAGCCAGGGTGACTCCGGCGGTGCAAGGTGAACTTTTGTCCTCTGTCGATTCCATTTACGATAGGGACTTAGAAACATTTTATGGTTCACTTCCGTCCTGGAATGAGATTCAAGACTTATTGCAGTATCCCACTCCTCCGCAGGGTTTGTATAATAGATGTGCATTCTCACTTTTTCTTTCTTTTTAACGTAACATGTTTCTTGAATTATGGATCGTCGTATGTTCATAACACTTGTTTTTTTACTCCAGGGGCAGGCCAGGCGGCTAAAACGTCAGACGTTCGACACCGCCTTGAACAATTCAAGTTGATGAGAGCTTCTGATAAGCCGAAGCCTCTTACTGGTCGTCCTGGGGACGTGGTCGGATACCGTCCTCTTCTTGGGGTCATTGAAGAGAGCATTCAGAAAAAGAAGAGGAGTCATTCCTTATTTGAGCCTTCCCCTGGTCTGCAGCTTCCTGTTCAGCCTCCTCGTGATACCACGGAGGAGAGCACGGAGTTTATCCCCCCTCCACCTCCTTCTAAGAATCCCACTGTTATCCGTATAAGGCCTCCTGACGTGCCTCGCGACCCCTTTGCCGGTCATCCTGATTTAGATCCAAGCTCTCGGGATATTTCATTTGATGAGGCCACGGGTGAGCACCTTCTTCCCCGCAACCCCATGGTACGAGTGTTAGACGAGGCCAAGTCCCTAGATCTTGATCTGCTTACCACTCGGGTAGTTACCATGGGAGACGAAGCCAAAGCTAATATCGATCGGGTGGCTGAAGAGACCAAGAATTTAATGAAGCATCATGCTCAATTGGTCAAGGCCGGGGAGGAGATTGGGAGTGCTAATATTCGGTTGCGGCTAAAGGTTGCCGATCAGGCCGAACAGCTTGCCGGTCAAGCCGTTCAGATTTCTCAGCACAAGGAAGCATCCAGGCGGCTGAAAGAGACCATGGAAAAGGCTAGTAGGGCAGAACTACGGAAGATGGAGGCCGCCTGTAAGGAGCGGATCGACATGGCCATTGCGACAGTGGATGAGGTTCGGAATGCGGATCTCGAGCAGGTAGAGGAGTTGTCTGGGAGGCTTGAGGCCGTGGAGATGGCTCAAGTCAAGTTAAAGGAGGAGATGAAGGAGATGAGGAGGTCTCTCCAGGCTGACTGCTTGAGATACCGATCAGAGATGGATGTCGCTATCGCCAAGTTGTAGGTTTTCGAGGCCCGGGTGAGGGAGTTTGAGGAGAATGAGGGGATGATGGACGAGATGCTGCAGGACATGTACTTCCACACTTGGAAGGAGGGCAGCTTGTCTTGGATGGATGACTATCCCCGGGTCATGGCCAAGATATATCTTCGGGATTTAGAGGAGGCCAGGATCAATGCGGGTAAGGAAGGTGGAGTGGCTTTTAGTCTAGATGAGGTCATCGCTCAGTTCTCGAAAGAGGAGCAAGCGGAGGTGAAGGAGGGGATGCGGTTGCTTGCGGCGGAGGAAGCGGGTGTGCAACTGGAGGATGAGGATCAAGCGGCGGACGCTGGTGAGTTATTCTTCTCTTTTCCTTTTCTTTCTGGGTTTCCATAACTTGATCGTTTATCGTTTGTTTAATGAGTTCCTCTTCTGGATTGGACAGGTGGAACTTCCGATCAACATGACCCAGCGGCCAAGTAAGCTTGGGGGAGTTGGTAGGATGAGAGCGAAGTGTGGACGCCGCTGGTTACCTGTCCAGATTTGGCCACCTTTTTATTTTCCTTTATCGCTGTTTATGTTAGTCCAAAACATTGATGTGACTGTAATAATATTATTTGCAAAGAATAACTTTATGTGATTTTATGACATAAGCTGATTTTGTTATGTTTAAGTGTTGTTGTCATTTTGATGTGGTGCGTGAGAAGTATGCATATGCCTGTGATTTTAGTTGTGTTTGATGTTAAGCTGTTGCTTGAAATATAATTTCATGTTTTGCAATGTTAGTGTGACATATGAATAAACTATAGTTACATATTTATGTACAAGAGAAATGAGTACCGCCCTTCATGTTTTAGTTGCAGGTGGTAGCTTTGAGCGTCTTGTGTAACTGATCATGGATATAGCTGAGTACCTTGCCACCCAGTACGCAGGCTTAGATTCTCATGAGTGAATGCTCCCTATTTGGTTTCCTGTACTTTAGAGTTTGTTATACAGGATAGGAGAAAAGTATTTAAATGAAATGGAAATATGGGAAAAGTAAAACTTCCAGTCACAGAAGGCCGTCGATGTGCTTAAGTTCGTGGCAAACGGGTTTTGTAGTCACTTTCCCTAGCTGTGGGTCTTGGAGACATTTGTCACCCATCTTACGCCTCCGCGGGGAGTTTTCTGTTTTACCACAGCCGCACTTAAGAGACGTCGCAGCCGAGATCGCGCACGGTAACTACCCGAACCATTATGGTCCGTAATCGTGGGTATTATTCGATTTACCGTGGCCGGCTAGCGTGGGTGCCGTTGGCCGTGAACTACCCCTGGCTGGCCACACCTTATGTTGGGGCTTAAAGTAGGTTCACAGTTGCCAGCGAACCGAACGCCGTAATGAGCTGCCATCGGCTATAGTCGGCCTTTATGATGACTTATAATCGGCTCATTACAGTTGGCTTTGAGGGCAGTCGCGAGCAATGAGTTAACCCGCAGCAGAGGGATGCTGGAGCAAAAGAGTCTCATTGGCGAGTGCATAGAAACGTAGCGTACCTGTTAGGCCTTGTCCAGATGAGGCCGTGGTGCGTCTTGAGTGGAGATGCCATAGGATTTTGTTCAACAGAAAAGGATAAAGCTTAACAAGCAGCCAAGATATAAAGGAACAAGTTAAAAAGAGACAAGATTTTTTAAAGTGGTTCGGCATGAAAATGCCTACGTCCACTGATTCTCTTTGTTAATTCACTTCATATGGGCAGTACAAGTTAAGAAAAGTATGGACGGAGGTGTCGGATGTTCCATGCCCTCTGGAACACCTCTCCGTCCACGGTTGACAAAATATAAGCTCCGTTGTGGAGATCTTTATGAATTACATATGGTCCGTCCCAGATGGGGTCCAGTGCCCCGGGGCGCGGAAAGATTCGCCTGAGGACAAGATCTCCTTCTCGTAAGATGCGATGCTTGACTTTGGAGTTGTATAGTGCTGCCACTTTTTGTTTGTGAGCTGCTGCTTTGAGTGCTGCATCGTTTCTCCTTTCCTCAATCAGATCCAAAGACATGAGGAGGAGTTCTTCGTTTTCTTCTGGATTGTTGTGGATCCTACGGTGGGAAGGAAAAATAGTCTCAATAGTGAGCATTGCCTCTGATCCGTATGCCAAAGAGAAAGGAGTATGTCCCGTTGATGTTCTGAAAGATGTGCGGTAGGCTCCAAAGTGCCGTAGGAAGTTCGTCCACCCAAGCGCCTTTTGACTTTTCAAGTTTCTTCTTGATTAGGGTTTTGAGAATTTTGTTGATAGCTTCGACTTGTCAGTTTGCCTAAGGATAAGCTATTGATGAGAAGCTTTTATGAATTCCATGCTCTTGGCACCAGTCGGCGAATTCTTCGCTGTCAAATTGGAGTCCGTTGTCCGATATGATCTTGAGTGGTACTCCGTACCTGCATAAAATGTTTTTGATCAAGAAGTTGATAACTTTTGCTGAAGATATTTTATTTAGGGGTTCCGCTTCCACCCATTTGGTGAAATAATCGACTGCCACTTAGCATATTTGGCTCCGCCTCTGCCCGTTGGCAGTTCGCCAATTAAATCAATTCCCCATACATCAAAGGTCCAAAGGCTGGTCATTTGAGTAATCTCAGTTGTGGGTAGTCGAGGAATCTTGGCAAATTTCTGACATCTGTCGCATCTCTTGACGAAGTCTAAGGCGTCTTTGTTTAGTGTGGGCCAGTAATATCCATATCGGAGTATCTTTTTCGCCAGAGTCTGCCCTCCAGTGTGATCTCCACAACTTCCTCGATGGACGTTGAATAAGATTTCCTTGGCTTCCCTTCCAGCGACGCATCTGAATAAGGGGCTAGAGAAGCCACGCCGATAGAGGATTCCTTCTTGTATTGTGTAGTGGGGAGCTTTCCTCAAAATTCTCCTGACTTCATCACGTTTGTCTGGTAGTGTGCCGTCCTGCAAATATTTCCGGATAGGAGTCATCCAAGTTCCTTCTTCGATTGCAGTTATCAGATTCACTTGTTCGAAACTTGGGGCTAGCTGCCTTGAGATGGCTAGTGCTCCGGAAATGGTGCTATCCTTCATACTAGCTTGCTTTGCTAGTTCATCGGCCTCTTGGTTATCTTCTCGAGGAATGTGTTTGATTAGATAATGGTCCATTTGATCGAGCAGCGGTTTAGTTTTCTTTAGATATGCTGTGAGTCGTTCTCCTCGTGTCTGGAACTCTCCTAGTACTTGGTTTACGATAAGTTGAGAATCACTATGAAGACATAAAGAATTGACTCCAATTTCTAAGGCAAGCTCCAATCCCGCTATTACTGCCTCATACTCCGCATCGTTGTTAGTGGCCGCGAATTCCAACCTTAATGCATAGTACAGCTTTCTTCCCCTGGGGGTGATTATCACAATACCTGCCCCCGAGCCTTGTTCGTTCGATGCTCCATCTACAAAGAGGTTCCACTTGATGTTTTTTGCTATTTCAAATTGATCCTTGCCTTCGTTGGTAGTGAAATCAGCAATGAAATCGGCCATGGCTTGCCCCTTGATAGCGGTGCGAGGGTGGTAGGTGACGTCATACTGACTTAGTTCAATGCACCATTTGAGGAGTCGTCCAGAAGTGTCGGGACGATGGAGCACCTGTCTTAGTGGTTGATCGGTTAGAATCTGATGGAGTGAGATTGGAAGTAGTGTCGCAGTTTTCGTGACGCGACCAATAAACAATATGCCAATTTCTCAAGTTTAGGATATCTGGCTTCTGCCCCTGTAAATCTCTTACTTATAAAGTATACCGGGCGTTGTGTGCGGTCCTCTTCTCTTACCAAGGCAGCGCTTAGAGCATGAGATGATACAGCGAGGTATAGGTATAGCTCTTCGCCTTCGTTTGGAGTTGAGAGTACTGGTGGTCTCTGAAGGTGTTCGATCAGGTTAAGGAAGGCTTTTAAGCATTCATCGGTCCACTCGAACTTTCCTTTGTTTTCTTGAGAGCTTCGAAGAAAGGGACGCACTTGTCAGTTGCTTTGGAAATGAATCTGCTTAGGGCGGCCACCTTTCCGTTTCGGCTCTGCATTTCTTTTTGAGTGGAAGGTATCCTTATTTCTTTTAGAGCCCGGATTTGTTCAGGGTTTGCTTCAATTCCTCTGGCATGGACGATGAATCCTAAGAATTTTCCCGATGACACTCCGAAGGAGCACTTTAGAGGATTCAGCTTCATTCCATATCGGCGAAGTACCTGAAACATCTCGCCCAGGTGGCTTATATGATCGTCGGCTCTCCTGGACTTTACCAACATGTCATCCACATATACTTACATAGTTCGTCCTATTAATTCCGCGAACATCTTGTTGACGAGGCGCTGATAGGTAGCTCCGGCATTTTTGAGTCCAAAAGGCATGACTTTGTAACAATATAATCCCCGATCAGTGATGAAGCTAGTGTGGTCTTGATCGGGAGCGTGCATGGGAATCTGGTTGTATCCGGAGTATGCATCCATAAAAGATAAAAGTTCGTGCCCGGCAGTGCTGTCCACAAGTTGATCGATTCGGGGGAGGGGGAAGCAGTCTTTCGGGCAAGCGTCATTTAAGTTAGAGAAATCAATGCATGTTCGCCACTTCTCGTTAGCTTTCTTTACTAGTACCGGGTTAGCGATCCATTCTGGGCAGATGGCTTCTCGTATGAAGTCATTAGCAAGTAGGTTCTTTACTTCCTCATCGAGGGCTGCTGATCGTTCTGCTCCCATGCTTCTCTTTTTCTGCTTTATCGGTACCTTGGTGGGATCGATGTTCAGCATGTGGCATGCTATGTCTGGGGAGAATCCTGTCATATCGGCATGTGTCCACGCAAATACATCTAAGTTGTGGCGGAGAAAGTCAATGAGTTGATCCTTCAATTCTGTTTTTAGCTGAGATCCTATTTTTAATAGTCTACTTGAATCATGTTTGTCTACAGATACGAATTCCATGGCCTCTGCAGGCTCAGCGGTAGCCTCCTCCTCCTTATCCCTGGGGTCTAGTTCATTGAAAGGATCGCTGGTGTATCGAAGAGGAGGGGCTTTCTTTAGTTGCTATGCTTCCAAGCTTTTCATGCAGAGGGTAGTCTCTGCATCTTTCCCTTTATTCTTTCTACGGTTATTGCGAAGTTCAGTTACATAGCAATCTCGAGCGGCGTCTTGATCTCCTTCAACTTCTCCTATTCCGTTATCTGTTGGGAATTTCATCTTTAGGCACCACAGGGCTAGGACAATTTGGAAGTCAGATAAGGCTGGTCTTCCCAAGAAGGCGTTGTAGGCCGAGTGGTTTTCGATTAGTACGAACGTTTGTTTTCGCACAACGGAGCGGAGATGACTTCCTATTTCGACGAAGAGGTCAAGTTGCCCGAGGGGCATTTTCGCATCTCTAGTGAAACCGTGCAGGGGTTTGTTGCAGGGAGACACATCCTTCATTGACAGCTTCATTTTGTCGAAAGCATGCTTGAATAGGATATTTACGGAGCTTCCTGTGTCTATTAGAATTCGAAAAACTTTAGCTGGACCGAACCAGGCAGAGATGACCATGGGATCCATATGTGGATACTGTCTTCCTTCTAAATCACGCCTATTGAATACGATGTCGTCACTCTTTTTCCGTTTCGGGTGGCGTTCTTCCATAATGGAGTTAACATAGCCTTCAGCATTTCTAAGTGACTTGCCGTATCTTTCCATCTCTGCCCAGCTTCTGTCGGCGATGTGTGGTCCTCCCGAGATGGTATGGACCACTATCTTCTCTTGACTAGAGCCACTGATGTTGTGATTCCCTCCGCCTACTTCTGGGAGGGGTCGCTTTGAGTTCTCATTGGCAGGAGTTGGAGTCCTGTTCTGGCCTTTCACATAGCGTTCCAGCCTTCTTCTTCTGATGTGTTCTTCGATCAAGTCCCAGAGAAGGTGGCATTCATTGGTGTCATGTCCGTGGTATTCATGGAAGCGGCAGAACTTTCCAGACTTGAGTGCGTTATCAGATTCTTTCTTGTGGCGGGGGCGCTTGTATCCGAGTTCGCCCTGAGTGGCTAGAAAGATGTTTTCGATTGTTTCATTCAAAGGAGTGTAGGAGTCAAATCTTGGTCCTGGTCGATATTGGCGTTTTTCAACCTTCCTGCCCCCAGCATTGTCTCTAGACTCATTTCTTTGAGTGTCCTTAGCTGCAGCGGGAACCTTGTCCGAAGTTGTCTTACCTTGTTGCCCTGACTGCCTCTCAGTGGCGGCGTCTTCAAGTCTCATATACTTTCCAGCTTCATGGAAGAAATCAGGTAAAGTAGCTGGTTTTTCCTTAGTTAGTCTTCTAGCGAACTTGGTATCTGGGTGTACACCACTACAGAGGGCCATTAGGGTGAGCTTCTCATCGGCATCTTGGACTGCGGCCGCTGCGGCATTGAACCGGGTTAGATATTGTTGCAGTGTCTCTCCGGATTTCTGTTTGACATTGGACAGAGAATACGCATCCTTGGGTTGTTCTACATGGATGCGGAACTGGCTAATGAACCTTTCTTTCAACATCTCCCATGAGCTGATATATCCTTGGGGTAGATGGCAGAACCAGGAGGTAGCTAGATCTGCTAGGAATAGCGGAAAGCATTTACACAACACCCCTTCTGTTGCTCCGCTCATGAGCATATGCTGGGTGTATCTCTGTAAGTGTACGATGGGGTCGGAAGTTCCCTTGTAAGGTTCCATGGTTGGCATTTTCCATTCCCGGGGGGTAATGGCAGTTTCGATATTGCGGGTGAAGGGGCTGGTGACCCTAGCGCCTATTCCTCGGTCACTTTGCTCCCGTTGGACGCATTCTCTGAATAATCGTGCCATTCTTTCATCAGAATTTGGAGCGGATAGAAATGAACTTGGTTCTTCCCTGCGGGATCGATCTCGTCCAGATGACCTGTAGGGATGGTATAGTCTATCACTTCTGACGTTATCCAATGGTTGCCTCTGGCTGCTCGGATGCATGCTAGGACCAGCTACAGTTGCCTCCTGCCTTGATCTTCCCTTGTGGGGTTCTGTTTCGAGCATTTCCATGGGGTCAACTTTGGGCTGGGTTCTAGCTCGGCTCCGTTCAGCGGGGTTTCTATGATTAGGTGGCATAACTGGCTCAGCTACATCCGACCCTCGCCTGGCGCCTCCCCCACTGGGTTCGGTTCCAAGCGCTTCCTTGAGTTGGAGTTCGGGCTGAGTCCGGGCGCGACCCCTATCATTGTTGTTCCTGTTGATGGCTTCCTCGAAGAGGGAAGACCTTTGCTGTCTCCGAGATCCTCCAGATTGAGATTCACCCCATGATTCAGTGTTGCGGTTGGATTCTTCGACATCCCTTAAGCGTGACATGAGTTGGTTCACCAAAGCTTCTTGTTGGGATGCGAAGCGGTTAGTCACTTCCACCACAACTCTGTCTAGGTCTGCTCTAGTGATTACTGCCGGTTGTTCTGCGGCAGGGGCTGTTGGAATTGCCTGATCTACATGCGGCACTGCTGCTGTAGTGGGATGGTTCTATTTATCTGGATCCACTGGATTTGGAGCGCTGCTGGTTGCAACGTTCTTTCCCTTGTTGGCGTCTTTTCTTGGCCTGGAAGTCATGTTTCATAGGCGATGAAGGGTGCTATTGGGAAAGAAGGTTGAATGAGGGAAGCTTTAGCTTCGAGTTGGAAGTTTTCAGTGAAAGCACCAAAAATGTTTGCGCAAAAAATGGGCAAACACCTCCAAGTCGCGTGATTTAGTTGATTTTATGTGATTCTTAATGGTTTAGATGAGTTATGTAAATATGAAAAAAGCAGGGGCTGAAATGTAAAAGGCACACAGATTTATAGTGGTTCGGCCAGAACGTGCCTACGTCCACTTTATATGTTATTATCTTCTTTCTTTCAGATTACAAGTACAATGCTTTGTGTACAAGTACACGAAAGTAGTTTGAAAGTTCCTTCCGTGCTTGAGCTCTCAAACTTGTCTGCCATTGTTGTACCCCTGCCCCTCTATTTATAGAGTGAGGTAGGGGGCAGGGGCCTTGGATGTATATAGCTGCTGGTGGACCCGGGCTGAAGCAATCTGGCCTGGTAGCGTTCTGGTTCGGCGAAGCTTTGTGCGGCAGTGGTGAGTGGACCGGTTGTAGGCGTAGCTTGGTTCGGCAGTGGTGGTTCGGTGGTAGGACTGTGGATATGGTTCGGCAGTGGCCTCGTTCGGTAGTAGATGAAGATGTTTGGTTCGGTAGTGAGCTTGGAGGTTGGTTCGGTTGTATGTGGTCCGGTTATGGTGGTCCGGTGATGGATGGAAACTGTGTTGGACCGGTGGATATGGAAACTGGGTTATGCCGAATGGACCGTTGCCTGTATTGTCGAATGATCCTTTGCTTGGAATGCCGAATGGACTTAGGAAACGGATGGAATGGAGGTTGCGAACCCGGGTGAAACTGACGCTTCTCGGTCTCGAGATCTTCTGGGTGAAAATTCGCCCAACACTCGCCTATAAGTAGGGGCCTAGGGCTTCCTTTGTTCCCTACCGAACGAGTCAACCGGATAAGAAATTCCTACCGAATCAGTCGTTGTGCCGATCCAACCCTTGCTGCCGAACCAGGTATACGCCGAATGGCTTCTTCATCATATTTGGGTTTTACTGAATGGAACCGAGGGCTCCAAGTACCGAATGAGTTCTTGTGTTGGCAATACCGAATGAACCAGGGTTTTTTGAATGCCGAATGGGTGTTCACTTTGTCGAATGGGTGTTCACTTTGCCGAATGGAACTTTAAACCTTTGATACCGAATGGTCTTTTATACATGGACCATGAGAGAAATCTCCGATTTGTGTATGCTTGCTCGCTTGTATTCCTGTACTTCATGTTCTAACAACTCTATTGTGTATGTAGATAAAATGTCTCGTAAAGCGGAAACTCGATCAGATAGTAAGAAGTCCAAGGATAGAGGAGAGTCTTCTTCCGTGCCCCCAGCCCAAACAGAACCGGCGCGACATGGACCTGCCCCAAGGTCGCTAGTGGATGGGTATGGTCCCCAGGAACTTCTGGTCTCCCCTCCCGATTGCTTTCCCAGCTCCTTAAAGGAGGAGCAACTTGATGTTATAGCTCGTTCCTTCGGGATAGATAGAGCGCTTATGCGGTTGCCGGGGAACGGAGTGATGCCGTATGACTCCCCCGAAGGCTACTTTGCTTACAGTAGATATCATTGCATGTGTGGTGCTATCCCGCCTCTCAATGCCTGGATAATCAGTTTTCTTACCTATCTGAAGGTGGCTCCTTTCCAGCTTCAGCCCAACTCCTATGCCATCCTAGTGTGCTTATTTGTTATCTTTCAGAGGAGATATGGATGTCCCCCTTCCAACCGGGAGATCCGGTATCAGTACAACTTGAGAGGCTACAAGAAGGGGTCTCCATATATCAGTTTGGAAGCGGCCGTGCCCTTCAAGCCTGTTCTGGATCTGTACTCGAAGCTCCGTATGTTCAAGAAGGAATGATTTTTTATTAGGGATGGCTCTGTTTCTTTCCGCCTTTTCACTTCCGGCTGTAAGTTCAACTTCATTTATATTTTCCTTGTCCCGATCACAATGCTTCTTCTTATATGTTTTTATTTCTTGCTAGCAACAGGTGGCTTTGCGGTTGTGGAGAATGATTCCTTGGCGCGGATGGCTGCTGAAATAAAGGTCATTCGGGAAGGGATAGGTCGGCCACTTACTTGATCAGG
Source organism: Allium cepa (assembly GCA_030765085.1). Lineage (NCBI taxonomy): Eukaryota > Viridiplantae > Streptophyta > Magnoliopsida > Asparagales > Amaryllidaceae > Allium > Allium cepa. The sequence goes on from CM060934.1 coordinate 4,255,406, forward strand.
AACGCCACTCTCCTGGAGTATAACTTGATTCTGCCACATCAATCTGTGGTTAAACAGAGAGACACAGCCGAGGAGAGGGCTGCTAAAGCTAAGGATGGGGCTACTGCGAAGAGTAGCAAGAAGAGACCTTTCTCGGTACCTCCAGCCATTGGGGGAAAGAAGCTTAAGAAGTCGGATGGACCCTCTCCCAGTACATGTCCAGATATTCCGGAGGAGGAAGGTGGAGAGGAGGAAAGAGACGAAGAGGAGAGCGGAGGAGATGGAGAAGGTGAAGGACAGGGTGGTAGTGGTGCCGGGGCTTTGTCTTCTGAGCAGCCAGGGGAGATTCAGGAGTGGACGGATGATGCCTTCCGCCAGGCTTTTGAAGGGTTGGAGGAAGGATCAGCCTTGGTGAAGAAGGCAAAGGAGGTTGACAAGGCTGGGGCTGGCGCCGAACCATTCCCCAAGAGTTCTTCAGCTGAGGTGGCTCCAGCAATTCAAGGTGAACTCTTGACTTCTGCAGATTCCATTTATGATATGGACTTAGGAATATTTTATGGTTCGCTTCCGTCCTGGACTGAGATTCAGGACTTATTGCAGTATTCTCCTTCTCCGCAGGGTTTGTATAACAGACGTGCCTTCTCATTCTTTTTAAGTTAACATATTTCTTGAATTATGGACCCTTGTATGTTCGTAACACTTGTTCTTTATTACAGGGGCAGGCGAGGTGGCCAAAACTTCAGATGTTCGACACCGCCTTGAGCAATTCAAGTTGATGAGAGCTTCTACTAAGCAGAAGCCGCCTACTGGCCGTTCCGGGGATGTAGCTAAATATCGTCCTCTTCTTGGAGTCATTGAGGAAGGTATCCAGCAGAGGAAGAGGAGGCGTTCTTGATTTGAATCTTCACCCGGTCCGCAGCTTCCTCCTCAACCTATTCATGATATCACGGAGGAGGACACTGAGCATACTCCCTCCCCGCATCCGTCTCAAAATCCTACCGTTATCCACATAAGGCGCCCCGATGTGCCTCGCAATCCCTTTGCCGGCCACCCGGATTTAGACTCCAGTTCCCAGGACATATTATTTGACGAGGCCACGGGCGAGCATCTTCTCCCCCGCAATCCCATGGTTCGGATTCTTGATGAGGCTAAGTCTCTAGATCTGGATCTGCTCACTACTCGGATAGCTGCCATGGGGGACGAAGCCAAGGCCAACATTGACCGGGTCGCGGAGGAGGTCAAGAAATTGATGGAGCATCATGCTCGGCTGGCTAGGGCTGGGGAGGAAATTGGGAGTGCTAACATCCGGCTGCGGCTACAGGTTTCTGATCAGGCCAAACAGCTTGCCGATCAGGCTATTCAGATCTCTCAGCACGAGGCAGCCTCCAGGCAGTTGAAGGAGAATCTGGAAAAGGCCAGTAGGGCAGAATTGCAAAAAATGGAGGCTGCTTGCAAGGGGCGGATTGATATGGCCATTGCGACGGTGGATGAGGTTCGGAATGCGGATCTTGAGCGGATTGAAGAGTTGTCTGGGAGGCTTGAGGCCGCAGAGCTTGCTCAGGCCAAGCTAAAGGAAGAGATGGAGGAAATGGGGAGGTCTCTCTAGGCTGACCGCTTGAGATATCGATCGGAGAGGGATGTTGCCGTCGCTAAGTTGCTGTCCTCCGAGGCCCGGGTGAGGGAGTTTGAGGAGAATGAGGGGATGATGGATGAGATGTTGCAGGATATGTACTTCCGTACTTGGAAGCAGGGCAATCTATCCTGGATGGATGACTACCCCCGGGTTATGGCTAGGATATATCTCCGGGCTTTGGAGGAGGCTAAGGCCGATGCGGATAAGGAAGGTGGAGCGTCATTCAGGATGGATGTGGTAACCGCCCAGTTCTCGAAGGAGGAGAAGGTAGCGGTGAAGGAGGGGATGCGGCTGCTTGCTGCGGAGGAAGCGGGTGTGCAGTTGGCGGATGAGGATCAAGTGGCGGACGTTGGCGAGTCTCTCTTCTTTTTCTCTTTTCCCTTTAGATTTTCATAACTTGATCGCTTACTGTTCGCTTAATGAATTCCTCTTCCGAATTGGACAGGTGGGACTTTCGGTCAACATGCTGGGAGCTCCGACCCTGCGGCTAAGTAGGCCTGGAGAGTTGGCAGGATGAGGGCGAAGCGTGAACGCAGCCGGTTACCTTTTGATTTCTTTTTATTGCTGTTCATGTTAGTCCAAAACATTGATGTAACTGGAACAATATTGTTTGTGATGAATGATGTTATGTAATTTCATAAATAAGCTGATTCCTTTATGTTGGAATGTTATTGCTACTCTGCTATGCTGTGTAAGTGATGTAACTATGCATGTTCCTGATGCCAAGTTTTTTTCTTAAAGTATAATTTTCTCGTTTTGCAATGTAAATGTGATGTGTGAATATGAACTGCAGTTATGCATTAATGTACAAAAGTAGAAGGTACCGCCCTTTATGTTTCGGCCGTGGACGGCAACTTCGTGCGCCTTGTAAGACTAAGCACGGGATGCTGTTGAGTATCTCGTCGTTCGATTGTAAGTTTCTGTTCCCATTAGCGAGCGTTCCCTATTTCATGTCCTGTACTTTCAAGTACCGTTACGGAGAATAGGAGAAAAGTTTTAAATGAAATTGAAATATAGGAAAAGTAAAACTTCCAGTCACGGAAGGCCGTCGATGTGCTTAAGTTCGTGGCAAACGGGTTTTGTAGTCACTTTCCCTAGCTGTGGGTCTTGGAGACATTTGTCACCCATCTTACGCCTACTGCGGGGAGTTTTCTTTTTTACCACAGCCGCACTTAAGACACATCGGAGCCGATCGCGCACAGTAACTACCCGGACCATTATGGCCCGTAATCGTGGGTATTATTCGATTTACTATAGCCGGCTAGCGTGGGGGCCGATCGTCAACTGTGAACTGCCCCTGGCTGGCCACACCTTATGTTGGGGCTTATGTTCGGTTCACAGTCGCCGGCGAGCCGAATCGCTGTAATGAGCTGCCATCGGCTATAGTCGGCCTTTTTTATGATGACTTAAACTCGGCTCATTTCAGTCGGCTTTAAGGGCCGAGGCAAACAATGAGTTAACTCGCGGTAGGGGAATACCGGAGCAAAGTGTCTCATTGGCGAGGGCATAGGAGCGTAGCGTACCGGTTAGATTTTGTCCAGGTGGAGTGTGTTGTGGAGCTCTGGATCGAAATGTCATCTGCAAAGGATTTTGTTCAACAGCAAAGGATAAAGCTTAACAAGTAGCCAAGGTATAAAGGAACAAGTTAACAAGAGCCAAGTTTTTTAAATTGGTTCGGCACGAAAATGCCTACATCCACTGATTCTCTTTGTTAATTCACTTCATATGGGCAGTACAAGTTAAGAAAAGTATCGGCGGAGGTGTCGGATGTTCCATGCCCTCTGGAACACCTCTCCGTCCACTGTTGACAAAATATAAGCTCCGTTGTGGAGATCTTTATGAATTACATATGGTCCGTCCCAGATGGGTCCAGTGCCCCGGGGTGCGGAAAGATTCGCTTGAGGACAAGATCTCCTTCTTGTAAGCTGCGATGTTTGGCTTTGGAGTTGTATAGTGCTGCCACTTTTTGTCTGTGAGCTGCTGCTTTGAGTGCTGCATCATTTCTTCTCTCCTTAATTAGATCCAAAGATATGTGGAGGAGTTCTTCGTTTTCTTCTGGGTTGTAGTGGATCCTACGGTGGGAAGGCACAGTAGTCTCAACTGGGAGCATTGCCTCTGATCCGTATGCCAAAGAGAAAGGAGTATGCCCTGTTGATGTTCTGAAAGATGTGCGGTAGGCCCAAAGGGCTGTAGGAAGTTCGTCCACCCAAGTGCCTTTTGACTTTTCAAACTTCTTCTTGATTAGAGTCTTGATAATTTTGTTGACAGCTTCGACTTGGCTGTTTTCTTGAGGATAAGCTACAGATGAGAAGCTTTTGTGAATTCCGTGCTCTTGGCACCAATCGGCAAATTCTTCACTGTCAAATTGAAGTCCGTTGTCTGATATTATCTTGAGTGGGACTCCGTACCTGCACAGAATATTTTTGATCAAGAAGTTAATAACTTTTGTCGAAGATATTTTATTTAGAGGTTCCTCCACCACCCATTTGGTGAAGTAGTCAACTGCCACTATAGCATATTTGGCTCTGCCTCGGCCCGTTGGCAATTCGCCGATTAAATCAATCCCCCATATGGCGAAGGGCCAAGGGCTGGTCATCTGAGTAATTTCATTGGTTGGTAGTCGAGGGATTTTGGCAAATTTCTGACATCTTTCACATTTTTTGACGAAGTCTAAGGCGTCTTTGTTCAAGGTGGGCCAGAAATATCCATATCGGAGTATCTTTTTTGCTAGAGTCTGCCCTCCGGTGTAGTCTCCACAACTTCCCTGATGTATATTGGATAGAATTTCCCTGGCTTCTCTCCCAGCAACGCACCTCAATAAGGGGTTAGAGAAGCAGCGCCGATAGAGGATGCCTTCTTGCATTGTGTAGCGGGAAGCTTTCCTTAGAATTTTCTTAATTTCATATCGCCCGTCTGGCAGGGTGCCGTTTTGTAAGTATTCTCGGATAGGGGTCATCCATGTTTCTTCTTCGGTTGCAGCTATCAGGTGTGCTTGCTCGAAATTCGGGGTTAGTAGCCTTGAGACAGTTATCGTTCCAGAAGTAGTATCATCACCCATGCTAGCTTGCTTTGCCAGCTCGTCGGCCTCTTGATTCTCCTCTCGAGGAATGTGTCTGATCAAATAACAATCCAGTTGGTTAGGTAGCAGCTTGGTCTTCTTTAGGTACGCTGTGAGTCGTTCTCCTCGAGTCTGGAACTCTCCTAGTATTTGATTCACAATAAGTTGAGAATCACTATGGAGACATAAAGAACTGACTCCAATTTCCAGTGCAAGTTCTAATCCGGCTATTACTGCTTCATATTCGGCATCATTGTTGGTGGCACCGAATTCCAATCTTAGGGCGTAGTGCAGCTTCTTTCCCCTAGGGGTGATTATCACAACACCTGCCCCCGAGCCTTGTTCGCTCAACGCTCCATCTACAAAGAGATGCCACTTGATATCTTCTGCTATTTCAGATTGGTCCGTACCTTCGCTAGTAGTGAATTCGGCAATGAAATCAGCTATGGCTTGTCCCTTGATGGCGGTGCGAGGATGGCAAGTGATATAATATTGGCTTAGCTTGATGCACCACTTGAGCAGTCTCCCAGAGGTGTCGGGACGATGGAGCACTTGCCTTAATGGCTGGTCGGTTAGGACTCTGACGGGATGAGATTAGAAATAGTAACGCAGCTTCCTTGATGCGATTAGTAAACAGTACGCCAGTTTCTCGAGTTTGGGATACCGGGCTTCTGCTCCCGTGAACCTTTTGCTTATGAAGTAGACTGGCCGTTGTGCGCGGTTTTCTTCTCTTACCAAAGCGGCGCTCAGAGCATGGGATGACACAACAAGATATAGGTATAGTTCTTCGCCTTCATTCGGAGTCGAGAGTACTGGTGGCCGTTGGAGTTGCTCGATTAGGTTTAGGAAAGCTGCTGAACATTCGTCGGTCCACTCGAATTTCCCTTTGTCTCTCTTTAGGGCTTCGAAGAAAGGGACGCACTTGTCAGTCGCTTTGGAGATGAATCTGCTTAGGACGGCCACCTTCCCGTTTAGGCTTTGCATTTCTTTCCGAGTGAATGGTATTTTGATATCTTGTAAGGCTCGGACTTGTTCGGGGTTTGCTTCGATCCCTCTGGCATGGACGATGAATCCTAAGAACTTTCCTGATGACACCTCGAAGTAGCACTTTAGAGGATTCAGCTTCATTCCGTATTGGCGGAGCACTTGGAACATCTCGCCCAGGTGGCTTACATGATCGTTGGCTTTTCTTGATTTAACCAGCATGTCATCCACATAAACTTCTATAGTTCGTCCTATCAGTTCTGCAAACATCTTGTTGACGAGGCGCTGATAAGTAGCACCGGCGTTTTTAAGTCCGAACGGCATTACCTTGTAGCAGTACAATCCTCGGTCGGTAATGAAGCTAGTGTGGTCTCGATCGGGGGCGTGCATAGGGATCTGGTTATATCCTGAGTATGCGTCCATAAAGGATAAAAGTTCGTGTCCGGCAGTGCTGTCCACGAGTTGGTCGATTCGAGGGAGTGGGAAGCAGTCTTTTAGGCAAGCGTCATTAATGTTGGAGAAATCGATGCATGTTCGTCGCTTCCCATTAGCCTATCACTTCTGATGTTATCCAGTGGCTGTCTTTGGCTGCTCGGATGTATGCTAGGACCAGCTACAGTTGCCCCCTGCCTTGATCTTCCCCTGTGGGGTTCTGTTTCGAGCATTTCCATGGGGTCAACTTCGGGCTGGGTTCTAGCTCGGCTCCGTTCAGCGGGGTTTCCATGATTAGGCGGCATGACCGGTTTAGCTGCATCCAACCCTCTCCTGGTGCCTCCCCGATTGGGTTCGGTTCCAAGCGCTTCCTCTAGTCGGAGTTCGGGCAGAGTCCGGGCGCGGCCCCTATCACTGTTGTTCCTGTTGATAGCTTCTTCGAAGAGGGAAGACCTCTGTTGTCTCCGAGACCCTCCAGATTGGGACTCATCCCACGATTCAGTGTTGCGGTTGGATTCTTCGGCATCCCCCAAGCGTGACATGAGTTGGTTCACCAAAGCTTCTTATTGGGATGTGAAGCGGTTAGTCACTTCAGCCACAACTCTGTCTAGATCTGCCCTAGTGATTGCTGCCGGTTGTTCCGCGGCAGGGGCTGTCGGATTTGCCTGATCTGCTGTCGTAGTGGGATGGTTCTCTTGATCTGGATCCACTGGATCTGGAGCGCTGCTGGTTGCAACGTTCCTTCCCTTGTTGGCGTCTTTTCTCGGCCTCGAAGTCATGTCTCCTAGGCAATGAAGGGTGCTATTGGGAAAGAAGGTTGAATGAGGGAAGCTGAAGCTTCGAGTTCCAAGTTCTCAGTGAAAGCACCAAAAATGTTTGCACAAAAAATGGACAAACACCTCCAATCCGTATGATTTAGTTGATTATATGTTAATTTCAAGGTTTTAGGTTACTTATGCAAATATGTAAAAAAACAGGGGCTAAACTGTAGAAGACACGCAGATTTATAGTGGTTCGGCCAGAACGTGCCTACGTCCACTTTATATGTTATTCTCTCCTTTCTTTCAGATTACAAGTATAAATCTTTAAGTGCAAGTATAAGAAAGTTGTTTGAAAGTTCCTTCCTTGCTTGAGCTCTCAAAATTGTCCCCCATTGTTGTACCCCTGCCCCTCCATTTATAGAATGAGGCTGGGGGCAGGGGTCTTGGATGTATATAGCTGCTGATGGGCCTGGACTGAAGCTATCTGGTTTGGCATATCTGGTTCGGCGAAGCCTGGTTCTGTGGTTGGAGATGGTCGGACCGGTAGGGCTTTGGTCCGGTGGTTGGAGATGGTTGGACCGGTAGGGCTTTGGTCCGGTGGTTGTCGGTGGTTGGACCGGTAGAGGTTGGTTCGGTGGTTGCTAAGCGGAGTCTGGTTCGGTATTGGTGGTCCGGTCATGGGGGTTCGAAGATGGTGGTCCGGTGATGGTGGGGAATGCATTGGTTCGGCATCACTGTTCTTGGGTGCTTGGTTCGGCAATGAGGTGGAGGTCTGGTCCGGCATGGTAGGAGAATGGTTCGGTAGAGGCACGTGTATCGGATGGAACGAATGTAAGTTGCGAATCCGGATGGAACTGACGCTTCTTGGTCTCGAGATCTCCTGGGTGAGAATCCGCCCAACACACGGTAATCCTGTTTTACCGTAAAAATCCACGTGTCGAAAAAACGAAGGGTAAAAAACTTACGAGACCCGATTGAGATTCGGGCTGTCCTTTTTGGGCATTAATCTATCCGTTGATGGCTGAAAGCTGTCAAAGCCGTAGAACTCATCGAGGCCTTCGTTTTGACAGGTTATCGCTCCCGAAACTCTAAACGAGCCAGAAGTTATGGCCGTTCGAATAATCGATATCTACAGGGTGCAACATCCATGGTGCAAGGTGCAACATCCGTCCGAAATGGCGAAACAGTGTCGTACGACATTTAGAAATGCGTGCATGGATTTGAAACGGAACAGTACCATGGTGCACGACTCTCCAGCGATGGTAAATCGAAGGCCACCCACGGTAATCTTGTTTTACCGTAAAAATCCACGTGTCGAAAAAACGAAGGGTAAAAAACTTACGCGACCCGATTGAGATTCGGGTTGTCCTTTTTGGGCATTAATCTATCCGTTGACGGCTGAAAGCTGTCAAAGCCGTAGAACTCATCGAGGCCTTCGTTTTGACAGGTTATGGCTCCCGTAACTCTAAACGAGCCAGAAGTTATGGCCGTCCGAATAATCGATATCTACAGGGTGCAACATCCACGGTGCAAGGTGCAACATCCGTCCGAAATGGCAAAACAGTGTCGTACGACTTTTAGAAATGCGTGCATGGGTTTGAAACGGAACAGTACCATGGTGCACCACTCTCCAGCGATGGTAAATCGAAGGCCACCCACGGTAATCCTGTTTTACCGTAAAAATCCACGTGTCGAAAAAACGAAGGTAAAAAACTTACGAGACCCGATTGAGATTCGGGTTGTCCTTTTTGGGCATTAATCTATCCGTTGACGCCTGAAAGCTATCAAAGCCGTAGAACTCATCGAGGCCTTCGTTTTGACAAGTTATGGCTCCCGTAACTCTAAACGAGCCAGAAGTTATGGTCGTCCGTATAATCGATATCTACAGGGTGCAACATCCACGGTGCAAGGTGCAACATCCATCTGAAATGGCGAAACAGTGCCGTACGACTTTTACAAATGCGTGCATGGATTTGAAACGGAACAGCACCATGGTGCACCACTCTCCAGCGATGGTAAATCGAAGACCAGCCACCGTAATCATGTTTTACCGTAAAAATCCACGTGTCGAAAAAACGAAGGGTAAAAAACTTATGAGACCCGATTGAGAGTCGGGTTGTCCTTTTTGGGCATTAATCTATCCGTTGACGGCTGAAAGCTCTCAACGCCGTAGAACTCATCGAGGCCTTCGTTTTGACAGGTTATGGCTCCCGTAACTCTAAACGAGCCAGAAGTTATGGCCGTCCGAATAATCGATATCTACAGGGTGCAACATCCACGGTGCAAGGTGCAACAACCGTCCGAAATGGCAAAACATTGCCGTACGACTTTTAGAAATGCGTGCATGGATTTGAAACGGAACAGTAACATGGTGCACCACTCTCCAGCGATGGTAAATCGAAGGCCACCCACGGTAATCCTGTTTTACCGTAAAAATCCACATGTCGAAAAAACGAAGGGTAAAAAACTTACGAGACCCGATTGAGATTCGGGTTGTCCTTTTTGGGCATTAATCTATCCGTTGACGGCTGAAAGCTGTCAAAGCCGTAGAACTCATCGAGGCCTTCGTTTTGACAGGTTGTGTCTCCCGTAACTCTAAACGAGCTAGAAGTTATGGTCGTCCGTATAATCGATATCTACAGGGTGCAACATCCACGGTGCAAGGTGCAACATCCGTCTGAAATGGTGAAACAGTGCCATACGACTTTTAGAAATGCGTGCATGGATTTGAAACGGAACAGTACCATGGTGCACCACTCTCCAGCGATGGTAAATCGAAGACCAGCCACCGTAATCCCATTTTACCATAAAAATCCACGTGTCGAAAAAACGAAGGGTTAAAAACTTACGAGACCCGATTGAGATTCGGGTTGTCCTTTTTGGGTATTAATCTATCCGTTGACGGCTGAAAGCAGTCAAAGCCGTAGAACTCATCGAGGCCTTCGTTTTGACAGGTTATGGCTCCCGAAACTCTAAACGAGCCAGAAGTTATGGCCGTCCGAATAATCGATATCTACAGGGTGCAACATCCACGGAGCATGGTGCAACATCCGTCCGAAATGGCGAAACAGTGCCGTACGACATTTAGAAATGCGTGCATGGATTTGAAACGGAACAGTACCATGGTGCACCACCCTCCAGCGATGGTAAATCAAAGGCCACCCAAGGTAATCCTGTTTTATCATAAAAATCCACGTGTCGAAAAAATGAAGGGTAAAAAACTTACGAGACCCGATTGAGATTCGAGTTGGCCTTTTTGGGCATTAATCTATCCGTTGATGGCTAAAAGCTGTCAAAGCCGTAGAACTCATCGATGCCTTCGTTTTGACAGGTTATGGCTCCCGTAAATCTAAACGAGCCAGAAGTTATGGCCGTTCGAATAATCGATATCTACAGGGTGCAACATCCACGGTGCAAGGTGCAACATCCGTCTGAAATGGCGAAACAGTGCCGTACGACTTTTAGAAATGCGTGCATGGGTTTGAAACGGAATAGTACCATGGTGCACCACTCTCCACCGATGGTAAATCGAAGGCCAGCCACGGTAATCCTGTTTTGCCGTAAAAATCCACGTGTCGGAAAAATGAAGGGTAAAAAACTTACGAGACCCGATTGAGATTCGGGTTGTCCTTTTTAGGTATTAATCTATCCGTTGACGCCTGAATGCTATCAAAGCCGTAGAACTCATCGAGGCCTTCGTTTTGACAGTTTATGGCTCCCGTAACTCTAAACGAGCCAGAAGTTATGGTCGTCCGTATAAACGATATCTACAGGGTGCAACATCCACGGTGCAAGGTGCAACATCCATCTGAAATGGCGAAACAGTGCTGTACGACTTTTACAAATGCGTGCATGGATTTGAAACGGAACAGTACCGTGGTGCACCACTCTCCAGCGATGGTAAATCGAAGACCAGCCACCGTAAACATGTTTTACCGTAAAAATCCACGTGTCGAAAAAACGAAGGGTAAAAAACTTATGAGACCCGATTGAGAGTCGGGTTGTCCTTTTTGGGCATTAATCTATCCGTTGACGGCTGAAAGCTCTCAAAGCCGTAGAACTCATCGAGGCCTTCGTTTTGATAGGTTATGGCTCCCGTAACTCTAAACGAGCCAGAAGTTATGGCCGTCCGAATAATCGATATCTACAGGATGCAACATCCACGGTGCAAGGTGCAACAACCGTCCGAAATGGCAAAACATTGCCGTACGACTTTTAGAAATGCGTGCATGGATCTGAAACGGAACAGCAACATGGTGCACCACTCTCCAGCGATGGTAAATCGAAGGCCACCCACGGTAATCCTGTTTTACCGTAAAAATCCACGTGTCGAAAAAACGAAGGGTAAAAAACTTACGAGACCCGATTGAGATTCGGGTTGTCCTTTTTGGGCATTAATCTATCCGTTGACGGCTGAAAGCTGTCAAAGCCGTAGAACTCATCGACGCCTTCATTTTGACAGGTTGTGTCTCCCGTAACTCTAAACGATCTAGAAGTTATGGTCGTCCGTATAATCGATATCTACAGGGTGCAACATCCACGGTGCAAGGTGCAACATCCGTCCGAAATGGCGAAACAGCGCCATACGACTTTTAGAAATGCGTGCATGGATTTGAAACGGAACAGTACCATGGTGCACCACTCTCCAGTGATGGTAAATCGAAGACCAGCCACCGTAATCCCATTTTACCATAAAAATCCACGTGTCGAAAAAACGAAGGGTTAAAAACTTACGAGACCCGATTGAGATTCGGGTTGTCCATTTTGGGCATTAATCTATCCGTTGACGGCTGAAAGCAGTCAAAGCCGTAGAACTCATCGAGGCCTTTTTTTTGACAGGTTATGGCTCCCGTAACTCTAAACGAGCCAGAAGTTATGGCCGTCCGAATAATCGATATCTACAGGGTGCAACATCCACGTAGCATGGTGCAACATCCGTCCGAAATGGCGAAACAGTGCCGTACGACATTTAGAAATGCGTGCGTGGATTTGAAACGGAACAGTACCATGGTGCACCACTCTCCAACGATGGTAAATCGAAGGCCAGCCACGGTAATCCAGTTTTACCGTAAAAATCCACATGTCGAAAAAACGAAGGGTAAAAAACTTACGAGACCCAATTTAGATTCAGGTTGTCCTTTTTGGGCATTAATCCATCCGCTGATGGCTGAAAGCAGTCAAAGCCGTAGAACTCATCGAGGCCTTTGTTTTGACAGGTTATGGCTACCGTAAGTCTAAACGAGCCAGAAGTTATGGCCGCCCGAATAATCGATATCTACAGGGTGCAACATCCACGGTGCAAGGTGCAACATCCGTCCGAAATGGCGAAACAGTGTCGTACGACTTTTAGAAATGCGTGCATGGATTTGAAATGGAACAGTGCGATGGTGTACCACTCTCCAGCGATGGTAAATCGAAGGCCAGCCACAGTAATCCTGTTTTACCGTAAAAATCCACGTGTCGAAAAAACGAAGGGTAAAAAACTTACGAGACCCGATTGAGATTCGGGTTGTCCTTTTTGGGCATTAATCTATCCGTTGATGGCTGAATGCTGTCAAACCCGTAGAACTCATCGAGGCCTTCGTTTTGACAGGTTATGGCTCCCGTAAGTCTAAACGAGCCAGAAGTTATGGCCGTCCAAATAATCGATATCTATAGGGTGCAACATTCACGGTGCAAGGTGCAACATCCGCCCGAAATGGCAAAACAGTGTCGTACGTCTTTTAGAAATGCGTGCATGAATTTGAAATGGAACAGTACCATGGTGCACCACTTTCCAGCGATGGTAAATCGAAGGCCAGCCACGGTAATCCTGTTTTACCGTAAAAATCCACGTGTCGAAAAAACGAAGGGTAAAAAACTTACGAGACCCGATTGAGATTCGGGTTGTCCTTTTTGGGCATTAATCTATTCGTTGATGGCAGAAAGCTGTCAAAGCCGTAGAACTCATCGAGGCCTTCGTTTTGACAGGTTATGGCTCCCGAAACTCTAAACGAGCCAGAAGTTATGGCCGTCCGAATAATCGATATCTACAGGGTGCAACATCCCCGGTGCAAGGTGCAACATCCATCCGAAATGGCGAAATAGTGCCGTACGACTTTTAGAAATGCGTGCATGGATTTGAAACGGAACAGTGCCATGGTGCACCACTCTCCAGCGATGGTAAATCGAAGGCCAGCCACGGTAATCCCGTTTTACCGTAAAAATCCACGTGTCGAAAAAACGAAGGGTAAAAAACTTACGAGACCCTATTGAGATTCGGGTTGTCCTTTTTGGGCGTCAATCTATCCGTTGACGGCTGAAAGCTATCAAAGCCGTAGAACTCATCGAGGCCTTCGTTTTGACAGGTTATGGCTCCTGAAACTCTAACGAGCCAGAAGTTATGGCCGTCCGAATAATCGATTTCTATAGGGTGCAACATCCACGGTGCAAGGTGCAACATCCGTCCGAAATGGCGAAACAATGTCGTACGACTTTTAGAAATGCGTGCATGGATTTGAAATGGGACAGTACCATGGTGCACCACTCTCCAGCGATGGTAAATCGAAGGCCAGCCACGGTAACCCTGTTTTACCGTAAAAATCCACGTGTCGTAAAAACGAAGGGTAAAAAACTTACGAGACCCGATTGAGATTCGGGTTGTCCTTTTTGGGCATTAATCTATTCGTTGACGACTGAAAGCTGTCAAAGCTGTAGAACTCATCGAGGCCTTCGTTTTGACAGGTTATGGCTCCCGTAACTCTAAACGAGCCAGAAGTTATGGCCGTCCGAATAATCGATATCTACAGGGTGCAACATCCACGGTGCAAGGTGCAACATCCGTCCGAAATGGCGAAACAGTGTCGTACGACTTTTAGAAATGTGTGCATGGATTTGAAACGGAACAGTACCATGGTGCACCACTCTCCAGCGATGGTAAATCGAAGACCAGCCACCGTAAACCCGTTTTACCGTAAAAATCCACATGTCGAAAAAACGAAGGGTTAAAAACTTACGAGACCCGATTGAGATTTGGGTTGTCCTTTTTGGGCATTAATCTATTCGTTGATGGCTGAAAGCTGTCAAATCCGTAGAAATCATCGAGGCCTTCGTTTTGATTGGTTATGGCTCCCGTAACTCTAAACGAGCCAGAAGTTATGGTCGTCCGAATAATCGATATCTACAAGGTGCAACATCCATGGTGCAAGGTGCAACATCCGTCCGAAATGGCGAAACAGTGCCGTACGACATTTAGAAATGCGTGCATGGATTTGAAATGGAACAGTTCCATGGTGCACCACTCTCCAGCGATGGTAAATCGAAAGCCAGCCACGGTAATCCTGTTTTACCATAAAAATCCACATGTCGAAAAAACGAAGGGTAAAAAACTTACGGGACCCGATTGAGATTCGGGTTGTCCTTTTTGGGCATTAATCTACCCGTTGACGGCTGAAAGCTGTCAAAGCCGTAGAACTCATCGAGGCCTTCATTTTGACAGGTTATGGCTCCCGTAACTCTAAACGAGCCAGAAGTTATGGCCGTCCAAATAATCGATATCTATAGGGTGCAACATTCACGGTGCAGGGTGCAACATCCGTCCGAAATGGCGAAACAGTGCCGTACGACTTTTGAAAATGCGTGCATGGATTTGAAACGGAACAGTACCATGGTGCACCACTCTCCAGCGATGGTAAATCGAAGGCCAGCCACGGTAATCCTGTTTTACCGTAAAAATCCACGTGTCGAAAAAACGAAGGGTAAAAAACATACGAGGCCTGATTGAGATTCGGGTTGTCCTTTTTGGGCATTAATCTGTCCGTTGACGGCTGAGAGCTGTCAAAGCCGTATAACTCATCGAGACCTTCATTTTGACAGGTTATGGCCCTCGAAACTCTAAATGAGCCAGAAGTTATGGCCGTCCGAATAACCGATATCTACAGGGTGCAACATCCACGGTGCAAGGTGCAACATCCGTCCGAAATGGCGAAACAGTGCCGTACGACTTTTAGAAATGCGTGCATGGATTTGAAACGGAACAGTACCATGGTGCACCACTCTCCAGCGATGGTAAATCGAAGGCCAGCCACGGGAATCCTGTTTTACCGTAAAAATCCACGTGTCGAAAAAACGAAGGGTAAAAAACTTACGAGACCCGATTGAGATTCGGGTTGTCCTTTTTGGGCATTAATCTATCCGTTGACGCCTGAAAGCTGTCAAATCCGTAGAACCCATCGAGGCCTTCGTTTTGACACGTTATGGCTCCCGAAACTCTAAACGAGCCAGAAGTTATGGCCGTCCGAATAATCGATATCTACAGGGTGCAATATCCACGGTGCAAGGTGCAACATCCGTCCGAAATGGCGAAACAGTGTCGTACGACTTTTAGAAATGCGTGCATGGATTTGAAACGGAACAGTTCCATGGTGCACCACTCTCCAGCGATGGTAAATCGAAGACCAGCCACCGTAAACCCGTTTTACCGTAAAAATCCACATGTCGAAAAAACGAAGGGTTAAAAACTTACGAGACCCGATTGAGATTCGGGTTGTCCTTTTTGGGCATTAATCTATCCGTTGATGGCTGAAAGCTGTCAAAGCTGTAGAAATCATCGAGGCCTTCGTTTTGATTGGTTATGGCTCCCGTAACTCTAAACGAGCCAGAAGTTATGGTCGTCCGATTAATCGATATCTACAAGGTGCAACATCCATGGTGCAAGGTGCAACATCCGTCCGAAATGGCGAAACAGTGCCGTACGACCTTTAGAAATGCGTGCATGGATTTGAAATGGAACAGTTCCATGGTGCACCACTCTCTAGCGATGGTAAATCGAAAGCCAGCCACGGTAATCCTGTTTTACCATAAAAATCCACATGTCGAAAAAACGAAGGGTAAAAAACTTACGGGACCCGATTGAGATTCGGGTTGTCCTTTTTGGGCATTAATCTACCCGTTGACGGCTGAAAGCTGTCAAAGCCGTAGAACTCATCGAGGCCTTCATTTTGACAGGTTATGGCTCCCGTAACTCTAAACGAGCCAGAAGTTATGGCCGTCCAAATAATCGATATCTATAGGGTGCAACATTCACGGTGCAGGGTGCAACATCCGTCCGAAATGGCGAAACAGTGCCGTACGACTTTTAAAAATGCGTGCATGGATTTGAAACGGAACAGTACCATGGTGCACCACTCTCCAGCGATGGTAAATCGAAGGCCAGCCACGGTAATCCTGTTTTACCGTAAAAATCCACGTGTCGAAAAAACGAAGGGTAAAAAACTTACGAGGCCTGATTGAGATTCGGGTTGTCCTTTTTGGGCATTAATCTGTCCGTTGACGGCTGAGAGCTGTCAAAGCCGTATAACTCATCGAGACCTTCGTTTTGACAGGTTATTGCCCTCGAAACTCTAAATGGGCCAGAAGTTATGGCCGTCCGAATAACCGATATCAACAGGGTGCAACATCCACGGTGCAAGGTGCAACATCCGTCCGAAATGGCGAAACAGTGCCGTACGACTTTTAGAAATGCGTGCATGGATTTGAAACGGAACAGTACCATGGTGCACCACTCTCCAGCGATGGTAAATCGAAGGCCAGCCACAGGAATCCTGTTTTACCGTAAAAATCCACGTGTCGAAAAAACGAAGGGTAAAAAACTTACGAGACCCGATTGAGATTCGGGTTGTCCTTTGTGGGCATTAATCTATCCGTTGACGCCTGAAAGCTGTCAAATCCGTAGAACCCATCGAGGCCTTCGTTTTGACAGGTTATGGCTCCCGAAACTCTAAACGAGCCAGAAGTTATGGCCGTCCGAATAATCGATATCTACAGGGTGCAATATCCACGGTGCAAGGTGCAACATCCGTCCGAAATGGCGAAACAGTGTCGTACGACTTTTAGAAATGCGTGCATGGATTTGAAACGGAACAGTTCCATGGTGCACCACTCTCCAGCGATGGTAAATCGAAGTCCAGCCACGGTAATCCTGTTTTACAGTAAAAATCCACGTGTCGAAAAAACGAAGGGTAAAAAACTTACGAGACCCGATTGAGATTCGGGTTGTCCTTTTTGGGCATTAATCTATCCGTTGATGGCTGAAAGCTGTCAAAGCCGTAGAACTCATCGTGGCCTTCGTTTTGACAGGTTATGGCTCCCGTAACTCTAAACGAGCCAGAAGTTATGGCCGTCCGAATAATCGATATCTACAGGGTGCTACATCCACGGTGCAAGGTGCAACCTCCATCCGAAATGGCGAAAAAGTGCCGTACGACATTTAGAAATGCGTGCATGGATTTGAAACGGAACAATTCCATGGTGCACCACTCTCCAGCGATGGTAAATCGAAGGCCAGCTCCCGTAATCCCGTTTTACCGTAAAAATCCACGTGTCGAAAAAATGAAGGGTTAAAAACTTACGAGACCCGATTGAGGTTTGGGTTGTCCTTTTTGGGCATTAATCTATCCGTTGACAGCTGAAAGCGGTCAAAGCCGTAGAACTATCGAGGCCTTCGTTTTGACAGGTTATGGCTCCCGTAACTCTAAACGAGCCAGCAGTTATGGTCGTCCGAATAATCGATATCTACAGGGTGTAACATCCACGGTGCAAGGTGCAACATCCGTCCGAAATAGCGAAACAGTGGCGTACGACTTTTAGAAATGCATGCATGGATTTGAAACGGAACAGTACCATGGTGCACCACTCTCCAGCGATGGTAAATCGAAGACCGGCCACTGTAATCCCGTTTTAGCGTAAAAATCCACGTGTCGAAAAAACGAAGGGTTAAAAACTTACGAGACCCGATTGAGATTCGGGATGTCCTTTTTGGGCATTAATCTATCCGTTGATGGTTGAAAGCGTTCAAAGCCGTAGAACTCATCGAAGCCTTCGTTTTGACAGGTTGTGGCTCCCGTAACTCTAAACGAGCCAGAAGTTATGGCCGTCCGAATAATCGATATCTACACGGTGCAACATCCACGGTGCAAGGTGGAACATCCATCCGAAATGGCGAAACAGTGTCGTACGACTTTTAGAAATGCGTGCATGGATTTGAAACGGAACAGTACCATGGTGCACCACTCTCCAGCGATGGTAAATCGAAGACCGGCCACCGTAATCCCGTTTTACCGTAAAAATCCACGTGTCGAAAAAACGAAGGGTTAAAAACTTACGAGACCGATTGAGATTCGGGTTGTCCTTTTTGGGCATTAACCTATCCGTTGATGGCTGAAAGCGTTCAAAGCCGTAGAACTCATCGAGGCCTTCGTTTTGATAGGTTATGGCTCGCGTAACTCTAAACGAGCCAGAAGTTATGGTCGTCCGAATAATCGATATCTACAGGGTGCAACATCCACGGTGCAAGGTGCAACATCCGTCCGAAATGGCGAAACAGTGCCGTACGACTTTTAGAAATGCGTGCATGGATTTGAAACGGAACAGTTCCATGGTGCACCACTATCCAGCGATGGTAAATCGAAGCCCAACCACGGTAATCTTGTTTACCGTAAAAATCCATGTGTCGAAAAAACGACGGGTAAAAAACTTACGAGACCCGATTGAGATTCGGGTTGTCCTTTTTGGGCATTAATCTATCCGTTGACTGCTGAAAGCTATCAAAGCCGTAGAACTCATCGAGGCCTTCGTTTTGACAGGTTATGTCTCCCGTAACTCTAAACGAGCCAGAAGTTATGGCTGTCTGAATAATCGATATCTACATGGTGCAACATCCACGGTGAAAGGTGCAACATCCGTCCGAAATGGCGAAACAGTGCCGTATGACTGTTAGAAATGCATGCATGGATTTGAAAAGGAATAATACCATGGTGCACCACTCTCCAGCGATGGTAAATCGAAGGTTAGCCACGGTAATCCTGTTTTACCGTAAAAATCCATGTGTCGAAAAAATGAGGGGTAAAAAACTTACGAGACCCGATTGAGATCCGGGTTGTCCTTTTTGGGCATTAATCTATCCGTTGACGGCTGAAAGCTGTCAAAGCCGTAGAACTCATCGAGGTCTTCGTTTTGACAGGTTATGGCTCCCGTAACTCTAAACGAGCCAAAAGTTATGGCCGTCCGAATAATCGATATCTACAAGGTGCAACATCCACGGTGCAAGGTGCAACATCCGTCCGAAATGGCGAAACAGTGCCGTACGATTTTAAAAATGCGTCCATGGATTTGAAACGGAACAGTTCCATGGTGAACCACTCTCCAGCGATGGTAAATCGAAGCCCAGCCACGGTAATCCTGTTTTACCGTAAAAATCCACGTGTCGAAAAAACGAAGGGTAAAAACCTTACGAGACCCGATTGAGATTCGGGTTGTCCATTTTGGGCACTAATCTATCCGTTGACGGCTGAAAAGCTGTCAAAGCCGTAGAACTCATCGAGGCCTTCGTTTTGACAGGTTATGGCTCCCGTAACACTAAACGAGCCAAAAGTTATGGCCGTCCGAATAATCGATATCTACAAGGTGCAACATCCACGGTGCAAGGTGCAACATCCGTCCGAAATGGCGAAACAGTGCCGTACGACTTTTAGAAATGCGTGCATGGATTGGAAACAGAACAGTTCCATGGTGCACCACTCTCCAGCGATGGTAAATCGAAGCCCAGCCACGGTAATCCTGTTTTACCGTAAAAATCCACGTATCGAAAAAACGAAGGGTAAAAACCATACGAGACCCGATTGAGATTCGGGTTGTCCATTTTGGGCACTAATCTATCCGTTGACGGCTGAAAGCTGTCAAAGCCGTAGAACTCATCGAGGCCTTCGTTTTGACAGGTTATGGCTCCTGTAACTCTAAACGAGCCAGAAGTTATGGCTGTCCGAATAATCGATAGCTACAGGGTACAACATCCACGGTGCAAGGTGAAACATTCGTGCGAAATGGCGAAACAGTGCCGTACGACTTTTAGAAATGCATGCATGGATTTGAAACAGAAAAGTACCATGGTGCACCACTCTCCAGCGATGGTAAATCAAAGACCAGCCACCGTAATCCCGTTTTACCGTAAAAATCCACGTGTCGAAAAAATGAAGGGTTTAAAATTTACGAGACCCGATTGTGGTTTGGGTTGTCCTTTTTGGGCATTAATCTATCCGTTGACGGCTGAAAGCGGTCAAACCCATAGAACTCATCGAGGACTCCGTTTTGACAGGTTATGGCTCCCGTTACTCTAAACGAGCCAGAAGTTATGGGCATTTGAAATGCAACAGTTCCATGGTGCACCACTCTCCAACGATGGTAAATCGAAGCCCAGCCACGGTAATCCTGTTTTACCGTAAAAATCCACGTGTCGAAAAAACGAAGGGTTAAAAACTTACGAGACCCGATTGAGATTCGGGTTGTCCTTTTTGGGCACTAATCTATCCGTTGATGGCTGAAAGCGTTCAAAGCCGTAGAAATCATCGAGGCCTTCGTTTTGATATGTTATGGCTCCCGTAACTCTAAACGAGCCAGAAGTTATGGTCGTCCGAATAATCGATATCTACAGGGTGCAACATCCACGGTGCAAGGTGCAACATCCGTCCGAAATGGCGAAACAGTGCCGTACGACTTTTAGAAATGCGTGCATGGATTTGAAATGGAACAGTTCCATAGTGCACCACTATCCAGCGATGGTAAATCGAAGCCCAGCCACGGTAATCCTGTTTTACCGTAAAAATCCATGTGTCGAAAAAACGACGGGTAAAAAACTTACGAGACCCGATTGAGATTCGGGTTGTCCTTTTTAGGCATTAATATATCCGTTGACTGCTGAAAGCTGTCAAAGCCGTAGAACTCATCGAGGCCTTCGTTTTGACAGGTTATGGCTCCCGTAACTATAAACGAGCCAGAAGTTATGGCTGTCCGAATAATCGATATCTACAGGGTGCAACATCCACGGTGAAAGGTGCAACATCCGTCCGAAATGGCGAAACAGTGCCGTACGACTTTTAGAAATGCATGCATAGATTTGAAAAGGAATAATACCATGGTGCACCACTCTCCAGCGATGGTAAATCGAAGGCTAGCCATGGTAATCCTGTTTCACCGTAAAAATCCACGTGTCGAAAAAACGAGGGGTAAAAAACTTACGAGACCCGATTGAGATTCAGGTTGTCCCTTTTGGGCATTAATCTATCCGTTGACGGATGAAAGCTGTCAAAGCCGTAGAACTCATCGAGGCCTTCATTTTTACAGGTTATGGCTCCCGTAACTCTAAACGAGCCAAAAGTTATGGCCGTCCGAATAATCGATATCTACAAGGTGCAACATCCACGGTGCAAGGTGCAACATCCGTCCGAAATGGCGAAACAGTGCCGTACGACTTTTAGAAATGCGTGCATGGATTTGAAACGGAATAGTTCCATGGTGCACAACTCTCCAGCGATGGTAAATCGAAGTCCAGCCACGGTAATCCCGTTTTACCGTAAAAATCCACGTGTCGAAAAAACGAAGGGTAAAAACCTTACAAGACCCGATTGAGATTCGGGTTGTCCATTTTGGGCACTAATCTACCCGTTGACGGCTGAAAGCTGTCAAAGCCGTAGAACTCATCGAGGCCTTCGTTTTGATAGGTTATGGCTCCCGTAACTCTAAACGAGCCAGAAGTTATGGTCGTCCGAATAATCGATATCCACAGGGTGCAACATCCACGGTGCAAGGTGAAACATCCGTCCGAAATGGCGAAACAGTGCCGTACGACTTTAGAAATGCATGCATGGATTTGAAACGGAACAATTCCATGGTGCACCACTCTTAGCGATGGTAAATCGAAGCCCAGCCACGGTAATCCTGTTTTACCGTAAAAATCCACGTGTCGAAAAAACGAAGGGTAAAAAACTTACGAGACCCGATTGAGATTCGGGTGGTCCTTTTTGGGCATTAATCTATCCGTTGACGGCTAAAAGTGGTCAAAGCCATAGAACTCATTGAGGCCTTCGTTTTGACAGGTTATGGCTCCCGTAACTCTAAACGAGCCAGAAGTTATGGCCGTCCGAATAATCGATATCTACAGGGTGCAACATCCACGGTGCAAGGTGCAACATCCGTCCGAAATGGCGAAACAGTGCCGTACGACTTTTAGAAACGCGCGCATGGATTTGAAACGGAACAGTTCCATGGTGCACCACTATCCAGCGATGGTAAATCGAAGCCCAGCCACGGTAATCCTGTTTTACCGTAAAAATCCACGTGTCGAAAAAACAACGGGTAAAAAACTTACGAGACCCGATTGAGATTCAGGTTGTCCTTTTTGGGCATTAATCTATCCGTTGACGGCTGAAAGCTGTCAAAGCCGTAGAACTCATCGAGGCCTTCGTTTTGACAGGTTATGGCTCCCGTAACTCTAAACGAGCCAGAAGTTATGGTCGTCCGAATAATCGATATCTACAGGGTGCAACATCCACGGTGCAAGGTGCAACATCCGTCCGAAATGGCGAAACAGTGCCGTACGACTTTTAGAAATGCGTGCATGGATTTGAAACGGAACAATTCCATGGTGCACCACTCTCCAGCGATGGTAAATCGAAGCCCAGCCACGGTAATCTTGTGTTACCGTAAAAATCCACGTGTCGAAAAAACGAAGGGTAAAAAACTTACGAGACCCGATTGAGATTCGGGTTGTCCTTTTTGGGCATTAATCTATCCGTTGATGGCTGAAAGCCGTCAAATCCGTAAAACTCATCGAGGCATTCGCTTTGACAGGTTATGGCTCCCGTAACTCTAAACAAGCCAAAAGTTATGGCCGTCCGAATAATCGATATCTACAGGGTGCTACATCCACGTGCGAGGTGCAACCTCCGTCGGAAATGGCGAAAAAGTGCCGTACAACTTTTAGAAATGCGTGCATGGATTTGAAACGGAACAGTACCATGGCGCACCACTCTCCAGCGATGGTAAATCGAAGGCCAGCCACCGTAATCCCGTTGTACCATAAAAATCGACGTGTCGAAAAAACGAAGGGTTAAAAACTTACGAGACCCGATTGAGGTTTGGGTTGTCTATTTTGGGCATTAATCTTTCCGTTGACGGCTGAAAGCTGTCAAAGCCGTAGAACTATCGAGGCCTTCGTTTTGACAGGTTATGGCTCCCGTAACTCTAAACGAGCCAGAAGTTATGGTCGTCCGAATAATCGATATCTACAGGGTGCAACATCCACGGTGCAAGGTGCAACATCCGTCCGAAATGGCGAAACAGTGCCGTACGACTTTTAGAAATGCGTGCATGGATTTGAAACGGAACAGTACCATGGTGCACCACTCTCCAGCGATGGTAAATGGAAGACCAGCCACCGTAATCCCGTTTTACCGCAAAAATCCACGTGTCGAAAAAACGATGGGTAAAAAATTTACGAGACCCGATTGAGATTCGGGTTGTCCTTTTTGGGCATTAATCTATCCATTGATGGCTGAAAGCTGTCAAAGCCGTAGAACTCATCGTGGCCTTCGTTTTGACAGGTTATGGCTCCCGTAACTCTAAACGAGCCAGAAGCTATGGTCGTCCGTATAATCGATATCTACAGGGTGCAACATCCACGGTGCAAGGTGCAACATCCGTCCGAAATGGCGAAACAGTGCCGTACGACTTTTAGAAATGCGTGCATGGATTTGAAACGGAACAATTCCATGGTGCACCACTCTCCAGCGATGGTAAATCGAAGCCCTGCCACGGTAATCCTGTTTTACCGTAAAAATCCACGTGTCGAAAAAACGAAGGGTAAAAAACTTACGAGACCCGATTGAGATTCGGGTTGTCCTTTTTGGGCATTAATCTATCCGTTGACGGATGAAAGCTGTCAAAGCCGTAGAACTCATCGAGGCCTTCGTTTTGACAGGTTATGGCTCCCGTAACTCTAAACGAGCCAGAAGTTATGGCCGTCCGAATAATCGATATCTACAGGGTGCAACATCCACGGTGCAAGGTACAACATCCGTCCGAAATGGCGAAACAGTGCCGTACGTCTTTTAGAAATGCGTGCATGGATTTGAAACGGAACAGTACCATGGTCACCACTCTCCAGCGATGGTAAATCGAAGCCAGCCACGGTAGTCCTGTTTTACCGTAAAAATCCACGTGTCGAAAAAACGAAGGGTAAAAAACTTACGAGACCCGATTGAGATTCGGGTTGTCCTTTTTGGGCATTAATCTATCCGTTGATGGCTGAAAGCCGTCAAATCCGTAGAACTCATCGAGGCATTCGCTTTGACAGGTTATGGCTCCCGTAACTCTAAACAAGCCAGAAGATATGGCCGTCCGAATAATCGATATCTACAGGGTGCTACATCCACGTGCGAGGTGCAACCTCCGTCGGAAATGGCGAAAAAGTGCCGTACAACTTTTAGAAATGCGTGCATGGATTTGAAACGGAACAGTACCATGGCGCACCACTCTCCAGCGATGGTAAATCGAAGGCCAGCCACCGTAATCCCGTTTTACCGTAAAAATCGACGTGTCGAAAAAACGAAGGGTTAAAAACTTACGACACCCGATTGAGGTTTGGGTTGTCTATTTTGGGCATTAATCTATCCGTTGACGGCTGAAAGCTATCAAAGCCGTAGAACTATCGAGGCCTTCGTTTTGACAGGTTATGGCTCCCGTAACTCTAAACGAGCCAGAAGTTATGGTCGTCCGAATAATCGATATCTACAGGGTGCAACATCCACGGTGCAAGGTGCAACATCCGTCCGAAATGGCGAAACAGTGCCGTACGACTTTTAGAAATGCGTGCATGGATTTGAAACGGAACAGTACCATGGTGCGCCACTCTCCAGCGATGGTAAATTGAAGACCAGCCACCGTAATCCCGTTTTACCGTAAAAATCCACGTGTCGAAAAAACAAAGGGTAAAAAACTTACGAGACCCGATTGAGATTCGTGTTGTCCTTTTTGGGCATTAATCTATCCGTTGATGGCTGAAAGCTGTCAAAGCCGTAGAACTCATCGAGGCCTTCGTTTTGACAGGTTATGGCTCCCGTAACTCTAAACGAGCCAGAAGTTATGGTCGTCCGAATAATCGATATCTACAGGGTGCAACATCCACGGTGCAAGGTGCAACATCCGTCCGAAATGGCGAAACTGTGCCGTATGACTTTTAGAAATGCGTGCATGGATTTGAAACGGAACAGTTCCATGGTGCACCACTCTCCAGCGATGGTAAATCGAAGCCCAGCCACGGTAATCCTCGTTTTACCGTAAAAATCCACGTGTCGAAAAAACAAAGGGTAAAAAACTTACGAGACCCGATTGAGATTCGTGTTGTCCTTTTTGGGCATTAATCTATCCGTTGATGGCTGAAAGCTTTCAAAGCCGTAGAACTCATCGAGGCCTTCGTTTTGACAGGTTATGGCTCCCGTAACTCTAAACGAGCCAGAAGTTATGGCCGTCCGAATAATCGATATCTACAGGGTGCAACATCCATGGTGCAAGGTGCAACATCCGTCCGAAATGGCAAAACAGTGTCGTAGGACTTTTAGAAATGCGTGCATGGATTTGAAACGGAACAGTACCATGGTGCACCACTCTCCAGCGATGGTAAATCGAAGGCCAGCCACGGTAATCCTGTTTTACCGTAAAAATCCACGTGTCGAAAAATCGAAGGGTAAAAAACTTACGAGACCCGATTGAGATTCGGGTTGTCCTTTTTGGGCATTAATCTATCAGTTGACGGCTGAAAGCTGTCAAAGCCGTATCGAGGCCTTCGTTCTGACAGGTTATGGCTCTCGAAACTCTAAACGAGCCAGAAGTTATGGCCGTCCGAATAATCGATATCTACAGGGTGCAACATCCACGGTGCAAGGTGCAACATCCGTTCGAAATGGCGAAACAGTGTCGTACGACTTTTAGAAAAGCGTGCATGGATTTGAAACGAACAGTACTATGGTGCACCACTCTCCAGCGATGGTAAATCGAAGGCCAGCCACGGTAATCCTGTTTTACCGTAAAAATCCACGTGTCTAAAAAACGAAGGGTAAAAAACTTACGAGACCCGATTGAGATTCGGGTTGTCCTTTTTGGGCATTAATCTATCCGTTGACGGCTGAAAGCTGTCAAACCCGTAGAACTCATCGAGGCCTTCCTTTTGACAGGTTATGGCTCCCGTAACTCTAAACGAGCCAGAAGTTATGGTCGTCCGAATAATCGATATCTAAAGGGTGCAACATCCACGGTGCAAGGTGCAACATCCGTTCGAAATGGCGAAACAGTGCCGTACGACTTTTAGAAATGCGTGCATGGATTTGAAACGGAACAGTTCCATGGTGCACCACTCTCCAGCGATGGTAAATTGAAGGCCAGCCACGGTAATCCTGTTTTACCGTAAAAATCCACGTGTTGAAAAAACGAAGGGTAAAAAACTTACGAGACCTAATTGAGATTCGGGTTGTCATTTCTGGGCATTAATATGTCCGTTGACGGCTGAAATCTGTCAAAGCCGTAGAACTCATCGAGGCCTTCGTTTTGACAGGTTATGGCTCTCGTAAATCTAAACGAGCCAGAAGTTATGGCCGTCCGAATAATCGATATCTACAGGGTGCTACATCCACGGTGCAAGGTGCAACATCCGTCTGAAATGGCGAAAAAGTGCCGTACGACTTTTAGAAATGCGTGCATGGATTTGAAACGGAACAGTACCATGGTGCACCACTCTCCAGCGATGGTAAATCGAAGGCCAGCCACCGTAATCCCGTTTTACCGTAAAAATCCACGTGTCGAAAAAACGAAGGGTTAAAAACTTACGAGACCCGGTTGAGGTTTGGGTTGTCCTTTTTGGTCATTAATCTATCCGTTGACGGGTGAAAGCTGTCAAAGCCGTAGAACTCATCGAGGCCTTCGTTTTGACAGGTTATGTCTCCCGTAACTCTAAATGAGGCAGAAGTTATGGTCGTCAAAATAATCGATATCTACAGGGTGCAACATCCACGGTGCAAGGTGCAACATCCGTCCGAAATGGCGAAACAGTGTCGTACGACTTTTAGAAATGCGTGCATGGATTTGAAACGGAACAGTTCCATGGTGCACCACTCTCCAGTGATGGTAAATCGAAGCCCAGCCACGGTAATCTTGTTTCACCGTAAAAATCCACGTGTCGAAAAAACCAAGGGTAAAAAACTTACGAGACCCTATTGAGATTCGGGTTGTCCTTTTTGGGCATTAATCTATCCGTTGACGGCTGAAAGCCATCAAAGCCATAGAACTAATCGAGGCCTTCGTTTTGACAGGTTATGGCTCCCGTAACTCTAAACGAGCCAGAAGTTAAGGCCGTCCGAATAATCGATATCTACAGGGTGCAACATCCACGGTGCAAGGTGCAACATCCGTCCGAAATGGCGAAACAGTGCCGTACGACTTTTAGAAATGCATGCAAGGATTTGAAACAGAACAGTTCCATGGTGCACCACTCTCCAGCGATGGTAAATCGAAGCCCAGCCACGGTAATCCTGTTTTACCGTAAAAATCCACGTGTCGAAAAAACGAAGGGTAAAAAACTTACGAGACCCGATAGAGATTCGGGTTGTCCTTTCTGGGCATTAATCTATCCGTTGATGGCTGAAAGCTGTCAAAGCCGTAGAACTTATCGAGGCTTTCGTTTTGACAGGTTATGGATCCCGTAACTCTAAACGAGCCAGAAGTTATGGCCGTCCGAATAATCGATATCTACAGGGTGCTACATCCACGGTGCAAGGTGGAACATCCGTCCGAAATGGCGAAAAAGTGTCGTACGACTTTTAGAAATGCGTGCATGGATTTGAAACGGAACAGTACCATGGTGCACCACTCTCCAGCGATGGTAAATCGAAGCCCAGCCACCGTAATCCCGTTTTACCGTAAAAATCCACGTGTCGAAAAAACGAAGGGTTAAAAACTTATGAGACTCGCTTGAGGTTTGGGTTGTCCTTTTTGGGAATTAATCTATCCGTTGACGGCTGAAAGCGGTCAAAATCGTAGACCTATCGAGGCCTTCGTTTTGATAGGTTATGGCTCCCGTAACTCTAAACGAGCCAGAAGTTATGGTCGTCCGAATAATCGATATCTACAGGGTGCAACATCCACGGTGCAAGGTGCAACATCCGTCCGAAATGGCGAAACTGTGCCGTATGACTTTTAGAAATGCGTGCATGGATTTGAAACGGAACAGTTCCATGGTGCACCACTCTCCAGCGATGTTAAATCGAAGCCCAGCCACGGTAATCCTCGTTTTACCGTAAAAATCCACGTGTCGAAAAAACAAAGGGTAAAAAACTTACGAGACCCGATTGAGATTCGGGATGTCCTTTTTGGGCATTAATCTATCCGTTGATGGCTGAAAGCTGTCAAAGCCGTAGAACTCATCGAGGCCTTCGTTTTGACAGGTTATGGCTCCCGTAACTCTAAACGAGCCAGAAGTTATGGCCGTCCGAATAATCGATATCTACAGGGTGCAACATCCGCGGTGCAAGGTGCAACATCCGTCCGAAATGGCGAAACAGTGCCGTACGACTTTTAGAAACGCGTGCATGGATTTGAAACGAAACAGTACCATGGTGCACCACTCTCCAGCGATGGGAAGTTGAAGACGGGTGTAACGACCCGAAATTTTACGTATCGATAGATCGTAGAATTTCTAGGTCGTTAGTGTTGTTTGCGTTATCTCTAGCTTAAGTCGTATGGGGAGATAAACCGTGGGTTAGAGTCTTGAGTCGTGGCCGACTCATAGAGGGCCGACTCATGGGTGGTTGAGTCGTATGGCCGAGTTAAGGGGTAGACTACCTAAGGCTTGGGTCGTGTTAGCCGAGTTAGTAGGGTCAACGGTTTATAGGTAGTTGCCGACTTATGGTTGTTAGTGGGTTAAGGAAGTGACCGACCTTTAGGTTGTCCGAGCTAAGAGATCCACCGACCTAAGGTATATTTCCATGATAGGATCTGACCGACCCATGGGATAAGTCGTGACCGACTTAGGGTTTAGGTCGTGTGAAGGATAGCTAGTGTTGCCGAGTTAAGGTATTGTCGGGTTAATGTTTGGACCAACTTAGTGTTGAGTCGATGGTCAGTTGGGTCGTTAAGCCGGCACTTGTAGTTAAGTCGGCAGGATAGTTAGTTCGTATGGCCCTGTATAGTTAGGTCGGTAGGTCGCTGTGTTTTAGGTCGGCATTGGTTGAGTCGGCTAGGGCTTAGGTCGGCCATAAGGTTAAGCCGCTAAGTCGTGTCTCGTAGGTCGGGATAAGGCTTAGGCTCAGGTCGGCAGGAACTAGGTCGTGTAACCCTGTATGTGTTGTGTAGTTGGGTCGGCGTCTTGGGGATAAGTCGTAGGTAGTTGAGTCGTATAGGTCGGCAGAGTGTTGGGTCGTATGGGGTCGCTTAGGTCGTGAGTCGGCAAGGATGAGTCGGCAAGGATGAGTCGGGGACGACCTAATAGCGAGCTCCGAGTTAAGAAGTTGGCCGAGTTAAGGGGGATTCCAGCCTATAAATAGAGGGGTTCGGCTCACTTTTTGGCACCGGATTTCGAAGCGACGAAGTGCTGCCATTTTGGGAACTCGACTACGGTATTTTCTTCACTTCTTTCTCTACTTCCAATCTAATTCTAACATCTATTGAAGATTGAAGATCAAGATCAAAGATCAAGAGCCAAAGTTGAAGATCTTCATCCGTTTGAGCTAGATTTCATCGATTGAAGCGAGATTTTTCCGGATCAAGCCCAAGTCCTTGCTGTCCAGATCTGTAGTTGATTGATTTTAGGTTGTTTTGGTGATTTGGTGAGTGGTAGTTATCTCTCACGCGGATCCAAAGGAGTATATTGGATTGGTGACTTGTTGGAGTGTTGTAATTAGTGATTTCATGCATATTTCTTAGATCCTAGTGTAGATCCATGGTTTTTTGAAGATGTTTACTTATGCAAGTTTATTTAACAAGTATTAGAGACAAAACCCATGTTTTATATTTGATAGATCTATGCTAAAAACCATGATTTCACATATGTTGGACTTTTGCTCATTTATTTACGAAATTGCCATTATAGTTGATATTGCTTGTTAAATCTTGTTTGAATGCTTGACTGGTTGTATTAATGATTGATTGATTGAATGTGTGATAGATTTGATTGTTTCAAGTTAGCTTGTAGTTGATTTGGAACAAGATGGTTAGAGATGATTCAAAAGCTAAGCGGAAAGGCTCTTGAATGGTGAAAGCTGCCTGTAGCATATGAAGCGGATGTGGAAGCTCATATGGATGGATTCGTGGATGTGGGATCTTGCCATGATGTGATAAGGCAAAGCATGATTGAGATGGGACTTTGCTATGATGAGATGAGGCAAGGCTTATGTTGAGATGGGACGGGTCATGATGACGTTCCAAGATAAGAGACTTTGCTATGATGTGATGAGGCAAGACATATGTTGTGATGGGACGGGTCACTACGACGTTCCAAGCACGGGTCATGACGACGTGCGAAGTTATAACTCGGTGATGCGGTCCGGGTTGGTGTGGATAATGGTTAGCTTGAGAGGCGCTTGAGCTAGTATGGAAATAGTTGTCAAGGAGGATGACTAGGAGGCTAAGATCTCATCGTTGTTGAAGGTTCTAGCATACTCAAAGCAAGGGTACGTTGGAACGGGTCACGATGACGTTCCAAGCACGGGTCACGATGACGTGCTAGTGCTCTGGGCTGATGCGTTCGGCTTAGGCACGGGTCACGATGACGTGCGGAGTTATGTCTAGACCGGGGTTACCATTAGCCCTTGACAGATGGTCATTCAACTAACGATGAAATCGAGGCAAGGATAACAGTGATAGCCAGAGTCATGGATGTTTGGTTGTATTATCATTCGGCTTCAAGAGCGGTGTTTTCTGGGTGCTTATCTGATCTTGGTTTAGGCCTTGGGGGTTTGTATTTGGAAAACATCGTCCTTGACTCGAGTGGTATTTGCTTTACCTTAATTTCCTATGTTGTTATGCTTGCTTCTCCTTAGTGTAAGTCTGGGGCTATCACTGTAGAAAGAGGTGGAGTGGGATGGTTTGGTTCCTATTCCTTTTATCCCTTATGCTCTTTTGGTATGCTTGATAGTTAATTTACTGCTCACTAAGACTTTGTCTGACTCAAGGTTTTATGTCTCCTCTTATTACCTTGGGCTGTTCATCCATGTTTGGGATGGGCAGACTAGGTAGCAGGTGACAGGTGCTGTGCTAGGAGTTCTACGCTGAAGATGACGAAGACGAGCAGGAGGCTTTGCATATTAGTTTTCTTACTATATGTACTGGGTATCCGCTGCTGTATTTGGTTGAGCGATTTGTAGTGAGGCTTTCATGTATGGATTTGTGTAGATGATTGTATAAAACTACTGTGATGCTTATATGATGATGTTCTGTTCTATGGAGCTTCACTATATTATATTTATCTATTGTATTTTATCCATGCGCTGTGAGTTATGCGATAGAGATTCTTTTGTTTTATTTCACCCTGACTATCGTCCATGGCTGCCTGGCACACCTTTCAGCGCATTATTTCCTCGTTTTGGTGCGGGAGTCATGGGCGGTCGTCACATTTGGTATCAGAGCTTTGGTTAATCGATTTTAGCCAACGCTCGCTGATGTAACTACGTATGAGAGACGTAATTGTATTTTGATGGATGATTACTATATATAATATAGTAGATTAGAGGGATTTGAACTCCTTATGCAGTTGTTTCTTAAGGTGTTCTAATCATTCCTTTTTACAGATATTAAGGATGAGTCGAAGTGAGAGACAAGCTGCGAGGGATAGCCGTGCTGCTAGAGAAGCTGTTGACTATGCTCCTATGTTTGAGGCCATGATGGCTTCAATCATGAGGAGAATACCAGCTTCAGGATCATCTGTGGATGTGGGAGTTCAGGTCCAAGCTCCAAGACCAGTGGATTTCGCCAAGCTCTGTAAGGATTATACTGCTCTTGGAGGGAAGGATTTCTTGGGAACGGAGTCGACTATTGAAGTGCAGAGATGGATTGATGCTTGTCGAAGGATCTTTGGTGACTTAGGGATTGAGGATGCAACCAAGAGGAAGCTTGCATCGAGACAGCTTCAGGGAAGAGCTGCTGATTGGTGGAATTCTATCACCATAGATACCCCAGAAGAAGAGATTACTTGGGAGCAATTCCAAGTTAGATTTGAAGCTAAGTTCATCTCTACTGCTCAGAAATCGGTCTTGTTTAAGAGGTTTGTGGAGCTCAAGCAGGGTGGGAGGCCTGTTCTTGAGTATATTTCTGAGTTTGAAGCTTTGTCTAAGTATGCCAGATCGTATATTGATTCTCCCTACCAGAAGAATGAAAAGTTTGTGACTGGTCTGGATGCTTATCTTGGGAGGCAGTTGGTGGATCATCTGGACGATCCATTTGAAAAGCTTGTAGAGAAAGCTCTTAGGCATGAGAGTTTGTTTCCTAAGGAAAGTTCTGTTGTTGCTGTAACCAGGGAAGGATCTAAACCACAGCAGGGTGGAAATAGGAAGAGGAAGCAGCAGCAACAGAAAGGGAAGGATGACCAGAAGAAGCCGAAGGGCGAAGTGACCTGTTACAACTGCCGACAGAAGGGTCATCTCTCCCGGGATTGTAAGAATCCAAAGGTGCAGTTGAAGTGCCACAACTGTGATAAGCTGGGACACATCAAGAAGGACTGTCCAGAGCCGAGGAAAGATAGGCAGGTTGTGCAAGCTTATGCTTTGGAAGCTGTGCCGTCGTCTTCAAAAGCTCCTACTGCTGAGGAGAAGGGGAAGAGTGTGGTTGTTCAAGGTACTCTTTCCATTTGTGGTGTTCCAGTGAGAGTGCTGTTTGATACTGGAGCGTCGCTTTCTTTTGTTTGTGATGATTTGGTAGGCCGGTTAGGTTTGAAACCGGATATTGTTGATAGGCCATTGGTTGTGACTAATCCAGTGGGGGGTTCGTCATGTTTGTGTATGTTATGCCGTGGTCTAGTTGTGTCGAGTCATGATTGCTCGTTTGTTTGTGATTGCTTTGTTCTGAACTTTGCGGGGTTCGGAATTATTTTGGGTATGGACTGGCTTAGGAAGTATGCGGCAAGGATTGATTGTGAGAGGCTTGAGGTGACAGTCGGGAATGTGGAAGGGCGAAAGGTTGTGATATGATGTAAGCATGAGGAAGGTGTCTTCATGAGCTTCATGTATTCGCTGGTTGTTCCACGGGATGGACTGTCATCGGTGCCTATTGTGAATGGATTTGAGGACGTCTTTGACGAAGTCAAAGGGTTGCCGCCGCATAGGGAGATCGAGTTTCGTATCGATCTAGTTGAGGGAGCCAGACCTGTTGTGATGCCTCTTAGGCGAATGGCACCGAGGGAGCAGCAAGAGCTGAAGGTGCAAGTTGATGACCTTTTGCGGAAAGGATTCATTCGGAGAAGTGTGTCCGAATGGGGTGCGCCAGTTGTGTTCGCAACCAAAGCGGATGGATCGTTGAGGTTGTGTGTTGATTATCGTGAGCTGAATAAGGTGACTAAGAAGAACAAGTATCCATTGCCGAGAATAAATGACTTGTTTGATCAGCTTCACGAGGCTAAGGTGTTTTCTCAGATGGATTTGGCAACGGGATTTCACCAGTTGAGAGTGGCGAAGGATAGTGTGCCGAAGACTGCTTTCAGGACACCATCCGGGTTTTATGAGTGGCTGGTAATGCCGTTTGGGTTGACTAACGCGCCAGCATATTTTGTGGATCTTATGAATAGGGTATTCAGAGATCAGTTGAATAAGTTCGTGCTTGTGTTCGTGGATGATATTTTGGTTTACTCCAGAACCGAGGAAGAGCACAAGACGCACTTGAGGATTGTTTTGGAAATCTTACGGAAACATCAGTTGAAGGCTATGTTTTCGAAGTGTCACTTCTGGAAGAGTGAAGTGAGGTTCTTAGGCCATGTTATCTCTGGAAATGGAATAGCGGTTGACCCCGCTAAGGTGGCAGTAATCCAGGATTGGTTTAGACCTAAGAATGCATCTGATGTGAGAAGTTTTCTTGGATTAGCAGGATATTATCGTCGGTTTATCAAAGACTTTTCCAAGATAGCTGCACCGTTGACAGGATTGACGAAAAAGAACCAAGTGTTCAGATGGGATGATAAGTGCGAGCAAGCTTTCGTAATCCTGAAAGAGCGATTGACGAGTGCTCCTGTTTTGACTATTCCAAGTGGGAATGATGAGATGGTGGTTTACACCGATGCATGTGGCACTGGACTAGGAGCGGTGCTAATGCAGAAGGATAAAGTTGTTGCGTATGCTAGTCGACAACTGAAGCCGCATGAAAGGAATTATCCGACTCATGATTTGGAGTTAGCGGCGATTGTGTTTGCTTTGAAGATGTGGAGACACTATCTATTGGGAGTTAGATTCGAGTTGTTTACAGATCATAAGTCGTTGAAGTATCTGTTCTCCCAAAAGGATTTGAATCTTCGACAGCAAAGGTGGCTAGAGTTCTTGGCATCGTATGATTTTGGTATAGCCTATACTCCAGGGAAAGGTAACGCAGTGGCTGATGCGTTGAGTCGAAGACATGCTGGATTGGGAGCCATGTTTTTGGAATGGAAGAGTCTCGAGTATTTGGCTGGATTTGATTTCAGGCCTAGATGTGAATTGGAACCTGAGATGTTGGCAAACTTATCAATAAGACCTACTCTTGTGGAAAGGATTGGCGAGAGCCAAAAGAGAGATGATAAGCTTGTCAAGATTATCCGTGATTTGAAATCTGGATTGGATCCGGAAAAGGATAAAGGATTCGAGGTTGATCGAGAGGGTTGGCTTCGAAAGCAAGGACGATTGGTTGTTCCCGATGTAGATGGATTGAGAGATGAGGTTCTGAGAGAGAGTCATCACTCGAAGTTGACGATTCATCCAGGTGGGAATAAGATGTATCGGGATATGAAGAGAGTTTACTACTGGGAAGGTATGAAGAAGGATGTTGGAAATTTTATTTCCAAGTGTATGAACTGCCAGTTAGTAAAAGCTGAGCAGAAGAAGCCCAGTGGATTGCTTCAGCCATTAGAGGTTCCTACATGGAAGTGGGAACAAGTGTCGATGGATTTTATCGATGGTCTACCTAGGACAAGAGCGGGAAATGAAGGGATTTGGGTCATTGTAGATCGTTTGACTAAAAGTGCAAGGTTCATTCCTGTTCGATCGACTAGGACTGCATCGAAGTTGGCTGAGTTGTATGTGAAGTGGATTGTTCGATTCCATGGTGTTCCGAAGAGTATAGTGAGCGATCGAGACCCATTGTTCACTAGTAGATTTTGGAAGAGCTTCCAGGAAGTCTTGGGAACTGAGTTGTGTTTGAGTACATCTTATCACCCTCAAACAGATGGTCAGACTGAGAGAGTCAACCGAGTTTTGGAAGATCTTCTTAGAGCATGTGTTTTGGACTTCGGAGGATCATGGGAAGATCACCTTCATTTGGTGGAGTTTGCTTATAATAACAGTTATCAGTCGAGTATCGGTATGGCACCATATGAGGCATTATATGGAAGACCGTGTAACTCTCCGACATGTTGGTTGGAAACTGGAGAAAAGCTGATACTTGGGCCAGAGATGATTCGACAGACTTCAGATTGTATAGAGATCATTCGGCAACGAATGAAGGCAGCCCAAGATCGTCAGAAAAGTTATGCCGATAATCGTCGTAAGGATTTGGAATTCGACGTAGGTGATATGGTTTTTGTGAAGATTTCTCCTCTGAAGAGTGTCATTAGATTCGGGAAGAAAGGAAAGTTAACTCCGAGATTTGTTGGACCATTCCCGATTATCGAGCGTATTGGAAAGCTCGCTTATAGATTGGAGTTACCGGAAAAGATGGCGGGTGTGCACAGTGTTTTTCATGTATCTTATCTACGGAAGTATATGCACGACCCAACTACGGTGGTTTCTGCTGATAGCTGTGAAGACTTGGAGGTTGATCCAGTTGTTTCGAGACCTCGTAAGCCGCTTCGTATTGTTGAAACCGATACGAAACAGCTTAGGAGGAAGACGATTACGTTGCTCAAGGTACAATGGAGTGATGATGTTAACGACTGTACGTGGGAGGAGGAAGAGAGGATGAAGGCAGCTCATCCCGAACTCTTCGAGGTATGGCCCTAAAGTGTCGTGACATCTCATGAATTTGTAGCTTGTTCTAAGTCTTAGAATTCTGCATGCTAGGTTAGAATTGGTTGCATGGATTGTTGATTGCCATGGATGATAGGCATGCGGAATAATTGTGATTGCTGTTGTTTGCTTGGAATTTCGGGGGCGAAATTCCTAAGGGGGAGAGAATGTAACGACCCGAAATTTTACGTATCGATAGATCGTAGAATTTCTAGGTCGTTAGTGTTGTTTGCGTTATCTCTAGCTTAAGTCGTATGGGGAGATAAACCGTGGGTTAGAGTCTTGAGTCGTGGCCGACTCATAGAGGGCCGACTCATGGGTGGTTGAGTCGTATGGCCGAGTTAAGGGGTAGACTACCTAAGGCTTGGGTCGTGTTAGCCGAGTTAGTAGGGTCAACGGTTTATAGGTAGTTGCCGACTTATGGTTGTTAGTGGGTTAAGGAAGTGACCGACCTTTATGTTGTCCGAGCTAAGAGATCCACCGACCTAAGGTATATTTCCATGATAGGATCTGACCGACCCATGGGATAAGTCGTGACCGACTTAGGGTTTAGGTCGTGTGAAGGATAGCTAGTGTTGCCGAGTTAAGGTATTGTCGGGTTAATGTTTGGACCAACTTAGTGTTGAGTCGATGGTCAGTTGGGTCGTTAAGCCGGCACTTGTAGTTAAGTCGGCAGGATAGTTAGTTCGTATGGCCCTG
The DNA here is from genome assembly GCA_030765085.1 of Allium cepa. Lineage (NCBI taxonomy): Eukaryota > Viridiplantae > Streptophyta > Magnoliopsida > Asparagales > Amaryllidaceae > Allium > Allium cepa. Next base: position 4,291,982 of record CM060934.1, read on the forward strand.
TATAGTTAGGTCGGTAGGTCGCTGTGTTTTAGGTCGGCATTGGTTGAGTCGGCTAGGGCTTAGGTCGGCCATAAGGTTAAGCCGCTAAGTCGTGTCTCGTAGGTCGGGATAAGGCTTAGGCTCAGGTCGGCAGGAACTAGGTCGTGTAACCCTGTATGTGTTGTGTAGTTGGGTCGGCGTCTTGGGGATAAGTCGTAGGTAGTTGAGTCGTATAGGTCGGCAGAGTGTTGGGTCGTATGGGGTCGCTTAGGTCGTGAGTCGGCAAGGATGAGTCGGCAAGGATGAGTCGGGGACGACCTAATAGCGAGCTCCGAGTTAAGAAGTTGGCCGAGTTAAGGGGGATTCCAGCCTATAAATAGAGGGGTTCGGCTCACTTTTTGGCACCGGATTTCGAAGCGACGAAGTGCTGCCATTTTGGGAACTCGACTACGGTATTTTCTTCACTTCTTTCTCTACTTCCAATCTAATTCTAACATCTATTGAAGATTGAAGATCAAGATCAAAGATCAAGAGCCAAAGTTGAAGATCTTCATCCGTTTGAGCTAGATTTCATCGATTGAAGCGAGATTTTTCCGGATCAAGCCCAAGTCCTTGCTGTCCAGATCTGTAGTTGATTGATTTTAGGTTGTTTTGGTGATTTGGTGAGTGGTAGTTATCTCTCACGCGGATCCAAAGGAGTATATTGGATTGGTGACTTGTTGGAGTGTTGTAATTAGTGATTTCATGCATATTTCTTAGATCCTAGTGTAGATCCATGGTTTTTTGAAGATGTTTACTTATGCAAGTTTATTTAACAAGTATTAGAGACAAAACCCATGTTTTATATTTGATAGATCTATGCTAAAAACCATGATTTCACATATGTTGGACTTTTGCTCATTTATTTACGAAATTGCCATTATAGTTGATATTGCTTGTTAAATCTTGTTTGAATGCTTGACTGGTTGTATTAATGATTGATTGATTGAATGTGTGATAGATTTGATTGTTTCAAGTTAGCTTGTAGTTGATTTGGAACAAGATGGTTAGAGATGATTCAAAAGCTAAGCGGAAAGGCTCTTGAATGGTGAAAGCTGCCTGTAGCATATGAAGCGGATGTGGAAGCTCATATGGATGGATTCGTGGATGTGGGATCTTGCCATGATGTGATAAGGCAAAGCATGATTGAGATGGGACTTTGCTATGATGAGATGAGGCAAGGCTTATGTTGAGATGGGACGGGTCATGATGACGTTCCAAGATAAGAGACTTTGCTATGATGTGATGAGGCAAGACATATGTTGTGATGGGACGGGTCACTACGACGTTCCAAGCACGGGTCATGACGACGTGCGAAGTTATAACTCGGTGATGCGGTCCGGGTTGGTGTGGATAATGGTTAGCTTGAGAGGCGCTTGAGCTAGTATGGAAATAGTTGTCAAGGAGGATGACTAGGAGGCTAAGATCTCATCGTTGTTGAAGGTTCTAGCATACTCAAAGCAAGGGTACGTTGGAACGGGTCACGATGACGTTCCAAGCACGGGTCACGATGACGTGCTAGTGCTATGGGCTGATGCGTTCGGCTTAGGCACGGGTCACGATGACGTGCGGAGTTATGTCTAGACCGGGGTTACCATTAGCCCTTGACAGATGGTCATTCAACTAACGATGAAATCGAGGCAAGGATAACAGTGATAGCCAGAGTCATGGATGTTTGGTTGTATTATCATTCGGCTTCAAGAGCGGTGTTTTCTGGGTGCTTATCTGATCTTGGTTTAGGCCTTGGGGGTTTGTATTTGGAAAACATCGTCCTTGACTTGAGTGGTATTTGCTTTACCTTAATTTCCTATGTTGTTATGCTTGCTTCTCCTTAGTGTAAGTCTGGGGCTATCACTGTAGAAAGAGGTGGAGTGGGATGGTTTGGTTCCTATTCCTTTTATCCCTTATGCTCTTTTGGTATGCTTGATAGTTAATTTACTGCTCACTAAGACTTTGTCTGACTCAAGGTTTTATGTCTCCTCTTATTACCTTGGGCTGTTCATCCATGTTTGGGATGGGCAGACTAGGTAGCAGGTGACAGGTGCTGTGCTAGGAGTTCTACGCTGAAGATGACGAAGACGAGCAGGAGGCTTTGCATATTAGTTTTCTTACTATATGTACTGGGTATCCGCTGCTGTATTTGGTTGAGCGATTTGTAGTGAGGCTTTCATGTATGGATTTGTGTAGATGATTGTATAAAACTACTGTGATGCTTATATGATGATGTTCTGTTCTATGGAGCTTCACTATATTATATTTCTCTATTGTATTTTATCCATGCGCTGTGAGTTATGCGATAGAGATTCTTTTGTTTTATTTCACCCTGACTATCGTCCATGGCTGCCTGGCACACCTTTCAGCGCATTATTTCCTCGTTTTGGTGCGGGAGTCATGGGCGGTCGTCACAAAACTCCAACATCTCCCTACCGAACGAGGCTACCACCGGTCCAACCTCACCACCGAATGAACCACGCCAAACCAGACATCTGCCAGTCCAGATCGCTTCAGCCCGGGCCCACCAGCAGTTATATACTTCCAAGACCCCTGCCCCCTACCTCATTCTATAAATAGAGGGGCAGGGGTACAACAATGGCAGACAAGTTTGAGAGCTCAAGCAAGGAAGGAACTTTCAAACTACTTTCATACACTTGTATACAACGCATTGTACTTGTAACCTGAAAGAAAGAAGATAATAACATATAAAGTGGACGTAGGCACATTCTGGCCGAACCACTATAAATCTGTGTGTCTTTTACATTTCAGCCCCTACTTTTCTCATATTTACATACTCATCTAAAATCATTGAAAATTACATATAATCGACTAAATAACACGACTTGGAGGTGTTTGTCCATTTTTTGTGCAAACATTTTTGGTGCTTTCACTGAGAATTGAACTCAAGCTTCATCTTCTCCCACTCAACCTTTTTCCTAACGACATCACTCGTTGCTTAGAAATCATGCCTTCCAAACAGAGAAGGGATGTTAACAAAGGAAAGAACATCGCAACTAGCAGCCTTCCAGATCCAGCAATCACAGATCAGCCCACTTCAACAGCAGTACCAGATGAAAATCAGGAAAATCCAACTGGTCCCGCAACGGAACAACCAATCACTAGGGCAGATCTGGACAGGGTTGTGGCTGAAGTAACTAACCGCTTCACATCCCAACAAGAAACTTTGGTGGACCAACTCATGACACGCTTAAGGGACGCTGAAGAGTCCAACCGCAACACTGAATCATGGGGTGAATCCCAATCCGGAGGATCCCGGAGGCAACAAAGGTCTTCACTCTTCGAACAAGCTATCAACAGGAAAAACGATGATAGGGGCCGCGCCCGGACTCAGCCCGAATTCCGACTCGAGGAAGCCCTTGGAACCGAACCTAGCGGGGGAGGCACCAGGCGAGGGTCGGATGTAGCTGAGCCAGTCATGCCACCTAATCATAGAAACCCCGCTGAACGGAGCCGAGCTAGAACCCAGCTCGAAGTTGACCCCATGGATGTGCTCGAAACAGAACCCCATAGGGGAAGATCAAGGCAGGGGGCAACTGTAGCTGGTCCTAGCGTGCATCCAAGCAGCCAAAGACAACCACTGGATAATGCTAGAGGTGATAGACTGTACCATCCCTACAGGTCATCTGGACGAGATAGATCCCGCAGGGAAGAACCGAGCTCATTTTTGTCCGCTCCAAGTTCTGACGAGCGGATGGCACGATTATTCAGAGAATGTGTCCAACGGGAGCAAAGGGACCGGGGAATAGGCGCTAGGGTCACCAGTCCCTTTACCCGAAATATCGAAACTGCCATCACTCCCCGGGAATGGAAAATGCCAACCATGGAACCTTACAAAGGAACTTCCGACCCCATCGTACACCTGCAGAGATACACCCAGCATATGCTCATGAGTGGAGCAACAGAAGGAGTATTATGTAAATGCTTTCCGCTATTCCTATCAGATCTAGCTACCTCCTGGTTCTGCCATCTACCCCAAGGATCCATCAACTCATGGGAGATGTTAAAAGAAAGGTTTATTAGCCAGTTCCGCATCCATGTGGAACAACCCAGGGATGCTTATTCTCTATCCAATGTCAAACAGAAAACCGGAGAGACGCTGCAACAATATCTAACACGGTTCAACGCCGCAGCGGGAGCAGTTCAAGATGCCGATGAAAAACTCACTCTAATGGCCCTCTGTAGTGGTGTGCATCCAAACACCAAGTTTGCCAGAAGATTAACTAAGGAAAAACCAGCTACCTTGCCTGATTTCTTCCATGAAGCTGGAAAGTATATGAGACTTGAAGACGCTGCTACGGAGAGGCAGCCAGGGCAACAAGGCAAGATAATTCAGGACAAGGTTCCCACTGCAGCTAAGGACGCTCGAAGAAATGAATCTAGAGACAATGCTGGGGGCAGAAAGGTTGAGAAGCGCCAATATCGACCAGGGCCAAGATTTGACTCCTACACTCCTTTGAATGAAACAATCGAAAACATCTACCTAGCCACTCCGGGCGAACTCGGATACAAGCGCCCCCCGCACAAGAAAGAATCAGATAACGCACTCAAGTCCGGAAAGTTCTGTCGCTTCCACGAATCCCACGGACATGACACCAATGAATGCCACCATCTTCGGGACTTGATCGAAGAACACATTAGAAGAAGAAGACTGGAACGTTATGTGAAAAGTTAGAACAGGACTCCAACTCCTGCCAATGAGAACTCAAAGCAACCCCTCCCAGAAGTAGGCGGAGGGAGTCGCAACAATCACAACACCAGTGGCTCTAGTCAAGAGAAGATAGTAGTCCTTACCATCTCAGGAGGACCACACATTGCCGACAGAAGTTGGGCAGAGATGGAAAGGTACGGCAAGTCGCTTAGAAATGCCGAAGGATATGTTAACTCCATTACGGAGGAACGCCACCCGAAACGAAAAGAAAACGACGACATCATATTCAGTAGGCGTGATTTGGAAGGAAGACAGTACCCACATATGGATCCTATGGTCATCTCTGCCTGGTTCGGTCCAGCTAAAGTTTTTCGGATTCTAATAGACACAGGAAGCTCCGTAAATATCCTATTCAGACATGCTTTCGACAAAATGAAGTTATCAATGAAGGATGTATCCCCCTGTGACAAACCACTGCACGGTTTCACTGGAGATGCAAAAATGCCCCTCGGGCAACTTGACCTATTCGTCGAGATAGGAAGTCATCCCCGCTCCGTTGTGCGAAAACAAACGTTCGTACTAATAGAAAACCACTCGGCTTACAACGCTTTCTTGGGAAGACCAGCCTTGTCTGACTTTCAGATTGTATTAGCCCCCTGGTGCCTGAAAATGAAATTTCCAACAGACAACGGAGTAGGAGAAGTAGAAGGAGATCAAGGTGCTGCCCGAGACTGCTACGTAACTGAACTTCGCAATAACCGCAGAAAGAATAAAGGAAAAGATGCAGAGACTACTCTCTGCATGAAAAGCTTGGAGGCATAGCAACTAAAGAAAGCCCCTCCTCTTCGATACACAAGCGATCCCTTCAATGAACTAGACCCCAGGGATAAAGAGGAGGAGGCTACCGCCGAGCCTGCAGAGGCTATGGAATTCGTATCGGTAGATAAGCATGATTCAAGTAGACTATTAAAAATCGGATCTCAGCTGAAAACGGAATTGAAGGATCGACTCATTGACTTTCTCCGCCACAACTTAGATGTATTTGCGTGGACCCATGCCGATATGACAGGAATCTCCCCAGACGTAGCATGCCACATGTTGAACATCGATCCCACCAAGGTACCAGTAAAGCAGAAAAAGAGGAGCATGGGGGCAGAGCGATCAGCAGCCCTTGATGAGGAAGTAAAAAATCTACTTGCTAATGACTTCATACGGGAAGCCATCTACCCAGAATGGATCGCTAACCCAGTGCTAGTAAAAAAGGCCAATGGAAAGTGGCGAACATGTATTGACTTCTCCAATCTGAATGACGCTTGCCCGAAAGACTGCTTCCCACTTCCCCGAATTGACCAACTCGTGGACAGCACAGCTGGGCACGAACTCCTATCTTTTATGGATGCATACTCCGGATATAACCAGATCCCCATGCACGCTCCCGATCAGGACCACACTAGCTTCATCACCGACCGCGGGTTATATTGTTACAAAGTCATGCCTTTTGGACTCAAAAATGCTGGAGCTACCTATCAACGCCTCGTCAACAAAATGTTCGCAGAACTGATAGGACGTACTATGGAAGTGTATGTGGATGACATGTTGGTGAAGTCCAGGAAAGCCAACGACCATGTAAGCCATCTGGACGATATGTTTCGGGTACTTCGCCGATATGGAATGAAGCTGAATCCTCTAAAGTGCTCCTTCGGAGTATCATCGGGAAAATTCTTAGGATTCATCGTCCACGCCAGAGGAATCGAAGCAAACCCTGAACAAATCCGAGCTTTAAAAGAAATAAGGATGCCTTCCACTCGAAAAGAAATGCAGAGCCTAAACGGAAAGGTGGCCGCCCTAAGCAGATTCATTTCCAAGGCAACTGACAAGTGTGTCCCTTTCTTCGAAGCACTCAAGAAAGACAAAGGGAGGTTCGAGTGGACCGACGAATGCTTAAAAGCTTTCCTCAACCTCATCGAACACCTTCAGAGACCACCAGTACTCTCAACTCCAAATGAAGGTGAAGTGTTATACCTATACCTCGCTGTATCATCTCATGCTCTAAGCGCCGCCTTGGTAAGAGAAGAAGACCGCACACAACGCCCGGTTTACTTTGTAAGTAAGAGATTTACGGGGGCAGAGGCCAGATATCCTAAACTTGAGAAATTAGCATATTGTTTATTGATCGCGTCACGAAAACTGCGCCACTACTTCCAGTCTCACTCCATCAGGGTTCTAACCGATCAACCACTGAGACAAGTGCTCCATCGTCCTGACACTTCTGGGCGACTCCTCAAATGGTGCATCGAACTAAGTCAGTATGATATCACCTACCATCCTCGTACCGCTATCAAAGGACAAGCCATGGCTGATTTCATTGCCGAATTCACTATCAACGAAGGCGAGGAACAATCTGAAGTAGCAAAAAACATCAAGTGGAACCTCTTTGTAGACGGAGCATCGAACGAACAAGGCTCGGGGGCAGGTATTGTGATCATCACCCCCAGGGGAAGAAAGTTGTACTATGCATTGAGATTGGAGTTCACGGCCACTAACAACGATGCTGAATATGAAGCAGTAATAGCGGGATTGGAACTGGCCCTAGAAATTGGAATCAATTCCTTATGTATTCATAGTGATTCTCAGCTTATCGTAAACCAGGTACTAGGAGAATTCCAGACTCGAGGAGAACGACTCACAGCATACCTAAAGAAAACCAAACTGCTACTCGATCAATTGGACCATTATCTAATCAAACACATTCCTCGAGAAGAAAACCAAGAGGCAGATGAACTTGCAAAGCAAGCTAGTATGAAGGACAGCACCATTCCCGGAGCACCAGCAATCTCAAGGCAGCTAGCCCCAAGTTTCGAACAAGTAAATCTGATAACTGCAATCGAAGAAGGAACCTGGATGACCCCTATCCGGAAATATTTGCAAGATGGCATACTACCCGACAGGCGTGACGAAGCCAAGAAGATCTTGAGAAAAGTTCCCCACTACACAACACAAGAAGGCATCCTCTACCGGCGTGGCTTCTCTGGCCCCTTATTAAGATGCGTCGCCGGAAGGGAAGCCAAGGAGATATTAACAAACATCCATCAGGGAGGATGCGGAGATCACACTGGAGGACAGACTTTGGCAAGAAAGATACTCCGATATGGATATTACTGGCCCACACTAAACAAAGATACCCTAGACTTCGTTAAGAAATGCGACAGATGTCAGAAGTTCGCCAAGATCCCTCGACTGCCCACAAACGAAATTACTCAAATGACCAGCCCTTGGCCCTTTGCTGTATGGGGAATCGACTTAATTGGCGAACTGCCAACGGGCCGAGGCGGAGCCAAATATGCTATAGTGGCAGTCGATTATTTCACCAAATGGGTGGAAGCGGAACCTTTAAATAAAATATCTTCAGCAAAAGTTATCAACTTCTTGATCAAAAACATTCTGTGCAGGTATGGAATCCCCCTCAAGATCGTATCAGACAACGGACTCCAATTTGACAGCGAAGAATTTGCCGACTGGTGCCAAGAGCATGGAATTCATAAAAGCTTCTCATCAGTAGCTTACCCTCAGGCAAACGGACAAGTTGAAGCTGTCAACAAAATTCTCAAAACCCTAATCAAGAAGAAACTTGAAAAGTCAAAAGGCGCTTGGGTGGACGAACTTCCTACGGCACTATGGGCATACCGCACATCTTTCAGAACATCAACGGGACATACTCCTTTCTCTTTGGCATATGGATCGGAGGCAATGCTCCCAGTTGAGACTATTGTGCCTTCCCACCGTAGGATCCACTACAACCCAGAAGAAAACGAAGAACTCCTCCTCATGTCTTTGGATCTGATTGAGGAAAGGAGAAACGATGCAGCACTCAAAGCAGCAGCTCACAAACAAAAAGTGGCAGCACTATACAATTCCAAAGTCAAGCATCGCAGCTTACAAGAAGGAGATCTTGTCCTCAGGCGAATCTTTCCGCGCCCCGGGGCACTGGACCCCATCTGGGACGGACCATATGTAATTCACAAAGATCTCCACAACGGAGCTTACATTTTGTCAACAGTGGACGGAGAGGTGTTCCAGAGGGCATGGAACATCCGACACCTCCGTCGATACTTTTCTTAACTTGTACTGCCCATGTGAAGTGAATTAACAAAGAGAATCAGTGGACGTAGGCATTTTCGTGCCGAACCACTTTAAAAAATCTTGTCTCTTTTTAACTTGTTCCTTTATGTCTTGGCTACTTGTTAAGTTTTATCCCTTTCTGTTGAACAAAATCCTATGGCATCTCCACTCAAGACGCACCGCGGCCTCATCTAGACTAGGCCTAACAGGTACGCCACGATTCTATGCACTCGCCAATGAGACTCTTTTGCTCCAGCATCCCTCTGCTGCGGGTTAACTCATTGCGCGCCTGCCCTCAAAGCCAACTGTAATGAGCCGATTATAAGTCATCATAAAGGCCGACTATAGCCGATGGCAGCTCATTACGGCGTTCGGCTCGTCGGTAACCGTGAACCTACTTTAAGCCCCAACATAAGGTGTGGCCAGCCAGGGGTAGTTCACGGCCAACGGCACCCACGCTAGCCGGCCACGGTAAATCGAATAATACCCACGATTACGGACCATAACGGTTCGGGTAGTTACCGTGCGCGATCTCGGCTCCGATGTGTCTTAAGTGCGGCTGTGGTAAAAAAGAAAACTCCCCGCGGAGGCGTAAGATGGGTGACAAATGTCTCCAAGACCCACAGCTAGGGAAAGTGACTACAAAACCCGTTTGCCACGAACTTAAGCACATCGACGGCCTTCCGTGACTGGAAGTTTTACTTTTACTATATTTCCATTTCATTTAAATATTTTTCTCCTATCCTGTGTAACAAACTCTAAAGTACAGGAAACCAAATAGGAAGCATTCACTCATGAGGCTCTAAGCCTGCGTACTGGGTGGCAGGGCGCTCAGCTATACCCGTAAACAGTTACACAAGACACTCAAAGCTACCGCCTGCGAAGAAAACATAAAGGGCGGTACTCTCTTCTCTTGTACATAAATGCGTAACTATAGCTTATTCATACAATGACATTGCAAAACGTGAAGTTATATTTCAAGCAAAAACTTAAAATCAAACACAACTAGAATCACAGGCATATACATAATTATACTTCTCACACGGCACATAAAGATAGCAACAACATTTAAACATGACAAAATCAGCTTATATTATAAGATCACGCGAAGTTATTCTTTGCAAATAATTTTATTACAGTTGCATATCAAAGACTAACATGAACAGTGATAAAAAAAAAAAAAAAGAAACAAAAAGATGGCAGATGCATCCACACTCCATCACCAACTCCCCCAGCCTACTTAGCCGCAGGATCGGAGCCCCCAGCATGTGGATCTGAAGTCCCACCTGTCCAGATCAGAAGAGGAATTCATTAAACGAACGATCAAGTTATGAAAACACGAAAAGAAAAGAAAGGGAAAAGAATAACTCACCAGCATCCGCCGCTTGATCCTCATCATCCAACTGCACGCCCGCTTCCTCTGCAGCGAGTAGCCGCATCCCCTCCTTCACCGCCGCTTGCTCCTCCTTTGAGAACTGAGCAGTGACCGCACTCAAGTTGAAAGCCTCTCCGCCTTCCTTACCCGCATTCACCCTGGCCTCCTCTAAAGCCTGGAGATACACCTTGGCCATGACCCGAGGGTAATCGTCCATCCAAGACAAGCCGCCCTCCTTCCAAGTGTGGAAGTACATATCCTGCAACATCTCATCCATCATCCCCTCGTTTTCCTCAAACTCCCTCACCCGGGCCTCGGAAGCTTGCAACTTGGTGATGGCGACGTCCCTCTCTAATTGGTATCTCAAGCAGTCAGCCTGGAGTGACCTCCTCATTTCCTCTTCCTTCAACTTGAGGGACCTCCTCATCTCCTCCATCTCCTCCTTCAACTCGGCCTGAGCCATCTCCGCAGCCTCGAGCCTCCCTGACAACTCCTCCACCCGCTCGAGATCCGCATTTCGAACCTCATCCACCGTTGCGATAGCTATGTTAATCCGTTCCCTGCAAGCGACCTCCATCTTCCGTAATTCCGCCCTACTGGCCTTCTCCATGGTCTCTTTCAGACGCTTGGAGGCTTCCTCATGCTGGGAAATCTGGATGGCTTGGTCGGCGAGTTGCTTGGCCTGATCGGCAACCTTTAACCTCAACCGAATGTTAGCACTCCCGATCTCTTCCCCGGCCTTGACCAACTTAGCATGATGCTCCATTAACTTCTTGGTCTCTACGGCCACCCGGTCGATATTAGCCTTGGCCTCATCCCCCATGGTGACTACCCGTGTAGTAAGTAAATCAAGATCTAAAGATTTGGCCTCGTCCAGCACTCTTACCATGGGGTTGCGGGGAAGTAGGTGCTCGCCCGTGGTCTCATCGAAGGAAATGTCCCGAAAACTTGGGTCTAAATCAGGATGACCGGCAAAAGGGTCACGAGGCACGGGGCGAGGCACATCGGGACGCCTTATATGAATGACAGTAGAACTCTTGGAAGGAGGAGGAGGGGGGCAGGGCTCCGTGCTCTCCTCCGTAGTATCACGAGGAGGCTGAGTAGGGGGAGGCAGAGTAGGAAGCTGCGAAGCAGAAGAAGACTCAAATAAGGAACGGCTCCGCTTCCTTTTCTGAATGCCCTCTTCGATGACCCCAAGAAGAGGGCGGTACTTGACTACGTCCCCAGGGCGATCAGTAGAAGGTTTCGCAGAAGCTCTCCTCGACTTAAATTGTTCAAGACGGTGTCGAACATCCGACGTTTTAACTGCCGGGCCTGCCCCTGAAATAAAGGACAAGTGTTACGAACATACAATAATCCGCAATTCAAAAAATGTGCTAAGTTAAAAAGAAAGAAAAGTGAGGAGACACATCTATTATACAAACCCGGCGGAGGAGTGGGAAACTGCAATAAGTCCTGGATCTCATTCCAGGACGGAAGTGAACCGTAAAAAATTTCTAAGTCCCTATCGAAAATGGAATCGGCAGAAGACAAAAGTTCACCTTGCGTCGCCGGAGTCACCCTGGCTGAAGCCACAGCTTTGCCGGTTTCCTTTGCCTTCTCCGTTTCTTTCTCCTTTTCCTTCTCCGTTTCCGACTCTCCCTCCGACTCCCCGAAGGCCCGACGGAGAGCCTCATCCAGTTCGAGGTCTTGCTCAGAGGTTAGAGCGGCAACACCACTACCACCTTGACCGTCGCCATCTCCTCCACCCTCCGACCCTTCTCCAATTCGCCTCCTTCCTCCTCTTCCACACCTTCCTCCTCCGGGACAGTCGGGCAAGTACTTGGAGAAGGGCCATCGGACTTCTTCAGTTTCTTCCCCCCAACCGCAGGACGCGCTGCGAAAGGCTCCCTCTTACCGCTCTTTACCGTAGCCCCCTCCTTAGCTTTAGCAGCCCTCTCCTCAGCCGTATCCCTTTGCTTAACCACGGACTGGCGCGGTAAGATCAAATTATACTCCAAAAGGGTTGCGTTCCTGATCAAGAAAGAGGCCGACCGGTCCCGTGCCGGAATAGCCTTTAGTTCAGCAGCCATTCGCACTAAGGAATCGTCCTCCACGACTGCAATACCACCTGTCGCTAGCCAGAAATAGAAGCATGTCAGAAAAAACACTGCAGTCAAAACACATAAAAAATATAAATGAAATCAATCTTACAGCCGGAAGTGAAAAGGCGGAAAGAAACAGCATCGTCCTTGACGAAGAACCACTCCTTCTTGAACATGGTGAACTTGGAATACAAGTCCAGAACTGGTTTGAAGGGTACGGCCGCCTCCAGGCTAATGTACGGAGACCCCTTCTTATAGCCTGTCAGGTTGTACAAGTATCGGATTTCCCGGTTAGAAGGAGGACGCCCGTACCTCCTCTGGAAGATAACAAAAAGGCTCACCAGGATGGCATAAGAATTAGGCTGAAGCTGGAAGGGAGCCACCTTCAAATATGTGGTGAAGCTAATTATCCAAGCGTTGATAGGGGGGATAGCACCGCACATACAATGGTATCTGCTAAAAGCGAAGTAGCCCTCGGGAGGATTATATGGCATCACTCCATCTCCCGGCAGCAGCATAAGGGCCCTATCTATCCCAAAGGAACGGGATATGACGTCAAGTTGCTCCTCCTTTAGGGAGCTAGGAAAGCAATCCGGGGGAGAGATCAAAAGTTCCTGTGGACCATATCCGTCCACTAGAGACCTCGGAATAGGTCGGTGTTGCCCGGATCCTGGTTGGACTGGGGGCAAGGAAGAAGAAGGCTCTCCTGTGCCTCTAGACTTCTTTCTGTCTGATCGTGTTTCCGCTTTGCGAGACATTTTCTGCAGCACAAGAAAGACTTGAGATTAGAATAAGAAGTATAGAAACACAAACAAGCAAGTATATAAAGCAAGCGTATAAAAGCCTAAGATTTCGCTCAAGATTCAAATTTTCGAGTCTCATTCGGTATATGCCTCATTCGGAAATTCCATTCGGCATTAGGAGTTCATCCGGTATACGAATTCGTTCGGTGGTACAGTGCAAGTAAATTCATTCGGCCCTAATGATGAAAGCCCATTCGGCACCTATGTCCCATGTTCATTCGGCATTTGAGAACCAACGTGTGTATTCGGCATTCTGAGCCATTCGGTAATAAGAGGCATTCGGCAATAGAGTACGTACCTGATTCGGTAGAAATTTGGTTCGGCAGAAGATTTGGTTCGGCAGTACAGTTGATTCGGCTCTCTGATTCGGTAAGGAAAAACCAAGGGGGGTGTAGCCTCTATATATAGGCGAGCTCAGGACGGCCGAACCAGTTAGTTCGGTACCGGACCAACCAAAAGCCGGATGAGAACAGCCGGGCCAAACACAAAGCCGAATGAACTCTCTCTCTGCCAACAACAACCAGGAACTAGGGGCATACAGAGCGCCTCATGCAGATAAGTACCGAACTCCAGAACTAACTAATAAAATAAGATTATGATAACGGTGAATAAGTCGTAAAACTCTCACTAACATGGATCAATCGTTTACACGTGTATGCGACCACGAATGGTCCATAGGCACGCTCTGAATGGTTATTAACCCTATCGTCGTGGGAATTTACACTTTGACACGCCTTTTTAAGCCCATCGGTCATATGGATATTTGATAATTATTATGAAATGGCTAAGCTACTTACACATGTACGGGGTCGCGAACGATCCCTAGGCATGCTCTGAGCTGGCAATAAACCACCTTGGCAAACGACCCAGGGACCCACTCTAACATGAACCTGGCATCGACAATGCTAAGCCCCTTCGGGGCACGCTTGCTCGTCCCAAGCGACACGGTTCACTTCATCTCAAATATTCCGATCACGAACGGTCGTTATTTGAAATCACACTAAAACTGTAAATTCCTTTGCAGGACATCAACAGGATATGAACATCCAGCCCATGGCATTACAAAACACGCCTTCTTGCCGCAGGGAAACAAAGCGCGACACATGCAAGCACGTGCCCCACTTTGGGGGGCAAATGTTGGGCGAATTCTCACCCAGAAGATCTCGAGACCAAGATGCGTCAATTTCGCCCGGGTTCGCAACCCTCTATTCCATTCGGTGGCCCAACCTAAAGTCCATTCGGCATTCCCAGTGCAAGGTCATTCGGCAATACAGGCAAAGGCTCATTCGGTAAAGCAAGGCAGGAATCCATTCGGCACAACACCCCCCATGTCCATTCGGTAACAGTTCCATCCGGTACACCGACAACCGGACGAAAGCCCCTCCAACAACCGAACCACCTACCACCGGTCCACTCCGTCACCGGTCCAGTCCATGCACCCATGACAAGTGGAGCATCGCCGAACCAGCTCCCCCTGCCGAACCAAGCATTCTACATCACCTACCGGATCAAGGCCTTCCCTAGGCACTACCGAACAAGGCTACCACCGGTCCAAACTCCAACATCTCCCTACCGAACGAGGCTACCACCGGTCCAACCTCACCACCGAATGAACCACGCCAAACCAGACATCTGCCAGTCCAGATCGCTTCAGCCCGGGCCCACCAGCAGTTATATACTTCCAAGACCCCTGCCCCCTACCTCATTCTATAAATAGAGGGGCAGGGGTACAACAATGGCAGACAAGTTTGAGAGCTCAAGCAAGGAAGGAACTTTCAAACTACTTTCATACACTTGTATACAACGCATTGTACTTGTAACCTGAAAGAAAGAAGATAATAACATATAAAGTGGACGTAGGCACATTCTGGCCGAACCACTATAAATCTGTGTGTCTTTTACATTTCAGCCCCTACTTTTCTCATATTTACATACTCATCTAAAATCATTGAAAATTACATATAATCGACTAAATAACACGACTTGGAGGTGTTTGTCCATTTTTTGTGCAAACATATGGCTCCCGTAACTCTAAACGAGCCAGAAGTTATGGTCGTCCGAATAATCGATATCTAAAGGGTGCAACATCCACGGTGCAAGGTGCAACATCCGTCCGAAATGGCGAAACAGTGCCGTACGACTTTTAGAAATGCGTGCATGGATTTGAAACAGAACAGTTCCATGGTGCACCACTCTCCGGCGATGGTAAATCGAAGCCCAGCCACGGTAATCCTGTTTTACCGTAAAAATCCACGTGTCGAAAAAACGAAGGGTAAAAAACTTACGAGACCCGATTGAGATTCGGGTTGTCCTTTTTGGGCATTAATCTATCCGTTGATGGCTGAAAGCTGTCAAAGCCATAGAACTCATCGAGGTTTTCGTTTTGACAAGTTATGGCTCCCGTAACTCTAAACGAGCCAGAAGTTATGGCCGTCCGAATAATCGATATCTACAGGGTGCAACATCCATGGTGCAAGGTGCGACATCCGTCCGAAATGGAGAAACATTGTCGTACGACTTTCAGAAATGCATGCATGGATTTGAAACGGAACAGTACCATGGTGCACCACTCTCCAGCGATGGTAAATCGAAGGCCAGCCACGGTAATCCTGTTTTACTGTAAAAATCCACGTGTCGAAAAAACGAAGGGTAAAAAACTTACGAGACCCGATTGAGATTCGGGTTGTCCTTTTGGGCATTAATCTATCAGTTGACGGCTGAAAGCTGTCAAAGCCGTAGAACTTATCGAGGCCTTCGTTTTGACAGGTTATGGCCCTCGAAACTCTAAACGACCCAGAAGTTATGGCCGTCCGAATAATCGATATCTACAAGGTGCAACATCCGTCCGGAATGGCGAAACAGTGTCGTACGACTTTTACAAATGCGTGCATGGATTTGAAACGGAACAGTACCATGGTGCACCACTCTCCAGCAATGGTAAATCGAATGCCAGCCACGGTAATCCTGTTTTACCGTAAAAATCCACGTGTCGAAAAATGGAAGGGTAAAAAACTTACGAGACCCGATTGAGATTCGGGTTGTCCTTTTTGGGCATTAATCTATCCGTTGACGGCTGAAAGCTGTAAAAGCCGTAGAACTCATCGAGGCCTTCGTTTTGACAGGTTATGGCTCCCGTAACTCTAAACGAGCCAGAAGTTATGGCCGTCCGAATAATATATCTACAGGGTTCAACATCCACGGTGCAAGGTGCAACATCCGTCCGAAATGGCGAAACAGTGTCGTACGACTTTTAGAAATGCGTGCATGGATTTGAAACGGAACAGTACCATGGTGCACCACTCTCCAGCGATGGTAAATCGAAGACCTGCCACCGTAATCCCGTTTTACCGTAAAAATCCACGTGTCGAAAAAACGAAGGGTAAAAAACTTACGAGACCCGATTGAGATTCGGGCTGTCCTTTTTGGGCATTAATCTATCCGTTGACGGCTGAAAGCTGTCAAAGCCGTAGAACTCATCGATGCCTTCATTTTGACAGGTTATGGCTCCGGTCACTCTAAACGAGCCAGAAGTTATGGTCGTCCGAATAATCGATATCTACAGGGTGCAACATCCACGGTGCAAGGTGTACAACATCCGTCCGAAATGGCGAAACAGTGCCGTACGACTTTTAGAAATGCGTGCATGGATTTGAAACGGAACAGTTCCATGGTGCACCACTCTCCAGCGATGGTAAATCGAAGCCCAGTCACGGTAATCATATTTTACCGTAAAAATCCACGTGTCGAAAAAACGAAGGGTAAAAAACTTACGAGACCCGATTGAGATTCGGGTTGTCCTTTCTGGGCATTAATCTGTCCGTTGACGGCTGAAAGCTGTCAAACCCGTAGAACTCATCGAGGCCTTCGTTTTGACAGGTTATGGCTCCCGTAACTCTAAACGAGCCAGAAGTTATGGCCGTCCGAATAATCGATATCTACAGTGTGCAACATCCACGGTGCAAGGTGCAACATCCGTCCGAAATGGCGAAACAGTGCCGTACGACTTTTAGAAATGCGTGCATGGATTTGAAACGGAACAGTACCATGGTGCACCACTCTCCAGCGATGGTAAATCGAAGGCCAGCCACCGTAATCCTGTTTTACCGTAAAAATCCACGTGTCGAAAAAACGAAGGGTAAAAAACTTACGAGACCCGATTGAGATTCGGGTTGTCCTTTTTAGGCATTAATCTATCCGTTGATGGCTGAAAGCTGTAAAAGCCATAGAACTCATCGAGGCCTTCGTTTTGACAGGTTATGGCTCGCGAAACTCTAAACGAGCCAGAAGTTATGGCCGTCCGAATAATCGATATCTACAGGGTGCAACATCCACGGTGCAAGGTGCAACATCCGTCCGAAATGGCGAAACAGTGTCATACGACTTTTAGAAATGCGTGCATGGATTTGAAACAGAACAGTACCATGGTGCACCACTCTCCAGCGATGGTAAATCGAAGACCAGCCACCGTAATCCTGTTTTACCATAAAAATCCACGTGTCGAAAAAACGAAGGGTAAAAAACTTACGAGACCCGATTGAGATTCGGGTTGTCCTTTTTGGCCATTAATCTGTCCGTTGACGGCTGAAAGCTGTCAAAGCCATAGAACTCATCGAGGCCTTCATTTTGAAAGGTTATGGCTCCCGTAACTCTAAACGAGCCTGAAGTTATGGCCGTCCGAATAATCGATATCTACAGGGTGCAACATCCACGGTGCACGGTGCAACATCCGTCCGAAATGGCGAAACAGTGCCGTACGACTTTTAGAAATGCGTGCATGGATTTGAAACGGAACAGTACCATGGTGCACCACTCTCCAGCGATGGTAAATCGAAGACCTGCCACCGTAATCCCGTTTTACCGTAAAAATCCACGTGTCGAAAAAACGAAGGGTAAAAAACTTACGAGACTCGATTGAGATTCGGGCTGTCCTTTTGGGGCATTAATCTATCCGTTGACGGCTGAAAGCTGTCAAAGCCGTAGAACTCATCGAGGCCTTCGTTTTGACAGGTTATAGCTCCCGTCACTCTAAACGAGCCAGAAGCTATGGTCGTCCGAATAATCGATATCTACAGGGTGCAACATCCACGGTGCAAGGTACAACATCCATCCGAAATGGCGAAACAGCGCCGTACAACTTTTAGAAATGGGTGCATGGATTTGAAACGGAACAGTTCCATGGTGCACCACTCTCCAGCGATGTTTAAATCGAAGCCCAGCCACGGTAATCATGTTTTACCGTAAAAATCCACTTGTCGAAAAAACGAAGGGTAAAAAACTTACGAGACCCGATTGAGATTCGGGTTGTCCATTCTGGGCATTAATCTGTCCGTTGACGGCTGAAAGCTGTCAAAGCCGTAGAACTCATCGAGGCTTTCGTTTTGACAGGTTATGGCTCCCGTAAATCTAAACGAGCCAGAAGTTATGGCCGTCCGAATAATCGATATCTACAGTGTGCAACATCCACGGTGCAAGGTGCAACATCCGTCCGAAATGGCGAAACAGTGCCGTACGACTTTTAGAAATGCGTGCATGTATTTGAAATGGAACAGTACCATGGTGCACCACTCTCCAGCGATGGTAAATCGTAGGCCAGCCACGGTAATCCTTGTTATCCCATTTTTTGGACAAAACTGGAATATCAATGTTGTGTGCGTTTCCACCACGACCGGAACAAGAAGAAGCCAGCAAGCGTACATAAGTCAGGGGTTTCGCTCAAAGATCAAATATAAAAGTTCCATTCGGCATAGCCCATTCGGCAATAAGAAGCAAGGCCTCACTCGGCACTCAGAGCACATAAGTTCATCCGGCGTTCCCAGTACAAAAGTTCATTCGGCTTTCCCAATCCATTCGGTAGTACCGATCCAAATCCATCCTTCCCCCCATATCACAGCCGAACCGGACCTCTCCACCTCCATGCCGAACCATGCATAGCCGAACCAAGCTCCACTTCCATGCTCCACCGAACCACATACCACCGAACCAAGTCACTTCGTCCATCACCGAACCATCCACCACCGGACCAAGCTCCAACTTCTCCAAGCTCCATGCCGAATGAAGCCTCGCCGAACCAGAACGCTACCAGATCAGATTGCTTCAGCCCAAGCCCACCAGCAGCTATAAACATCCAAGACCCCTGCCCCCAGCCTCACTCTATAAATAGAGGGGCAGGGGTACAACAATGGCAGACAAGTTTGAGAGCTCAAGCCTGGAAGGAACACTCAAACAACTTTAGATACTTGTAATCAAAGCTTTGTACTTGTAATCTAAAGAAAAAAGGAGAATAACATATAAAGTGGACGTAGGCACGTTCTGGCCGAACCATAATAAATCTGTGTGTCTTTTACAGTTTAGTCCCTGCTTTTTATACATTTGCATAAATCACCCAAATCACTGAATACAACATAAAATCAACCAAATCATACGACTTTGGGTGTTTGCGGCCATTTTTTACGCAAACATTTTGGTGCTTTCACTGAGAAGAACCAGCTCCCGCTACATCGGATAGAAGTTTAATTTGAAAATCTAAGAGTTCAGATCTAAGAGTTATGACGAGACAAACAAGTAGAAAGCAAAGGCCAGAGAGAAGTGAACACCAAGGAAGTCAAGAGGCTTCCTCAGGAGGGAATCAGGCGTCGATCTTCATCACTAGGGATGAGATGGAGGCCATGATGAGAAGACAAGAAGAGATGATCCAGAACTTACTTCAACAAATTGGGCAAATTGGAGCACAAATCCAAGGAGCAACTGGGGTTCAGAACGGGGCAGGACCATCTGGCACAGCACCAGAGCTAGGGGGCAATCACGCAGAGCATGTTGATCCGACCCCGGGAAGTGAGATGGGGGCATCCGAACCACCTGGTAGCAATAGAGGAATGAACGTTCAGCCAGGGAGGCATACACATGAAAACTCCCGCGGACTTGGGGGGCAGGTCGAAGGCAGTGAACGAGAACTACAGCTTGGAGACAATGACAGATTAGCAGAGATGGTTAGAAGAGCTATGAGAGGCGGTTTAGTAAACAGAGACTTGGAAGATGTAAACAGGAGTCCTTTTTCTTCTGCGATTAGGATGGCTAGGAACCCACTAGAATTCAAGCTACCATCATTGGACATGTACAACGGGAAAACGGACCCCACGGTCCACCTAACGAAGTATATGAGACATATGGAAGTGCTGGGGGCATCCGAGGAGGTTATGGCCCAGTGCTTTCCACTGTATTTGACGGACATTGCAGCGTTATGGTTTAGGCAACTGGAGAGCGGCTCCATAGGAGCATGGGCAGATTTAACTGAGAGATTCATGAGCCAATTCAGGGTTCATATTGCGAGACCAAAGAATGTGATGACTTTGGCAACCTTGAAACAGAAAACTGGAGAGACTTTGAGGAGCTTTCTAACGCGATTTAATGCAGCGGCAGCATCAGTGGATCGTCCAGATCCATCTATGGTCATGATGGCGGCTGTATCTGGAATAACTGGTAATACAGAGTTCAAGAATTCATTAACCAAGGACCCGCCTATGAATCTGGGAGAGTTCTATCATGAGGCTGAAAAGTTTCTGCGTTTGGAAGATGCTAGTGCAGAAAGAGAGGAAGAAGATGACGTTTACGTAATCAAGAGCGGAAACCCCCTGGAAAGGGTGCGGAGACTAGCAAAGGAAAAAGAAAGGCTGAGGATAATGATGACAGGACAAAGTGGCTACGAAGAGAACCACGCTTTACCACCTATTCAGAGCTGAATGAGAGTTTGGAACGGATTTATCAGGATACCAAGAGGCAGGTTCCGTATCTTAGACCAATGCGAAGGGATCCAACCTCTGACGAAAGAAAATCAGATAAGTTTTGTGTATTTCATGAATTGAATGGTCATAACACTAATGATTGTAGGCATTTGAAGGACGAGGTAGAAGGGCATATCAGGAACGGTATGCTCCTTCAGTATGTGAGGAGGCGAACTCCAGCGGTGGAGCCAGAGCGACCGCCCTCTACGTCAGCTAGAGGTGACCCTGGATCAAGGCACCATTTGATTATCCATTGATTGCTTGATTAAAATAACGATGAACATGTCGTAAGCTTCCACTAACGCAATTAAATCGCTTACACATGTACGAGATTGCGAACGATCTTCGGGCATGCTCTGAATGATCATTAACTGCTTCGGAGTGGGAACTTACGCTTTGACATCCTTGCTTTGCTTTTGTTTCGATTTGAACATTTGAATTCTTCCTGTTTGGACATTTCTGCTGTAAGGTACAATTGCTTTAACATTTACAATTCTATGAAAAAATTATTTACTTGTATGCCCGTTGGATCGCGAACGGTCCACGAGCACCTATTGCATGGGAACGAGCTGCCGAAGTCTTTGATTCGAAAAATTCCCCCAAACAGTGACTCCAACACTGATAATATTAAGTCCCCCCCGGGCACACTCATTCGCCTCGAACGGCACTCGACTTCGAACAGTCACAATTCGCCTCGAACGGCACTCGACTTCGAACAGTCACAAGTCGCCTCGAACGGCACCCGACTTCGAACAGTCACAACTCGCCTCGAACGGCACCCGACCGCGAACGGTCACAAACTCGCCTCGAACGGCATAACTCGCCTCGAACGGCACAACTCGCCTCGAACGGCACAACTC
This sequence comes from Allium cepa, assembly GCA_030765085.1. Lineage (NCBI taxonomy): Eukaryota > Viridiplantae > Streptophyta > Magnoliopsida > Asparagales > Amaryllidaceae > Allium > Allium cepa. Next base: position 4,313,682 of record CM060934.1, read on the forward strand.
ACCATACCTCAAATGGCTCGATCGCGAACGGTCGTCATTTGAGGTCCGCCACCTGATCACTGACTGTTACGCCTTACCTCAAATGGCTTGATCGCATACGGTCGTCATTTGAGGACCACCACTTGACCGCGCACTGTCGCACTTTACCTCGAATGACTCGATCCCGAACGGTCGTTATTTGAAGTAAAGCGCTTGACCTTGAACGGTCACATTTCACTGCAGATGACTCGATCCCGAACGATCGACGCACGGATTTATGCGCTTGACCGCGCACGGTCGCACTTCACCTCAAATGACTTGATCACGAACGATCGTCATTTGAAGTTAGGCGCTTGACCATGAACGACCGCGCTTCATCCCAAATAGCTCGATCCCGAACGGTCGTCATTTGGGGCCATATAAAATATCAAGCTCTTTACAGGTTGTCAACAGGATACGAACATCCAGCTCATGGCATTACAAAACACGCCTTCCTACCGCAAGGCATATTTTTGGGGGCAAAGTGTTATCCCATTTTTTGGACAAAACTGGAATATCAATGTTGTGTGCGTTTCCACCACGACCGGAACAGGAAGAAGCCAGCAAGCGTACATAAGTCAGGGGTTTCACTCAAAGATCAAATATAAAAGTTCCATTCGGCATAGCCCATTCGGCAATAAGAAGCAAGGCCTCACTCGGCACTCAGAGCACATAAGTTCATCCGGCGTTCCCAGTACAAAAGGTCATTCGGCTTTCCCAATCCATTCGGTAGTACCGATCCAAATCCATCCTTCCCCCCATATCACAGCCGAACCGGACCTCTCCACCTCCATGCCGAACCATGCATAGCCGAACCAAGCTCCACTTCCATGCTCCACCGAACCACATACCACCGAACCAAGTCACTTCGTCCATCACCGAACCATCCACCACCGGACCAAGCTCCAACTTCTCCAAGCTCCATGCCGAATGAAGCCTCGCCGAACCAAAACGCTACCAGATCAGATTGCTTCAGCCCAAGCCCTCCAGCAGCTATAAACATCCAAGACCCCTGCCCCCAGCCTCACTCTATAAATAGAGGGGCAGGGGTACAACAATGGCAGACAAGTTTGAGAGCTCAAGCCTGGAAGGAACTCTCAAACAACTTTAGATACTTGTAATCAAAGCTTTGTACTTGTAATCTAAAGAAAAAAGGAGAATAACATATAAAGTGGACGTAGGCACGTTCTGGCCGAACAACTATAAATCTATGTGTCTTTTACAGTTTAGTCCCTGCTTTTTATACATTTGCATAAATCACCCAAATCACTGAATACAACATAAAATCAAACAACTCATACGACTTTGGGTGTTTTCGGCCATTTTTTACGCAAACAATCCTGTTTTACCGTAAAAATCCACGTGTCGAAAAAACGAAGGGTAAAAAACTTACGAGACCCGATTGAGATTCGGGTTGTCCTTTCTAGGCATTAATCTGTCCATTGACGGCTGAAAGCTATCAAAGCCGTAGAACTCATCGAGGCCTTCGTTTTGACAGGTTATGGCTCGCGAAACTCTAAACGAGCCAGAAGTTATGGCCGTCCGAATAATCGATATCTACAGGTTGCAACATCCACGGTGCAAAGTGCAACATCCGTCCGAAATGGCGAAACAGTGCCGTACGACTTTTAGAAATGCGTGCATGGATTTGAAACGGAACAGTAACATGGTGCACCACTCTCCAGCGATGCTAAATCGAAGACCTGCCAACGTAATCCCGTTTTACCGTAAAAATCCACGTGTCGAAAAAACGAAGGGTTAAAAACTTACGAGACCCGATTGAGATCCGGGTTGTCCTTTTTGGGCATTAATCTATCCGTTGACGGCTCAAAGCTGTCAAAGCCGTAGAACTCATCGAGGCCTTCGTTTTGACAGGTTATGGCTCCCGTAACTCTAAACGAGCCAGAAGTTATGGCCGTCCGAATAATCGATATCTACAGGGTGCAACATCCACGGTGCAAGGTGCAACATCCGTCGGAAATGGCGAAACAGTGCTGTACGACTTTTAGAAATGCGTGCATGGATTTGAAACGGAACAGTACCATAGTGCACCACTCTCCAGCGATGGTAAATCGAAGACCTGCCACCGTAATCCCGTTTTACCATAAAAATCCACGTGTCAAAAAAACGAAGGGTAAAAAACTTACGAGACCCGATTGAGATTCGGGCTGTCCTTTTGGGGCATTAATCCATCCGTTGACGGCTGAAAGCTGTCAAAGCCGTAGAACTCATCGAGGCCTTCGTTTTGACAGGTTATGGCTCCCGTCACTCTAAACGAGCCAGAAGTTATGGTCGTCCGAATAATCGATATCTACAGGGTGCAACATCCACAGTGCAAGGTCCAACATCCGTCCGAAATGGCGAAACAGTGCCGTACGACTTTTAGAAATGTGTGCATGGATTTGAAACGGAACAGTTCCATGGTGCACCACTCTCCAGCGATGGTAAATCGAAGCCCAGCCACGGTAATCATGTTTTACCGTAAAAATCCACGTGTCGAAAAAACGAAGGGTAAAAAACTTACGAGACCCGATTGAGATTCGGGTTGTCCTTTCTGGGCATTAATCTGTCCGTTGACGGCTGAAAGCTGTCAAAGCCGTAGAACTCATCGAGGCCTTTGTTTTGACAGGTTTTGGCTCCCGTAACTCTAAACGAGCCAGAAGTTATGGCTGTCCGAATAATCGATATCTACAGTGTGCAACATCCACGGTGCAAGGTGCAACATCCGTCCGAAATGGCGAAACAGTGTCCTACGACTTTTAGAAATGCGTGCATGGATTTGAAACGGAACAGTACTATGGTGCACCACTCTCCAGCGATGGTAAATCGAAGGCCAGCCACGGTAATCCTGTTTTACCGTAAAAATCCACGTGTCGAAAAAACGAAGGATAAAAAACTTACGAGACCCGATTGAGATTCGGGTTGTCCTTTTGGGCATTAATCTATCTGTTGACGGCTGAAAGCTGCAAAAGCCGTAGAACTCATCGAGGCCTTCGTTTTGACAGGTTATGGCTCGCGAAACTCTGAACGAGCCAGAAGTTATGGCCGTCCGAATAATCGATATCTACAAGGTGCAACGTCCATGGTGCAAGGTGCAACATCCGTCCGAAATGGCGAAAAAGTGTCGTACGATTTTTAGAAATGCGTGCATGGGTTTGAAATGGAACAGTACCATCGTGCACCACTCTCCAGCGATGGTAAATCGAAGCCCAGCCATGGTAATCCTGTTTTACTGCAAAAACACACGTGGCGAAAAAATGAAGGGTAAAAAACTTACGAGACCCGATTGAGATTCGGGTTGTCCTTTTTGGGAATTAATGTATCCGTTGACGGCTAGAAGCCGTCAAAGCCGTAGAACTCATCGAGGCCTTTGTTTTGACAGGTTATGGCTCCCGTATCTCTAAACGAGCCAGAAGTTATGGCCGTCCGAATAATCGATATCTACAGGGTGCAACATCCACGGTGCAAGGTGCAACATCCGTCCGAAATGGCGAAACAGTGCCGTACGACTTTTAGAAATGCGTGCATGGATTTGAAACGGAACAGTACCATGGTGCACCACTCTCCAGCGATGGTAAATCGAAGACCTGCCACCGTAATCCCGTTTTACCGTAAAAATCCACGCGTCGAAAAAACGAAGGGTCAAAAACTTACGAGACCCGATTGAGATTCGGGTTGTCCTTTTTGGGCATTAATCTATCCGTTGACGGCTCAAAGCCGTCAAAGCCGTAGAACTCATCGAGGCCTTCGTGTTGACAGGTTATGGCTCCCGTAACTCTAAACGAGCCAGAAGTTATGGCCGTCCGAATAATCGATATCTACAGGGTGCAACATCCACGGTGCAAGGTGCAACATCCGTCCGAAATGGCGAAACAGTGCCGTACGACTTTTAGAAATGCGTGCATGGATTTGAAACGGAACAGTACCATGGTGCACCACTCTCCAGCGATGGTAAATCGAAGACCTGCCACCGTAATCCCGTTTTACCGTAAAAATCCACGTGTCGAAAAAACGAAGGGTAAAAAACTTACGAGACCCGATTGAGATTCGGGCTGTCCTTTTGGGGCATTAATCTATCCGTTGACGGCTGAAAGCTGTCAAAGCCGTAGAACTCATCGAGGCCATCGTTTTGACAGGTTATGGCTCCCGTCACTCTAAACGAGCCAGAAGTTATGGTCGTCCGAATAATCGATATCTACAGGGTGCAACATCCACGGTGCAAGGTACAACATCCGTCCGAAAAGGCGAAGCAATGCCGTACGACTTTTAGAAATGCGTGCATGGATTTGAAACGGAACAGTTCCATGGTGCACCACTCTCCAGCGATGGTAAATCGAAGCCCAGCCACGGTAATCATGTTTTACAGTAAAAATCCACGTGTCGAAAAAACGAAGGGTAAAAAACTTACGAGACCCGATTGAGATTCGGGTTATCCTTTCTGTGCATTAATCTGTCCCTTGACGGCTGAAAGCTGTCAAAGCCATAGAACTCATCGAGGCCTTCGTTTTGACAGGTTATGGCTCCCGTAACTCTAAACGAGCCAGAAGTTATGGCTATCCGAATAATCGATATCTACAGTGTGCAACATCCACGGTGCAAGGTGCAACATCCGTCCGAAATGGCGAAACAGTGCCGTACGACATTTAGAAATGCGTGCATGGATTTGAAACGGAACAGTACCATGGTGCACCACTTTCCAGCGATGGTAAATCGAAGCCCAGCCACGGTAATCCTGTTTTACCGTAAAAATCCACGTGTCGAAAAAACGAAGGGTAAAAAACTTACGAGACCCGATTGAGATTCGGGTTGTCCTTTTGGGCATTAATCTATACGTTGACGACTGAAAGCCGTAAAAGCCGTAGAACTCATCGAGGCCTTCGTTTTGACAGGTTATGGCTCGCGAAACTCTAAACGAGCCAGAAGTTAAGGCCGTCCGAATAATCGATATCTATAGGGTGCAACATCCACGGTGCAATGTGCAACATCCGTCCGAAATGGCGAAACAGTGTCGTACGACATTTAGAAATGTGTGCATGGATTTGAAACGGAACAGTACCATCGTGCACCACTCTCCAGCGATGGTAAATCGAAGCCCAGCCATGGTAATCCTGTTTTGCTGCAAAAATACACGTGGCGAAAAAACGAAGGGTAAAAAACTTACGAGACCCGATTGAGATTTGGGTTGTCCTTTTTGGGCATTAATATATCCGTTGACGGCTGAAAGCCGTCAAAGCCGTAGAACTCATCGAGGCCTTCGTTTTGACAGGTTATGGCTCCCGTATCTCTAAACGAGCCAGAAGTTATGGCCGTCCGAATAATCGATATCTACAAGGTGCAACGTCCATGGTGCAAGGTGCAACATCCGTCTGAAATGGCGAAAAAGTGCCGTACGATTTTTAGAAATGCGTGCATGGGTTTGAAACGGAACAGTACCATCGTGCACCACTCTCCAGCCATGGTAATCCTGTTTTACTGCAAAAACACACGTGGCGAAAAAACGAATGGTAAAAAACTTACGAGACCCGATTGAGATTCAGGTTGTCCTTTTTGGGAATTAATGTATCCGTTGACGGCTAGAAGCCGTCAAAGCCGTAGAACTCATCGAGGCCTTTGTTTTGACAGGTTATGGCTCCCGTATCTCTAAACGAGCCAGAAGTTATGGCCGTCCGAATAATCGATATCTACAGGGTGCAACATCCACGGTGCAAGGTGCAACATCCGTCCGAAATGGCGAAACAGTGTTGTACGACTTTTAGAAATGCGTGCATGGATTTGAAACGGAACAGTACCATGGTGCACCACTCTCCAGCGATGGTAAATCGAAGACCTGCCACCGTAATCCCGTTTTACCGTAAAAATCCACGCGTCGAAAAAACGAAGGGTCAAAAACTTACGAGACCCGATTGAGATTCGGGTTGTCCTTTTTGGGCATTAATCTATCCGTTGACGGCTCAAAGCCGTCAAAGCCGTAGAACTCATCGAGGCCTTCGTGTTGACAGGTTATGGCTCCCGTAACTCTAAACGAGCCAGAAGTTATGGCCGTCCAAATAATCGATATCTACAGGGTGCAACATCCACGGTGCAAGGTGCAACATCCGTCCGAAATGGCGAAACAGTGCCGTACGACTTTTAGAAATGCGTGCATGGATTTGAAACGGAACAGTACCATGGTGCACCACTCTCCAGCGATGGTAAATCGAAGACCTGCCACCGTAATCCCGTTTTACCGTAAAAATCCACGTGTCGAAAAAACGAAGGGTAAAAAACTTACGAGACCCGATTGAGATTCGGGCTGTCCTTTTGGAGCATTAATCTATCCGTTGACGGCTGAAAGCTGTCAAAGCCGTAGAACTCATCGAGGCCATCGTTTTGACAGGTTATGGCTCCCATCACTCTAAACGAGCCAGAAGTTATGGTCGTCCGAATAATCGATATCTACAGGGTGCAACATCCACGGTGCAAGGTACAACATCCGTCCGAAAAGGCGAAGCAGTGCCGTACGAATTTTAGAAATGCGTGCATGGATTTGAAACGGAACAGTTCCATGGTGCACCACTCCCCAGCGATGGTAAATCGAAGCCCAGCCACGGTAATCATGTTTTACAGTAAAAATCCACGTGTCGAAAAAACGAAGGGTAAAAAACTTACGAGACCCGATTGAGATTCGGGCTGTCCTTTTGGAGCATTAATCTGTCCGTTGACGGCTGAAAGCTATCAAAGCCGTAGAACTCATCGAGGCCATCGTTTTGACAGGTTATGGCTCCCGTAACTCTAAACGAGCCAGAAGTTATGGCCGTCCGAATAATCGATATCTACAGGGTGCAACATCCACGGTGCAAGGTGCAACATCCGTCCGAAATGGCGAAACAGTGCCGTACGACTTTTAGAAATGCGTGCATGGATTTGAAACGGAACAGTACCATGGTGCACCACTCTCCAGCGATGGTAAATCGAAGACCTGCCACCGTAATCTCGTTTTACCGTAAAAATCCACGTGTCGAAAAAACGAAGGGTAAAAAACTTACGAGACCCGATTGAGATTCGGGCTGTCCTTTTGGGGCATTAATCTATCCGTTGACGGCTGAAAGCTGTCAAAGCCGTAGAACTCATCGAGGCCATCGTTTTGACAGGTTATGGCTCCCGTCACTCTAAACGAGCCAGAAGTTATGGTCGTCCGAATAATCGATATCTACAGGGTGCAACATCCACGGTGCAAGGTACAACATCCGTCCGAAAAGGCGAAGCAGTGCCGTACGACTTTTAGAAATGCGTGCATGGATTTGAAACGGAACAGTTCCATGGTGCACCACTCCCCAGCGATGGTAAATCGAAGCCCAGCCACGGTAATCATGTTTTACAGTAAAAATCCACGTGTCGAAAAAACGAAGGGTAAAAAACTTACGAGACCCGATTGAGATTCGGGCTGTCCTTTTGGAGCATTAATCTGTCCGTTGACGGCTGAAAGCTATCAAAGCCGTAGAACTCATCGAGGCCATCGTTTTGACAGGTTATGGCTCCCGTAACTCTAAACGAGCCAGAAGTTATGGCCGTCCGAATAATCGATATCTACAGGGTGCAACATCCACGGTGCAAGGTGCAACATCCGTCCGAAATGGCGAAACAGTGCCGTACGACTTTTAGAAATGCGTGCATGGATTTGAAACGGAACAGTACCATGGTGCACCACTCTCCAGCGATGGTAAATCGAAGACCTGCCACCGTAATCTCGTTTTACCGTAAAAATCCACGTGTCGAAAAAACGAAGGGTAAAAAACTTACGAGACCCGATTGAGATTCGGGCTGTCCTTTTGGGGCATTAATCTATCCGTTGACGGCTGAAAGCTGTCAAAGCCGTAGAACTCATCGAGGCCATCGTTTTGACAGGTTATGGCTCCTGTCACTCTAAACGAGCCAGAAGTTATGGTCGTCCGAATAATCGATATCTACAGGGTGCAACATCCACGGTGCAAGGTACAACATCCGTCCGAAAAGGGGAAGCAGTGCCGTACGACTTTTAGAAATGCGTGCATGGATTTGAAACGGAACAGTTCCATGGTGCACCACTCTCCAGCGATGGTAAATCGAAGCCCAGCCACGGTAATCATGTTTTACAGTAAAAATCCACGTGTCGAAAAAACGAAGGGTAAAAAACTTACGAGACCCGATTGAGATTCGGGTTGTCCTTTCTGGGCATTTATCTGTCCGTTGACGGCTGAAAGCTGTCAAAGCCATAGAACTCATCGAGGCCTTCGTTTTGACTGGTTATGGCTCCCGTAACTCTAAACGAGCCAGAAGTTATGGCTGTCCAAATAATCGATATCTACAGTGTGCAACATCCACGGTGCAAGGTGCAACATCCGTCCGAACTGGCGAAACAGTGCCGTACGACATTTAGAAATGCGTGCATGGATTTGAAACGGAACAGTACCATGGTGCACCACTTTCCAGCGATGGTAAATCGAAGCCCAGCCACGGTAATCCTGTTTTACCGTAAAAATCCACGTGTCGAAAAAACGAAGGGTAAAAAACTTACGAGACCCGATTGAGATTCGGGTTGTCCTTTTGGGCATTAATCTATACGTTGACGACTGAAAGCCGTAAAAGCCGTAGAACTCATCGAGGCCTTCGTTTTGACAGGTTATGGCTCGCGAAACTCTAAACGAGCCAGAAGTTAAGGCCGTCCGAATAATTGATATCTATAGGGTGCAACATCCACGGTGCAATGTGCAACATCCGTCCGAAATGGCGAAACAGTGTCGTACGACTTTTAGAAATGTGTGCATGGATTTGAAACGGAACATTACCATCGTGCACCACTCTCCAGCGATGGTAAATCGAAGCCCAGCCATGGTAATCCTGTTTTGCTGCAAAAATACACGTGGCGAAAAAACGAAGGGTAAAAAACTTACGAGACCCGATTGAGATTTGGGTTGTCCTTTTTGGGCATTAATATATCCGTTGACGGCTGAAAGCCGTCAAAGCCGTAGAACTCATCGAGGCCTTCGTTTTGACAGGTTATGGCTCCCGTATCTCTAAACGAGCCAGAAGTTATGGCCGTCCGAATAATCGATATCTACAAGGTGCAACGTCCATGGTGCAAGGTGCAACATCCGTCCGAAATGGCGAAAAAGTGCCGTATGATTTTTAGAAATGCGTGCATGGGTTTGAAACGGAACAGTACCATCGTGCACCACTCTCCAGCCATGGTAATCCTGTTTTACTGCAAAAACACACGTGGCGAAAAAACGAAGGGTAAAAAACTTACGAGACCCGATTGAGATTCGGGTTGTCCTTTTTGGGAATTAATGTATCCGTTGACGGCTAGAAGCCGTCAAAGCCGTAGAACTCATCGAGGCCTTTGTTTTGACAGGATATGGCTCCCGTATCTCTAAACGAGCCAGAAGTTATGGCCGTCCGAATAATCGATATCTACAGGGTGCAACATCCACGGTGCAAGGTGCAACATCCGTCCGAAATGGCGAAACAGTGCCGTACGACTTTTAGAAATGCGTGCATGGATTTGAAACGGAACAGTACCATGGTGCACCACTCTCCAGCGATGGTAAATCGAAGACCTGCCACCGTAATCCCGTTTTACCGTAAAAATCCATGTGTCGAAAAAACGAAGGGTCAAAAACTTACGAGACCCGATTGAGATTCGGGTTGTCCTTTTTGGGCATTAATCTATCCGTTGACGGCTCAAAGCTGTCAAAGCCATAGAACTCATCGAGGCCTTCGTGTTGACAAGTTATGGCTCCCGTAATTCTAAACGAGCTAGAAGTTATGGCCGTCCGAATAATCGATATCTACGGGGTGCAACATCCACGGTGCAAGGTGCAACATCCGTCCGAAATGGCGAAACAGTGCGTACGACTTTAAGATATGCGTGCATGGATTTGAAACGGAACAGTACCATGGTGCACCACTCTCCAGCGATGGTAAATCGAAGACCTGCCACCGTAATCCCGTTTTACCGTAAAAATCCACGTGTCGAAAAAACGAAGGGTAAAAAACTTACGAGACCAAATTGAGATTCGGGCTGTCCTTTTGGGGCATTAATCTATCCGTTGACAGCTGAAAGCTGTCAAAGCCGTAGAACTCATCGAGGCCATCGTTTTGACAGGTTATGGCTCCCGTCACTCTAAACGAGCCAGAAGTTATGGTGGTCCGAATAATCGATATCTACAGGGTGCAACATCCACGGTGCAAGGTACAACATCCGTCCGAAAAGGCGAAGCAGTGCCGTACGACTTTTAGAAATGCGTGCATGGATTTGAAACGGAACAGTTCCATGGTGCACCACTCTCCAGCGATGGTAAATCGAAGCCCAGCCACGGTAATCATGTTTTACAGTAAAAATCCACGTGTCGAAAAAACGAAGGGTAAAAAACTTACGAGACCCGATTCAGATTCGGGTTGTCCTTTCTGGGCATTAATCTGTCCGTTGACGGCTGAAAGCTGTCAAAGCCATAGAACTCATCGAGGCCTTCGTTTTGACAGGTTATGGCTCCCGTAACTCTAAACGAGCCAGAAGTTATGGCTGTCCGAATAATCGATATCTACAGTGTGCATCATCCACGGTGCAAGGTGCAACATCCGTCCGAAATGGCGAAACAGTGCCGTACGACATTTAGAAATGCGTGCGTGGATTTGAAACGGAACAGTACCATGGTGCACCACTCTCCAGCGATGGTAGATCGAAGCCCAGCCACGGTAATCCTGTTTTACCGTAAAAATCCACGTGTCGAAAAAACGAAGGGTAAAAAACTTACGAGACCCGATTGAGATTCGGGTTGTCCTTTTGGGCATTAATCTATCCGTTGACGGCTGAAAGCCGTAAAAGCCGTAGAACTCATCGAGGCCTTCGTTTTGACAGGTTATGGCTCGCGAAACTCTAAGCGAGCCAGAAGTTAAGGCCGTCAGAATAATCGATATCTATAGGGTGCAACATCCACGGTGCAAGGTGCAACATCCGTCCGAAATGGCGAAACAGTGTCGTACGACTTTTAGAAATGTGTGCATGGATTTGAAACGGAACAGTACCATCGTGCACCACTCTTCAGCGATGGTAAATCGAAGCCCAGCCATGGTAATCCTGTTTTGCTGCAAAAATACACGTGGCGAAAAAACGAAGGGTAAAAAACTTACGAGACCCGATTGAGATTTGGGTTGTCCTTTTTGGGCATTAATATATCCGTTGACGGCTGAAAGCCGTCAAAGCCGTAGAACTCATCGAGGCCTTCGTTTTGACAGGTTATGGCTCCCGTATCTCTAAACGAGCCAGAAGTTATGGCCGTCCGAATAATCGATATCTACAGGGTGCAACATCCACGGTGCAATGTGCAACATCTGTCTGAAATGGCGAAACAGTGCCGTACGACTTTTATAAATGCGTGCATGGATTTGAAACGGAACAGTACCATGGTTCACCACTCTCCAGCGATGGTAAATCGAAGACCTGCCACCGTAATCCTTGTTTTACCGTAAAAATCCACGTGTCGAAAAAAGGAAGGGTTAAAAACTTACGAGACCCGATTGAGATTCGGGTTGTCCTTTTTTAGCATTAATCTATCCATTGACGGCTGAAAGCTGTCAAAGCCGTAGAACTATCGAGGCCTTCGTTTTGACAGGTTATGGCTCCCGTAAATCTAAACGAGCCAGAAGTTATGGTCGTCCGAATAATCGATATCTACAGGGTGCAACATCCACGGTGCAAGGTGCAACATCCGTCCGAAATGGCGAAACAGTGACGTACGACTTTTAGAAATGCGTGCAAGAATTTGAAACGGAACAGTTCCATGGTGCACCACTCTCCAGCGATGGTAAATCGAAGGCCAGCCACGGTAATCCTGTTTTACCGTAAAAATCCACGTGTCGAAAAAACGAAGGGTAAAAAACTTACGAGACCCGATTGAGATTCGGGTTGTCCTTTTTGGGCATTAATCTATCCGTTGTCGGCTGAAAGCTGTCAAAGCCGTAGAACTCATCGAGGCCTTCGTTTTGACAGGTTATGGCTCCCGTGACTCTAAATGAGCCAGAAGTTATGACCGTCCGAATAATCGATATCTACAGGGTGTAACATCCACGGTGCAAGGTGCAACATCCGTCCGAAGTGGCGAAAAAGTGTCGTACGACTTTTAGAAATGCGTGCATGGATTTGAAACGGAACAGTACCATGGTGAATCACTCTCCAGTGATGGTAAATCGAAGGCCAGCCACGGTAATCCTGTTTTACCGTAAAAATCCACGTGTCGAAAAAACGAAGGGTAAAAAACTTACGAGACCCGATTGAGATTCGGGTTGTCCTTTCTGGGCATTAATCTATCCGTTGAGCTGAAAGCTGTCAAATCCATTGAACTCATCGAGGCCTTCGTTTTGACAGGTTATGTCTCCCGTAACTCTAAACGAGCCAGAATTTATGGCCGTCCGAATAATCGATATCTACAGGGTGCAACATCCACGGTGCAAGGTGCAACATCCGTCCGAAAACTGCGAAAAAGTGTCGTACGACTTTTAGAAATGCGTGCATGGATTTGAAACGGAACAGTTCCATGGTGTACCACTCTCCAGCGATGGTAAATCGAAGGCCAGCCACGGTAATACTGTTTTACCGTAAAAATCCACGTGTCGAAAAAACGAAGGGTAAAAAACTTACGAGACCCGATTGAGATTCGGGTTGTCCTTTTTGGGCATTAATCTATCCGTTGACGGCTGAAAGCTATCAAAGCCGTAGAACTCATCGAGGCGTTCGTTTTGACAGGTTATGGCTCCCGTAACTCTAAACGAGCCAGAAGTTATGGCCGTCCGAATAATCGATATCTACAGGGTGCAACATCCACGGTGCAAGGTGCAACATCCGTCCGAAATGGCGAAAAAGTGCCGTACGACTTTTAGAAATGCGTGCATGGGTTTGAAACGGAACAGTACCATGGTGCACCACTCTCCAGCGATGGTAAATCGAAGGCCAGCCAAGGTAATCCTGTTTTACCGTAAAAATCCACGTGTCGAAAAAACGAAGGGTAAAAAACTTACGAGGCCCGATTGAGATTCGGGTTGTCCTTTTTGGGCATTATTCTATCCGTTGACGGCTGAAAGCTGTCAAAGCCGTAAAACTCATCAAGGCCTTCGTTTTGACAGGTCATGGCTCCCGAAACTCTAAACGAGCCAAAAGTTATGGCCATCCGAATAATCGATATCTACATGGTGCAACATCCACGGTGCAAGGTGCAACATCCGTCTGAAATGGTGAAACAGTGTCGTACGACTTTTAGAAATGCGTGCATGGATTTGAAATGGTACAGTACCATGGTGCACCACTCTCCAGCGATGGTAAATCAAAGGCCAGCCACGGTAATCCTGTTTTATCGTAAAAATCCACGTGTCGAAAAAAGAAGAGTAAAAAACTTACGAGACCCGATTGAGATTCGGGTTGTCCTTTTTGGGCATTAATCTATCCGTTGACGGCTGAAAGCTGTCAAACCCATAGAACTCATCGAGGCCTTCGTTTTGACAGGTTATGGCTCCCGTAACTCTGAACGAGCCAGAAGTTATGGCCGTCCGAATAATCGATATCTACAGGGTGCAACATTCACGGTGCAAGGTGCAACATCCGTCCGAAATGGCGAAACAGTGTCGTACGACTTTTAAAAATGAGTGCATGGATTTGAAACGGAACAGTACCATGGTGCACCACTCTCCAGCGATGGTAAATCGAAGACCTGCCACCGTAATCCCGTTTTACCGTAAAAATCCACGTGTCGAAAAAACGAAGGGTTAAAAACTTACGAGACCCGATTGAGATTCGAGTTGTCCTTTTTGGGCATTAATCTATCCGTTGACGGCTGAAAGCTGTCAAAGCCATAGAACTCATCGATGCCTTCGTTTTGACAGGTTATGGCTCCCATAACTCAAAACGAGCCAAAAGTTATGGTCGTCCGAATAATCGATATCTACAGGGTGCAACATCCACGGTGCAAGGTGCAACATCCGTCTGAAATGGCGAAACAGTGCCGTACGACTTTTAGAAATGCGTGCATGGGTTTGAAACGGAATAGGTCCATGGTGCACCACTCTCCAGCGATGGTAAATCGAAGCCCAGCCACGGTAGTCCTGTTTTACTGTAAAAATCCACGTGTCGAAAAAACGAAGGGTAAAAAACTTACAAATCCCGATTGAGATTCGGGTTGTCCTTTTTGGGCATTAATGTATCCGTTAATGGCTGAAAGCTGTCAAAGACGTAGAACTCATCAAGGCCTTCGTTTTGACAGGTTATGGCTCCCGTAACTCTAAACGAGCAAGAAGTTTTGGTCGTCCGAATAATCGATATCTACAGGGTGCAACATCCACAGTGCAAGGTGCAACATCCGTCCGAAATGGCGAAACAGTGCCGTACGACTTTTAGAAATGCGTGCATGGATTTGAAATGGAACATTTCTATGGTGCATCACTCTCCAGCGATGGTAAATCGAAGCCCAGCCATGGTAATCCTGTTTTACCGTAAAATCCACGTGTCGAAAAAACGAAGGGTAAAAAACTTACGAGACCCGATTGAGATACGGGTTGTCCTTTTTGGGCATTAATCTATCCGTTGACGGCTGAAAACTGTCAAAGCCGTAGAACTCATCGAGGCCTTCGTTTTGACAGGTTATGGCTCCCGTAACTCTAAACGAGCCAGAAGTTATGGTCGTCCGAATAATCGACATCTACAGGGTGCAACATCCACGGTGCAAGGTGCAACATCCGTCCGAAATGGCGAAACAGTGCATTACGACTTTTAGAAATGCGTGCATGGATTTGAAATGGAATAGTTCCATGGTGCATCACTCTCCAGCGATGGTAAATCGAAGGCCAGCCACGGTAATCCTGTTTTACCGTAAAAATCCACGTGTCGAAAAAACGAAGGGTAAAAAACTTACGATACCCAATTGAGATTCTGGTTGCCCTTTTTGGGCATTAATCTATCCGTTGACGGCTGAAAGCTGTCAAAGCCGTAGAACTCATTGAGGCCTTTATTTTGACAGGTTCTGGCTCTCGTAACTCTAAACGAGCCAGAAGTTATGGCCGTCCGAATAATCGATATCTACAGGGTGTAACATCCACGGTGCAAGGTGCAACATCCGTCCGAAATGGAGAAAAAATGCCGTACGACTTTTAGAAATGCGTACATGGTTTTGAAACGGAACAGTTCCATGGTGCACCACTCTCCACCGATGGTAAATCGAAGCCCAGCCACGGTAATCCTGTTTTACCGTAAAAATCCACGTGTCGAAAAAACGAAGGGTAAAAACCTTACGAGACCCGATTGAGATTCGGGTTGTCCTTTTTGGGCATTAATCTATCCGTTGACTACTGAAATCTATCAAAGCTGTAGAACTCATCGAGGCCTTTGTTTTGACAGGTTATGGCTCTCGTAACTCTAAACGAGCCAGAAGTTATGGCCAACCGAATAATCGATATCTACAGGGTGCAACATCCACGGTGCAAGGTGCAACATCCGTCCGAAATGGCGAAACAGTGCCGTACGACTTTTAGAAATGCGTGCATGGATTTGAAACGGAACAGTACCATGGTGCACCACTCTCCAGCGATGGTAAACCGAAGTCCAGCCACCGTAATCCCGTTTTACCGTAAAAATCCACGTGTCGAAAAAACGAAGGGTTAAAAACTTACGAGACCCGATTGAGGTTTGGGTTGACCTTTTTGGGCATTAATCTATCCGTTGATGGTTGAAAGTAGTCAAAGCCGTAGAACTCATCGAGGCCTTCGTTTTAACAGGTTATGGCTCCCGTAACTCTAAACAAGCCAGAAGTTATGGTCGTCCGAATAATCGATATCTACAGGGTGCAACATCCACGGTGCAAGGTGCAACATCCATCCGAAATGGCGAAACAGTGCCGTACGACTTTTAGAAATGCGTGCATGGATTTGAAACGGAACAGTTCCATGGTGCACCACTCTCCAGTGATGGTAAATCGAAGCCCAGCCACGGTAATCCTGTTTTACCGTAAAAATCCACGTGTCGAAAAAATGAAGGGTAAAAAACTTTGGAGACCCGATTGAGATTCAGGTTGCCCTTTTTGGGCATTAAACTATCCGTTGATGGTAGAAAGTTGTCAAAGCCGTAGAACTCATCGAGGCCTTCGTTTTGACAGGTTATGGTACCCGTAACTCTAAACGAGCCAGAAGTTATCGCCGTCCGAATAATCGATATCTACAGGGTGCAACATCCACGGTGCAAGGTGCAACATCCGTCCGAAATGGCGAAACAGTGTCGTACGACTTTTAGAAATGCGTGCATGGTTTTGAAATGGAACAGTACCATGGTGCACCACTCTCTAGCGATGGTAAATCGAAGGCCAGCCACGGTAATCCTGTTTTACCGTAAAAATCCACGTGTCGAAAAAACGAAGGGTAAAAAACTTACGAGACCCGATTGAGATTCGGGTTGTCCTTTTTGGGCATTAATCTATCCGTTGACGGCTGAAAGCTGTCAAAGCCGTAAAACTCATCGAGGCCTTGATTTTGACAGGTTATGGCTCCCATAACTCTAAACGAGCCAGAAGTTATGGTCGTCCGAATAATCGATATCTACAGGGTGCAACATCCACGGTGCAAGGTGCAACATCCGTCCGAAATGGCGAAACAGTGCCGTACGACTTTTAGAAATGCGTGCATGGATTTGAAACGGAACAGTACCATGGTGCACCACTCTCCAGCGATGGTAAATCGAAGGCCAGCCACAATAATCCTGTTTTTACCGTAAAAATCCACGTGTCGAAAAAATGAAGGGTAAAAAACTTACGAAACCAGATTGAGATTCGGGTTGTCCTTTTTGGGCATTATTCTATCCGTTGATGGCTGAAAGCTGTCAAAGCTGTAGAACTCATCAAGGCCTTTGTTTTGACAGGTTATGGCTCCCGTAACTCTAAACGAGCCAGAAGTTATGGCCGTCCGAATATTCGACATCTACAGGGTGCAACATCCACGGTGCAAGGTGCAACATCCGTCCGAAATGGCGAAACAGTGCCGTACGACTTTTAGAAATGCGTACATGGATTTGAAACGGTACAGTTCCATGGTGCACCACTCTCCAGCGATGGTAAATCGAAGCCCAGCCACGGTAATCCTGTTTTACCGTAAAAATCCACGTGTCGAAAAAACGAAGGGTAAAAAACTTACGAGACCCGATTGAGATTCGGGCTGTCCTTTTTGGGCATTAATCTATCCGTTAACGGCTAAAAGCCATCAAATCCGTAGAACTCATCGCTGCCTTTGTTTTGACAGGTTATGGCTCCCGTAACTCTAAACGAGCCAAAAGTTATGGCCGTCCGAATAATCGATATCTACAGGGTGCAACATCCACGGTGCAAGGTGCAACATCCGTCCGAAATGGCGAAACAGTGCCGTACGACTTTTAGAAATGCGTACATGGATTTGAAACGGAACAGTTCCATGGTGCACCACTCTCCAGCGATGGTAAATCGAAGCCCAGCCACGGTAATCCTGTTTTACCGTAAAAATCCACGTGTCGAAAAAACGAAGGGTAAAAAACTTACGAGACCCGATTGAGATTCGGGTTGTCCTTTTGGGCATTAATCTATCTGTTGACTGCTGAAAGCTATCAAAGCCGTAGAACTCATCGAGGCCTTTGTTTTGACAAGTTATGGCTCTCGTAACTCTAAACGAGCCAGAAGTTATGGCCTTCCGAATAATCGATATCTACCGGGTGCAACATCCACGGTGCAAGGTACAACATCCGTCCGAAATGGCGAAACAGTGCGTACGACTTTAAGAAATGCGTGCATGGATTTGAAACGGAACAGTACCATGGTGCACCACTCTCCAACGATGGTAAATCGAAGTCCATCCACCGTAATCATGTTTTACCGTAAAAATCCACGTGTCGAAAAAACGAAGGGTTAAAAACTTACGAGACCGGATTGAGGTTTGGGTTGACCTTTTTGGGCATTAATCTATCCGTTGATGGCTGAAAGTAGTCAAAGCCGTAGAACTCATCGAGGCCTTCGTTTTGACAGGTTATGGCTCCCGTAACTCTAAACGAGCCAGAAGTTATGGTCGTCCGAATAATCGATATCTACAGGGTGCAACATCCACGGTGCAAGGTGCAACATCCATCCGAAATGGCGAAACAGTGCCGTACGACTTTTAGAAATGCGTGCATGGATTTGAAACGGAACAGTTCCATGGTGCACCACTCTCCAGTGATGGTAAATCGAAGCCCAGCCACGGTAATCCTGTTTTACCTTAAAAATCCACGTGTCGAAAAAATGAAGGGTAAAAAACTTCCGAGACCCGATTGAGATTCGGGTTGTCCTTTTTGGGCATTAAACTATCCGTTGACGGCTGAAAGTTGTCAAAGCCGTAGAACCCATCGAGGCCTTCATTCTGACATGTTATGGCTCCCGTTACTCTAAACGAGCCAGAAGTTATGGTCGTCCGAATAATCGATATCTACAGGGTGCAACATCCACGGTGCAAGGTACAACATCCGTCCGAAATGGCAAAACTGTGCCGTACGACTTTTAGAAATGCGTGCATGGATTTGAAACGGAACAGTGCCATGGTGCACCACTCTCCAGCGATGGTAAATCGAAGGCCAGCCACCATAATCCTGTTTTACCGTAAAAATCCACGTGTCGAAAAAACGAAGGTTAAAAAACTTACGAGACCAGATTGAGAATCGGGTTGTCCTTTTTGGGCATTAATCTATCCGTTGATGGCTGAAAGCGGTCAAAGCCATAGAACTCATCGAGGCCTTTGTTTTGACAGGTTATGGCTCCCGTAACTCTAAACGAGCCAGAAGTTATGGTTGTCCGAATATTCGATATCTACAGGGTGCAACATCCACCGTGCAAGGTGCAACATCCGTCCGAAATGGCGAAACAGTGCCGTACGACTTTTAGAAATGTGTGCAAGGATTTGAAATGGAACAGTACCATGGTGCACCACTCTCCAGCGATGGTAAATTGAAGGCCAGCCACGGTAATCCCGTTTTGCCGTAAAAATCCACGTGTCGAAAAAACGAAGGGTAAAAAACTTACGAGACCCGATTGAGATTCGGGCTGTCCTTTTTGGGCATTAATCTATCCGTTGACGGCTAAAAGCCATCAAATCCGTAGAACTCATCGCGGCCTCTGTTTTGACAGGTTATGGCTCCCGTAACTCTAGACGAGCCAAAAGTTATGGCCGTCCGAATAATCGATATCTACAAGGTGCAACATCCACGGTGAAGGTGCAACATCCGTCCGAAATGGCGAAACAGTATCGTACGACTTTTAAAAATGCGTGCATGGATTTGAAACGGAACAGTACTATGGTGCACCACTCTCCAACGATGGTAAATCGAAGGCCAGCCATGGTAATCTTGTTTTACCGTAAAAATCCACGTGTCAATAAAACGAAGGGTAAAAAACTTACGAGACCCGATTGAGATTCGGGTTGTCCTTTTTGGGCATTAATCTATCTGTTGATGGATGAAAGCTGTCAAAGCCGTAGAACTCATCGAGGCCTTCGCTTTGTCAGGTTATGGCTGCCGTAACTCTAAACAAGCCAGAAGTTATGGCCGTCCGAATCATCGATATCTACAGGGTGCAACATCCACTGTGCAAGGTGCAACATCCGTCCGAAATGGCGAAACAGTGCCGTACGACTATTAGAAATGCGTGCATGGATTTGAAACAGAACAGTACCATGGTGCACCACTCTCCAGCGATGGTAAATCGAAGACCAGCCATCATAATACCTTTTTACCGTAAAAATTCATGTGTCGAAAAAACCAAGGGTTAAAAACTTACGACACCTGATTGAGATTCGGGTTGTCCTTTTTGGGCATTAATCTATCCGTTGACGGCTAAAACTGTCAAAGCCGTAGAACTCATCAAGGCCTTCGTTATGGCAGGTTATGGCTCCCGTAACTCTAAACGAGCCAGAAGTTATGGCCGTCCGAATAATCGATATCAACAGGGTGCAACATCCACGGTGCAATGTGCGACATCCGTCCGAAATGGCGAAACAGTGCCGTACGACTTTTAGAAATGCGTGCATGGATTTGAAACGGAACAGTACCATGGTGCACCACTCTCCAGCAATGGTAAATCGAAGGCCAGCCACGGTAATCCTGTTTTACCATAAAAATCGACGTGTCGAAAAAACGAAGGGTAAAAAACTGACGAGACCCGATTGAGATTCGGGTTGTCCTTTTTGGGCATTAGTCTATCCGTTGACTGCTGAAAGCTGTCAAAGCCGTAGAACTCATCGAGGCCTTCATTTTGACAGGTTATGGATCCCGTAACTCTAAACGAGCCAGAAGTTATGGCCGTCCGAATAATCGATATCTACAGGGTGCAACATCCACGGTGCAAGGTGCAACATCCGTCCGAAATGGCGAAACAGTGTCGTTCGACTTTTAGAAATGCGTGCATGGAATTGAAACGGAACAGTACCATGGTGCACCACTCTCCAGCGATGGTAAATAGAAGGCCAGCCACCATAATCCTGTTTTACCGTAAAAATCCACGTGTCGAAAAAACGAAGGGTAAAAAACTTACGAGACCCGATTGAGATTCGGGTTGTCCTTTTTGGGCATTAATCTATCCGTTGACGGCTGAAAGTTGTCAAAGACGTAGAACTCATCGAGGCCTTTGTTTTGACAGGTTATGGCTCCCGTAACTCTAAACGAGCCAGAAGTTATGGCCGTCCGAATAATCGATATCTACAGGGTGCAACATCCACGGTGCAAGGTACAACATCCGTCCGAAATGGCGAAACAGTGCGTACGACTTTTAGAAATGCGTGCATGGATTTGAAACGGAACAGTACCATGGTGCACCACTCTCCAGCGATGGTAAATCGAAGACCAGCCACCGTAATCCCGTTTTACCGTAAAAATCCACGTGTCGAAAAAACGAAGGGTTAAAGACTTACGAGACCCGATTGAGATTCGGTTTGTCCTTTTGGGGCATTAATCTATCCGTTGATGGCTGAAAGCTGTCAAAGCCGTAGAACTCATCAAGGCCTTCGTTTTGACAGGTTATGGCTCCCGTAACTCTAAACGAGCCAGAAGTTATGGTCGTCCGAATAATCGATATCTACAGGGTGCAACATCCACGGTGCAAGGTGCAACATCCGTCCGAAATGGTGAAACAGTGCCGTACGACTTTTAGAATTGCGTGCATGGATTTGAAACGGAACAGTACCATGGTGCACCACTCTCCAGCGATGGTAAATCGAAGACCAGCCACGGTAATCCCGTTTTGCCGTAAAAATCTACGTGTCGAAAAAACGAAGGGTAAAAAACTTACGTGACCTGATTGAGATTCGGGTTGTCCTTTTTGGGCATTAATCTATCCGTTGATGGCTGAAAGCTGTCAAAGCCGTAGAACTCATCGAGGCCTTCGTTTTGACAGGTTATGGCTCCTGTAACTCTAAACGAACCAGAAGTTATGGTCGTCCGAATAATCGATATCTACAGGGTACAACATCCACAATGCAAGGTGCAACATCCGTCCGAAATGGCGAAACAGTGTCGTACGACTTTTAGAAATGCATGCATGGATTTGAAACGGAACAGTACCATGGTGCACCACTCTCCAGCGATGGTAAATCGAAGTCCAGCCACAGTAATCCTGTTTTACCGTAAAAATCCACGTGTCGAAAAAACGAAGGGTTAAAAACTTACGAGACCCGATCGAGATTCGGGTTGTCCTTTTTGGGCATTAATCTATCCATTGACGGCTGAGAGCTGTCAAAGCCGTAGAACTCATCAAGGCCTTCGTTTTGACAGGTTATGGCTCCCGTAACTCTAAACGAGCCAGAAATTATGGTCGTATGTATAATCGATATCTACAGGGTGCAACATCCACGGTGCAAGGTGCAACATCCGTCCGAAATGGCGATACGACTTTTAGAAATGCGTGCATGGATTTGAAACGGAACAGTACCATGGTGCACCACTATCCAGCGATGGTAAATCGAAGACCAGCCACCGTAATCCTGTTTTACCGTAAAAATCCACGTGTCGAAAAAACGAAGGGTAAAAAACTTACGAGACCCGATTGAGATTCGGGTTGTCCTTTTTGGGCATTAACCTATCCGTTGACGGCTGAAAGCTGTCAAAGCCGTAGAACTCATCGAGGCCTTCATTTTGACTAGTTATGGCTCCCGTAACTCTAAACAAGCCAGAAGTTATGGCCGTCCGAATAATCGATATCAAGAGGGTGCAACATCCACGGTGCAAGGTGCAACATCCATCCGAAATGGCGAAACAGTGCCGTACGACTTTTAGAAATGCGTGCATGGATTTGAAACGGAACAGTACCATGGTGCACCACTCTCCAGCGATGGTAAATCGAAGGCCAGCCACGGTAATCCTATTTTACCGTAAAAATCCACGTGTCGAAAAAACGAAGGGTAAAAAACTTACGAGACCCGATTGAGATTCGGGTTGTCCTTTTTGGGCATTAGTCTATCCGTTGACGGCTGAAAACTGTCAAAGCCGTAGAACTCATCGAGGCCTTCATTTTGACAGGTTATGGTTCCCATAACTCTAAACGAGCAAGAATTTATGGCCGTCCGAATAATCGATATCTACAGGGTGCAACATCCACGATGCAAGGTGAAACATCCGTCCGAAAAGGCGAAACAGTGTCGTACGACTTTTAGAAATGCGTGCATGGATTTGAAATGGAACAATACCATGGAGCACCACTCTCCAGCGATGGTAAATCGAAGGCCAGCCACGGTAATCCTGTTTTACAGTAAAAATCCACGTGTCGAAAAAACGAAGGGTAAAAACTTACGAGACCCGATTGAGATTCGGGTTGTCCTTTTTGGGCATTAATCTATCCGTTGACGGTTGAAAGCTCTCAAAGCCGTAGAACTCATCGAGGCCTTCGTTTTGACAGGTTATGGCTCCCGTAACTCTAAACGAGCCAGAAGTTATGGCCGTCCGAATAATCGATATCTACAAGGTGCAACATCCACGGTGCAAGGTGCAACATCCGTCCGAAATGGCGAAAAAGTGTCGTACGACTTTTAGAAATGCGTGCATGGATTCGAAATGGAACAGTACCATGTTGCACCACTCTCCAGCGATGGTAAATCGAAGGCCAGCCACGGTAATCTTGTTTTACCGTAAAAATCCACGTGTCGAAAAAACGAAGGGTAAAAAACTTACGAGACCCGATTGAGATTCGGGTTGTCCTTTTTGGGCATTAATCTATCTGTTGACGGCTGAAAGCTGTCAAAGCCGTAGAACTCATCGAGGCCTTCGTTTTGACAGGTTATGGCTCCCGTAACTCTAAACGAGCCAGAAGTTATGGCCGTCCGAATAATCGATATCTACAGGGTTCAACATCCACGGTGCAAGGTGCAACATCCGTCCGAAATGGCGAAAAAGTGCCGTACGACTTTTAGAAATGCGTGCATGTATTTGAAACGGAACAGTACCATGGTGCACCACTCTCCAGCGATGGTAAATCGAAGGCCAGCCACGGTAATCCTGTTTTACCGTAAAAATCCACGAGTCGAAAAAACGAAGGGTAAAAAACTTACGAGACCCGATTGAGATTCGGGTTGTCCTTTTTGGGCACTAATCTATCCGTTGATGGCTGAAAGCTAACAATGCCGTAGAACTCATCGAGGCATTCGTTTTGACAGGTTATGGCTCCCGTAACTCTAAACGAGCCAGAAGTTATGGCGTCCGAATAATCGATATCTACAGGGTGCAACATCCACGGTGCAAGGTGCAACATCCGTCCGAAATGGCGAAACATTGCCGTACGACTTTTAGAAATGCGTGCATGGATTTGAAACGGAACAATACCATGGTGCACCACTATCCAGCGATGGTAAATCGAAGGTCAGTGACGGTAATCCTGTTTCACCGTAAAAATCCACGTGTCGAAAAAACGAAGGGTAAAAAACTTACGAGACCCGATTGAGATTCGGGTTGTCCTCTTTGGGCATTAATCTATCCGTTGATGGCTGAGAGCTGTCAAAGCCGTAGAACTCATCAAGGCCTTCGTTTTGACAGGTTATGGCTCCCGTAACTCTAAACGAGCCAGAAATTATGGTCGTATGTATAATCGATATCTACAGGGTGCAACATCCACGGTGCAAGGTGCAACATCCGTCCGAAATGGCGATACGACTTTTAGAAATGCGTGCATGGATTTGAAACGGAACAGTACCATGGTGCACCACTATCCAGCGATGGTAAATCGAAGACCAGCCACCGTAATCCTGTTTTACCGTAAAAATCCACGTGTCGAAAAAACGAAGGGTAAAAAACTTACGAGACCCGATTGAGATTCGGGTTGTCCTTTTTGGGCATTAACCTATCCGTTGACGGCTGAAAGCTGTCAAAGCCGTAGAACTCATCGAGGCCTTCATTTTGACTAGTTATGGCTCCCGTAACTCTAAACAAGCCAGAAGTTATGGCCGTCCGAATAATCGATATCAAGAGGGTGCAACATCCACGGTGCAAGGTGCAACATCCATCCGAAATGGCGAAACAGTGCCGTACGACTTTTAGAAATGCGTGCATGGATTTGAAACGGAACAGTACCATGGTGCACCACTCTCCAGCGATGGTAAATCGAAGGCCAGCCACGGTAATCCTGTTTTACCGTAAAAATCCACGTGTCGAAAAAACGAAGGGTAAAAAACTTACGAGACCCGATTGAGATTCGGGTTGTCCTTTTTGGGCATTAGTCTATCCGTTGACGGCTGAAAACTGTCAAAGCCGTAGAACTCATCGAGGCCTTCATTTTGACAGGTTATGGTTCCCATAACTCTAAACGAGCAAGAATTTATGGCCGTCCGAATAATCGATATCTACAGGGTGCAACATCCACGATGCAAGGTGAAACATCCGTCCGAAAAGGCGAAACAGTGTCGTACGACTTTTAGAAATGCGTGCATGGATTTGAAATGGAACAATACCATGGAGCACCACTCTCCAGCGATGGTAAATCGAAGGCCAGCCACGGTAATCCTGTTTTACAGTAAAAATCCACGTGTCGAAAAAACGAAGGGTAAAAACTTACGAGACCCGATTGAGATTCGGGTTGTCCTTTTTGGGCATTAATCTATCCGTTGACGGTTGAAAGCTCTCAAAGCCGTAGAACTCATCGAGGCCTTCGTTTTGACAGGTTATGGCTCCCGTAACTCTAAACGAGCCAGAAGTTATGGCCGTCCGAATAATCGATATCTACAAGGTGCAACATCCACGGTGCAAGGTGCAACATCCGTCCGAAATGGCGAAAAAGTGTCGTACGACTTTTAGAAATGCGTGCATGGATTCGAAATGGAACCGTACCATGTTGCACCACTCTCCAGCGATGGTAAATCGAAGGCCAGCCACGGTAATCTTGTTTTACCGTAAAAATCCACGTGTCGAAAAAACGAAGGGTAAAAAACTTACGAGACCCGATTGAGATTCGGGTTGTCCTTTTTGGGCATTAATCTATCTGTTGACGGCTGAAAGCTGTCAAAGCCGTAGAACTCATCGAGGCCTTCGTTTTGACAGGTTATGGCTCCCGTAACTCTAAACGAGCCAGAAGTTATGGCCGTCCGAATAATCGATATCTACAGGGTTCAACATCCACAGTGCAAGGTGCAACATCCGTCCGAAATGGCGAAAAAGTGCCGTACGACTTTTAGAAATGCGTGCATGTATTTGAAACGGAACAGTACCATGGTGCACCACTCTCCAGCGATGGTAAATCGAAGGCCAGCCACGGTAATCCTGTTTTACCGTAAAAATCCACGAGTCGAAAAAACGAAGGGTAAAAAACTTACGAGACCCGATTGAGATTCGGGTTGTCCTTTTTGGGCACTAATCTATCCGTTGATGGCTGAAAGCTAACAATGCCGTAGAACTCATCGAGGCCTTCGTTTTGACAGGTTATGGCTCCCGTAACTCTAAACGAGCCAGAAGTTATGGCGTCCGAATAATCGATATCTACAGGGTGCAACATCCACGGTGCAAGGTGCAACATCCGTCCGAAATGGCGAAACATTGCCATACGACTTTTAGAAATGCGTGCATGGATTTGAAACGGAACAATACCATGGTGCACCACTATCCAGCGATGGTAAATCGAAGGTCAGTGACGGTAATCCTGTTTCACCGTAAAAATCCACGTGTCGAAAAAACGAAGGGTAAAAAACTTACGAGACCCGATTGAGATTCGGGTTGTCCTCTTTGGGCATTAATCTATCCGTTGATGGCTGAAAGCTGTCAAAGCCGTAAAACTCATCGAGGCCTTCGTTTTGACAGGTTATGGCTCCCGAAACTCTAAACGAGCCAGAAGTTATGGCCATCCGAATAATCGATATCTACAAGGTGCAACATCCACGGTGCAAGGTGCAACATCCGTCCGAAATGGCGAAACAGTGTCGTACGACTTTTAGAAATGCGTGCATGGATTTGAAACGGAACAGTACCATGGTGCACCACTCTCCAGCGATGGTAAATCGAAGGCCAGCCACGGTAATCCTGTTTTACCGTAAAAATCCACATGTCGAAAAAACGAAGGGTAAAAAACTTACGAGACCCAATCGAGATTCGGGTTGTCCTTTTTGGGCATTAATCTATCCGTTTACGGCTTAAAGCTGTCAAAGCCGTAGAACTCATCGAGGCCTTCGTTTTGACAGGTTATGGCTCCCGTAACTCTAAACGAGCCAGAAGTTATGGCCGTCCGAATAATCGATATCTACAGGGTGCAACATCCACGGTGCAAGGTGCAACATCCGTCCGAAATGGCGAAAAAGTGTCGTACGACTTGTAGAAATGCGTGCATGGATTTGAAACGGAACAGCACCATGATGCACCACTCTCCAGCGATGGTAAATCGAAGGCCAGCCACGGTAATCCTGTTTTACCGTAAAAATCCACGAGTCGAAAAAACGAAGGGTAAAAAACTTACGAGACCCGATTGAGATTCGGGTTGTCCTTTTTGGGCACTAATCTATCCGTTGACGGCTGAAAACTGTCAATACCGTAGAACTCATCGAGGCCTTCGTTTTGACAGGTTATGGCTCCCGTAACTATAAACGAGCCAGAAGTTATGGCCGTCCGAATAATCGATATCTACAGGGTGCAACATCCACGGTGCAAGGTTCAACATCCGTCCGAAATGGCGAAACAGTGCCGTACGACTTTTAGAAATGCGTGCATGGATTTGAAACGGAACAGTACCATGGTGCACCACTATCCAGCGATGGTAAATCGAAGGCCAGCGACGGTAATCCTGTTTTACCGTAAAAATCCACGTGTCGAAAAAACGAAGGGTAAAAAACTTACGAGACCCGATTGAGATTCGGGTTGTCCTTTTTGGGCATTAATCTATCCGTTGACGGCTGAAAGTGGTCAAAGCCGTAGAACTCATCGAGGCCTTCGTTTTGACAAGTTATGGCTCCCGTAACTCTAAACGAGCCAGAAGTTATGGCCGTCCGAATAATCGATATCTACAGGGTGCAACATTCACGGTGCAAGGTGCAACATCCGTCCGAAAAGGCGAAAAAGTGTCGTACGACTTTTAGAAATGCGTGCATGGATTTGAAACGGAACAGTACCATGGTGCACCACTCTCCAGCGATGGTAAATCGAAGGCCAGCCACGGTAATCCTGTTTTACCGTAAAAATCCACGTGTCGAAAAAACGAAGGGTAAAAAACTTACGAGACCCGATTGAGATTCGGGTTGTCCTTTTCGGGCATTAATCTGTCCGTTGACAGCTGAAAGCTATCGAAGCCGTAGAACTCATCGAGGCCTTCGTTTTGACAGGTTATGGCTCCCGTAACTCTAAACGAGCCAGAAGTTATGGCCGTCCGAATAATCGATATCTATAGGGTGCAACATCCACGGTGCAAGGTGCAACATCCGTCCGAAATGGCGAAAAAGTGCCGTACGACTTGTAGAAATGCGTGAATGGGTTTGAAATGGAACAGTACCATGGTGCACCACTCTCCAGCGATGGTAAATCGAAGGCCAGCCACAGTAATCCAGTTTTACCGTAAAAATCCATCTGTCGAAAAAACGAAGGGTAAAAAACTTACGAGGCCCGATTGAGATTCGGGTTGTTCTTTTTGGGCATTAATCTATCCGTTGACGGCTGAAAGCTGTCAAAGCCGTAAAACTCATTGAGGCCTTCGTTTTGACAGGTTATGGCTCCCGAAACTCTAAACGAGCCAGAAGTTATGGCCATCCGAATAATCGATATCTACAGGGTGCAACATCCACGGTGCAAGGTGCAACATCCGTCCGAAAAGGCGAAAAAGTGTCGTACGACTTTTAGAAATGCGTGCATGGATTTGAAACGGAACAGTACCATGGTGCATCACTCTCCAGTGATGGTAAATCGAAGGCCAGCCACGGTAATCCTGTTTTACCGTAAAAATCCACGTGTCGAAAAAACGAAGGGTAAAAAACTTACGAGACCCGATTGAGATTCGGGTTGTCCTTTCTGGGCATTAATCTATCCGTTGACGGCTGAAAGCAGTCAAAGCCGTAGAACTCATCGAGGCCTTCGTTTTGACAGGTAATGTCTCCCGTAACTCTAAACGAGCCAGAATTTATGGCCGTCCGAATAATCGATATCTACAGGGTGCAACATCCACGGTGCAAGGTGCAACATCCGTCCGAAATGGCGAAAAAGTGTCGTACGACTTGTAGAAATGCGTGCATGGATTTGAAACGGAACAGCACCATGATGCACCACTCTCCAGCGATGGTAAATCGAAGGCCAGCCACGGTAATCCTGTTTTACCGTAAAAATCCACGTGTCGAAAAAACGAAGGGTAAAAAACTTACGAGACCCGATTGAGATTCGGGTTGTCCTTTTTGGGCATTAATCTATCCGTTGACAGCTGAAAGCTGTCGAAGCCGTAGAACTCATCGAGGCCTTCGTTTTGACAGGTTATGGCTCCCGTAACTCTAAACGAGTCAGAAGTTTTGGCCGTCCGAATAATCGATATCTACAGGGTGCAACATCCACGGTGCAAGGTGCAACATCCGTCCGAAGTGGCGAAAAAGTGTCGTACGACTTTTAGAAATGCGTGCATGGGTTTGAAACGGAACATTACCATGGTGCACCACTCTCCAGCGATGGTAAATCGAAGGCCAGCCACGGTAATGCTGTTTTACCGTAAAAATCCACGTGTCGAAAAAACGAAGGGTAAAAAACTTACGAGGCCCGATTGAGATTCGGGTTGTCCTTTTTGGGCATTATTCTATCCCTTGACGGCTGAAAGCTGTCAAAGCCGTAGAACTCATCAAGGCCTTCGTTTTGACAGGTTATGGCTCCCGTAACTCTAAACGAGCCAGAAATTATGGTCGTATGTATAATCGATATCTACAGGGTGCAACATCCACGGTGCAAGGTGCAACATCCGTCCGAAATGGCGATACGACTTTTAGAAATGCGTGCATGGATTTGAAACGGAACAGTACCATGGTGCACCACTATCCAGCGATGGTAAATCGAAGACCAGCCACCGTAATCCTGTTTTACCGTAAAAATCCACGTGTCGAAAAAACGAAGGGTAAAAAACTTACGAGACCCGATTGAGATTCGGGTTGTCCTTTTTGGGCATTAACCTATCCGTTGACGGCTGAAAGCTGTCAAAGCCGTAGAACTCATCGAGGCCTTCATTTTGACTAGTTATGGCTCCCGTAACTCTAAACAAGCCAGAAGTTATGGCCGTCCGAATAATCGATATCAAGAGGGTGCAACATCCACGGTGCAAGGTGCAACATCCATCCGAAATGGCGAAACAGTGCCGTACGACTTTTAGAAATGCGTGCATGGATTTGAAACGGAACAGTACCATGGTGCACCACTCTCCAGCGATGGTAAATCGAAGGCCAGCCACGGTAATCCTGTTTTACCGTAAAAATCCACGTATCGAAAAAACGAAGGGTAAAAAACTTACGAGACCCGATTGAGATTCGGGTTGTCCTTTTTGGGCATTAGTCTATCCGTTGACGGCTGAAAACCGTCAAAGCCGTAGAACTCATCGAGGCCTTCATTTTGACAGGTTATGGTTCCCATAACTCTAAACGAGCAAGAATTTATGGCCGTCCGAATAATCGATATCTACAGGGTGCAACATCCACGATGCAAGGTGAAACATCCGTCCGAAAAGGCGAAACAGTGTCGTACGACTTTTAGAAATGCGTGCATGGATTTGAAATGGAACAATACCATGGAGCACCACTCTCCAGCGATGGTAAATCGAAGGCCAGCCACGGTAATCCTGTTTTACAGTAAAAATCCACGTGTCGAAAAAACGAAGGGTAAAAACTTACGAGACCCGATTGAGATTCGGGTTGTCCTTTTTGGGCATTAATCTATCCGTTGACGGTTGAAAGCTCTCAAAGCCGTAGAACTCATCGAGGCCTTCGTTTTGACAGGTTATGGCTCCCGTAACTCTAAACGAGCCAGAAGTTATGGCCGTCCGAATAATCGATATCTACAAGGTGCAACATCCACGGTGCAAGGTGCAACATCCGTCCGAAATGGCGAAAAAGTGTCGTACGACTTTTAGAAATGCGTGCATGGATTCGAAATGGAACAGTACCATGTTGCACCACTCTCCAGCGATGGTAAATCGAAGGCCAGCCACGGTAATCTTGTTTTACCGTAAAAATCCACGTGTCGAAAAAACGAAGGGTAAAAAACTTACGAGACCCGATTGAGATTCGGGTTGTCCTTTTTGGGCATTAATCTATCTGTTGACGGCTGAAAGCTGTCAAAGCCGTAGAACTCATCGAGGCCTTCGTTTTGACAGGTTATGGCTCCCGTAACTCTAAACGAGCCAGAAGTTATGGCCGTCCGAATAATCGATATCTACAGGGTTCAACATCCACGGTGCAAGGTGCAACATCCGTCCGAAATGGCGAAAAAGTGCCGTACGACTTTTAGAAATGCGTGCATGTATTTGAAACGGAACAGTACCATGGTGCACCACTCTCCAGCGATGGTAAATCGAAGGCCAGCCACGGTAATCCTGTTTTACCGTAAAAATCCACGAGTCGAAAAAACGAAGGGTAAAAAACTTACGAGACCCGATTGAGATTCGGGTTGTCCTTTTTGGGCACTAATCTATCCGTTGATGGCTGAAAGCTAACAATGCCGTAGAACTCATCGAGGCCTTCGTTTTGACAGGTTATGGCTCCCGTAACTCTAAACGAGCCAGAAGTTATGGCGTCCGAATAATCGATATCTACAGGGTGCAACATCCACGGTGCAAGGTGCAACATCCGTCCGAAATGGCGAAACATTGCCGTACGACTTTTAGAAATGCGTGCATGGATTTGAAACGGAACAGTACCATGGTGCATCACTCTCCAGTGATGGTAAATCGAAGGCCAGCCACGGTAATCCTGTTTTACCGTAAAAATCCACGTGTCGAAAAAACGAATGGTAAAAAACTTACGAGACCCGATTGAGATTCGGGTTGTCCTTTCTGGGCATTAATCTATCCGTTGACGGCTGAAAGCAGTCAAAGCCGTAGAACTCATCGAGGCCTTCGTTTTGACAGGTAATGTCTCCCGTAACTCTAAACGAGCCAGAATTTATGGCCGTCCGAATAATCGATATCTACAGGGTGCAACATCCACGGTGCAAGGTGCAACATCCGTCCGAAATGGCGAAAAAGTGTCGTACGACTTGTAGAAATGCGTGCATGGATTTGAAACGGAACAGCACCATGATGCACCACTCTCCAGCGATGGTAAATCGAAGGCCAGCCACGGTAATCCTGTTTTACCGTAAAAATCCACGTGTCGAAAAAACGAAGGGTAAAAAACTTACGAGACCCGATTGAGATTCGGGTTGTCCTTTTTGGGCATTAATCTATCCGTTGACAGCTGAAAGCTGTCGAAGCCGTAGAACTCATCGAGGCCTTCGTTTTGACAGGTTATGGCTCCCGTAACTCTAAACGAGTCAGAAGTTTTGGCCGTCCGAATAATCGATATCTACAGGGTGCAACATCCACGGTGCAAGGTGCAACATCCGTCCGAAGTGGCGAAAAAGTGTCGTACGACTTTTAGAAATGCGTGCATGGGTTTGAAACGGAACATTACCATGGTGCACCACTCTCCAGCGATGGTAAATCGAAGGCCAGCCACGGTAATGCTGTTTTACCGTAAAAATCCACGTGTCGAAAAAACGAAGGGTAAAAAACTTACGAGGCCCGATTGAGATTCGGGTTGTCCTTTTTGGGCATTATTCTATCCCTTGACGGCTGAAAGCTGTCAAAGCCGTAGAACTCATCAAGGCCTTCGTTTTGACAGGTTATGGCTCCCGTAACTCTAAACGAGCCAGAAATTATGGTCGTATGTATAATCGATATCTACAGGGTGCAACATCCACGGTGCAAGGTGCAACATCCGTCCGAAATGGCGATACGACTTTTAGAAATGCGTGCATGGATTTGAAACGGAACAGTACCATGGTGCACCACTATCCAGCGATGGTAAATCGAAGACCAGCCACCGTAATCCTGTTTTACCGTAAAAATCCACGTGTCGAAAAAACGAAGGGTAAAAAACTTACGAGACCCGATTGAGATTCGGGTTGTCCTTTTTGGGCATTAACCTATCCGTTGACGGCTGAAAGCTGTCAAAGCCGTAGAACTCATCGAGGCCTTCATTTTGACTAGTTATGGCTCCCGTAACTCTAAACAAGCCAGAAGTTATGGCCGTCCGAATAATCGATATCAAGAGGGTGCAACATCCACGGTGCAAGGTGCAACATCCATCCGAAATGGCGAAACAGTGCCGTACGACTTTTAGAAATGCGTGCATGGATTTGAAACGGAACAGTACCATGGTGCACCACTCTCCAGCGATGGTAAATCGAAGGCCAGCCACGGTAATCCTGTTTTACCGTAAAAATCCACGTGTCGAAAAAACGAAGGGTAAAAAACTTACGAGACCCGATTGAGATTCGGGTTGTCCTTTTTGGGCATTAGTCTATCCGTTGACGGCTGAAAACTGTCAAAGCCGTAGAACTCATCGAGGCCTTCATTTTGACAGGTTATGGTTCCCCTAACTCTAAACGAGCAAGAATTTATGGTCGTCCGAATAATCGATATCTACAGGGTGCAACATCCACGATGCAAGGTGAAACATCCGTCCGAAAAGGCGAAACAGTGTCGTACGACTTTTAGAAATGCGTGCATGGATTTGAAATGGAACAATACCATGGAGCACCACTCTCCAGCGATGGTAAATCGAAGGCCAGCCACGGTAATCCTGTTTTACAGTAAAAATCCACGTGTCGAAAAAACGAAGGGTAAAAACTTACGAGACCCGATTGAGATTCGGGTTGTCCTTTTTGGGCATTAATCTATCCGTTGACGGTTGAAAGCTCTCAAAGCCGTAGAACTCATCGAGGCCTTCGTTTTGACAGGTTATGGCTCCCGTAACTCTAAACGAGCCAGAAGTTATGGCCGTCCGAATAATCGATATCTACAAGGTGCAACATCCACGGTGCAAGGTGCAACATCCGTCCGAAATGGCGAAAAAGTGACGTACGACTTTTAGAAATGCGTGCATGGATTCGAAATGGAACAGTACCATGTTGCACCACTCTCCAGCGATGGTAAATCGAAGGCCAGCCACGGTAATCTTGTTTTACCGTAAAAATCCACGTGTCGAAAAAACGAAGGGTAAAAAACTTACGAGACCCGATTGAGATTCGGGTTGTCCTTTTTGGGCATTAATCTATCTGTTGACGGCTGAAAGCTGTCAAAGCCGTAGAACTCATCGAGGCCTTCGTTTTGACAGGTTATGGCTCCCGTAACTCTAAACGAGCCAGAAGTTATGGCCGTCCGAATAATCGATATCTACAGGGTTCAACATCCACGGTGCAAGGTGCAACATCCGTCCGAAATGGCGAAAAAGTGCCGTACGACTTTTAGAAATGCGTGCATGTATTTGAAACGGAACAGTACCATGGTGCACCACTCTCCAGCGATGGTAAATCGAAGGCCAGCCACGGTAATCCTGTTTTACCGTAAAAATCCACGAGTCGAAAAAACGAAGGGTAAAAAACTTACGAGACCCGATTGAGATTCGGGTTGTCCTTTTTGGGCACTAATCTATCCGTTGATGGCTGAAAGCTAACAATGCCGTAGAACTCATCGAGGCCTTCGTTTTGACAGGTTATGGCTCCCGTAACTCTAAACGAGCCAGAAGTTATGGCGTCCGAATAATCGATATCTACAGGGTGCAACATCCACGGTGCAAGGTGCAACATCCGTCCGAAATGGCGAAACATTGCCGTACGACTTTTAGAAATGCGTGCATGGATTTGAAACGGAACAATACCATGGTGCACCACTATCCAGCGATGGTAAATCGAAGGTCAGTGACGGTAATCCTGTTTCACCGTAAAAATCCACGTGTCGAAAAAACGAAGGGTAAAAAACTTACGAGACCCGATTGAGATTCGGGTTGTCCTCTTTGGGCATTAATCTATCCGTTGATGGCTGAAAGCTGTCAAAGCCGTAAAACTCATCGAGGCCTTCGTTTTGACAGGTTATGGCTCCCGAAACTCTAAACGAGCCAGAAGTTATGGCCATCCGAATAATCGATATCTACAAGGTGCAACATCCACGGTGCAAGGTGCAACATCCGCCCGAAATGGCGAAACAGTGTCGTACGACTTTTAGAAATGCGTGCATGGATTTGAAACGGAACAGTACCATGGTGCACCACTCTCCAGCGATGGTAAATCGAAGGCCAGCCACGGTAATCCTGTTTTACCGTAAAAATCCACATGTCGAAAAAACGAAGGGTAAAAAACTTACGAGACCCAATCGAGATTCGGGTTGTCCTTTTTGGGCATTAATCTATCCGTTTACAGCTTAAAGCTGTCAAAGCCGTAGAACTCATCGAGGCCTTCGTTTTGACAGGTTATGGCTCCCGTAACTCTAAACGAGCCAGAAGTTATGGCCGTCCGAATAATCGATATCTACAGGGTGCAACATCCACGGTGCAAGGTGCAACATCCGTCCGAAATGGCGAAAAAGTGTCGTACGACTTGTAGAAATGCGTGCATGGATTTGAAACGGAAC
The DNA here is from genome assembly GCA_030765085.1 of Allium cepa. Classification (NCBI taxonomy): domain Eukaryota; kingdom Viridiplantae; phylum Streptophyta; class Magnoliopsida; order Asparagales; family Amaryllidaceae; genus Allium; species Allium cepa. Next base: position 4,348,811 of record CM060934.1, read on the forward strand.
AGCACCATGATGCACCACTCTCCAGCGATGGTAAATCGAAGGCCAGCCACGGTAATCCTGTTTTACCGTAAAAATCCACGAGTCGAAAAAACGAAGGGTAAAAAACTTACGAGACCCGATTGAGATTCGGGTTGTCCTTTTTGGGCAATAATCTATCCGTTGACGGCTGAAAACTGTCAATGCCGTAGAACTCATCGAGGCCTTCGTTTTGACAGGTTATGGCTCCCGTAACTATAAACGAGCCAGAAGTTATGGCCGTCCGAATAATCGATATCTACAGGGTGCAACATCCACGGTGCAAGGTTCAACATCCGTCCGAAATGGCGAAACAGTGCCGTACGACTTTTAGAAATGCGTGCATGGATTTGAAACGGAACAGTACCATGGTGCACCACTATCCAGCGATGGTAAATCGAAGGCCAGCGACGGTAATCCTGTTTTACCGTAAAAATCCACGTGTCGAAAAAACGAAGGGTAAAAAACTTACGAGACCCGATTGAGATTCGGGTTGTCCTTTTTGGGCATTAATCTATCCGTTGACGGCTGAAAGTGGTCAAAGCCGTAGAACTCATCGAGGCCTTCGTTTTGACAAGTTATGGCTCCCGTAACTCTAAACGAGCCAGAAGTTATGGCCGTCCGAATAATCGATATCTACAGGGTGCAACATTCACGGTGCAAGGTGCAACATCCGTCCGAAAAGGCGAAAAAGTGTCGTACGACTTTTAGAAATGCGTGCATGGATTTGAAACGGAACAGTACCATGGTGCACCACTCTCCAGCGATGGTAAATCGAAGGCCAGCCACGGTAATCCTGTTTTACCGTAAAAATCCACGTGTCGAAAAAACGAAGGGTAAAAAACTTACGAGACCCGATTGAGATTCGGGTTGTCCTTTTTGGGCATTAATCTGTCTGTTGACAGCTGAAAGCTATCGAAGCCGTAGAACCCATCGAGGCCTTCGTTTTGACAGGTTATGGCTCCCGTAACTCTAAACGAGCCAGAAGTTATGGCCGTCCGAATAATCGATATCTATAGGGTGCAACATCCACGGTGCAAGGTGCAACATCCGTCCGAAATGGCGAAAAAGTGCCGTACGACTTGTAGAAATGCGTGAATGGGTTTGAAATGGAACAGTACCATGGTGCACCACTCTCCAGCGATGGTAAATCGAAGGCCAGCCACAGTAATCCAGTTTTACCTTAAAAATCCATCTGTCGAAAAAACGAAGGGTAAAAAACTTACGAGGCCCGATTGAGATTCGGGTTGTTCTTTTTGGGCATTAATCTATCCGTTGACGGCTGAAAGCTGTCAAAGCCGTAAAACTCATTGAGGCCTTCGTTTTGACAGGTTATGGCTCCCGAAACTCTAAACGAGCCAGAAGTTATGGCCATCCGAATAATCGATATCTACAGGGTGCAACATCCACGGTGCAAGGTGCAACATCCGTCCGAAAAGGAGAAAAAGTGTCGTACGACTTTTAGAAATGCATGCATGGATTTGAAACGGAACAGTACCATGGTGCATCACTCTCCAGTGATGGTAAATCGAAGGCCAGCCACGGTAATCCTGTTTTACCGTAAAAATCCACGTGTCGAAAAAACGAAGGGTAAAAAACTTACGAGACCCGATTGAGATTCGGGTTGTCCTTTCTGGGCATTAATCTATCCGTTGACGGCTGAAAGCAGTCAAAGCCGTAGAACTCATCGAGGCCTTCGTTTTGACAGGTAATGTCTCCCGTAACTCTAAACGAGCCAGAATTTATGGCCGTCCGAATAATCGATATCTACAGGGTGCAACATCCACGGTGCAAGGTGCAACATCCGTCCGAAAAGGCGAAAAAGTGTCGTACGACTTTTAGAAATGCGTGCATGGATTTGAAATGGAACAGTACCATGGTGCACCACTCTCCAGCGATGGTAAATTGAAGGCCAGCCACGGTAATCCTGTTTTACCGTAAAAATCCACGTGTCGAAAAAACGAAGGGTAAAAAACTTACGAGACCCGATTGAGATTCGGGTTGTCCTTTTTGGGCATTAATCTATCCGTTGACAGCTGAAAGCTGTCGAAGCCGTAGAACTCATCGAGGCCTTCGTTTTGACAGGTTATGGCTCCCGTAACTCTAAACGAGTCAGAAGTTTTGGCCGTCCGAATAATCGATATCTACAGGGTGCAACATCCACGGTGCAAGGTGCAACATCCGTCCGAAGTGGCGAAAAAGTGTCGTACGACTTTTAGAAATGCGTGCATGGGTTTGAAACGGAACGTTACCATGGTGCACCACTCTCCAGCGATGGTAAATCGAAGGCCAGCCACGGTAATTCTGTTTTACCGTAAAAATCCACGTGTCGAAAAAACGAAGGGTAAAAAACTTACGAGGCCCGATTGAGATTCGGGTTGTCCTTTTTGGGCATTATTCTATCCGTTGACGGCTGAAAGCTGTCAAAGCCGTAAAACTCATCGAGGCCTTCGTTTTGACAGGTCATGGCTCCCGAAACTCTAAACGAGCCAGAAGTTACGGCCATCCGAATAATCGATATCTACAGGGTGCAACATCCATGGTGCAAGGTGCAACATCCGTCCGAAATGGCGAAACAGTGTCGTACGACTTTTAGAAATGCGTGCATGGATTTGAAACGGAACAGTACCATGGTGCACCACTCTCCAGCGATGGTAAATCGAAGGCCAGCCACGGTAATCCTGTTTTACCGTAAAAATCCACGTGTCGAAAAAACGAAGGGTAAAAAACTTACGAGACCCGATTGAGATTCGGGTTGTCCTTTTTGGGCATTAATCTATCCGTTGACGGCTGAAAGCTGTCAAAGCCGTAGAAATCATCGAGGCCTTCGTTTTGACAGGTTATGGATCCCGTAACTCTGAACGAGCCAGAAGTTATGGCCGTCCGAATAATCGATATCTACAGGGTGCAACATCCACGGTGCAAGGTGCAACATCCGTCCGAAATGGGGAAACAGTGTCGTACGACTTTTAAAAATGAGTGCATGGATTTGAAATGGAACAGTACCATGGTGCACCACTCTCCAGCGATGGTAAATCGAAGACCTGCCACCGTAATCCCGTTTTACCGTAAAAATCCACGTGTCGAAAAAACAAAGGGTTAAAAACTTACGAGACCCGATTGAGATTCGGGTTGTCCTTTTCGGGCATTAATCTATCCGTTGACGGCTGAAAGCTGTCAAAGCCGTAGAACTCATCGATGCCTTCGTTTTGATAGGTTATGGCTCCCGTAACTCAAGACGAGCCAAAAGTTATGGCCGTCCGAATAATTGATATCTACAGGGTGCAACATCCACGGTGCAAGGTGCAACATCCATCAGAAATGGCGAAACAGTGCCGTACGACTTTTAGAAATGCGTGCATGGGTTTGAAACGGAATAGGTCCATGGTGCACCACTCTCCAGCGATGGTAAATCGAAGCCCAGCCACGGTAATCCTGTTTTACTGTAAAAATCCACGTGTCAAAAAAACTAAGGGTAAAAAACTTACGAGTCCCGATTGAGATTCGGGTTGTCCTTTTTGGGCATTAATGTATCCGTTAATGGCTGAAAGCTGTCAAAGACGTAGAACTCATCGAGGCCTTCGTTTTGACAGGTTATGGCTCCCGTAACTCTAAACGAGCAAGAAGTTTTGGCCGTCCGAATAATCGATATCTACAGGGTGCAACATCCAAAGTGCAAGGTGCAACATCCGTCCGAAATGGCGAAACAGTGTCGTACGACTTTTAGAAATGCGTGCATGGATTTGAAATGGAACAGTTCCATGGTGCACCACTCTCCAGCGATGGTAAATCGAAGGCCAGCCACGGTAATCCTGTTTTACCGTAAAATCGACGTGTCGAAAAAACGAAGGGTAAAAAACTTACGAGACCCGATGGAGATTCGGGTTGTCCTTTTTGGGCATTAATCTATCCGTTGACGGCTGAAAACTGTCAAAGCCGTAGAACTCATCGAGGCCTTCGTTTTGACATGTTATGGCTCCCGTAACTCTAAACGAGCCAGAAGTTATGGTCATCCGAATAATCGACATCTACAGGGTGCAACATCCACGGTGTAAGGTGCAACATCCGTCCGAAATGGCGAAACAGTGCATTACGACTTTTAGAAATGCGTGCATGGATTTGAAATGGAATAGTTCCATGGTGCATCACTCTCCAGCGATGGTAAATCGAAGGCCAGCCACGGTAATCCTGTTTTACCGTAAAAATCCACGTGTCGAAAAAACGAAGGGCAAAAAACTTACGAGACCCGATTGAGATTCAGGTTGTCCTTTTTGGGCATTAATCTATCCGTTGACGGCTGAAAGCTGTCAAAGCCGTAGAACTCATTGAGGCCTTTGTTTTGACAGGTTATGGCTCCCGTAACTCTAAACGAGCCAGAAGTTATGGCCGTCCGAATAATCGATATCTACAGGGTGTAACATCCACGGTGCAAGGTGCAACATTCGTCTGAAATGGAGAAACAGTGCCGTACGACTTTTAGAAATGCGTACATGGTTTTGAAACGGAACAGTTCCATGGTGCACCACTCTCCAGTGATGGTAAATCGAAGCCCAGCCACGGTAATCCTGTTTTACCGTAAAAATCCACGTGTCGAAAAAACGAAGGGTAAAAAACTTACGAGACCCGATTGAGATTCGGGTTGTCCTTTTTAGGCATTAATCTATCCGTTGACTACTGAAAGCTATCAAAGCCGTAGAACTCATCGAGGCCTTTGTTTTGACAGGTTATGGCTCTCGTAACTCTAAACGAGCCAGAAGTTATGGCCATCCGAATAATCGATATCTACAGGGTGCAACATCCACGGTGCAAGGAGCAACATCCGTCCGAAATGGCGAAACAGTGCCGTACAACTTTTAGAAATGCGTGCATGGATTTGAAACGGAACAGTACCATGGTGCACCACTCTCCAGCGATGGTAAACCGAAGTCCAGCCACCGTAATCCAGTTTTACCGTAAAAATCCACGTGTCGAAAAAACGAAGGGTTAAAAACTTACGAGACCCGATTGAGGTTTGGGTTGACCTTTTTGGGCATTAATCTATCCGTTGATGGCTGAAAGTAGTCAAAGCCGTAGAACTCATCGAGGCCTTCGTTTTGACAGGTTATGGCTCCCGTAACTCTAAACAAGCCAGAAATTATGGTCGTCCGAATAATCGATATCTACAGGGTGCAACATCCACGGTGCAAGGTGCAACATCCGTCCGAAATGGCGAAACAGTGTTGTACGACTTTTAGAAATGCGTGCATGGGTTTGAAACGGAACAGTTCCATGGTGCACCACTCTCCAGCGATGGTAAATTGAAGCCCAGCCACGGTAATCCTGTTTTACCGTAAAAATCCACGTGTCGAAAAAATGAAGGGTAAAAAACTTTCGAGACCCGATTGAGATTCGGGTTGTCCTTTTTGGGCATTAAACTATCCGTTGACGGCTGAAAGTTGTCAAAGCCGTAGAACTCATCGAGGCCTTCGTTTTGACATGTTATGGCTCCCGTAACTCTAAACGAGCCAGAAGTTATGGTCGTCCGAATAATCGATATCTACAGGGTGCAACATCCACGGTGCAAGGTGCAACATCTGTCCGAAAAGGCGAAAAAGTGCCGTACGACTTTTAGAAATGCGTGCATGGATTTGAAACGGAACAGTACCATGGTGCACCACTCTCCAGCGATGGTAAATCGAAGGCCAGCCACGGTAATCCTGTTTTACCGTAAAAATCCACGTGTCGAAAAAACGAAGGGTAAAAAACTTACGAGACCCGATTGAGATTCGGGTTGTCCTTTTTGGGCATTAATCTATCCGTTGATGGCAGAAAGCTGTCAAAGACGTAGAACTCATCGAGGCCTTCGTTTTGACAGGTTATGGTTCCCGTAACTCTAAACGAGCCAGAAGTTATGGCCGTCCGAATAATCGATATCTACAGGGTGCAACATCCACGGTGCAAGGTGCAACATCCGTCCGAAATGGCGAAACAGTGCCGTTCGACTTTTAGAAATGCGTGCATGGATTTGAAACGGAACAGTACCATGGTGCACCACTCTCCAGCGATGGTAAATCGAAGGCCAGCCACAATAATCCTGTTTTTACCGTAAAAATCCACGTGTCGAAAAAACGAAGGGTAAAAAACTTACGAAACCAGATTGAGATTCGGGTTGTCCTTTTTGGGAATTAAACTATCCGTTGATGGCTGAAAGCTGTCAAAGCCGTAGAACTCATCAAGGCCTTTGTTTTGACAGGTTATGGCTCCCGTAACGCTAAACGAGCCAGAAGTTATGGCCGTCCGAATATTCGACATCTACAGGGTGCAACATCCACGGTGCAAGGTGCAACATCGTCCGAAATGGCGAAACAGTGCCGTACGACTTTTAGAAATGCGTACATGGATTTGAAACAGAACAGTTCCATGGTGCACCACTCTCCAGCGATGGTAAATCGAAGCCCAGCCACGGTAATCCTGTTTTACCGTTAAAATCCACGTGTCGAAAAAACGAAGGGTAAAAAACTTACGAGACCCGATTGAGATTCGGGCTGTCCTTTTTGGGCATTAATCTATCCGTTGACGGCTAAAAGCCATCAAATCCGTGGAACTCATCGCGGCTTTTGTTTTGACAGGTTATGGCTCCCGTAACTCTAAACGAGCCAAAAGTTATGGCCGTCCGAATGATCGATATCTACAGGGTGCAACATCCACGGTGCAAGGTGCAACATCCGTCCGAAATGGCGAAACAGTGCCGTACGACTTTTAGAAATGCGTACATGGATTTGAAACGGAACAGTTCCATGGTGCACCACTCTCCAGCGATGGTAAATCGAAGCCCAGCCACGGTAATCCTTCTTTACCGTAAAAATCCACGTGTCGAAAAAACGAAGGGTAAAAAACTTACGAGACCCGATTGAGATTCGGGTTGTCATTTTTGGGCATTAATCTATCCGTTGACTGCTGAAAGCTATCAAAGCCGTAGAACTCATCGAGGCCTTTGTTTTGACAGGTTATGGCTCTCGTAACTCTAAACGAGCCAGAAGTTATGGCCATCCGAATAATCGATATCTACAGGGTGCAACATCCACGGTGCAAGGTGCAACATCCGTCCGAAATGGCGAAACAGTGCCGTACGACTTTTAGAAATACGTGCATGGATTTGAAATGGAACAGTACCATGGTGCACCACTCTCCAACGATGGTAAATCGAAGTCCAGCCACCGTAATCCTGTTTTACCGTAAAAATCCACGTGTCGAAAAAACGAAGGGTTAAAAACTTACGAGACCCGATTGAGGTTTGGGTTGACCTTTTTGGGCATTAATCTATCCGTTGATGGCTGAAAGTAGTCAAAGCCGTAGAACTCATCGAGCCCTTCGTTTTGACAGGTTATGGCTCCCGTAACTCTAAACGAGCCAGAAGTTATGGTCGTCCGAATAATCGATATCTACAGGGTGCAACATCCACGGTGCAAGGTGTAACATCCATCCGAAATGGCGAAACAGTGCCGTATGATTTTTAGAAATGCGTGCATGGATTTGAAACGGAACAGTTCCATGGTGCACCACTCTCCAGCGATGGTAAATCGAAGCCCAGCCACGGTAATCCTGTTTTACCGTAAAAATCCACGTGTCAAAAAAATGAAGGGTAAAAAACTTCCGAGACCCGATTGAGATTTGGGTTGTCCTTTTTGGGGATTAAACTATCCGTTGACGGCTGAAAGTTGTCAAAGCCGTAGAACTCGTCGAGGCCTTCATTCTGACATGTTATGGCTCCCGTAACTCTAAACGAGCCAGAAGTTATGGTCGTCCGAATAATCGATATCTATAGGTTGCAACATCCACGGTGCAAGGTACAACATCCATCCGAAATGGCAAAACTGTGCCGTACGACTTTTAGAAATGCGTGCATGGATTTGAAACGGAACAAGACCATGGTGCACCACTCTCCAGCGATGGTAAATCGTAGGCCAGCCACCATAATCCTGTTTTACCGTAAAAATCCACGTGTCGAAAAAACGAAGGGTAAAAAACTTACGAGACCAGATTGAGAATCGGGTTGTCCTTTTTGGGCATTAATCTATCCGTTGATGGCTGAAAGCTGTCAAAGCCATAGAACTCATCGAGGCCTTTGCTTTGACAGGTTATGGCTCCCGTAATTCTAAACGAGCCAGAAGTTATGGTCGTCCGAATATTCGATATCTACAGGGTGCAACATCCACCGTGCAAGGTGCAACATCCGTCCGAAATGGCGAAACAGTGCCGTACGACTTTTAGAAATGTGTGCATGGATTTGAAACAGAACAGTACCATGGTGCACCACTCTCCAGCGATGGTAAATCAAAGGCCAGCCACGGTAATCCTGTTTTACAGTAAAAATCTACGTGTCGAAAAAACGAAGGGTAAAAACTTACGAGACCCGATTGAGATTCGGGTTGTCCTTTTTGGGCATTAATCTATCCGTTGACGGTCGAAAGCTGTCAAAGCCGTAGAACTCATCGAGGCCTTCGTTTTGACAGGTTATGACTTCCGTGACTCTAAACGAGCCAGAAGTTATGGCCGTCCGAATAATGGATATCTACAGGGTGCAACATCCGTGGTGCAAGGTGCGACATCCGTCTGAAATGGCGAAAAAGTGTCGTACGACTTTTAGAAATGCGTGCATGGATTCGAAATGGAACAGTACCATGTTGCACCACTCTCCAGCGATGGTAAATCGAAGGCCAGCCACGGTAATCTTGTTTTACCGTAAAAATCCACGTGTCGAAAAAACGAAGGGTAAAAAACTTACGAGATCCGATTGAGATTCGGGTTGTCCTTTTTGGGCATTAATCTATCCGTTGACTGCTGAAAGCTGTCAAAGCCGTAGAACTCATCAAGGCCTTCGTTTTGACAGGTTATGGCTCCCGTAACTCTAAACGAGCCAGAAGTTATGGTCGTCCGAATAATCGATATCTACAGGGTGCAACATCCACGGTGCAAGGTGCAACATCCGTCCGAAATGGCGAAACAGTGCCGTACGACTTTTAGAATTGCGTGCATGGATTTGAAACGAAACAGTACCATGGTGCACCACTCTCCATCGATGGTAAATCGAAGACCAGCCACGGTAATTCCGTTTTGCCGTAAAAATCTATGTGTCGAAAAAACGAAGGTTAAAAAACTTACGTGACCTGATTGAGATTCGGGTTGTCCTTTTTGGGCATTAATCTATCCGTTGACGGCTGAAAGCTGTCAAAGCCGTAGAACTCATCGAGGCCTTCGTTTTGACAGGTTATGGCTCCTGTAACTCTAAACGAACCAGAAGTTATGGTCGTCCGAATAATCGATATCTACAGGGTACAACATCCACGATGCAAGGTGCAACATCCGTCCAAAATGGCGAAACAGTGCCGTACGACTTTTAGAAATGCGTACATGGATTTGAAACGGAACAGTACCATGGTGCACCACTCTCCAGCGATGGTAAATCGATGTCCAGCCACAGTAATCCTGTTTTACCGTAAAAATCCACGTGTCGAAAAAACGAAGGGTTAAAAACTTACGAGACCCGATTGAGATTCGGGTTGTCCTTTTTGGGCATTAATCTATCCGTTGACGGCTGAGAGCTGTCAAAGCCGTAAAACTCATCAAGGCCTTCGTTTTGACAGGTTATGGCTCCCGTAACTCTAAACGAGCCAGAAATTATGGTCGTCTGTATAATCGATATCTACAGGGTGCAACATCCACGGTGCAAGGTGCAACATCCGTCCGAAATGGCGATACGACTTTTAGAAATGCGTGCATGGATTTGAAACGGAACGGTACAATGGTGCACCACTATCCAGCGATGGTAAATCGAAGACCAGCCACCGTAATCCTGTTTTACCGTAAAAATCCACGTGTCGAAAAAACGAAGGGTAAAAAACTTACGAGACCCGATTGAGATTCGGGTTGTCCTTTTTGGGCATTAACCTATCCGTTGACGGCTGAAAGATGTCAAAGCCGTAGAACTCATCGAGGCCTTCATTTTGACTAGTTATGGCTCCCGTAACTCTAAACAAGCCAGAAGTTATGGCCGTCCGAATAATCGATATCAACAGGGTGCAACATCCACGGTGCAAGGTGCAACATCCATCCGAAATGGCGAAACAGTGCCGTACGACTTTTAGAAATGCGTGCATGGATTTGAAACGAAACAGTACCATGGTGCACCACTCTCCAGCGATGGTAAATCGAAGGCCAGCCACGGTAATCCAGTTTTACCGTAAAAATCCACGTGTCGAAAAAACGAAGGGTAAAAAACTTACGACACCCGATTGAGATTCGGGTTGTCCTTTTTGGGCATTAGTCTATCCGTTGACGGCTGAAAACTGTCAAAGCCGTAGAAATCATCGTGGCCTTCGTTTTGACAGGTTATGGCTCCCATAACTCTAAACGAGCAAGAATTTATGGCCGTCCGAATAATCGATATCTACAGGGTGCAACATCCACGATGCAAGGTGCAACATCCGTCCGAAAAGGCGAAACAGTGTCGTACGACTTTTAGAAATGCGTGCATGGATTTGAAATGGAACAATACCATGGAGCACCACTCTCCAGCGATGGTAAATCGAAGGCCAGCCACGGTAATCCTGTTTTACAGCAAAAATACAGGTGTCGAAAAAACAAAGGGTAAAAACTTACGAGACCCGATTGAGATTCGGGTTGTCCTTTTTGGGCATTAATCTATCTGTTGATGGTTGAAAGCTGTCAAAGCCGTAGAACTTATCGAGGCCTTCGTTTTGACAGGTTATGGCTCCCGTAACTCTAAACGAGCCAGAAGTTATGGCCTTCCGAATAATCGATATCTACAGGGTGCAACATCCACGGTGCAAGGTGCAACATCCGTCCGAAATGGCGAAAAAGTGCCGTACGACTTTTAGAAATGCGTGCATGGATTCGAAATGGAACAGTACCATGTTGCACCACTCACCAGCGATGGTAATTCGAAGGCCAGCCACGGTAATCTTGTTTTACCGTAAAAATCCACGTGTCGAAAAAACGAAGGGTAAAAAACTTACGAGACCCGATTGAGATTCGGGTTGTCCTTTTTGGGCATTAATCTATCCGTTGACGGTTGAAAGCTGTCAAAGCCGTAGAACTCATCGAGGCCTTCATTTTGACAGGTTATGGTTCCCGAAACTCTAAACGAGTCAGAAGTTATGGCCATCCGAATAGTCGATATCTACAGGGTGCAACATCCATCCGAAATGGCGAAACAGTGCCGTACGACTTTTAGAAATGCATGCATGGATTTGAAACGGAATAGTTCCATGGTCCACCACTCTCCTGCGATGGTAAATCGAAGCCCAGCCATGGTAATCCTGTTTTACTGCAAAAATACGCGTGGCGAAAAAACGAAGGGTAAAAAACTTACGAGACCAGATTGAGATTCGGGTTGTCCTTTTTGGGCATTAATGTATCCGTTGATGGCTGAAAGCTGTCAAAGCCATAGAACTCATCGAGGCCTTCGTTTTGACAGGTTATGCTTCCCGTAACTCTAAACGAGCCAGAAGTTATAGCCGTCCGAATAATCGATATCTACAGGGTGCAACATCCACGGTGCAAGGTGCAACATCCGTCCGAAAAGGCGAAAAAGTGTCGTACGACTTTTAGAAATGCGTGCATGGATTTGAAACGGAACAGTACCATGGTGCATCACTCTCCAGCGATGGTAAATCGAAGGCCAGCCACGGTAATCTTGTTTTACCGTAAAAATCCACGTGTCGAAAAAACGAAGGGTAAAAAACTTACGAGACCCGATTGAGATTCAGGTTGTCCTTTTTGGGCATTAATCTATCCGTTGACGGATGAAAGCTGTCAAAGCCGTAGAACTCATCGAGGCCTTCGTTTTGACAGGTTATGGCTCCCGTAACTCTAAACGAGCCAGAAGTTATGGCCGTCCGAATAATCGATATCTACAGGGTGAAACATCCACGGTGCAAGGTGCAACATCCGTCCGAAAAGGCGAAAAAGTGCCGTACGACTTTTAGAAATGCGTGCATGGATTTGAAACGAAACAGTACCATGGTGCACCACTCTCCAGCGATGGTAAATCGAAGGCCAGCCACGGTAATCCTGTTTTACCGTAAAAATCCACGTGTCGAAAAAACGAAGGGTAAAAAACTTACGACACCCGATTGAGATTCGGGTTGTCCTTTTTGGGCATTAGTCTATCCGTTGACGGCTGAAAACTGTCAAAGCCGTAGAAATCATCGTGGCCTTCGTTTTGACAGGTTATGGCTCCCATAACTCTAAACGAGCAAGAATTTATGGCCGTCCGAATAATCGATATCTACAGGGTGCAACATCCACGATGCAAGGTGCAACATCCGTCCGAAAAGGCGAAACAGTGTCGTACGACTTTTAGAAATGCGTGCATGGATTTGAAATGGAACAATACCATGGAGCACCACTCTCCAGCGATGGTAAATCGAAGGCCAGCCACGGTAATCCTGTTTTACAGCAAAAATACAGGTGTCGAAAAAACAAAGGGTAAAAACTTACGAGACCCGATTGAGATTCGGGTTGTCCTTTTTGGGCATTAATCTATCTGTTGATGGTTGAAAGCTGTCAAAGCCGTAGAACTTATCGAGGCCTTCGTTTTGACAGGTTATGGCTCCCGTAACTCTAAACGAGCCAGAAGTTATGGCCTTCCGAATAATCGATATCTACAGGGTGCAACATCCACGGTGCAAGGTGCAACATCCGTCCGAAATGGCGAAAAAGTGCCGTACGACTTTTAGAAATGCGTGCATGGATTCGAAATGGAACAGTACCATGTTGCACCACTCACCAGCGATGGTAATTCGAAGGCCAGCCACGGTAATCTTGTTTTACCGTAAAAATCCACGTGTCGAAAAAACGAAGGGTAAAAAACTTACGAGACCCGATTGAGATTCGGGTTGTCCTTTTTGGGCATTAATCTATCCGTTGACGGTTGAAAGCTGTCAAAGCCGTAGAACTCATCGAGGCCTTCATTTTGACAGGTTATGGTTCCCGAAACTCTAAACGAGTCAGAAGTTATGGCCATCCGAATAGTCGATATCTACAGGGTGCAACATCCACGGTGCAAGGTGCCACATCCGTCCGAAATGGCGAAAAAGTGCCGTACGACTTGTAGAAATGCGTGAATGGGTTTGAAACGGAACAGTACCATGGTGCACCACTCTACAGCGATGGTAAATCGAAGGCCAGCCACGGTAATCCTGTTTTACCGTAAAAATCCATGTGTCGAAAAAACGAAGGGTAAAAAACTTACGAGGCCTGATTGAGATTCGGGTTGTCCTTTTTGGGCATTAATCTATCCGTTGATGGTTGAAAGCTGTCAAAGCCGTAAAACTCATCGAGGCCTTCGTTTTGACAGGTTATGGCTCCCGAAACTCTAAACGAGCCAGAAGTTATGGCCATCCGAATAATCGATATCTACAGGGTGCAACATCCACGGTGCAAGGTGCAACATCCGTCCGAAATGGCGAAACAGTGTCGTACGACTTTTAGAAATGCGTGCATGGATTTGAAACGGAACAGTACCATGGTGCACCACTCTCCAGCGATGGTAAATCGAAGGCCAACCACGGTAATCCTGTTTTACCGTAAAAATCCACGTGTCGAAAAAACGAAGGGTAAAAAACTTACGAGACCCGATTGAGATTCGGGTTGTCCTTTTTGGACATTAATCTATCCGTTGACGGCTGAAAGCTGTCAAAGCCGTAGAACCCATCGAGGCCTTCGTTTTGACAGGTTATGGCTCCCGTAACGCTGAACGAGCCAGAAGTTATGGCCGTCCGAATAATCGATATCTACAGGGTGCAACATCCACGGTACAAGGTGCAACATCCGTCCGAAATGGCGAAACAGTGTCGTACCACTTTTAAAAATGAGTGCATGGATTTGAAACGGAACAGTACCATGGTGCACACTCTCCAGCGATGGTAAATCGAAGACCTGCCACCGTAATCCCGTTTTACCGTAAAAATCCACGTGTCGAAAAAACGAAGGGTTAAAAACTTACGAGACCCGATTGAGATTCGGGTTGTCCTTTTCGGGCATTAATCTATCCGTTGACGGCTGAAAGCTGTCAAAGCCGTAGAACTCATCGAGGCCTTCGTTTTAACAGGTTATGGCTCCCGTAACTCTAAACGAGCCAGAAGTTATGGCCGTCCGAATATTCGATATCTACAGGGTGCAACATCCACGGTGCAAGGTGCAACATCCGTCTGAAATGGCGAAACAGTGCCGTACGACTTTTAGAAATGCGTGCATGGGTTTGAAACGAAATAGTTCCATGGTCCACCACTCTCCAGCGATGGTAAATCGAAGCCCAGCCACGGTAATCCTGTTTTACTGTAAAAATCCACGTGTCGAAAAAACGAAGGGTAAAAAACTTACGAGACCCGATTGAGATTCGGGTTGTCCTTTTTGGGCATTAATGTATCCGTTGATGGCTGAAAGCTGTCAAAGACGTAGAACTCATCGAGGCCTTCGTTTTGACAGGTTATGGCTCCAGTAACTCTAAACGAGCCAGAAGTTTTGGCCGTCCGAATAATCGATATCTACAGGGTGCAACATCCACGGTGCAAGGTGCAACATCCGTCCGAAATGGCGAAAAAGTGCCGTACGACTTGTAGAAATGCGTGAATGGGTTTGAAACGGAACAGTACCATGGTGCACCACTCTCCAGCGATGGTAAATCGAAGGCCAGCCACGGTAATCCTGTTTTACCGTAAAATCCACGTGTCGAAAAAACGAAGGGTAAAAAACTTACGAGACCCGATTGAGATTCGGGTTGTCCTTTTTGGGCATTAATCTATCCGTTGATGGCTGAAAACTGTCAAAGCCGTAGAACTCATCGAGGCGTTCGTTTTGACAGGTTATGGCTCCCGTAAATCTAAACGAGCCAGAAGTTATGGTCGTCCGAATAATTGACGTCTACAGGGTGCAACATCCACGGTGCAAGGTGCAACATCCGTCCGAAATGGCGAAACAGTGCATTACGACTTTTAGAAATGCGTGCATGGATTTGAAATGGAACATTCCACGGTACACCACTCTCCAGCGATGGTAAATCGAAGCCCAACCACGGTAATCCTGTTTTACCGTAAAAATCCACGTGTCGAAAAAACGAAGGGTAAAAAACTTACGAGACCAGATTGAGATTCGGGTTGTCCTTTTGGGCATTAATCTATCCGTTGACGGCTGAAAGCTGTCAAAGCCGTAGAACTCATCGAGTCCTTTGTTTTGACAGGTTATGGCTCCCGTAGCTCTAAACGAGCCAGAAGTTATGGCCGTCCGAATATTCGAAATCTACAAGGTGCAACATCCACCGTGCAAGGTGCAACATCCGTCCGAAATGTTGAAACAGTGCCGTACGACTTTTAGAAATGCGTACAAGGATTTGAAATGGAACAGTACCATGGTGCACCACTCTCCAGCGATGGTAAATTGAAGGCCAGCCACGGTAATCCCGTTTTGCCGTAAAAATCCACGTGTCGAAAAAACGAAGGGTAAAAAACTTACGAGACCCGATTGAGATTCGGGCTGTCCTTTTTGGGCATTAATCTATCCGTTGACGGCTAAAAGCCATCAAATCCGTAGAACTCATCGCGGCCTTCGTTTTGACAGGTTATGGCTCCCATAACTCTAAACGAGCCAAAAGTTATGGCCGTCCGAATAATCGATATCTGCAGGGTGCAACATCCACGGTGAAGGTGCAACATCCGTCCGAAATGGCGAAACAGTGTCGTACGACTTTTAAAAATGCGTGCATTGATTTGAAACGGAATAGTACCATGGTGCACCACTCTCCAGCGATGGTAAATCGAAGGCCAGCCACGGTAATCCTGTTTTACTGTAAAAATCCACGTGTCGATAAAACGAAGGGTAAAAAACTTACGAGACCCGATTGAGATTCGGGTTGTCCTTTTTGGGCATTAATCTATCCGTTGACAGCTGAAAGCTGTCAAAGCCGTGGAACTCATCGAGGCCTTCGCTTTGTCAGGTTATGGCTGCCGTAACTCTAAACGAGCCAGAAGTTATGGCCGTCCGAATAATCGATATCTACAGGGTGCAACATCCACGGTGCAAGGTGCAACATCCGTCCGAAATGGCAAAACAGTGCCGTACGACTTTTAGAAATGCGTGCATGGATTTGAAACAGAACAGTACCATGGTGCACCACTCTCCAGCGATGGTAAATCGAAGACCAGCCATCGTAATACCGTTTTACCGCAAAAATCCACGTGTCGAAAAAACCAAGGGTTAAAAACTTACGAGACCCGATTGAGATTCGGGTTGTCCTTTTTGGGCATTAATCTATCCGTTGATGGCAAAAACTGTCAAAGCCGTAGAACTCATCGAGGCCTACGTTTTGACAGGTTATGGCTCCCGTAACTCTAAACGAGCCAGAAGTTATGGTCGTCCGAATAATCGATATCTACAGGGCGCAACATCCACTGTGCAAGGTGCGACATCCGTCCGAAATGGCGAAACAGTGCCGTACGACTTTTAGAAATGCGTGCATGGATTTGAAACGGAACAGTACCATGGTGCACCACTCTCCAGCAACGGTAAATCGAAGGCCAGCCACGGTAATACAGTTTTACCGTAAAAATCCACGTGTTGAAAAAACGAAGGGTAAAAAACCTACGAGACCCGATTGAGATTCGGGTTGTCCTTTTTGGGCATTAATCTATCCGTTGACGGCTGAAAGCTGTAAAAGCCGTAGAACTCATCGAGGCCTTCGTTTTGACAGGTTATGGCTCCCGTAACTCTAAACATCCGCGGTGCATGGTGCAACATCCGTCCGAAATGGCGAAACAGTGCCGTACGACTTTTAGAAATGCGTGCATGGATTTGAAACGGAACAGTACCATGGTGCACTACTGTCCAGCGATGGTAAATCGAAGACCAGCCATCGTAATACCGTTTTACCGTAAAAATCCACGTGTCGAAAAAACCAAGGGTTAAAAACTTACGAGACCCGATTGAGATTCGGGTTGTCCTTTTTGGGCATTAATCTATCCGTTAACGGCTGAAAGCTGTCAAAGCCGTAGAACTCATCGAGGCCTTCGTTTTGACAGGTTATGGTTCCCATAACTCCAAACAAACAAGAAGTTATGGTCCTCCGAATAATCGATATCAACAGGGCGCAACATCCACTGTGCAAGGTGCGACATCCGTCCGAAATGGCGAAACAGTGCCGTACGACTTTTAGAAATGCGTGCATGGATTTGAAACGGAACAGTACCATGGTGCACCACTCTCCAGCGATGGTAAATCGAAGGCCAGCCACGGTAATCCTGTTTTACAGTAAAAATCCACGTGTCGAAAAAACGAAGGGTTAAAAACTTACGAGACCCGATCGAGATTCGGGTTGTCCTTTTTGGGCATTAATCTATCCGTTGACGGCTGAAAGCTGTCAAAGCCGTAGAACTCATCGAAGCCTTTGTTTTGACAGGTTATGGCTCCTGTAACTCTAAACGAGCCAGAAGTTATGGCCGTCCGAATAATCGATATCTACAGGGTGCAACATCCACGGTGCAAGGTGCAACATCCGTCCGAAATGGCGAAACAGTGCCATACGACTTTTAGAAATGCGTGCATGGATTTGAAACGGAACAGTACCATGGTGCACCACTCTCCAGCGATGGTAAATCGAAGGCCAGCCACGGTAATCCTGTTTTACCGTAAAAATCCACGTGTCGAAAAAACGAAGGGTTAAAACTTACGAGACCCGATTGAGATTCGGGTTGTCCTTTTTGGGCATTAATCTATCCGTTGACGGCTGAAAGCTGTCAAAGCCGTAGAACTCATCGAGGCCTTCGTTTTGACAGGTTATCGATCCCGTAACTCTAAACGAGCCAGAAGTTATGGCCGTCCGAATAATCGATATCTACAGGGTGCAACATCCACGGTGCAAGGTGCAACATCCGTCCGAAATGGCGAAACAGTGCCGTACGACTTTTAGAAATGCGTGCATGGATTTGAAACGGAACAGTACCATGGTGCACCACTCTCCAGCGATGGTAAATCGAAGGCCAGCCACCGTAATCCTGTTTTACCGTAAAAATCCACGTGTCGAAAAAACGAAAGGTAAAAAACTTACGAAACCCGATTGAGATTCGGGTTGTCCTTTCTGGGCATTATTCTATCCGTTTACGGCTGAAAGTTGTCAAAGCCGTAGAACTCATCGAGGCCTTTGTTTTGACAGGTTATGGCTCCCATAACTCTAAACGAGCCAGAAGTTATGGCCGTCCGACTAATCGATATCTACAGGGTGCAACATCCACGGTGCAAGGTTCTACATCCGTCCGAAATGGCGAAACAGTGCGTACGACTTTTAGAAATGCGTGCATGGATTTGAAACAGAACATTACCATGGTGCACCACTCTCCAGCGATGGTAAATCGAAGACCATCCACCGTAATCCCGTTTTACTGTAAAAATCCACGTGTCGAAAAAACCAAGGGTTAAAAACTTACGAGACCCGATTGAGATTCGGTTTGTCCTTTTTGGGCATTAATCTATCCATTGACGGCTGAAAGCTGTCAAAGCCGTAGAACTCATCAAGGCCTTCGTTTTGACAGGTTATGGCTCCTGTAACTCCAAACGTACCAGAAGTTATGGTCGTCCGAATAATCGATATCTACAGGGTACAACATCCACGATGCAAGGTGCAACATCCGTCCGAAATGGCGAAACAGTGCCGTACGAATTTCAGAAATGCATGCATGGTTTTGAAACGGAATAGTACAATGGTGCACCACTCTCCGGTGATGGTAAATCGAAGTCCAGCCACGGTAATCCTGTTTCACCGTAAAAATCCACGTGTCGAAAAAACGAAGGGTTAAAAACTTACGAGACTCGATTGAGATTCGGGTTGTCCTTTTTGGGCATTAATCTATCCGTTGACGGCTGAGAGATGCCAATGCCGTAGAACTCATCAAGGCCTTCGTTTTGACAGGTTATGGCTCCCGTAACTCTAAACGAGCCAGAAATTATGGTCGTCTGTATAATCAATATCTACAGGGTGCAACATCCACGGTGCAAGGTGCAACATCCGTCCGAAATGGCGATACGACTTTTAGAAATGCGTGCAAGGATTTGAAACGGAACAGTACCATGGTGCACCACTATCCAGCGATGGTAAATCGAAGACCAGCCACCGTAATCCTGTTTTACCGTAAAAATCCACGTGTCGAAAAAACGAAGGGTAAAAAACTTACGAGACCCGATTGAGATTCGGGTTGTCCTTTTTGGGCATTAATCTATCCGTTGACGGCTGAAAGCTGTCAAAGCCGTTGAACTCATCGAGGCCTTCATTTTAACTAGTTATGGCTCCCGTAACTCTAAACAAGCCAGAAGTTATGGCTGTCCGAATAATCGATATCAACAGGGTGCAACATCCACGGTGCAATGTGCAACATCCATCCGAAATGGCGAAACTGTGCCGTACGACTTTTAGAAATGCGTGCATGGATTTGAAACGGAACAGTACCATGGTGCACCACTCTCCAGCGATGGTAAATCGAAGGCCAGCCACGGTAATCCTGTTTTACCGTAAAAATCCACGTGTCGAAAAAACGAAGGGTAAAAAACTTACGAGACTCGATTGAGATTCGGGTTGTCCTTTTTGGGCATTAGTCTATCCGTTGATGGTTGAAAGCTGTCAAAGCCGCAGAACTCATCGAGGCCTTCGTTTTGACAGGTTATGGTTCCCATAACTCTAAACGAGCAAGAATTTATGGCCGTCCGAATAATCGATATCTACAGGGTGCAACATCCACGATGCAAGGTGCAACATCCGTCCGAAATGGCGAAACAGTGTCGTACGACTTTTAGAAATGCGTGCATGGATTTGAAACGGAACAATACCATGGAGCACCACTCTCCAGCGATGGTATATCGAAGGCCAGCCACGGTAATCCTGTTTTACAGTAAAAATCCACGTGTCGAAAAAACGAAGGGTAAAAAACTTACGAGACCCGATCGAGATTCGGGTTGTCCTTTTTGGACATTAATCTATCCATTGACGGCTGAAAGCTGTCAAAGCCGTAGAACTCATCGAGGCCTTTGTTTTGACAGGTTATGGCTCCTGTAATTCTAAACGAGCCAGAAGTTATGGCCTTCCGAATAATCGATATCTACAGGGTGCAACATCCACGGTGCAAGGCGCAACATCCGTCCGAAATGGAGAAACAGTGCCGTACGACTTTTAGAAATGCGTGCATGGATTTGAAACGGAACAGTACCATGGTGCACCACTCTCCAGCGATGGTAAATTGAAGACCAGCCACCGTAATCCCGTTTTACCGTAAAAATCCACGTGTCGAAAAAACGAAGGGTTAAAAACTTACTAGACCCGATTGAGATTCGGGTTGTCCTTTTTGGGCATTAATCTATCTGTTGACGGCTGAAAGCTGTCAAAGCTGTAGAACTCATCGAGGCCTTCGTTTTTACAGGTTATGGCTCGCTTAACTCTAAACGAGCCAGAAGTTATGGTCGTCCGAATAATCGACATCTACAGGGCGCAACATCCACTGTGCAAGGTGCGACATCCGTCCGAAATGGCGAAACAGTGCCGTACGACTTTTAGAAATGCGTGCATGGATTTGAAACGGAACAATACCATGGTGCACCACTCTCCAGCGATGGTAAATCG
The DNA here is from genome assembly GCA_030765085.1 of Allium cepa. Classification (NCBI taxonomy): domain Eukaryota; kingdom Viridiplantae; phylum Streptophyta; class Magnoliopsida; order Asparagales; family Amaryllidaceae; genus Allium; species Allium cepa. Next base: position 4,369,482 of record CM060934.1, read on the forward strand.
AAGGCCAGCCACGGTAATCCTGTTTTACTGTAAAAATCCACGTGTCGAAAAAACGAAGGGTAAAAAACTTACGAGACCCGATTGAGATTCGGGCTGTCCTTTTCGGGCATTAATCTATCCGTTGACGGCTGAAAGCCGTCAAAGCCGTAGAACTCATCGAGGCCTTCGTTTTGACAGGTTATGGCTCCCTTAACTCTAAACGAGCCAGAAGTTTTGGTCGTCCGAATAATCGACATCTACAGGGCGCAACATCCACTGTGCAAGGTGCGACATCCGTCCGAAATGGCGAAACAGTGCCGTACGACTTTTAGAAATGCGTGCATGGATTTGAAACGGAACAATACCATGGTGCACCGCTCTCCAGCGATGGTAAATCGAAGGCCAGCCACGGTAATCCTGTTTTACTGTAAAAATCCACGTGTCGAAAAAACGAAGGGTAAAAAACTTACGAGACCCGATTGAGATTCGGTTGTCCTTTTCGGGCATTAATCTATCCGTTGACGGCTGAAAGCTGTCAAAGCCATAGAACTCATCGAGGCCTTTGTTTTGATAGGTTATGGATCCCGTAACTCTAAACGAGCCAGAAGTTATGGCCGTCCGAATAATCGATATCTACAGGGTGCAACATCCACGGTGCAAGGTGCAACATCCGTCCGAAATGGCGAAATAGTGCCGTACGACTTTTAGAAATGCGTGCATGGATTTGAAACGGAACAGTACCATGGTGCACCACTCTCCAGCGATGGTAAATCGAAGGCCAGCCACCGTAATCCTGTTTTACCGTAAAAATCCACGTGTCGAAAAAACGAAGGGTAAAAAACTTACGAGACCCGATTGATATTCGGGTTGTCCTTTTTGGGCATTATTCTATCCGTTGACGGCTGAAAGTTGTCAAAGCCGTAGAACTCATCGAGGCCTTTGTTTTGACAGGTTATGGCTCCCGTAACTCTAAACGAGCCAGAAGTTATGGCCGTCCGAATAATCGATATCTACAGGGTGCAACATCCACGGTGCAAGGTACAACATCCGTCCGAAATGGCGAAACAGTGCGTACGACTTTTAGAAATGCGTGCATGGATTTGAAACGGAACAGTACAATGGTGCACCACTCTCCAGCGATGGTAAATCGAAGACCAGCCACGGTAATCCCGTTTTGCCGTAAAAATCAACGTGTCGAAAAAACGAAGGGTAAAAAACTTACGTGACCCGATTGAGATTCGGGTTGTCCTTTTTGGGCATTAATCTATCCGTTGACGGCTGAAAGCTGTCAAAGCCGTAGAACTCATCGAGGCCTTCGTTTTGACAGGTTATGCCTCCCATAACTCTAAACAAGCAAGAATTTATGGCCGTCCGAATAATCGATATCTACAGGGTGCAACATCCACGATGCAAGGTGCAACATCCGTCCGAAATGGCGAAACAGTGTCGTATGGCTTTTAGAAATGCGTGCATGGGTTTGAAACGGAACAATACCATGGAGCACCACTCTCCAGCGATGGTAAATCGAAGGCTAGCCACGGTAATCCTGTTTTACAGTAAAAATCCACGTGTCGAAAAAACGAAGGGTATAAAACTTACGAGACCCGATCGAGAATCGGGTTTTCCTTTTTGGGCATTAATCTATCCGTTGACGGCTGAAAGTTGTCAAAGCCGTAGAACTCATCGAGACCTTTGTTTTGACAGGTTATGACTCCTGTAACTCTAAAGGAGCCAGAAGTTATGGCCGTCCGAATAATCGATATCTAGAGGGTGCAACATCCAAGGTGCATGGTGCAACATCCGTCCGAAATGGAGAAACAGTGCCGTACGACTTTTAGAAATGCGTGCATGGATTTGAAACGGAACAGTACCATGGTGCACCACTCTCCAGCGGTGGTAAATTGAAGACCAGCCACCATAATCCCGTTTGACCGTAAAAATCCACGTGTCGAAAAAACGAAGGGTTAAAAACTTACGAGACCCGATTGAGATTCGGGTTGTCCTTTTTGGGCATTAATCTATCCGTTGACGGTTGAAAGCTGTCAAAGCCGTAGAACTCATCGAGGCCTTCGTTTTGACAGGTTATGGCTCCCTTAACTCTAAACGAGCCAGAAGTTATGGTCGTCCGAATTATCGACATCTACAGGGCGCAACATCCACTGTGCAAGGTGCGACATCCGTCCGAAATGGCGAAACAGTGCCGTACGACTTTTAGAAATGCGTGCATGGATTTGAAACGGAACAATACCATGGTGCACCACTCTCTAGCGATGGTAAATCGAAGGCCAGCCACGGTAATCCTGTTTTACTGCAAAAATCCACGTGTCGAAAAAACGAAGGGTAAAAAACTTAGGACACCCGATTGAGATTCGGGTTGTTCTTTTTGGGCATTAATCTATCCGCTGACGGCTGAAAGCTGTCAAAGCCGTAGAACTCATCGAGGCCTTCGTTTTGACAGGTTATGGCTCCCTTAACTCTAAACGAGCCAGAAGTTATGGTCGTCCGAATAATCGACGTCTACAGGGCGCAACATCCACTGTGCAAGGTGGGACATCTGTCCGAAATGGCGAAACAGTGCCGTACGACTTTTAGAAATGCGTGCATGGATTTGAAACGAAATAATACCATGGTGCACCACTCTCCAGCGATGGTAAATCGAAGGCCAGCCACGGTAATCCTGTTTTACTGTAAAAATCCACGTGTCGAAAAAACGAAGGGTAAAAAACTTACGAGACCCGATTGAGATTCGGGCTGTCCTTTTTGGGCATTATTCTATCCGTTGACGGCTGAAAGCTGTCAAAGCCGTAGAACTCATCGAGGACTTCGTTTTGACAGGTTATGGATCTCGTAACTCTAAACGAGCCAGAAGTTATGGCCGTCCGAATAATCGATATCTACAGGGTGCAACATCCACGGTGCAAGGTGCAACATCCGTCCGAAATGGCGAAATAGTGCCGTACGACTTTTAGAAATGCATGCATGGATTTGAAACGGAACAGTACCATGGTGCACCACTCTCCAGCGATGGTAAATCGAAGGCCAGCCACCGTAATCCTGTTTTACCATAAAAATCCACGTGTCGAAAAAACGAAGGATAAAAAACTTACGAGACCCGATTGAGATTCGGGTTGTCCTTTTTGGGCATTATTCTATCCGTTGACGGCTGAAAGTTGTCAAACCCGTAGAACTCATCGAGGTCTTTGTTTTGACAGGTTATGGCTCCCGTAACTCTAAACGAGCCAGAAGTTATGGCCATCCGAATAATCGATATCTACAGGGTGCAACATCCACGGTGCAAGGTACAACATCCGTCCGAAATGGCGAAACAGTGCGTACGACTTTTAGAAATGCGCGCATGGATTTGAAACGGAACAGTACCATAGTGCACCACTCCCCAACGATGGTAAATCAAAGACCAGCCACCGTAATCCCGGTTTATCGTAAAAATCCACGTGTCGAAAAAACGAAGGGTTAATGACTTACAAGACCCGATTGAGATTCGGTTTGTCCTTTTTGGGCATTAATCTATCCGTTGATGGCTGAAAGCTGTCAAAGCCGTAGAACTCATCAAGGCCTTCGTTTTGGCAGGTTATGGCTCCCGTAACTCTAAACGAGCCAGAAGTTATGGTCGTCCGAATAATCGATATCTACAGGGTGCAACATCCACGGTGCAAGGTGCAACATCCGCCCGAAATGGCGAAACAGTGCCGTACGACTTTTAGAATTGCGTGCATGGATTTGAAACGGAACAGTACCATGGTGCACCACTCTCCAGCGATGGTAAATCGAAGACCAGCCACGGTAATCCCGTTTTGCCGTAAAAATCAACGTGTCGAAAAAACGAAGGGTAAAAAACTTACGTGACCCGATTGAGATTCGGGTTGTCCTTTTTGGGCATTAATCTATCCGTTGACGGCTGAAAGCTGTCAAAGCCGTAGAACTCATCGAGGCCTTCGTTTTGACAGGTTATGGCTCCCGTAACTCTAAACAAGCCATAAGTTATGGCCGTCCGAATAATCGATATCAACAGGGTGCAACATCCACGGTGCAAGGTGCAACATCCATCCGAAATGGCGAAACAGTGCCGTACGACTTTTAGAAATGCGTGCATGGATTTGAAACGGAACAGTACCATGGTGCACCACTCTCCAGCGATGGTAAATCGAAGGCCAGCCACGGTAATCCTGTTTTACCGTAAAAATCCACGTGTCGAAAAAACGAAGGGTATAAAACTTACGAGACCCGATTGAGATTCGGGTTGTCCTTTTTGGGCATTAATCTATCCATTGACGGCTGAGAGCTGTCAAAGCCGTAGAACTCATCAAGGCCTTCGTTTTGACAGGTTATGGCTCCCGTAACTCTAAACGAGCCAGAAATTATGGTCGTCTGTATAATCGATATCTAAAGGGTGCAACATCCACGGTGCAAGGTGCAACATCCGTCCGAAATGGCGATACGACTTTTAGAAATGCGTGCATGGATTTGAAACGGAACAGTACCATGGTGCACCACTATCCAGCGATGGTAAATCGAAGACCAGCCACCGTAATCCTGTTTTACCGTAAAAATCCACGTGTCGAAAAAACGAAGGATAAAAAACTTACGAGACCCGATTGAGATTCGGGTTGTCCTTTATGGGCATTAATCTATCCGTTGACGGCTGAGAGCTGTAAAAGCCGTAGAACTCATCAAGGCCTTCGTTTTGACAGGTTATGGCTCCCGTAACTCTAAACGAGCAAGAATTTATGGCCGTCCGAATAATCGATATCTACAGGGTGCAACATCCACGATGCAAGGTGCAACATCCGTCCGAAATGGCGAAACAGTGTCGTATGACTTTTAGAAATGCGTGCATGGATTTGAAACGGAACAATACCATGGAGCACCACTCTCCTGCGATGGTAAATCGAAGGCCGGCCACGGTAATCCTGTTTTACAGTAAAAATCCACGTGTCGAAAAAACGAAGGGTAAAAAACTTACGAGACCCGATCGAGATTCGGGTTGTCCTTTTTGGGCATTAATCTATCCATTGACGGCTGAAAGCTGTCAAAGCCGTAGAACTCATCGAGGCCTTCGTTTTGACAGGTTATGGCTCCTGTAACTCAAAACGAACCAGAAGTTATGGTCGTCCGAATAATCGATATCTACAGGGTACAACATCCACGATGCAAGGTGCAACATCCGTCCGAAATGGCGAAACAGTGCCGTACGACTTTTAGAAATGCGTGCATGAATTTGAAACGGAACTGTACCATGGTGCACCACTCTCCAGCGATGGTAAATCGAAGTCCAGCCACAGTAATCCTGTTTTACCGTAAAAATCCACGTGTCGAAAAAACGAAGGGTTAAAAACTTACGAGACCCGATTGAGATTCGGGTTGTCCTTTTTGGGCATTAATCTATCCGTTGACGGCTGAGAGCTGTCAAAGCCGTAGAACTCATCAAGACCTTCGTTTTGACAGGTTATGGCTCCCGTAACTCTAAACGAGCCAGAAATTATGGTCGTCTGTATAATCGATATCTACAGGGTGCAACATCCACGGTGCAAGGTGCAACATCCGTCCGAAATGGCGATACGACTTTTAGAAATGCGTGCATGGATTTGAAATGGAACAGTACCATGGTGCACCACTATCCAGCGATGGTAAATCGAAGACCAGCCACCGTAATCCTGTTTTACCGTAAAAATCCACGTGTCGAAAAAACGAAGAGTAAAAAACTTACGAGACCCGATTGAGATTCGGGTTGTCCTTTTTGGGCATTAATCTATCCGTTGACGGCTGAAAGCTGTCAAAGCCGTAGAACTCATCGAGGCCTTCATTTTGACTGGTTATGGCTCCCATAACTCTAAACAAGCCAGAAGTTATGGCCGTCCGAATAATCGATACCAACAGGGTGCAACATCCACGGTGCAAGGTGCAACATCCATCCGAAATGGCGAAACAGTGCCGTACGACTTTTAGAAATGCGTGCATCGATTTGAAACGGAACAGTACCATGGTGCACCACTCTCCAGCGATGGTAAATCGAAGGCCAGCCACGGTAATCCTGTTTTACCGTAAAAATCCACGTGTCGAAAAAACGAAGGGTATAAAACTTACGAGACCCGATTGAGATTCGGGTTGTCCTTTTTGGGCATTAGTCTATCCGTTGACGGTTGAAAGCTGTCAAAGCCGTAGAACTCATCGAGGCCTTCGTTTTGACAGGTTATGGTTCCCATAACTCTAAACGAGCAAGAATTTATGGCCGTTCGAATAATCGATATCTACAGGGTGCAACATCCACGATGCAAGGTGCAACATCCGTCCGAAATGGCGAAACAGTGCGTACGACTTTTAGAAATGCGTGCATGGATTTGAAACGGAACAATACCATGGAGCACCACACTCTAGCGATGGTAAATCGAAGGCCAGCCACGGTAATCCTGTTTTACATTAAAAATCCACGTGTCGAAAAAACGAAGGGTAAAAAACTTACGAGACCCGATCGAGATTCGGGTTGTCCTTTTTGGGCATTAATCTATCCGTTGACGGCTGAAAGCTGTCAAAGCCGTAGAACTCATCGAGGCCTTTGTTTTGACAGGTTATGGCTCCTGTAACTCTAAACGAGCCAGAAGTTATGGCCGACCGAATAATCGATATCTACAGGGTGCAACATCCACGGTGCAAGGTGCAACATCCGTCCGAAATGGCGAAACAGTGCCGTACGACTTTTAGAAATGCGTGCATGGATTTGAAACGGAACAGTACCATGGTGCACCACTCTCCAGCGATGGTAAATTGAAGACCAGCCACCGTAATCCCGTTTTACCGTAAAAATCCACGTGTCGAAAAAACGAAGGGTTAAAAACTTACGAGACCCGATTGAGATTCGGGTTGTCCTTTTTGGGCATTAATCTATCCGTTGACGGCTGAAAGCTGTCAAAGCCGTAGAACTCATCGAGGCCTTCGTTTTGACAGGTTATGGCTCCCTTAACTCTAAACGAGCCAGAAGTTATGGTCGTCCGAATAATCGACATCTATAGGGCGCAACATCCACTGTGCAAGGTGCGACATCCGTCCGAAATGGCGAAACAGTGCCGTACGACTTTTAGAAATGCGTGCATGGATTTGAAACGGAACAATACCATGGTGCACCACTCTCCAGCGATGGTAAATCGAAGGCCAGCCACGGTAATCCTGTTTTACTGTAAAAATCCACGTGTCGAAAAAACGAAGGGTTCCTTTTTGGGCATTAATCTATCCGTTGACGGCTGAAAGCTGTCAAAGCCGTAGAACTCATCGAGGCCTTCGTTTTGACAGGTTATGAATCCCGTAACTCTAAACGAGCCAGAAGTTATGGCCGTCCGAATAATCGATATCTACAGGGTGCAACATCCACGGTGCAAGGTGCAACATCCGTCCGAAATTGCGAAACAGTGCCGTACGACTTTTAGGAATGCGTGCATGGATTTGAAACAGAACAGTACCATGGTGCACCACTCTCCAGCGATGGTAAATCGAAGGCCAGCCGCCGTAATCCTGTTTTACCGTAAAAATCCACGTGTCGAAAAAACGAAGGGTAAAAAACTTACGAGACCCGATTGAGATTCGGGTTGTCCTTTTTGGGCATTAATCTATCCGTTGACGACTGAAAGTTGTCAAAGCCGTAGAAATCATCGAGGCCTTTGTTTCGACACGTTATGGCTCCCGTAACTTTAAACGAGCCAGAAGTTATGGCCGTCCGAATAATCGATATCTACAGGGTGCAACATCCACGGTGCAAGGTACAACATCCGTCTGAAATGGCGAAACAGTGCGTACGACTTTTAGAAATGCGTGCATGGATTTGAAACGGAACAGTACCGTGGTGCACCACTCTCCGGTGATGGTAAATCGAAGTCCAGCCACCGTAATCCCGTTTTACCGTAAAAATCCACTTGTCGAAAAAACGAAGGGTTAAAGACTTACAAGACCCGATTGAGATTCGGGTTGTCCTTTTTGGGCATTAATCTATCCGTTGACGGCTGAAAGCTGTCAAAGCCGTAGAACTCATCAAGGCCTTCGTTTTGACAGGTTATGGCTTCCGTAACTCTAAACGAGCCAGAAGTTATGGTCGTCCGAATAATCGATATCTATAGGGTGCAACATCCACGGTGCAAGGTGCAACATCCGCCCGAAATGGCGAAACAGTGCCGTACGACTTTTAGAATTGCGTGCATGGATTTGAAACGGAACAGTACCATGGTGCACCACTCTCCAGCGGTGGTAAATCGAAGACCAGCCACGGTAATCCCGTTTTGCCGTAAAAATCTATGTGACGAAAAAACGAAGGGTAAAAAACTTACGTGACCCGATTGAGATTCGGGTTGTCGTTTTTAGGCATTAATCTATCCGTTGACGGCTGAAAGCTGTGAAAGCCGTAGAAATCATTGAGGCCTTCGTTTTGACAGGTTATGGCTCCTGTAACTCTAAACGAACCAGAAGTTATGGTCGTCCGAATAATCGATATCTACAGTGTACAACATCCACGATGCAAGATGCAACATCCGTCCGAAATGGCGAAACAGTGCCGTACGACTTTTAGAAATGCGTGCATGGAATTGAAACGGAAAAGTACCATGGTGCACCACTCTCCAGCGATGGTAAATCGAAGTCCATCCACAGTAATCCTGTTTTACCGTAAAAATCCACGTGTCGAAAAAACGAAGGGTTAAAAACTTACGAGACCCGATTGAGATTCGGGTTGTCCTTTATGGGCATTAATATATCCATTGACAGCTGAGAGCTGTCAAAGCCGTAGAACTCATCAAGGCCTTCGTTTTGACAGGTTATGGCTACCGTAACTCTAAACGAGCCAGAAATTATGGTCGTCTGTATAATCGATATCTACACGGTGCAACATCCACGGTGCAAGGTGCAACATCCGTCCGAAATGGCGATACGACTTTTAGAAATGCATGCATGGATTTGAAACGGAACAGTACCATGGTGCACCACTATCCAGCGATGGTAAATCGAAGACCAGCCACAGTAATCCTGTTTTACCGTAAAAATCCACGTGTCGAAAAAACGAAGGGTAAAAAACTTACGAGACCCGATTGAGATTCGGGTTGTCCTTTTTGGGCATTAATCTATCCGTTGACGGCTGAAAGCTTTCAAAGCCGTAGAACTCATCGAGGCCTTCGTTTTGATAGGTTATGGCTCCCGTAACTCTAAACAAGCCAGAAGTTATGGCCGTCCGAATAATCGATATCAACAGGGTGCAACATCCACGGTGCAAGGTGCAACATCCATCCGAAATGGCGAAACAGTGCCGTACGACTTTTAGAAATGCGTGCATGGATTTGAAACCGAACAGTACCATGGTGCACCACTCTCCAGCGATGGTAAATCGAAGCCCAGCCACGGTAATCCTGTTTTACCGTAAAAATCCACGTGTCGAAAAAACGAAGGGTAAAAAACTTACGAGACCCGATTGAGATTCGGGTTGTCCTTTTTGGGCATTAGTCTATCCGTTGACGGCTGAAAGCTGTCAAAGCCGTAGAGCTCATCGAGGCCTTCGTTTTGACAGGTTATGGCTCCTGTAACTCTAAACGAACCAGAAGTTATGGTCGTCCGAATAACCGATATCTACAGGGTACAACATCCACGATGCAAGGTGCAACATCCGTCCGAAATGGCGAAACAGTGCCGTACGACTTTTAGAAATGCGTGCATGGATTTGAAACGGAACAGTACCATGGTGCACCACTCTCCAGCGATGGTAAATGGAAGTCCAGCCACAGTAATCCTGTTTTACCGTAAAAATCCACGTGTCGAAAAAACGAAGGGTTAAAAACTTACGAGACCCGATTGAGATTCGGGTTGTCCTTTTTGGGCATTAATCTATCCGTTGACGGCTGAGAGCTGTCAAAGCCGTAGAACTCATCAAGGCCTTCGTTTTGACAGGTTATGGCTCCCGTAACTCTAAACGAACCAGAAATTATGGTCTTCTATATAATCGATATCTACAGGGTGCAAGATCAACGGTGCAAGGTGCAACATCCGTCCGAAATGGCGATACGACTTTTAGAAATGTGTGCATGGATTTGAAACGGAACAGTACCATGGTGCACCACTATCCAGCGATGGTAAATCGAAGACCAGCCACCGTAATCCAGTTTTACCGTAAAAATCCACGTGTCGAAAAAACGAAGGGTAAAAAACTTACGAGACCCGATTGAGATTCGGGTTGTCCTTTTTGGGCATTAATCTATCCGTTGACGGCTGAAAGCTGTCAAAGCCGTAGAACTCATCGAGGCTTTCATTTTGACTAGTTATGGCTCCCGTAACTCTAAACAAGCCAGAAGTTATGGCCGTCCGAATAATCGATATCAACAGGGTGCAACATCCACGGTGCAAGGTGCAACATCCATCCGAAATAGCGAAACAGTGTCGTACGACTTTTAGAAATGTGTGCATGGATTTGAAACGGAACAGTACCATGGTGCACCACTCTCCAGCAATGGTAAATCGAAGGACAGCCACGGTAATCCTGTTTTACCGTAAAAATCCACGTGTCGAAAAAACGAAGGGTAAAATACTTACGAGACCCGATTGAGATTCGGGTTGTCCTTTTTGGGCATTAGTCTATCCGTTGACGGCTGAAAGCTGTCAAAGCCGTATAACTCATCGAGGCCTTCGTTTTGACAGGTTATGGCTCCTGTAACTCTAAACGAACCAGAAGTTATGGTCGTCCGAATAACCGATATCTACAGGGTACAACATCCACGATGCAAGGTGCAACATCCGTCCGAAATGGCGAAACAGTGCCGTACGACTTTTAGAAATGCGTGCATGGATTTGAAACGGAACAGTACCATGGTGCACCACTCTCCAGCGATGGTAAATCGAAGTCCAGCCACAGTAATCCTGTTTTACCGTAAAAATCCACGTGTCGAAAAAACGAAGGGTTAAAAACTAACGAGACCCGATTGAGATTCGGGTTGTCCTTTTTGGGCATTAATCTATCCGTTGACGGCTGAGAGCTGTCAAAGCCGTAGAACTCATCAAGGCCTTCGTTTTGACAGGTTATGGCTCCCGTAACTCTAAACGAACCAGAAATTATGGTCGTCTGTATAATCGATATCTACAAAGTGCAACATCAACGGTGCAAGGTGCAACATCCGTTCGAAATGGCGATACGACTTTTAGAAATGTGTGCATGGATTTGAAACGGAACAGTACCATAGTGCACCACTATCCAGCGATGGTAAATCGAAGAACAGCCACCGTAATCCAGTTTTACCGTAAAAATCCACGTGTCGAAAAAACGAAGGGTAAAAAACTTACGGGACCCGATTGAGATTCGGGTTGTCCTTTTTGGGCATTAATCTATCCGTTGACGGCTGAAAGCTGTCAAAGCCGTAGAACTCATCGAGGCTTTCATTTTGACTAGTTATGGCTCCCGTAACTCTAAACAAGCCAGAAGTTATGGCCGTCCGAATAATCGATATCAACAGGGTGCAACATCCACGGTGAAGGTGCAACATCCATCCGAAATAGCGAAACAGTGTCGTACGACTTTTAGAAATGTGTGCATGGATTCGAAACGGAACAGTACCATGGTGCACCACTCTCCAGCGATGGTAAATCGAAGGCCAGCCACGGTAATCTTGTTTTACCGTAAAAATCCACGTGTCGAAAAAACGAAGGGTAAAAAACTTAAGAGACCCGATTGAGATTCGGGTTGTCCTTTTTGGGCATTAGTCTATCCGTTGATGGCTGAAAGCTGTCAAAGCCGTAGAACACATCGAGGCCTTCGTTTTGACAGGTTATGGTTCCCATAACTCTAAACGAGCAAGAATTTATGGCCGTCCGAATAATCGATATCTACAGGGTGCAACATCCACGATGCAAGGTGCAACATCCGTCCGAAATGGCGAAACAGTGTCGTACGACTTTTAGAAATGCGTGCATGGATTTGAAATGGAACAATACCATGGAGCACCGCTCTCCAGCGATGGTAAATCGAAGGCCAACCACGGTAATCCTGTTTTACAGTAAAAATCCACGTGTCGAAAAAACGAAGGGTAAAAACTTACGAGACCCGATCGAGATTCGGGTTGTCCTTTTTGGGCATTAATCTATCCGTTGACGGCTGAAAGCTGTCAAAGCTGTAGAACTCATCGAGGCCTTTGGTTTGACAGGTTATGGCTCCTGTAACCCTAAACGAGCCAGAAGTTATGGCCGTCCGAATAATCGATATCTACAGGGTGCAACATCCACGGTGCAAGGTGCAACATCCGTCCGAAATGGCGAAACAGTGCCGTACGACTTTTAGAAATGCGTGCATGGATTTGAAACAGAACAGTACCATGGTGCACCACTCTCCAGCGATGGTAAATTTAAGACCAGCCATCGTAATCCCGTTTTACCGTAAAAATCCACGTGTCGAAAAAACGAAGGGTTAAAAACTTACGAGACCCGATTGAGATTCGTATTGTCCTTTTTGGGCACTAATCTATCCGTTGACGGCTGAAAGCTGTCAAAGCCGTAGAACTCATCGAGGCCTTCGTTTTGACAGGTTATGGCTCCCTTAACTCTAAACGAGCCAGAAGTTATGGTCGTCCGAATAATCGACATCTACAGGGCGCAACATCCACTGTGCAAGGTGCGACATCCATCCGAAATGGCGAAACAGTGCCGTACGACTTTTAGAAATGCATGCATGGATTCGAAACGGAATAGTACCATGGTGCACCACTCTCCAGCGATGGTAAATCGAAGGCCGGCCACGGTAATCCTGTTTTACCGTAAAAATCCACGTGTCGAAAAAACGAAGGGTAAAAAACTAACGAGACCCGATTGGGATTCGGGTTGTCCTTTTTGGGCACTAGTCTATCCGGTGATGGCTGAGAGCTGTCAAAGCCGTAGAACTCATCGAGGCCTTCGTTTTGACAGGTTATGGTTCCCGTAACTCTAAACGAGCCAGAAGTTATGGCCGTCCGAATAATCGATATCTACAGGGTGCAACATCCATGGTGCAAGGTGCAACATCCGTCCGAAATGGCGAAACAGTGTCGTACGACTTTTAGAAATTCGTGCATGGATTTGAAACGGAACAGTACCATGGTGCACCATTCTCCAGCGATGGTTAATCGAAGGCCAGCCATGGTAATCCTGTTTTACAGTAAAAATTCACGTGTCGAAAAAACGAAGGGTAAAAAACTTACGAGACTCGATTGAGATTCTGGTTGTCCTTTTTGGGCATTAATCTATCCGTTGACGGCTGAAAGCTTTCAGAGTCGTAGAACTCATCGAGGCCTTCGTTTTGACAGGTTATGGCTCCCGTAACTCTAAACGAGCCAGAAGTTATGGCCGTCCGAATAATCGATATCTACAGGGTGCAACATTCACGGTGCAAGGTGCAACATCCGTCTGAAATGGCGAAACAGCGTCGTACGACTTTTAGAAATATGTGCATGGATTTGAAATGGAACAGTACCATGGTGCACCACTCTCCAGCGATGGTAAATCGAAGCCCAGCCACGGTAATCCTGTTTTACCGTAAAAATCCACGTGTCGAAAAAACGAAGGGTAAGAAACTTACGAGACCCGATTGAGATTCGGGTTGTGCTTTTTGGGCATTAATCTATCCGTTGACGGCTGAAAGCTGTCAAAGCCGTAGAACTCATCGAGGCCTTCGTTTTGATAGGTTATGGCTCCCGTAACTCTAAACGAGCCAGAAGTAATGGCCGTCCGAATAATCAATATCTACAGGGTGCAACATCCACGGTGCAAGGTACAACATCCGTCCGAAATGGCGAAACAGTGTCGTACGACTTTTAGAAATGCGTGCATGTATTTGAAACGGAACAGTACCATGGTGCACCACTCTCCAGCGATGGTAAATCGAAGACCAGCCACCGTAATCCCGTTTTACCGTAAAAATCTACGTGCCGAAAAAACGAAGGGTAAAAAACTTACGAGACCCGATTGAGATTCGGGTTGCCCTTTTTGGGCATTAATCTATCCGTTGACGGCTGAAAGCTATCAGAGCCGTAGAACTCATCGAGGCCTTTGTTTTACAGGTTATGGCTCCCGTAACTCTAAACGAGCCAAAAGTTATGGCCGTCCGAATAATCGATATCTATAGGGTGCAACATCCACGGTGCAAGGTGCAACATCCGTCCGAAATGGCGAAACAGTGCCGTACGACTTTTAGAAATGCGTGCATGGATTTGAAACAGAACAGTACCATGGTGCACCACTCTCCAGCGATGCTAAATCAAAGGCCAGCCACAGTAATCCTGTTTTACCGTAAAAATCCACGTGTCGAAAAAACGAAGGGTAAAAAACTTACGAGACCCGATTGAGATTCGGGTTGTCGTTTTTGGGCATTAATCTATCCGTTGACGGTTGAAAGCTGTCAAAGCCGTAGAACTCATCAAGGCCTTCGTTTTGACAGGTTATGGCTTCCCTAACTCTAAACGAGCCAGAAGTTATAGCCGTCCGAATAATCGATATCTACAGGGTGCAACATCCACGGTGCATGGTGCAACATCCGTCCGAAAAGGGGAAACAGTGCCGTACGACTTTTAGAAATGCTTGCATGGATGTGAAATGGAACAGTACCATGGTGCACCACTCTCCAGTGATGGTAAATCGAAGACCAGCCACCGAAATACCGTTTTACCGTAAAAATCCACGTGTCGAAAAAACGAAGGCTTAAAAACTTACGAGACCGGATTGAGATTCGAGTTGTCCTTTTTGGGCATTAATCTATCCGTTAACGGCTGAAACTGTCAAAGCCGTAGAACTCATTGAGGCCTTCGTTTTGACAGGTTATGGCTCCCGTAACTCTAAACGAGCCAGAAGTTATGGCCGTCCGAATAATCGATATCTACAGGGTGCAACATCCACGGTGCAAGGTGCAACATCCGTCCGAAATGGCGAAACAGTGATGTACGACTTTTAGAAATGCGTGCATGGATTTGAAATGGAACAGTACCATGGTGCGCCACTCTCCAGCGATGGTAAATCGAAGGCCAGCCACGATAATCCTGTTTTACCATAAAAATCCACGTGTCGAAAAAACGAAGGGTTAAAAACTTACGAGATCGGATTGAGATTCGGGTTGTCCTTTATGGTCATTAATCTATCCATTGACGGCTGCAAGCTGTCAAAGCCGTAGAACTCATCGAGGCCTTCGTTTTGACAGGTTATGGCTCCCGTAACACTAAACGAGCCAGAAGTTATGGCCGTCCGAATAATCGATATCTACAGGGTGCAACATCCACGGTGCAATGTGCAACATCCGTCCGAAATGGCGAAACAATGCCGCACGACTTTTAGAAATGCGTGCATGGATTCGAAACGGAATAGTACCATGGTGCACCACTCTCCAGTGATGGTAAATCGAAGACCAGCCACCGTAATCCCGTTTTACCGTAAAAATCCACGTGTCGAAAAAACGATGGGTTAAAAACTTACGAGACCCAATTGAGATTCGGGTTGTCTTTTTTGGGCATTAATCTATCCATTGACGGCAGAAAGCTGTCAAAGCCGTAGAACTCATCGAGGCCTTCGTTTTGACAGGTTATGGATCCCGTAACTCTAAACGAGCCAGAAGTTACGGCCGTCCGAATAATCGATATCTGCAGGGTGCAACATCCACGGTGCAAGGTGCAACATCCGTCCGAAATAGCGAAACAGTGTCGTACGACTTTTAGAAATGCGTGCATGGATTTGAAACGGAACAGTACCATGGTGCGCCACTCTCAAGCGATGGTAAATCGAAGGCCAGCCACCATAATCCTGTTTTACCGTAAAAAATCCACGTGTCGAAAAAACGAAGTGTAAAAAACTTACGAGACCCGATTGTGATTCGGGTTGTCCTTTTTGGGCATTAATCTATCCGTTGACCGGTGAAAGCTGTCAAAGCCGTAGAACTCATCGAGGCCTTTGTCTTGACAGGTTATGGCTCCCGTAACTCTAAACGAGCCAGAAGTTATGGCCGTCCGAATAATTGATATCTACAGGGTGCAACATCCACGGTGCAAGGTACAACATCCGTCCGAAATGGCGAAACAGTGTCGTATGACTTTTAGAAATGCGTGCATGGATTTGAAATGGAACAGTACCATGGTGCACCACTCTCCAGCGATGGTAAATCGAAGACCAGCCACCGTAATCCTGTTTTACTGTAAAAATCCACGTGTCGAAAAAACGAAGGGTAAAAAACTTACGAGACTCGATTGAGATTCGGGTTGTCCTTTTTGGGCATTAATGTATCCGTTGACGGCTGAAAGCTGTCAAAGCCGTAGAACTCATCGAGGCCTTCATTTTGACAGGTTATGGCTCCCGTAACTCTAAACAATCCAGAAGTTATGGCCGTCCGAATAATCGATATCTACAGGGTGCAACATCCACGGAGCAAGGTGCAACATCCGTCCGAAATGGCGAAACAGTGCCGTACGACTTTTAGAAATGCGTGCATGGATTTGAAACGGAACAGTACCATGGTGCACCACTCTCCAGCGATGGTAAATCGAAGGCCAGCCACGGTAATCCTGTTTTACCGTAAAAATCCACGTGTCGAAAAAAGGAAGGGTAAAACCCTTACGAGACCCGATTGAGATTCGGCTTGTCCTTTTTGGGCATTAGTCTATCCGATGACGGCTGAAAGATATCAAAGACGTAGAACTCATCGAGGCCTTCATTTTGACAGGTTATGGTCCCCATAACTCTAAATGAGCCAGAAGTTATGGCCGTCCGAATAATCGATATCTACAGGGTGCAACATCCACGGTGCAAGGTGCAACATCCGTCTGAAATGGCGAAATAGTGTCGTACGACTTTTAGAAATGCGTGCATGGATTTGAAACGAAACAGTACCATGGTGCACAACTCTCCAGCGATGGTAAATCAAAGGCCAGCCACGGTAATCCTGTTTTACAGTAAAAATCCACGTGTCGAAAAAACGAAGGGTAAAAAACTTACGAGACCCGATTGAGATTCGGGTTGTCCTTTTTGGGCATTAATCTATCCGTTGACGGCTGAAAGCTTTCAAAGCCGTAGAACTCATTGAGGCCTTTGTTTTGACAGGTTATGGCTCCCGTAACTATAAACGAGCCAGAAGTTATGGCCGTCCGAATAATCGATATCTACAGGGTGCAACATCCACGGTGCAAGGTGCAACATCCGTCCGAAATGGCGAAACAGTGATGTACGACTTTTAGAAATGCGTGCATGGATTTGAAATGGAACAGTACCATGGTGCGCCACTCTCCAGCGATGGTAAATCGAAGGCCAGCCACGATAATCCCGTTTTACCGTAAAAATCCACGTGTCGAAAAAACGAAGGGTTAAAAACTCACGAGATCCGATTGAGATTCGGGTTGTCCTTTATAGGCATTAATCTATCCGTTGACGGCTGCAAGCTGTCAAAGCCGTAGAACTCATCGAGGCCTTCGTTTTGACAGGTTATGGCTCCCGTAACACTAAACGAGCCAGAAGTTATGGCCGTCCGAATAATCGATATCTACAGGGTGCAACATCCATGGTGCAATGTGCAACATCCGTCCGAAATGGCGAAACAATGCCGCACGACTTTTAGAAATGCGTGCATTGGTTCGAAACGGAATAGTACCATGGTGCACCACTCTCCAGTGATGGTAAATCGAAGACCAGCCACCGTAATCCCGTTTTACCGTAAAAATCCACGTGTCGAAAAAACGATGGGTTAAAAACTTACGAGACCCAATTGAGATTCGGGTTGTCTTTTTTGGGCATTAATCTATCCATTGACGGCAGAAAGCTGTCAAAGCCGTAGAACTCATCGAGGCCTTCGTTTTGACAGGTTATGGATCCCATAACTCTAAACGAGCCAGAAGTTACGGCCGTCCGAATAATCGATATCTGCAGGGTGCAACATCCACGGTGCAAGGTGCAACATCCGTCCGAAATAGCGAAACAGTGTCGTACGACTTTTAGAAATGCGTGCATGGATTTGAAACGGAACAGTACCATGGTGCGCCACTCTCAAGCGATGGTAAATCGAAGGCCAGCCACCATAATCCTGTTTTACCGTAAAAAATCCACGTGTCGAAAAAACGAAGGGTAAAAAACTTACGAGACCCGATTGTGATTCGGGTTGTCCTTTTTGGGCATTAATCTATCCGTTGACCGGTGAAAGCTATCAAAGCCATAGAACTCATCGAGGCCTTTGTCTTGACAGGTTATGGCTCCCGTAACTCTAAACGAGCCAGAAGTTATGGCCGTCCGAATAATTGATATCTACAGGGTGCAACATCCACGGTGCAAGGTACAACATCCGTCCGAAATGGCGAAACAGTGTCGTATGACTTTTAGAAATGCGTGCATGGATTTGAAATGGAACAGTACCATGGTGCACCACTCTCCAGCGATGGTAAATCGAAGACCAGCCACCGTAATCCTGTTTTACCGTAAAAATCCACGTGTCGAAAAAACGAAGGGTAAAAAACTTACGAGACTCGATTGAGATTCGGGTTGTCCTTTTTGTGCATTAATGTATCCGTTGACGGCTGAAAGCTGTCAAAGCCGTAGAACTCATCGAGGCCTTCATTTTGACAGGTTATGGCTCCCGTAACTCTAAACAATCCAGAAGTTATGGCCGTCCGAATAATCGATATCTACAGGGTGCAACATCCACGGTGCAAGGTGCAACATCCGTCCGAAATGGCGAAACAGTGCCGTACGACTTTTAGAAATGCGTGCATGGATTTGAAACGGAACAGTACCATGGTGCACCACTCTTCAGCGATGGTAAATCGAAGGCCAGCCACGGTAATCCTGTTTTACCGTAAAAATCCACGTGTCGAAAAAACGAAGGGTAAAACCCTTACGAGACCCGATTGAGATTCGGCTTGTCCTTTTTGGGCATTAGTCTATCCGATGACGGCTGAAAGATATCAAAGACGTAGAACTCATCGAGGCCTTCATTTTGACAGGTTATGGTCCCCATAACTCTAAATGAGCCAGAAGTTATGGCCGTCCGAATAATCGATATCTACAGGGTGCAACATCCACGGTGCAAGGTGCAACATCCGTCTGAAATGGCGAAATAGTGTCGTACGACTTTTAGAAATGCGTGCATGGATTTGAAACGAAACAGTACCATGGTGCACAACTCTCCAGCGATGGTAAATCAAAGGCCAGCCACGGTAATCCTGTTTTACAGTAAAAATCCACGTGTCGAAAAAACGAAGGGTAAAAAACTTACGAGACCCGATTGAGATTCGGGTTGTCCTTTTTGGGCATTAATCTATCCGTTGACGGCTGAAAGCTTTCAAAGCCGTAGAACTCATTGAGGCCTTTGTTTTGACAGGTTATGGCTCCCGTAACTATAAACGAGCCAGAAGTTATGGCCGTCCGAATAATCGATATCTACAGGGTGCAACATCCACGGTGCAAGGTGCAACATCCGTCCGAAATGGCGAAACAGTGATGTACGACTTTTAGAAATGCGTGCATGGATTTGAAATGGAATAGTACCATGGTGCGCCACTCTCCAGCGATGGTAAATCGAAGGCCAGCCACGATAATCCTGTTTTACCGTAAAAATCCACGTGTCGAAAAAACGAAGGGTTAAAAACTCACGAGATCCGATTGAGATTCGGGTTGTCCTTTATAGGCATTAATCTATCCGTTGACGGCTGCAAGCTGTCAAAGCCGTAGAACTCATCGAGGCCTTTGTTTTGACAGGTTATGGCTCCCGTAACACTAAACGAGCCAGAAGTTATGGCCGTCCGAATAATCGATATCTACAGGGTGCAACATCCATGGTGCAATGTGCAACATCCGTCCGAAATGGCGAAACAATGCCGCACGACTTTTAGAAATGCGTGCATGGATTCGAAACGGAATAGTACCATGGTGCACCACTCTCCAGTGATGGTAAATCGAAGACCAGCCACCGTAATCCCGTTTTACCGTAAAAATCCACGTGTCGAAAAAACGATGGGTTAAAAACTTACGAGACCCAATTGAGATTCGGGTTGTCTTTTTTGTGCATTAATCTATCCATTGACGGCTGAAAGCTGTCAAAGCCGTAGAACTCATCGAGGCCTTCGTTTTGACAGGTTATGGATCCCGTAACTCTAAACGAGCCAGAAGTTATGGCCGTCCGAATAATCGATATCTACAGGGTGCAACATCCACGGTGCAAGGTGCAACATCCGTCCGAAATAGCGAAACAGTGTCGTACGACTTTTAGAAATGCGTGCATGGATTTGAAACGGAACAGTACCATGGTGCGCCACTCTCAAGCGATGGTAAATCGAAGGCCAGCCACCATAATCCTGTTTTACCGTAAAAATCCACGTGTCGAAAAAACGAAGGGTTAAAAACTTACGAGATCCGATTGAGATTCGGGTTGTCCTTTATGGGCATTAATCTATCCGTTGACGGCTGCAAGCTGTCAAAGCCGTAGAACTCATCGAGGCCTTCGTTTTGACAGGTTATGGCTCCCGTAACACTAAACGAGCCAGAAGTTATGGCCGTCCGAATAATCCATATCTACAGGGTGCAACATCCACGGTGCAATGTGCAACATCCGTCCGAAATGGCGAAACAATGCCGCACGACTTTTAGAAATGCGTGCATGGATTCGAAACGGAATAGTACCATGGTGCACCACTCTCCAGTCATAGTAAATCGAAGACCAGCCACCGTAATCCCGTTTTGCCGTAAAAATCCACGTGTCGAAAAAACGATGGGTTAAAAACTTGCGAGACCCAATTGAGATTCGGGTTGTCTTTTTTGGGCATTAATCTATCCATTGACGGCTGAAAGCTGTCAAAGCCGTAGAACTCATTGAGGCCTTCGTTTTGACAGGTTATGGATCCCGTAACTCTAAACGAGCCAGAAGTTATGGCCGTCCGAATAATCGATATCTACAGGGTGCAACATCCACGGTGCAAGGTGCAACATCCATCCGAAATGGCGAAACGGTGATGTACGACTTTTAGAAATGCGTGCATGGATTTGAAACGGAACAGTACCATGGTGCACCACTCTCCAGCGATGGTAAATCGAAGGCCAGCCACGGTAATCCTGTTATACCGTAAAAATCCACGTGTCGAAAAAACGAAGGGTTGAAAACTTACGAGATCCGATTGAGATTCGGGTTGTCCTTTATGGGCATTAATCTATCCGTTGACGGCTGCAAGCTATCAAAGATGTAGACCTCATCGAGGCCTTCGTTTTGACAGGTTATGGCTCCCGTAACTCTAAATGAGCCAGAAGTTATGGCCGTCCGAATAATCGATATCTATAGGGTGCAACATCCTCGGTGCAAGGTGCAACATCCGTCCGAAATGGCGAAACAGTGTCATACGACTTTTAGAAATGCGTGCGTGGATTCGAAACGGAATAGTACCATGGTGCACCACTCTCCAGCGATGGTAAATCGAAGGCCATTCACGGTAATCCTGTTTTACCGTAAAAATCCACGTGTCGAAAAAACGAAGGGTTAAAAACTTACGAGACCCGATTGAGATTCGGGTTGTCCTTTTTGGGCATTAATCTATCCGTTGACGGCTGAAAGCTATAATAGCCGTAAAACTCATCGAGGCCTTCGTTTTGACGGGTTATGGCTCCCGTAGCTCTAAACGAACCAGAAGTTATGGCCGTCCGATTAATCGATATCTACAGGGTGCAACATCCACGGTGCAAGGTGCAACATCCGTCCGAAATGGTGAAACAGAGTCGTACGACTTTTAGAAATGCATGCATGGAATTGAAATGGAACAGTACCGTGGTGCACCACTCTCCAGCGATGGTAAATCGAAGGCCAGCCATGGTAATCCTGTTTTACCGTAAAAATCCACGTGTCGAAAAAACGAAGGGTAAAAAACTTACAAGACCCGATTGAGATTCGGGTTGTCCTTTTTGGGCATTGATCTATCCGTTGACGGCTGAAGCAGTCAAAGCCGTAGAACTCATCGAGGCCTTCGTTTTGACAGGTTATGGCTCCCGTAACTCTAAACGATCCAGAAATTATGGCCGTCCGAATAATCGATATCTACAGGGTGCAACTTCCACGGTGCAAGGTGCAACATCCGTCCGAAATGGCGAAACAGTGCCGTACGACTTCTAGAAATGCGTGCATGGATTTGAAACGGAACAGTATCATGGTGCACCACTTTCCAGCGATGGAAAATCGAAGGCCAGCCACGGTAATCCTGTTTTACCGTAAAATCCACGTGTCGAAAAAACGAAGGGTAAAAAACTTACGAGACCCGATTGAGATTCGGGTTGTCCTTTTTGGGCAGTAATCTATCTGTTGACGGCTGAAAGCTGTAAAAAGCCATAGAAATCATCCAGGCCTTCGTTTTGACAGGTTGTGGATCCCGTAACTCTAAACGAGCCAGAAGTTATGGCCGTCCGAATAATCGATATCTACAGGGTGCAACATCCACGGTGCAAGGTGCAACATCCGTCCGAAATGGCGAAACAGTGATGTACGACTTTTAGAAATACATGCATGGATTTGAAACAGAACAGTACCATGGTGCACCACTCTCCAGCGATGGTAAATCGAAGGCCAGCCACGGTAATCCTATTTTACCGTAAAAATCCACGTGTCGAAAAAACGAAGGGTTAAAAACTTACGAGATCCGATTGAGATTCGAGTTGTCCTTTATGGGCATTAATCTATCCGTTGATGGCTGCAAGCTGTCAAAGCCGTAGAACTCATCGAGGCCTTCGTTTTGACAGGTTATGGCTCCTGTAACTCTAAACGAGCTAGAAGTTATGGTCGTCCGAATAATCGATATCTACAGGGTGCAACATCCACGGTGCAAGGTGCAACATCCGTCCGAAATGGCGAAACAGTGCCGTACGACTTTTAGAAATGCGTGCATGGATTTGAAACGGAACAGTACCATGGTGCACCATTCTCCAGCGATGGTAAATCGGAAGCCATCCACGGTAATCCTGTTTTACCGTAAAAATCCACGTGTCGAAAAAACGAAGGGTTAAAAACTTACGAGACCCTATTGAGATTCGGGTTGTCCTTTTTGGGCATTAATCTATCCGTTGACGGCTGAGAGCTGTCAAAGCCGTAGAACTCATCGAGGCCTTCGTTTTGACAGGTTATGGCTCCCATAACTCTAAACGAGCCAGAAGTTATGGTCGTCCGAATAATCGATATCTACAGTGTGCAACATCCACGGTGCAAGGTGCAACATCCGTCCGAAATGGCGAAACAGTGCCGTACGACTTTTAGAAATGCGTGCATGGATTTGAAACGAAACAGTACCATGGTGCACCACTCTCCAGCGATGGTAAATCGAAGACCAGCCACCGTAATACCGTTTTACCGCAAAAATCCACGTGTCGAAAAAACGAAGGGTTAAAAACTTACGAGACCCGATTGAGATTCGGATTATCCTTTTTGGGCATTAATCTATCCGCTGACCGCTGAAAGCTGTCAAAGCCGTAGAACTCATCGAGGCTTTCGTTTTGACAGGTTATGGCTCCCGTAACTCTAAACGAGCCAGAAGTTATGGTCGTCCGAATAATCGATATCTACAGGGTGCAACATCCACGGTGCAACATCCGTCCGAAATGGCGAAACAGTGCCGTACGACTTTTAGAAATGCATGCGTGGATTTGAAACGGAACAGTACCATGGTGCACCACTCTGCAGCGATGGTAAATCGAAGGCCAGCCACGGTAATCCTGTTTTACCGTAAAAATCCACGTGTCGAAAAAACGAAGGGTTAAAAACTTACGAGACCCGATTGAGATTCGTGTTGTCCTTTTTGGGCATTAATCTATCCGTTGACGGCTGAAAGTTGTCAAAGCCGTAGAACTCATCGAGGCCTTCGTTTTGACAGGTTATGGCTCCCGTAACTCTAAACGAGCTAGAAGTTATGGCCGTCCGAATAATCGATATCTACAGGGTGCAACATCCACGGTGCAAGGTGCAACATCTGTCCGAAATGGCGATACAGTGCCGTACGACTTTTAGAAATGCGTGCATGGATTTGAAACGGAACAGTACCGTGGTGCACCACTCTCCAGCGATGATAATCGAAGACCAGCCACCGTAAACCCGTTTTACCGTAAAAATCCATGTGTCGAAAAAACGAAGTGTTAAAAACTTACGAGACCCGATTGAGATTCGGATTGTCCTTTCTGGGCATTAGTCTATCCGTTGACGGATAAAAGCTGTCAAAGCTGTAGAACTCATCGAGGCCTTCGTTTTGACAGGTTATGGATCCCGTAACTCTAAACGAGCCAGAAGTTATGGCCGTCCGAATAATCGATATCTACAGGGTGCAACATCCACGGTGCAAGGTGCAACATCCGTCCGAAATGGCGAAACAGTGCCGTACGACTTTTAGAAATGCGTGCATGGATTTGAAACAGAACAGTACCATGGTGCACCACTCTCCAGCGATGGTAAATCGAAGACCAGCCACCGTAATACCGTTTTACCGTAAAAATCCACGTGTCGAAAAAACGAAGGGTTAAAAACTTACGAGACCCGATTGAGATTCGGGTTGTCCTTTTTGGGCATTAATCTATCCGCTGACCGCTGAAAGCTGTCAAAGCCGTAGAACACATCGAGGCCTTCGTTTTGATAGGTTATGGCTCCCGTAACTCTAAACGAGCCAGAAGTTATGGTCGTCCGAATAATCGATATCTACATGGTGCAACATCCGTCCGAAATGGCGAAACAGTGCCGTACGACTTTTAGAAATGCGTGCGTGGATTTGAAACGGAACAGTACCATGGTGCACCACTCTCCAGAGATGGTAAATCGAAGGCCAGCCACGGTAATCCTGTTTTACCGTAAAAATCCACGTGTCGAAAAAATGAAGGGTAAAATACTTACGAGATCCGATTGAGATTAGGGTTGTCCTTTATGGGCATTAATCTATCCGTTGATGGCTGCAAGCTGTCAAAGCCGTAGAACTCATCGAGGCCTTCGTTTTGACAGGTTATGGCTCCCGTAACACTAAACGAGCCAGAAGTTATGGCCGTCCGAATAATCGATATCTACAGGGTGCAACATCCACGGTGCAATGTGCAACATCCGTCCGAAATGGCGAAACAATGCCGCACGACTTTTAGAAATGCGTGCATGGATTCGAAACGGAATAGTACCATGGTGCACCACTCTCCAGTGATGGTAAATCGAAGACCAGCCACCGTAATCCCGTTTTACCGTAAAAATCCACGTGTCGAAAAAACGATGGGTTAAAAACTTACGAGACCCAATAGAGATTCGGGTTGTCTTTTTTGGGCATTAATCTATCCGTTGACGGCTGAAAGCTGTCAAAGCCGTAGAACTCATCGAGGCCTTCGTTTTGACAGGTTATGGATCCCGTAACTCTAAACGAGCCAGAAGTTACGGTCGTCCGATTAATCGATATCTACAGGGTGCAACATCCACGGTGCAAGGTGCAACATCCGTCCGAAATGGCGAAACAGTGTCGTACGACTTTTAGAAATGCGTGCATGGATTTGAAACGGAATAGTACCATGGTGCACCACTCTCCAGCGATGGTAAATTGAAGGCCAGCCACGGTATCCTGTTTTACCGTAAAAATCCACGTGTCGAAAAAATAAAGGGTAAAAAACTTAGGAGACCCGATTGAGATTCGGGTTGTCCTTTTTGGGCATTAATCTATCCGTTGACGGCTGAAAGCTGTCAAATCCGTAGAACTCATCGAGGCCTTCGTTTTGACAGGTTATGGCTCCCATAACTCTAAACGAGCCAGAAGTTATGGCCGTCCGAATAATCGATATCTACAGGGTGCAACATCCACGGTGCAGGGTGCAACATCCGTCCGAAATGCTGAAACAGTGCCGTACGACTTTTAGAAATGCGTGCATGGATTTGAAACGGAACAGTACCGTGGTGCACCACTCTCCAGCGATGATAATCGAAGACCAGCCACCGTAATCCCGTTTTACCGTAAAAATCCACCTGTCGAAAAAACGAAGTGTTAAAAACTTACGAGACCCGATTGAGATTCGGGTTGTCCTTTCTGGGCATTAATCTATCCATTGACGGCTGAAAGCTTTCAAAGCCGTAGAACTCATCGAGGCCTTCGTTTTGACAGGTTATGGCTCCCGTAACTCTAAACGAGCCAGAAGTTATGGCCGTCCGAATAATCGATATCTATAGGGTGCAACATCCACGGTGCAAGGTGCAACATCCGTCCGAAATGGCGAAACAGTGTCGTACGACTTTTAGAAATGCATGCATGGATTTGAAACGGAACAGTACCATGGTGCACCACTCTCCAGTGATGGTAAATCGAAGGCCAGCCACGGTAATCCTGTCTTACCGTAAAAATCCGCGTGTCGAAAAAATGAAGGGTAAAAAACTTACGAGACCCGATTGAGATTCGGGTTGTCCTTTTTGGGCATTAGTCTATCCGTTGATGGCTGAAAGCATTCAAAACCGTAGAACTCATCGAGGCCTTCGTTTTGACAGGTTATGGTTCCCGTAACTCTAAACGAGCCAGAAGTTACGGCCGTCCGAATAATCGATATCTACAGGGTGCAACATCCATGGTGCAAGGTGCAACATCCGTCCGAAATGGCGAAACAGTGTCGTACGACTTTTAGAAATGCGTGCATGGATTAGAAACGGAACAGTACCATGGTGCACCACTCTCCAGCGATGGTAAATCGAAGGCCAGCCATGGTAATCCTGTTTTACAGTAAAAATCCACGTGTCGAAAAAACGAAGGGTAAAAAACTTACGAGAACCGATTGAGATTCTGGTTGTCCTTTTTGGGCATTAATCTATCCGTTGACGGCTAAAAGCCGTCAAAGCCGTAGAACTCATCGAGGCCTTTGTTTTGACAGGTTATGGCTCCCGTAACTCTAAACGAGCCAGAAGTTATGGCCGTCCGAATAATCGATATCTACGGGGTGCAACATCCACGGTGCAAGGTGCAACATCCGTCCGAAATGGCGAAACAGTGCCGTACGACTTTTAGAAATGCGTGCATGGATTTTAAACGGAACAATACCGTGGTGCACCACTCTCCAGCGATGGTAAATCGAAGACCAGCCACCGTAATCCCGTTTTACCATAAAAATCCACGTGTCGAAAAAACGAAGGGTTAAAAATTTACGAGAACCGATTGACATTCGAGTTGTCCTTTTTAGGCATTAATATATCCGTTGACGGCTGAAAGCTGTCAAAGCCGTAGAACTCATCGAGGCCTTTGTTTTGACAGGTTATGGCTCCCGTAACTCTAAACGAGCCAGAAGTTATGGCCGTCCAAATAATCGATATCTACAGGGTGCAACAACCACGGTGCATGGTGGAACATCCGTCTGAAATGGCGAAACAGTGTCGTACGACTTTTAGAAATGCGTGGATGGATTTGAAACGGAACAGTACCATGGTGCACCACTGTCCAGCGATGGTAAATCGAAGGCCGACCACGGTAATCCTGTCTTACTTTAAAAATCCGCGTGTCGAAAAAACGAAGGATAAAAAACTTGCGAGACCCGATTGAGATTCGGGTTGTCCTTTTTGGGCATTAACCTATCCGTTGATGGTTGAAAGCTGTCAAAGCCGTGGAACTCATCGAGGCCTTCGTTTTGACCGGTTATGGCTCCCGTAACTCTAAACGAGCCAGAAGTTATGGTCGTCCGAATAATCGATATCTACAGGGTGCAACATCCACAGTGCAAGGTGCAACATCCGTCCAAAATGGCGAAATAGTGATGTACGACTTTTAGAAATGCGTGCATGGATTTGAAACGGAACAGTACCATGGTGCACCACTCTCCAGCGATGGTAAATTGAAGGCCAGCCACGGTAATCCTTTTTTACTGTAAAAATCCACGTGTCGAAAAAACGAAGGGTTAAAAACTTACGAGATCCAATTGAGATTTGGGTTGTCCTTTGTGGGCATTAATCTATCCGTTGACGGATACAAGCTGTCAAAGCCGTAGAACTCATCGAGGCCTTCGTTTTGACAGGTTATGTCTCCCGTAACTCTAAACGAGCCAGAAGTTATGGCCGTCCGAATAATCGATATCTACAGGGTGCAACATCCACGGTACAAGGTGCAACATCCGTCCGAAATGGCGAAACAGTACCGCACGACTTTTAGAAATGCGTGCATGGATTCGAAACGGAATAGTACCATGGTGCACCACTCTCCAGTGATGGTAAATCGAAGACCAGCCTCCGTAATCCCGTTTTATTGTAAAAATCCACGTGTCGAAAAAACGAAGGGTTAAAAACTTACGAGACCCAATTGAGATTCGGGTTGTCCTTTTTGGGCATTAATCTATCTGTTGACGGCTGAAAGCTTCCAAAGCCATAGAAATCATCGAGGCCTTCGTTTTGACAGGTTATTGATCCCGTAACTCTAAACGAGCCAGAAGTTATGGCCGTCCGAATAATCGATATCTACAGGGTGCAACATCCACGGTGCAAGGTGCAACATCCGTTCGAAATGGCGAAACAGTGATGTACGACTTTTAGAAATGCGTGCATGGATTTGAAACAGAACAGTACCATGGTGCACCACTCTCCAGCGATGGTAAATCGAAGGCCAGCCACGGTAATCCTGTTATACCGTAAAGATCCACGTGTCGAAAAAACGAAGGGTTAAAAACATACGAGATCCGATTGAGATTCGGGTTGTCCTTTTTTGGGCATTAATCTATCTGTTGACGGCTGCAAGCTGTTAAAACCGTAGACCTCATCGAGGCCTTCGTTTTGACAGGTTATGGCTCCCGTAACTCTAAACGAGCCAGAAGTTATGGCCGTCCGAATAATCGATATCTATAGGGTGCAACATCCACGGTGCAAGGTGCAACATCCGTCCGAAATGGAGAAACAGTGTCGTAGGACTTTTAGAAATGCGTGCGTGGATTTGAAACGGAACAGTACCATGTTGCACCACTCTCCAGCGATGGTAAATCGAAGTCCATCCACGGTAATCCTGTTTTACCGTAAAAATCCACGTGTCAAAAAAACGAAGGGTTAAAAACTTACGAGACCCGATTGAGATTCAGGTTGTCCTTTTTGGGCATTAATCTATCCGTTGACGGCTGAAAGCTGTGATAGCCGTAAAACTCATCGAGGCCTTCGTTTTGACGGGTTATGGCTCCCGTAGCTCTAAACGAGCTAGAAGTTATGGCCATCCGAATAATCGATATCTACAGGGTGCAACATCCACGGTGCAAGGTGCAACATCCGTCCGAAATGGCGAAACAGTGCCGTACGACTTTTAGAAATGCATGCATGGATTTGAAACGGAACAGTACCGTGGTGCAGCACTCTCCGGCGATGGTAAATCGAAGGCCAGCCACGGTAATCCTGTTTTACCGTAAAAATCCACGTGTCGAAAAAACGAAGGGTAAAAAACTTACGAGACCCGATTGAGATTCGGGTTGTCCTTTTGGGCATTGATCTATCCGTTGACGGATGAAACTATCAAAGCCGTAGAACTCATCGAGGCCTTCGTTTTGACAGGTTATGGCTCCCGTAATTCTAAACAGTCCAGAAGTTGTGGCCGTCTGAATAATCGATATCTACAGGGTGCAACATCCACGGTGCAAGGTGCAACATCCGTCCGAAATGGCGAAACAGTGTCGTACGACTTTTAGAAATGCGTGCATGGATTTGAAATGGAACGGTACCATGGTGCACCACTCTCCAGCGATGGAAAATCGAAGGCCAGCCATGGTAATCCTGTTTTACCGTAAAAATCCACGTGTCGAAAAAACGAAGGGTAAAAAACTTACGAGACCCGATTGAGATTCGGGTTGTCCTTTTTGGGCATTAATCTATCCGTTGACATCTGAAAGCTGTCAAAGCCGTAGAAATCATCGAGGCCTTCGTTTTGACAGGTTATGGATCCCGTAACTCTAAACGAGCCAGAAGTTATGGCCGTCCGAATAATCGATATCTACAGGGTGCAACATCCACGGTGCAAGGTGCAACATCCGTCCGAAATGGCGAAACAGTGATGTACGACTTTTAGAAATGCATGCATGGATTTGAAACGGAACAGTACCATGGTGCACCACTCTCCAGCGATGGTAAATCGAAGGCCAGCCACGGTAATCCTGTTTTACCGTAAAAATCCACGTGTCGAAAAAACGAAGGGTTAAAAACTTACGAGCTCCGATTGAGATTCGGGTTTTCCTTTATGGGCATTAATCTATCCGTTGATGGCTGTAAGCTGCCATAGCCGTAGAACTCATCGAGGCCTTCGTTTTGACAGGTTATGGCTCCTGTAACTCTAAACGAGCCAGAAGTTATGGTCGTCCGAATAATCGATAACTACAAGGTGCAACATCCACGGTGCAAGGTGCAACATCCGTCCGAAATGGCGAAACAGTGCCGTACGACTTTTAGAAATGCGTGCGTGGATTTGAAATGGAACAGTACCATGGTGCACCACTCTCCAGTGATGGTAAATCGAAGGCCATCCACGGTAATCCTGTTTTACCGTAAAAATCCACGTGTCGAAAAAACGCAGGGTTAAATACTTACGAGAACCTATTGAGATTCAGGTTGTCCTTTTTGGGCATTAATCTCTCCGTTTACGGCTGAGAGCTGTCAAAGCCGTAGAACTCATCGAGGCCTTCGTTTTGACAGGTTATGTATCCCGTAACTCTAAACGAGCCAGAAGTTATGGTCGTCCGAATAATCGATATCTACAGGTTGCAACATCCACGGTGCAAGGTGCAACATCCGTCCTTAATGGCGAAACAGTGCCGTACGACTTTTAGAAATGCGTGCATGGATTTGAAACGGAACAGTACCATGGTGCACCACTCTCCAGCGATGGTAAATCGAAGACCAGCCACCGTAATACCGTTTTACCGTAAAAATCCACGTGTCGAAAAAACGAAGGGTTAAAAACTTACGAGACCCGATTGAGATTCGGGTTGTCCTTTTTGGGCATTAATCTATACGCTGACCGCTGAAAGCTGTCAGAGCCGTAGAACTCATCGAGGCCTTCGTTTTGACAGGTTATGGCTCCCGTAACTCTAAACGAGCCAGAAGTTATGGTCGTCCGAATAATCGATATCTACAGGGTGCAACATCCACGGTGCAACATCCGTCCGAAATGGCGAAACAGTGCCGTACGACTTTTAGAAATGCGTGCGTGGATTTGAAACGGAACAGTACCATGGTGCACCACTCTCCAGCGATCGTAAATCGAAGGCCGGCCACGGTAATCCTGTTTTACCGTAAAAATCCACGTGTCGAAAAAACGAAGGGTTAAAAACTTACGAGACCTGATTGAGATTCGGGTTGTCCTTTTTGTGCATTAATCTATCCGTTGATGGCTGAGAGCTGTCAAAGCCGTAGAACTCATCGAGGCCTACGTTTTGACAGGTTATGGATCCCGTAACTCTAAACGAGCCAGAAGTTATGGCCGTCCGAATAATCGATATCTACAGGGTGCAACATCCACGGTGCAAGGTGCAACATCCGTCCGAAATGGCGAAACAGTGCCGTACGACTTTTAGAAATGCGTGCATAGATTTGAAATGGAACAGTACCATGGTCCACCACTCTCCAGCGATGGTGAATCGAAGGCCATCCACCGTAATCTTGTTTTACCGTAAAAATCTACTTGCCGAAAAAACGAAGGGTTAAAAACTTACGAGACCCGATTGAGATTCGGGTTGTCCTTTTTGGGAATTAATCTATCTGTTGATGGCTGAAAGCTATCAAAGTCGTGGAACTCACAGAGGCCTTCGTTTTGACCGGTTATGGCTCCCGTAACTCTAAACGAGGCAGAAGTTATGGTCGTCCGAATAATCGATATCTACAGGGTGCAACATCCACGGTGCAAGGTGCAACATCCGTCCGAAATGGCGAAACAGTGATGTACGACTTTTAGAAATGCGTGCATGGATTTGAAACGGAACAGTACCATGGTGCACCACTCTCCAGCGATGGTAAATCGAAGGCCAGCCACGGTAATCCTGTTTTACCGTAAAAATCCACGTGTCGAAAAAACGAAGGGTTAAAAACTTACGAGATCCGATTGAGATTCGGGTTGTCCTTTATGGGCATTAATCTATCCGCTGACAGATGCAAGCTGTCAAAGCCGTAGAACTCATCGAGGCCTTCGTTTTGACAGGTTATGGCTCCCGTAACTCTAAACGAGCCAGAAGTTATGGCCGTCCGAATAATCGATATCTACAGGGTGCAACATCCACGGTGCAAGGTGCAACATCCGTCCGAAATGGCGAAACAGTGCCGCACGACTTTTAGAAATGCGTGCATGGATTCGAAACGGAATAGTACCATGGTGCACCACTCTCCAGTGATGGTAAATCGAAGACCAGCCACCGTAATCCCGTTTTACCGTAAAAATCCACGTGTCGAAAAAACGAAGGGTTAAAAACTTACGAGACCCAATTGAGATTCGGATTGTCCTTTTTGGGCATTAATCTATCCGTTGAGGGCTGAAAGCTGTCAAAGCCGTAGAACTCATCGAGGCCTTCATTTTGACAGGTTATGGATCCCGTAACCCTAAACGAGCCAAAAGTTACGGCCGTCCGAATAATCGATATCTACAGGGTGCAACATCCACGGTGCAAGGTGCAACATCCGTCCGAAATGGCGAAACAGTGATGTACGACTTTTAGAAATGCATGCATGGATTTGAAACGGAACAGTACTATGGTGCACCACTCTCCAGCGATGGTAAATCGAAGGCCAGCCATGGTAATCCTGTTATACCGTAAAAATCCACGTGTCGAAAAAACGAAGGGTTAAAAACTTACGAGATCCGATTGAGATTCGGGCTGTCCTTTATGGGCATTAATCTATCCGTTGACGGCTGCAAGATATCAAAGCCGTAGACCTCATCGAGGCCTTTGTTTTGACAGGTTATGGCTCCCGTAACTCTAAACGAGCAAGAAGTTATGGCCGTCCGAATAATCGATATCTATAGGGTGCAACATCCACGGTGCAAGGTGCAACATCCGTCCGAAATGGCAAAACAGCGCCGTACGACTTTTAGAAATGCGTTCGTGGATTTGAAACGGAACAGTACCATGGTGCACCACTCTCCAGCGATGGTAAATCGAAGGCCATCCACGGTAATCCTGTTTTACTGTAAAAATCCAAGTGTCGAAAAAACGAAGGGTTAAAAACTTACGAGACCCGATTGAGATTCGGGTTGTCCTTTTTGGGCATTAATCTATCCGTTGACGGCTGAAAGCTGTCATAGCCATAAAAATCATCGAGGCCTTCGTTTTGACGGGTTATGGCTCCCGTAGCTCTAAACAAGCCAGAAGTTATGGCCGTCCGAATAATCGATATCTACAGGGTGCAACATCCACGGTGCAAGGTGCAACATCCGTCCGAAACGGCGAAACAGTGCCGTACGACTTTTAGAAATGCATGCATGGATTTGAAACGGAACAGTACCGTGGTGCACCACTCTCCAGCGATGGTAAATCGAAGGCCAGCCATGGTAATCCTGTTTTACCATAAAAATCCACGTGTCGAAAAAACGAAGGGTAAAAAACTTACGAGACCCGATTGAGATTCGGGTTGTCCTTTTTGGGCATTGATCTATCCGTTGACGGCTAAAACTGTCAAAGCCGTAGAACTCATCGAGGCTTTCGTTTTGACAGGTTATGGCTCCCGTAACTCTAAACGATCCAGAAGTTATGGTCGTTCGAATAATCGATATCTACAGGGTGCAACATCCACGGTGCAAGGTGCAACATCCGTCCGAAATGGAGAAACAGTGCCGTAAGACTTTTAGAAATGCGTGCATGGATTTGAAATGGAACAGTACCATGGTCCACCACTCTCCAGCGATGGAAAATCGAAGGCCAGCCACCGTAATACCGTTTTACCGTAAAAATCCATGTTTCGAAAAACGAAGGGTTAAAAACTTACGAGACCCGATTGAGATTCGGGTTGTCCTTTTAGGGCATCAATCTATCCGCTGATGGCTGAAAGCTGTCAAAGCCGTAGAACTCATCGAGGCCTTCGTTTTGACAGGTTATGGCTCCCGTAACTCTAAACGAGCCAGAAGTTATGGTCGTCCGAATAATCGATATCTACAGGGTGCAACGTCCACGGTGCAAGGTGCAACATCCGTCCGAAATGGCGAAACAGTGTCGTACGACTTTTAGAAATGCGTGCATGGATTTGAAACGGAATAGTACCGTGGTGCACCACTCTCCAGCGATGGTAAATCGAAGGCCAGCCACGGTATCCTGTTTTACCGTAAAAATCCACGTGTCGAAAAAATAAAGGGTAAAAAACTTAGGAGACCCGATTGAGATTCGGGTTGTCCTTTTTGGGCACTAATCTATCCGTTGACGACTGAAAGCTGTCAAAGCCGTAGAACTCATCGAGGCTTTCGTTTTGACAGGTTATGGCTCCCGTAACTCTAAACGAGCCAGAAGTTATGGCCGTCCGAATAATCGATATCTACAGGGTGCAACATCCACGGTGCAAGGTGCAACATCCGTCCGAAATGGCGAAACAGTGCCGTACGACTTTTAGAAATGCGTGCATGGATTTGAAACGGAACAGTACCGTGGTGCACCACTCTCCAGCGATGATAATCGAAGGCCAGCCACCGTAATCCTGTTTTACCGTAAAAATCCACGTGTCGAAAAAACGAAGTGTTAAAAACTTACGAGACCCGATTGAGATTCGGGTTGTCCTTTCTGGGCATTAATCTATCCATTGATGGCTGAA
Organism: Allium cepa; assembly: GCA_030765085.1. Lineage (NCBI taxonomy): Eukaryota > Viridiplantae > Streptophyta > Magnoliopsida > Asparagales > Amaryllidaceae > Allium > Allium cepa. The sequence continues at coordinate 4,404,163 of CM060934.1, forward strand.
AGCTATCAAAGCCGTAGAACTCATCGAGGCCTTCGTTTTGACAGGTTATGGCTCCCGTAACTCTAAACGAGCCAGAAGTTATGGCCGTTCGAATAATCGATATCTACAGGGTGCAACATCCACGGTGCAAGGTGCAACATCCGTCCGAAATGGCGAAACAGTGCCGTACAACTTTTAGAAATACATGCATGGATTTGAAACGGAACAGTACCATGGTGCACCACTCTCTAGCGATGGTAAATCGAAGGCCAGCCACGGTAATCCTGTCTTACTGTAAAAATCCGCGTGTCGAAAAAACGAAGGGTAAAAAACTTACGAGACCCGATTGAGATTCGGGGTCTATCCGTTGATGGCTGAGAGCTGTCAAAGCCGTAGAACTCATCGAGGCCTTCGTTTTGACAGGTTATGGCTCCTGTAACGCTAAACGAGCCAGAAGTTATGGCCGTCCGAATAATCGATATCTACAGGGTGCAACATCCACGGTGCAAGGTGCAACATCCGTCCGAAATGGCGAAACAGTGCCGCACGACTTTTAGAAATGCGTGCATGGATTCGAAACGGAATAGTACCATGGTGCACCACTCTCCAGTGATGGTAAATCGAAGGCCAGCCACCGTAATCCCGTTTTACCGTAAAAATCCACGTGTCTAAAAAACGAAGGGTTAAAAACTTACAAGACCCGATTGATATTCTGTTTGTCCATTTTGGGCATTAATCTATCCGTTGACGGCTAAAAGCTGCCAAAGCCGTAGAACTCATCGAGGCCTTCGTTTTTACAGGTTATGGATACCGTAACTCTAAACGAGCCAGAAGTTATGGCCGTCCGAATAATCGATATCTACAGGGTGCAACATCCACGGTGCAAGGTGCAACATCCGTCCGAAATGGAAAAACAGTGATGTACGACTTTTAGAAATGCGTGCATGGATTTGAAACGGAACAGTACCATGGTGCACCACTCTCCAGCGATGGTAAATCGATGGCCAGCCACAGTAATCCTGTTATACCGTAAAAATCCACGTGTCGAAAAAACGAAGGGTTAAAAACTTACGAGATCCGATGAGATTCGGGCTGTCCTTTATGGGCATTAATCTATCAGTTGACGGCTGCATGCTGTCAAAGCCGTAGACCTCATCGAGGCCTTCATTTTGACAGGTTATGGCTCCCGTAACTCTAAACGAGCCAGAAGTTATGGCCGTCCGAATAATCGATATCTATAGGGTGCAACATCCACGGTGCAAGGTGCAACATCCGTCCGAAATGGCAAAACAGTGTCGTACGACTTTTAGAAATGCGTGCGTGGATTTGAAACGGAACAGTACCATGGTGCACCACTCTCAAGCGATGGTAAATCAAAGGCCATCCACGGTAATCCTGTTTTACCGTAAAAATCCACGTGTCGAAAAAACGAAGGGTTAAAAACTTACGAGACCCGATTGAGATTCGGGTTGTCCTTTTTGGGCATTAATCTATCCGTTGACGGCTGAAAGCTGTCATAGCCGTAAAAATCATCGAGGCCCTCGTTTTGACGGGTTATGGCTCCCGTAGCTCTAAACGAGCCAGAAGTTATGGCCGTCCGAATAATCGATATCTACAGGGTGCAACATCCACGGTGCAAGGTGCAACATCCTTCCGAAATGGCGAAACAGTGCCGTACGACTTTTAGAAATGCATGCATGGATTTGAAACGGAACAGTACCGTGGTGCACCACTCTCTAGCGATGGTAAATCGAAGGCCATCCACGGTAATCCTGTTTTACCGTAAAAATCCACTTGTCGAAAAAACGAAGGGTAAAAAACTTACGAGACCCGATTGTGATTCGGGTTGTCCTTTTTGGGCATTGATCAATCCGTTGGCTGAAACTGTCAAAGCCGTAGAACTCATCGAGGCCTTCGTTTTGACAGGTTATGGCTCCCGTAACTCTAAACGATCCAGAAGTTATGGCCGTCCGAATAATCGATATCTACAGGGTGCAACATCCACGGTGCAAGGTGTAACATCCGTCCGAAATGGCGAAACAGTGCCATACGACTTTTAGAAATTCATGCATGGATTTGAAATGGAACAGTACCATGGTGCACCACTCTCCAGCGATGGTAAATCGAAGGCCAGCCACGGTAATCCTGTTTTACCGTAAAAATCCACGTGTCGAAAAAACGAAGGGTAAAAAACTTACGAGACCCGATTGAGATTCGGGTTGTCCTTTTTGGGCATTAATCTATCCGTTGACGGCTGAAAGATGTCAAAGCCGTAGAAATCATCGATGCCTTCGTTTTGACAGGTTATGGATCCCGTAACTCTAAACGAGCCAGAAGTTATGGCCGTCCGAATAATCGATATCTACAGGGTGCAACATCCACGGTGCAAGGTGCAACATCCGTCCGAAATGGAGAAACAGTGATTTATGACTTTTAGAAATGCATGCATGGATTTGAAACGGAACAGTACCATGGTGCACCACTCTCCAGCGATGGTAAATCGAAGGCCAGCCACGGTAATCCTGTTTTACCGTAAAAATCCACGTGTCGAAAAAACGAAGGGTAAAAAACTTACGAGACCCGATTGAGATTCGGGTTGTACATTTTGGGCATTGATCTATCCGTTGACGGCTGAAACTGTCAAAGCCGTAGAACTCATCGAGGCCTTCGTTTTGACAGGTTATGGCTCCCATAACTCTAAACGATCCAGAAGTTATGGCCGTCCGAATAATCGATATCTACAGGGTGCAACATCCACTGTGCAAGGTGCAACATTCTTCCGAAATGGCGAAACAGTGCCGTGCGACTTTTAGAAATGCGTGCATGGATTTGAAACGGAACAGTACCATGGTGCACCACTCTCCAGCGATGGTAAATCGAAGGCCAGCCACGGTAATCCTGTTTTACCGTAAAAATCCACGTGTCGAAAAAACGAAGGGTAAAAAACTTACGAGACCCGATTGAGATTCGGGTTGTCCTTTTTGGGCATTAATCAATCCGTTGACGGCTGAAAGCTGTCAAAGCCGTAGAAATCATTGAGGCCTTCGTTTTGACAGGTTATGGATCTCGTAACTCTAAACGAGCCAGAAGTTATGGCCGTCCGTATAATCGATATCTACAGGGTGCAACATCCACGGTGCAAGGTGCAACATCCGTCCGAAATGGCGAAACAGTGCCGTACGACTTTTAGAAATGCGTGCGTGGATTTGAAACGGAACAGTACCATGGTGCACCACTCTCCAGCGATGGTAAATCGAAGGCCATCCACGGTAATCCAACTTTACCGTAAAAATCCACGTGTCGAAAAAACGAAGGGTTAAAAACTTACGAGATCCGACTGAGATTCGGGTTGTCCTTTATGGGCATTAATCTATCCGTTGACGGATGCAAGCTGTCAAAGCCGTAGAACTCATCGAGGCCTTCGTTTTGACAGGTTTTGGCTCCCGTAACTCTAAACGAGCCAGAAGTTATGGCCGTCCGAATAATCGATATCTACAGGGTGCAACATCCACGGTGCAAGGTGCAACATCCGTCCGAAATGGCGAAACAGTGCCGCACGACTTTTAGAAATGCGTGCATGGATTTGAAACGGAACAGTACCATGGTCCACCACTCTCCAGCGATGGTAAATCGAAGACCAGCCACCGTAATACCGTTTTACCGTAAAAATCCACGTGTCGAAAAAACGAAGGGTTAAAGACTTACGAGACCCGATTGAGATTCGGGTTGTCCTTTTTGGGCATTAATCTATCCGCTGACCGCTGAAAGCTGTCAAAGCCGTAGAACTCATCGAGGCCTTCGTTTTGACAGGTTATGGCTCCCGTAACTCTAAACGAGCCAGAAGTTATGGTCGTCCGAATAATCGATATCTACAGGGTGCAACATCCACGGTGCAACATCCGTCCGAAATGGAGAAACAGTGCCATACGACTTTTAGAAATGCGTGCGTGGATTTGAAACGGAACAGTACCATGGTGCACCACTCTCCAGCGAAGGTAAATCGAAGGCCGGCCACGGTAATCATGTTTTACCGTAAAAATCCACGTGTCGAAAAAACGAAGGGTTAAAAACTTACGAGACCCGATTGAGATTCGGGTTGTCCTTTTTGTGCATTAATCTATCCGTTGACGGCTGAGAGCTGTCAAAGCCGTAGAACTCATCGAGGCCTACGTTTTGACAGGTTATGGATCCCGTAACTCTAAACGAGCCAGAAGTTTTGGCCGTCCGAACAATCGATATCTACAGGGCGCAACATCCACGGTGCAAGGTGCAACATCCGTCCGAAATGGCGAAACAGTGCCGTACGACTTTTAGAAATGCGTGCATGGATTTGAAATGGAACAGTACCGTGTTCCACTACTCTCCAGCGATGGTAAATCGAAGGCCAGCCACCGTAATCCCGTTTTACCGTAAAAATCTACGTGCCGAAAAAACGAAGGGTTAAAAACTTACGAGACCCGATTGAGATTCGGTTTGTCCTTTTTGGGCATTAATCTATCCGTTGATGGCTGAAAGCTTTCAAAGTCGTAGAACTCATCGAGGCCTTTGTTTTGACCGGTTATGGCTCCCGTAACTCTAAACGAGCCAGAAGTTATGGTCGTCCGAATAATCGATATCTACAGGGTGCAACATCCATGGTGCAAGGTGCAACACCCATGGTGCAAGGTGCAACATCCGTCCGAAATGGTGAAACAGTGATGTACGACTTTTAGAAATGCGTGCATGGATTTGAAACGGAACAGTACCATGGCGCACCACTCTCCAGCGATGGTAAATCGAAGGCCATCCACGGTAATCCTGTTTTACCGTAAAAATCCACGTGTCGAAAAAACGAAGGGTTAAAAACTTACGAGATCCGATTGAGATTCGGGTTGTCCTTTATGGGCATTGATCTATCCATTGATGGATGCAATCTGTCAAAGCCGTAGAACTCATCGAGGCCTTCGTTTTGACAGGTTATGGCTCCCGTAACTCTAAACGAGCCAGATGTTATGGCCGTCCGAATAATCGATATCTACAGGGTGCAACTTCCACGGTGCAAGGTGCAACATCGGTCCGAAATGGCGAAACAGTGCCACACGACTTTTAGAAATGCGTGCATGGATTCGAAACGGAATAGTACCATGGTGTACCACTCTCCAGTGATGGTAAATCGAAGACCAGCCACCGTAATCCCGTTTTACCGTGAAAATCCACGTGTCGAAAAAACGAAGGGTTAAAAACTTACGAGACCCAATTGAGATTCGGGTTGTCCTTTTTGGGCATTAATCTATCCGTTGATGGCTGAAAGCTGTCAAAGCCGTAGAACTCATCGAGGCCTTCGTTTTGATAGGTTATGGATCCCGTAACCCTAAACGAGCCAGAAGTTATGGCCGTCCGAATAATCGATATCTACAAGGTGCAACATCCACGGTGCAAGGTGCAACATCCGTCCGAAATGGCGAAACAGTGATGTACGACTTTTAGAAATGCGTGCATGTATTTGAAACGGAACAGTACCATGGTGCACTACTCTCCAGCGATGGTAAATCGAAGGCCAGCCACGGTAATCCTGTTATACCGTAAAAATCCACGTGTCGAAAAAACGAAGGGTTAAAAACTTACGAGATCCGATTGAGATTCAGGCTGTCCTTTATGGGCATTAATCTATCCGTTGATGGCTGCAAGCTGTCAAAGCCGTAGACCTCATCGAGGCCTTCGTTTTGACAGGTTATGGCTCCCGTAACTCTAAACGAGCCAGAAGTTATGGCCGTCCGAATAATCGATATCTATAGGGTGCAACATCCACGGTGCAAGGTGCAACATCCGTCCGAAATGGCGAAACAGTGCCGTACGACTTTTAGAAATGCGTTCGTGGATTTGAAACGGAACAGTACAATGGTGCACCACTCTCCAGCGATGGTAAATCGAAGGCCATCCACGGTAATCCTGTTCCGTAAAAATCCACGTGTCGAAAAAACGAAGGGTTAAAAACTTACGAGATCCGATTGAGATTCGGGTTGTCCTTTTTGGGCATTAATCTATCCGTTGACGGCTGAAAGCTGTCATAGCCGTAAAACTCATCGAGGCCTTCGTTTTGACGGGTTATGGCTCCCGTAGTTCTAAACGAGCCAGAAGTTATGGCCGTCCGAATAATCGATATCTACGGGTGCAACATCCACGGTGCAAGGTGCAACATCCGTCCGAAATGGCGAAACAGTGCCGTACGACTTTTAGAAATGCATGCATGGATTTGAAACGGAACAGTACCGTGGTGCACCACTCTCCAGCGATGGTAAATCGAAGGCCAGCCACGGTAATCCTGTTTTACCGTAAAAATCCACGTGTCGAAAAAACGAAGGGTAAAAAACTTACGAGACCCGATTGAGATTCGGGTTGTACATTTTGGGCATTGATCTATCCGTTGACGGATGCAAGCTGTCAAAGCCGTAGAACTCATCGAGGCCTTCGTTTTGACAGGTTTTGGCTCCCGTAACTCTAAACGATCCAGAAGTTATGGCCGTCCGAATAATCGATACCTACAGGGTGCAACATCCACTGTGCAAGGTGCAACATCCGTCCGAAATGGCGAAACAGTGCCGTACGACTTTTGGAAATGCGTGCATGGATTTGAAACGGAACAGTACCATGGTGCACCACTCTCCAGCGATGGTAAATCGAAGGCCAGCCACGGTAATCCTGTTTTACCGTAAAAATCCACGTGTCGAAAAAATGAAGGGCAAAAAACTTACGAGACCCGATTGAGATTCGGGTTGTCCTTTTTGGGCATTAATCTATCCGTTGACGGCTGAAAGCTGTCAAAGCCGTACAAATCATCGAGGCCTTCGTTATGACAGGTTATGGATCCCGTAACTCTAAACGAGCCAGAAGTTATGGCCGTCCGTATAATCGATATCTACAGGGTGCAACATCCACGGTGCAAGGTGCAACATCCGTCCGAAATGGCGAAATAGTGATGTACGACTTTTAGAAATGCATGCATGGATTTGAAATGGAACAGTACCATGGTGCACCACTCTCCAGCGATGGTAAATCGAAGGCCATCCACGGTAATCCTGTTTTACCGTAAAAATCCACGTGTCGAAAAAACGAAGGGTTAAAAACTTATGAGACCCTATTGAGATTCGAGTTGTCCTTTTTGGGCATTAATCAATCCATTGAAGGCTGAGAGCTGTCAAAGCCGTAGAACTCATCGAGGCCTTCGTTTTGACAGGTTATGGATCCCGTAACTCTAAACGAGCCAGAAGTTATGGTCGTCCGAATAATCGATATCTACAGGGTGCAACATCCACGGTGCAAGGTGCAACATCCGTCGGAAATGGCGAAACAGTGCCGTACGACTTTTAGAAATGCGTGCATGGATTTGAAACAGAACAGTACCATGGTGCAACACTCTCCAGCGATGGTAAATCGAAGACCAGCCACCGTAATACCGTTTTACCGTAAAAATCCACGTGTCTAAAAAACAAAGGGTTAAAAACTTACGAGACCCGATTGAGATTCGGGTTGTCCTTTTTGGGCATTAATCTATCCGCTGACCGCTGAAAGCTGTCAAAGCCGTAGAACTCATCGAGGCCTTCGTTTTGACAGGTTATGGCTCCCGTAACTCTAAACGAGCCAGAAGTTATGGTCGTCCGAATAATCGATATCTACAGGGTGCAACATCCACGGTGCAACATCCGTTCGAAATGGCGAAACAGTGCCGTACAACTTTTAGAAATGCGTGCGTGGATTTGAAACGGAACAGTACCATGGTGCACCACTCTCCAGCGATGGTAAATCGAAGGCCGGCCACGGTAATCCTGTTTTACCGTAAAAATCCACGTGTCGAAAAAACGAAGGGTTAAAAACATACGAGACCCGATTGAGATTCGGGTTGTCCTTTTTGTGCATTAATCTATCCGTTGACGGCTGAGAGCTGTCAAAGCCGTAGAATTCATCGAGTCCTACGTTTTGACAGGTTATGGATCCCGTAACTCTAAACGAGCCAGAAGTTATGGCCGTCCGAATAATCGATATCTACAGGGTGCAACATCCACGGTGCAAGGTGCAACATCCGTCCGAAATGGCGAAACAGTGCCGTACGACTTTTAGAAATGCGTGCATGGATTTGAAAAGGAACAGTACCATGGTGCACCACTCTCCAGCGATGGTAAATCGAAGACCGGCCACCGTAATACCGTTTTACCGTAAAAATCCACGTGTCGAAAAAACGAAGGGTTAAAAACTTACGAGACCCGATTGAGATTCGGGTTGTCCTTTTTGGGCATTAATCTATCCGTTGACGGCTGAAAGCCGTCAAAGCCGTAGAACTCATCGACGCCTTTGTTTTGACAGGTTATGGCTCCCGTAAGTCTAAACGAGCCAGAAGTTATGGCCGTCCGAATAATCGATATCTACACGGTGTAACATCCACGGTGCACGGTGCAACATCCGTCCGAAATGGCGAAACAGTGCCGTACGACTTTTAGAAATGCGTGCATGGATTTGAAACAGAACAGTACCATGGTGCACCACTCTCCAGCGATGATAATCGAAGACCAGCCACCGTAAACCCGTTTTACCGTAAAAATCCACGTGTCGAAAAAACGAAGGGTTAAAAACTTACGAGACCCGATTGAGATTCGGGTTTTCCTTTTTGGGCATTAATCTATCCGTTGACGGCTGAAAGCTGTCATAGCCGTAAAACTCATCGAGGCCTTCGTTTTGACGGGTTATGGCTCCCGTAGCTCTAAACGAGCCAGAAGTTATGGCCGTCCGAATAATCGATATCTACAGGGTGCAACATCCGTGGTGCAAGGTGCAACATCCGTCCGAAATGGCGAAACAGTGCCGTACGACTTTTAGAAATGCATGCATGGATTTGAAACGGAACAGTAACGTGGTGCACCACTCTCCAGCGATGGTAAATCGAAGGCCAGCAACGGTAATCCTGTTTTACCGTAAAAATCCACGTGTCGAAAAAACGAAGGGTAAAAAACTTACGAGACCCGATTAAGATTCGGGTTGTCCTTTTTGGGCATTGATCAATCCGTTGACAACTGAAACTGTCAAAGCCGTAGAACTCATCGAGGCCTTCGTTTTGACAGGTTATGGCTCCCGTAACTCTAAACGAGCCAGAAGTTATGGCCGTCCGAATAATCGATATCTATAGGGTGCAACATCCACGGTGCAAGGTGCAACATCCGTCCGAAATGGCGAAACAGTGCCGTACGACTTTTAGAAATGCGTTCGTGGATTTGAAACGGAACAGTACAATGGTGCACCACTCTCCAGCGATGGTAAATCGAAGGCCATCCACGGTAATCCTGTTCCGTAAAAATCCACGTGTCGAAAAAACGAAGGGTTAAAAACTTACGAGATCCGATTGAGATTCGGGTTGTCCTTTTTGGGCATTAATCTATCCGTTGACGGCTGAAAGCTGTCATAGCCGTAAAACTCATCGAGGCCTTCGTTTTGACGGGTTATGGCTCCCGTAGCTCTAAACGAGCCAGAAGTTATGGCCGTCCGAATAATCGATATCTACGGGTGCAACATCCACGGTGCAAGGTGCAACATCCGTCCGAAATGGCGAAACAGTGCCGTACGACTTTTAGAAATGCATGCATGGATTTGAAACGGAACAGTACCGTGGTGCACCACTCTCCAGCGATGGTAAATCGAAGGCCAGCCACGGTAATCCTGTTTTACCGTAAAAATCCACGTGTCGAAAAAACGAAGGGTAAAAAACTTACGAGACCCGATTGAGATTCGGGTTGTACATTTTGGGCATTGATCTATCCGTTGACGGCTGAAACTGTCAAAGCCGTAGAACTCATCGAGGCCTTCGTTTTGACAGGTTATGGCTCCCATAACTCTAAACGATCCAGAAGTTATGGCCGTCCGAATAATCGATACCTACAGGGTGCAACATCCACTGTGCAAGGTGCAACATCCGTCCGAAATGGCGAAACAGTGCCGTACGACTTTTAGAAATGTGTGCATGGATTTGAAACGGAACAGTACCATGGTGCACCACTCTCCAGCGATGGTAAATCGAAGGCCAGCCACGGTAATCCTGTTTTACCGGAAAAATCCACGTGTCGAAAAAACGAAGGGTAAAAAACTTACGAGACCCGATTGAGATTCGGGTTGTCCTTTTTGGGCATTAATCTATCCGTCGACGGCTGAAAGCTGTCAAAGCCGTACAAATCATCGAGGCCTTCGTTATGACAGGTTATGGATCCCGTAACTCTAAACGAGCCAGAAGTTATGGCCGTCCGTATAATCGATATCTACAGGGTGCAACATCCACGGTGCAAGGTGCAACATCCGTCCGAAATGGCGAAACAGTGATGTACGACTTTTAGAAATGCATGCATGGATTTGAAATGGAACAGTACCATGGTGCACCACTCTCCAGCGATGGTAAATCGAAGGCCATCCACGGTAATCCTGTTTTACCGTAAAAATCCACGTGTCGAAAAAACGAAGGGTTAAAAACTTACGAGACCCTATTGAGATTCGAGTTGTCCTTTTTGGGCATTAATCAATCCATTGAAGGCTGAGAGCTGTCAAAGCCGTAGAACTCATCGAGGCCTTCGTTTTGACAGGTTATGGATCCCGTAACTCTAAACGAGCCAGAAGTTATGGTCGTCCGAATAATCGATATCTACAGGGTGCAACATCCACGGTGCAAGGTGCAACATCCGTCGGAAATGGCGAAACAGTGCCGTACGACTTTTAGAAATGCGTGCATGGATTTGAAACAGAACAGTACCATGGTGCACCACTCTCCATCGATGGTAAATCGAAGACCAGCCACCGTAATACCGTTTTACCGTAAAAATCCACGTGTCTAAAAAACAAAGGGTTAAAAACTTACGAGACCCGATTGAGATTCGGGTTGTCCTTTTTGGGCATTAATCTATCCGCTGACCGCTGAAAGCTGTCAAAGCCGTAGAACTCATCGAGGCCTTCGTTTTGACAGGTTATGGCTCCCGTAACTCTAAACGTGCCAGAAGTTATGGTCGTCCGAATAATCGATATCTACAGGGTGCAACATCCACGGTGCAACATCCGTCCGAAATGGCGAAACAGTGCCGTACAACTTTTAGAAATGCGTGCGTGGATTTGAAACGGAACAGTACCATGGTGCACCACTCTCCAGCGATGGTAAATCGAAGGCCGGCCACGGTAATCCTGTTTTACCGTAAAAATCCACGTGTCGAAAAAACGAAGGGTTAAAAACATACGAGACCCGATTGAGATTCGGGTTGTCCTTTTTGTGCATTAATCTATCCGTTGACGGCTGAGAGCTGTCAAAGCCGTAGAATTCATCGAGTCCTACGTTTTGACAGGTTATGAATCCCGTAACTCTAAACGAGCCAGAAGTTATGGCCGTCCGAATAATCGATATCTACAGGGTGCAACATCCACGGTGCAAGTTGCAACAACCGTCCGAAATGGCGAAACAGTGCCGTACGACTTTTAGAAATGCGTGCATGGATTTGAAAAGGAACAGTACCATGGTGCACCACTCTCCAGCGATGGTAAATCGAAGACCAGCCACCGTAATACCGTTTTACCGTAAAAATCCACGTGTCGAAAAAACGAAGGGTTAAAAACTTACGAGACCCGATTGAGATTCGGGTTGTCCTTTTTGGGCATTAATGTATCCGTTGACGGCTGGAAGCCGTCAAAGCCGTAGAACTCATCGACGCCTTTGTTTTGACAGGTTATGGCTCCCGTAAGTCTAAACGAGCCAGAAGTAATGGCCGTCCGAATAATCGATATCTACAGGGTGCAACATCCACGGTGCACGGTGCAACATCCGTCCGAAATGGCGAAACAGTGCCGTACGACTTTTAGAAATGCGTGCATGGATTTGAAACAGAACAGTACCATGGTGCACCACTCTCCAGCGATGATAATCGAAGACCAGCCACCGTAAACCCGTTTTACCGTAAAAATCCACGTGTCGAAAAAACGAAGGGTTAAAAACTTACGAGACCCGATTGAGATTCGGGTTTTCCTTTTTGGGCATTAATCTATCCGTTGACGGCTGAAAGCTGTCATAGCCGTAAAACTCATCGAGGCCTTCGTTTTGACGGGTTATGGCTCCCGTAGCACTAAACGAGCCAGAAGTTATGGCCGTCCGAATAATCGATATCTACAGGGTGCAACATCCGTGGTGCAAGGTGCAACATCCGTCCGAAATGGCGAAACAGTGCCGTACGACTTTTAGAAATGCATGCATGGATTTGAAACGGAACAGTAACGTGGTGCACCACTCTCCAGCGATGGTAAATCGAAGGCCAGCCACGGTAATCCTGTTTTACCGTAAAAATCCACGTGTCGAAAAAACGAAGGGTAAAAAACTTACGAGACCCGATTAAGATTCGGGTTGTCCTTTTTGGGCATTGATCAATCCGTTGACAGCTGAAACTGTCAAAGCCGTAGAACTCATCGAGGCCTTCGTTTTGACAGGTTATGGCTCCCGTAACTCTAAACGATCCAGAAGTTTTGGACGTCCGAATAATCGATATCTACAGGGTGCAACATCCACGGTGCAAGGTGCAACATCCGTCCGAAATGGCGAAACGGTGCCGTACGACTTTTAGAAATTCATGCATGGATTTGAAACGGAACAGTACCATGGTGCACCACTCTCCAGCGATGGTAAATCGAAGGCCAGCCACGGTAATCCTGTTTTACCATAAAAATCCACGTGTCGAAAAAACGAAGGGTAAAAAACTTACGAGACCCGATTGAGATTCGGGTTGTCCTTTTTGGGCATTAATCTATCCGTTGAGGGATGAAAGCTGTCAAAGCAGTAGAAATTGTCGAGGCATTCGTTTTGACAAGTTATGGCTCCCGTAACTACAAACGAGCCAGAAGTTATGGCCGTCCGAATAATCGATATCTACAGGGTGCAACATCCACGGTGCAAGGTGCAACATCCGTCCGAAATGGCAAAATAGTGATTTACGACTTTTAGAAATGCATGCATGGATTTGAAACGGAACAGTACCATGGTGCACCACACTCCAGCGATGGTAAATCGAAGGCCATCCACGGTAATCCTGTTTTACCGTAAAAATCCACGTGTCGAAAAAACGAAGGGTTAAAAACTTACGAGATCCGATTGAGATTCGGGTTGTCCTTTATGGGCATTAATCTATCCGTTGACGGATGCAAGCTGTCAAAGCCGTAGAACTCATCGAGGCCTTCGTTTTGACAGGTTTTGGCTCCCGTAACTCTAAACGATCCAGAAGTTATGGCCGTCCGAATAATCGATATCTACAGGGTGCAACATCCACGGTGCAAGGTGCAACATCCGTCCGAAATGGCGAAACAGTGCCGTACGACTTTTATAAATGCGTGCATGGATTTGAAATGGAACAGTACCATGGTCCACTACTCTCCAGCGATGGTAAATCGAAGGCCAGCCACCGTAATCCCGTTTTACCGTAAAAATCTACGTGCCGAAAAAACGAAGGGTTAAAAACTTACGAGATCCGATTGAGATTCGGGTTGTCCTTTTTGGGCATTAATCTATCCGTTGATGGCTGAAAGCTATCAAAGTCGTGGAACTCATCGAGGCCTTCGTTTTGACCGGTTATGGCTCCCGTAACTCTAAACGAGCCAGAAGTTATGGTCGTCCGAATAATCGATATCTATAGGGTGCAACATCCACGGTGCAAGGTGCAACATCCGTCCGAAATGGCGAAACAGTGATGTATGACTTTTAGAAATGCGTGCATGGATTTGAAACGGAACAGTACCATGGTAAATCGAAGGCCATCCACGGTAATCCTGTTTTACCGTAAAAATCCACGTGTCGAAAAAACGAAGGGTTAAAAACTTACGAGATCCGATTGAGATTCGGGTTGTCCTTTATGGGCATTAATCTATCCGTTGATGGACGCAAGCTGTAAAAGCCGTAGAACTCATCGAGGCCTTCGTTTTGACAGGTTATGGCTCCCGTAACTCTAAACGTGCCAGAAGTTATGGCCGTCCGAATAATCGATATCTACAGGGTGCAACATCCACGGTGCAAGGTGCAACATCCGTCCGAAATGGCGAAACAGTGCCGCACGACTTTTAGAAATGCGTGCATGGATTCGAAACGGAATAGTACCATGGTGCACCACTCTCCAGTGATGGTAAATCAAAGACCAGCCATCGTAATCCCGTTTTGCCGTAAAAATCCACGTGTCGAAAAAACGAAGGGTTAAAAACTTACGAGACCCAATTGAGATTCGGGTTGTCCTTTTTGGGCATTAATCTATCCGTTGGTGGCTGAAAGCTGTCAAAGCCGTAGAACTCATCGAGGCCTTCGTTTTGACAGGTTATGGATCCCGTAACCCTAAACGAGCCAGAAGTTATGGCCGTCCGAATAATCGATATCTACAGGGTGCAACATCCACGGTGCAAGGTGCAACATCCGTCCGAAATGGCGAAACAGTGATGTACGACTTTTAGAAATGCGTGCATGTTTTTGAAACGGAATAGTACCATGGTGCACAACTCTCCAGCGATGGTAAATCGAAGGCCAGCCACGGTAATCCTGTTATACCGTAAAAATCCACGTGTCGAAAAAACGAAGGGTTAAAAACTTACGAGATCCGATTGAGATTCGGGCAGTCCTTTATGGGCATTAATCTATCCGTTGATGGCTGCAAGCTGTCACAGCCGTAGACCTCATCGAGGCCTTCGTTTTGACAGGTTATGGCTCCCATAACTCTAAATGAGCCAGAAGTTATGGCCGTCCGAATAATCGATATCTATAGGGTGCAACATCCACGGTGCAAGGTGCAACATCCGTCCGAAATGGCGAAACAGTGCCGTACGACTTTTAGAAATGCGTTCGTGGATTTGAAACGGAACAGTACAATGGTGCACCACTCTCCGGCGATGGTAAATTGAAGGCCATCCACGGTAATCCTGTTCCGTAAAAATCCACGTGTCGAAAAAACGAAGGGTTAAAAACTTATGAGATCCGATTGAGATTCGGGTTGTCCTTTTTGGGCATTAATCTATCCGTTGACGGCCGAAAGCTGTCATAGCCGTAAAACTCATCGAGGCCTTCGTTTTGACGGGTTATGGCTCCCGCAGCTCTAAACGAGCCAGAAGTTATGGCCGTCCGAATAATCGATATCAACAGGGTGCAACATCCACGGTGCAAGGTGCAACATCCGTCCGAAATGGCGAAACAGTGCCGTACGACTTTTAGAAATGCATGCATGGATTTGAAACGGAATAGTACCATGGTGCACCACTCTCCAGTGATGGTAAATCGAAGGCCAGCCACGGTAATCATGTTTTACCGTAAAAATCCATGTGTCGAAAAAACGAAGGGTAAAAAACTTACGAGACCCGATTGAGATTCGGGTTGTACTTTTTGGGCATTGATCTATCCGTTGACGGCTGAAACTGTCAAAGCCGTAGAACTCATCGAGGCCTTCGTTTTGACAGGTTATGGCTCCCATAACTCTAAACGATCCAGAAGTTATGGCCGTCCGAATAATCGATATCCACAGGGTGCAACATCCGTCCGAAATGGCGAAACAGTGCCGTACGACTTTTAGAAATGCGTGCATGGATTTGAAACGGAACAGTACCATGGTGCACCACTCTCCAGCGATGGTAAATCGAAGGCCAGCCACGGTAATCCTGTTTTACCGTAAAAATCCACGTGTCGAAAAAACGAAGGGTAAAAAACTTACGAGACCCGATTGAGATTCGGGTTGTCCTTTTTGGGCATTAATCTATCCGTTGACGTGTTTGCGCAAAAAATGGGAAAACACCTCCAAGTCGTGTGATTTAGTTGATTTTTTGTGATTCTTAATGATTTAGATGAGTTATGTAAATATGAAAAAAGCAGGGGCTGAAATGTAAAAGACACGCAGATTTATAGTGGTTCGGCCAGAACGTGCCTACGTCCACTTTATATGTTATTATCTTCTTTGTTTCAGATTACAAGTACAATGCTTTGTGTACAAGTATATGAAAGTAGTTTGAAAGTTCCTTCCGTGCTTGAGCTCTCAAACTTATCTGCCATTGTTGTACCCCTGCCCCTCTATTTATAGAGTGAGGCAGGGGGCATGGGTCTTGGATGTGTATAGCTGCTGGTGGACCCGGGCTGAAGCAATCTGGACTGGCAATTCTGGTTCGGCGAGCCTCGATTCGGTATGGAGCTTGGACCGGTGATGGAGCGGGATGGAGGTTCATTCGGTGGTGAGGTATGTGGTTGGCTCGGTGCTTGTTTGGACCGGTTGTGGAGATGGTCCGGTAGGCCTTCTGGTCCGGCATAGGGGTGTGAAGGATGGTGGACCGGTAGAGAGAAGGAGCCTGTTGGCTACCGAATGAGCATGTGACCTTAGTGCCGAATGAACATGTGACCTTAGGGCCGAATGAACTCGTAGGCTTGCATAGCCGAATGAACATGTACTCCGGATGGACCTTCACTGCCGAATGGAACTTGTTCCTTTGAATTGCCGAATGGACATAGGAGCTGATGGAATGGAGGTCACAAACCCGGGTGAAACTGACACTTCTTGGTCTTGAGGTCTTCTGGGTGAAAATTCGCCTAACATTTGCCCCCCAAAGTGGGGCACGTGCTTGCATGTGTCGCGCTTTGTTTCTCTGTGGTAGGAAGGCTTGTTTTGTAACGTCATGGGCTGGATGTTCGTATCCTGTTGATGTCCTGCGAAGGAATTTACAGTTTTAGTGTGATTTCCAATGACGATCGTTCAGGATCGAAATATTTGAGATAAAGTGAATCGTGCCGTTCGGGGCGAGAGAGTGTGCCCCGAGGGTGTTTAGCATTATCGATGTCAGGTTCACGTTAGAGTGGGTCCCTGGATCGTTTGTCAAGGTGGTTTATCGCCAGCTCAGAGCATGCCTAAGGATTGTTCGCGACCCCGTACATGTGTAAGTAGCTTAGCCATTTCGTAGTTATCAGAATTAAATATCTATTTAGCCGATGAGCTTAAAAAAGGATGTCAGAGTGCAAATTCTCACGACGATAGGGTTAATAGTCGTTCAGAGCGTGCTTATGGACCGTTCGTGGTCGCGTACACATGTAAATGATTAACCCATGTTAGTGAGAGATTCACGACTCATTCATTGTTATCATATTCTCTACTTTATTAGTAGGTCCTAGAGTTCGGTACTTATCTGAGTGAGGCATTCCGCATGCCCCCTGTTCCTGGTTTTTGCTGGTAGAGATAGCTTCATTCGGTTCTTTTGTTGGTCCGACATGGGTAGTTTCATTCGGTATTTGGTTGGTCCGGTATGTTTGGTATTGGTCCGGTAGGCTGAACCAGTTGGTTCGGTAATCCTGAGCTCGCCTATATATAGAGGCTACACCCCCCTTGGTTTCTTCTTACCGAACCAGAGAGCCGAATTAGCTGACCACCGAACCAAATCTTCTGCCGAACCAAGCTTTTTCCATATCAGGTAAATACCTTTTTGCCGAATGGGTTTGATTGCCGAATACACACGAAAGAATTCAAATGCCGAATGAACTTGAGACATCAGTGCCGAATGAACTTTCGTTATTAGTGCCGAATGAGCTTTAAACATCGTCGCCGAATGAACTTACTACCGAATGAACTTGATATCTTAGCGGAATTCCGGACTTATGCATTCCTTTTTTGTTTACATCTCTGTATCCCTTGTTCTAACAACCTGTCTTTTCACTTTTGTGTATGCAGATAAATGTCTCGCAAAGCAGAAACTCGATCGGATAGAAAAAAGTCTAAAGGTACAGGAGAGTCTTCTTCGTCCGTGCCCCCAGCCCAATCAGGATCTGGGCAGCATCGACCTGTCCCGAGGTCGTTAGTGGACGGATATGGTCCACAGGAACTTCTGGTTTCCCCGCCCGATTGCTTTCCTAGCTCCCTAAAGGAAGAGCAACTTGATGTCATCTCTCGTTCCTTTGGGATAGACGGGGCTCTCATGCAGCTGCCGGGAGAGGGAGTGATGACGTATAATCCCCCCGAAGGTTACTTTGCTTACAGCAGGTACCATTGCATGTGTGGTGCTATCCCTCCTATCAATGCCTGGATAGTCAGTTTTACCACATATTTGAAAGTAGCTCCATTCCAGCTTCAGCCGAACTCCTATGCCATTCTGGTAAGCCTCTTCGTCATCTTCCAGAGGAGATACGGGCGCCCTTCTTCTAACCGGGAAATTCGGTATTTGTATAACCTGAGGGGCTACAAGAAGGGGTCTCCGTATATTAGTCTGGAAGCGGCCGTGCCCTTCAAACCGGTCTTGGACTTATATTCAAAGTTCACCATGTTCAAGAAGGAATGGTTCTTTGTCAAGGACGATTCTGTTTCTTTCCGCCTTTTCACTTCCGGCTGTAAGATTAATTTCATTTATATTTTCCATGTTCTGACTGTAGTGCTTCTTCTGACACGCTTCTATTTCTTGCTAGCGACAGGTGGCATTGCCGTCGTGGAAGATGATTCTTTGGCGCGGATGGCTGCTGGAATAAAGGCCATTCCTGCGCGGGACAGGTCGGCTTCGTTCCTGATCAGGAACGCTACCCTCCTGGAGTACAATTTGATCCAGCCGCACCAGTCCGTTGTGAAGCAGAGGGACACGGCTGAGGAGAAGGCTGCTAAAGCTAAGGAGGGGGTCACGGTGAAGAGTGGCAAGAGAAAACCCTTTGCACAGCATCCCGTCGCGGGGGGCAAGAAGCTTAAAGAATCGGAGGGCCCCTCTCCTAGTACTTGCCCGATCATTCCGGAGGAGGAAGGTGTGGAAGAGGGCGAAGGAGGCGATATGGAAGGAGAGTCGGAAGGCGGAGGAGATGGAGATGGTCAGGGTGGTAGTGGTGCTGGTGCCTTAACTTCTGGGCAAGACTCTGAGCTGGATGAGGCCCTCCGCCAGGCCTTCGGGGAATCGGAAGGGGAATCGGGAGCGGAGAAGGCGAAGGAGACTGGCAAGGTCGGGGCTGGTGCCGATCTATCCCCCAGGGGTTCCTCAGCCAGGGTGACTTCGGCGGTGCAAGGTGAACTTTTGTCCTCTGTCGATTCCATTTTCGATAAGGACTTAGAAATATTTTATGGTTCACTCCCGTCCTGGAATGAGATTCAGGACTTATTGCAGTATCCCACTCCTCCGCAGGGTTTGAATAATAGACGTGCCTTCACACTTTTCTCTCTTTTTACTTAACATGTTTCCTGAATTGTGGACCATTGTATGTTCGTAACACTTGTTCTTTATTCCAGGGGCAGGCCAGGTGGTTAAAACGTCAGACGTTCGACACCGCCTCGAACAGTTCAAGTTGATGAGAGCTTCTGCGAAGCCTTCCACTGGTCGTACTGGGGACGTGGTCAAATACCGTCCTCTTCTTGGGGTCATCGAAGAGGGCATTCAGAAAAAGAAGAGGAGTCGTTCTTTATTTGAGCCTTCCCCTGGTCCGCGGCTTCCTGTTCAGCCTCCTCGTGATGCCACGGAGGAGAGCACGGAGTTTATTCCCCCTCCACCTCCTTTCAAGAATCCCACAGTTATCCGTATAAGGCGTCCTGATGTGCCTCGTGACCCCTTTGCTGGTCATCCTGATTTAGACCCAAGTTCTCGGGATATTTCATTTGATGAGGCCACGGGTGAGCACCTCCTTCCCCGCAACCCCATGGTACGAGTGTTAGACGAGGCTAAGTCTCTAGATCTTGATCTGCTTACCACTCGGGTAGTTACCATGGGAGACGAGGCCAAGGCTAATATTGATCGGGTGGTTGAGGAGACCAAGAAGTTAATGAAGTATCATGCTCAATTGGTCAAGGCCGGGGAGGAGATTGGAAGTGCTAATATTCGGTTGCGGCTGAAGGTTGCTGATCAGGCCGAACAGCTTGCCGGTCAAGCCGTTCAGATTTCTCGGCACGAGGAAGCCTCCAGGCGTCTGAAAGAGACCATGGAAAAGGCTAGTAGGGCGGAATTACGGAAGATGAAGGCCGCCTGTAAGGAGCGGATCGACATGGCCATAGCGACAGTGGATGAGGTTCGGAATGCGGATCTCGAGCAGGTAGAGGAGTTGTCTAGGAGGCTTGAGGCTGCGGAGATGGCTCAAGTCAAGTTAAAGGAGGAGATGGAGGAGATGAGGAGGTCTCTCTAGGCTGACTGCTCGAGATACCGATCAGAGAGGGATGCCGCTGTCGCCAAGTTGCAGGCTTCCGAGGCCAGGGTGAGGGAGTTCGAGGAGAATGAGGGGATGATGGTAGAGATGCTGCAGGACATGTACTTCCGCACTTGGAAGGAGGGCAGCTTGTCTTGGATAGATGACTATCCCCGGGTCATGGCCAAGATATATCTCCGGGCTTTAGAGGAGGCCAGGGTCGATGCGGGTAAGGAGGGTGGAGTGGCTTTTAGCCTGGATTTGGTCACTGCTCAGTTCTCGAAAGAGGAGCAAGTGGCGGTGAAGGAGGGGATGCGGTTGCTCGCTGCTGAGGAAGCGGGTGTGCAACTGGAGGATGAGGATCAAGCGGCGGACACTGGTGAGTTATTCTTCTCTTTTCCTTTTCTTTTCGGGTTTCCATAACTTGATCGTTTATCGTTTGTCTAATGGATTCTTTTTCTGAATTGGACAGGTGGAACTTCCGATCAACATGCTGGGGGTTCCGGCCCTGCGGCCAAATAGGCTTGGGAAGTTGTTGATGGAGTGTGGACGCAGCTGGTTACTCGTCCGTATTCGGCTGCTTTTTATTTCTTTTTTTACTGTTGTTTACGTTAGTCCAAAACATTGATGTGACTGTAATAATAATATTATTTGCAGAGAATAACTTGGTGTGATTTCATAATATAAGCTGATTTTGTTATGTTTAAACGTTGTTGTCATTTTGATGTGCTGCGTGAGAAGTATAACCATGTATATGCCTGTGATTTTAGTTGTGTTTGATGTTAAGTCTTTGCTTGAAATATAATTTCATGTTTTGCAATGTTGGTGTGACATATGAATAAGCTATAGTTATGCATCTATGTACAAGAGAAGAGAGTACCGCCCTTCATGTTTTATTTGCAGGCGGTAGTTTTGAGCATTTTGTGTAACTGATCATGAATATATCTGAGTACCTTGCCACCCAGTACGCGGGCTTAGATTCTCATGAGTGAATGTTCCCTGTTCGGTTTCCTATACTTTAGAGTTTGTTATACAGGGTAGGAGAAAAGTATTTAAATGAGATGGAAATATAGAAAAAGTAAAACTTCCAGTCACGGAAGGCCGTCGATGTGCTTAAGTTCGTGGCAAACGGGTTTTGTAGTCACTTTCCCTAGCTGTGGGTCTTGGAGACATTTGTCACCCATCTTACGACTCCGCGGGGAGTTTTCTTTTTTACCACAGCCGCACTTAAGACACATCGGAGCCGAGATCGCGCACGGTAACTACCCGAACCATTATGGTCCGTAATCGTGGGTATTATTCGATTTACCGTGGCCGGCTAGCGTGGGTGTCGTTTGCCGTGAACTACCCCTGGCTGGCCACACCTTATGTTGGGGCTTAAAGTAGGTTCACAGTTGCCGGCGAGCCGAACGTCGTAATGAGCTGCCATCGGCTATAGTCGGCCTTTATGATGACTTATAATCGGCTCATTACAGTTGGCTTTGAGGGCAGGCGCGAGCAATGAGTTGACCCGCAGCAGAGGGATGCTGGAGCAAAAGAGTCTCATTAGCGAGTGCATAGAATCATAGCGTACCTGTTAGGCCTTGTCCAGATGAGGCCGCGGTGCGTCTTGAGTGGAGATGCCATAAGATTTTGTTCAACAGAAAAGGATAAAGCTTAACAAGCAGCCAAGATATAAAGGAACGAGTTAAAAAGAGACAAGATTTTTTAAAGTGGTTCGGCATGGAAATGCCTACGTCCACTGATTCTCTTTGTTAATTCACTTCATATGGGCAGTACAAGTTAAGAAAAGTATCGACGGAGGTGTCGGATGTTCCATGCCCTCTGGAACACCTCTCCGTCCACTGTTGACAAAATATAAGCTCCGTTGTGGAGGTCTTTATGAATTACATATGGTCCGTCCCAGATGGGGTCCAGTGCCCCGGGGCGCGGAAAGATTCGCCTGAGGACAAGATCTCCTTCTTGTAAGATGCGATGTTTGACTTTGGAGTTGTATAGTGCTGCCACCTTTTGTTTGTGAGCTGCTGCTTTGAGAGCTGCATCGTTTCTCCTTTCCTCAATCAGATCCAAAGACATAAGGAGGAGTACTTCGTTTTCTTCTGGATTGTAGTGGATCCTACGATGGGAAGGAACAATAGTCTCAACAGGGAGAATTGCCTCTGATCCGTATGCCAAAGAGAAAGGAGTATGTCCCGTTGATGTTCTGAAAGATGTGCGGTAGGCCCAAAGTGCCGTACGAAATTCGTCCACCCAAGCGCCTTTTGACTTTTCAAGTTTCTTCTTGATTAGGGTTTTGAGAATTTTGTTGACAGCTTCGACTTGTCCGTTTGCCTGAGGATAAGCTACTGATGAGAAGCTTTTATGAATTCCATGCTCTTGGCACCAGTCGGCGAATTCTTCGCTGTCAAATTGTAGTCCGTTGTCTGATATGATCTTGAGTGGTACTCCGTACCTGCACAGAATATTTTTGATCAAAAAGTTGATAACTTTTGCTGAAGATATTTTATTTAGGGGTTCCGCTTCCACCCATTTGGTGAAATAATCGACTGCCACTATAGCATATTTGGCCCCGCCCCTGCCCGTTGGCAGTTCGCCAATTAAATCAATTCCCCATACAGCAAAGGGCCAAGGGCTGGTCATTTGAGTAATCTCATTTGTGGGTAGTCGAGAAATCTTGGCAAATTTCTGACATCTGTCGCATCTCTTGACGAAGTCTAAGGCGTCTTTGTTTAGTGTGGGCCAGTAATATCCATATCGGAGTATCTTTTTCGCTAGAGTCTGCCCTCCAGTGTGATCTCCGCAACTTCCTTGATGGATGTTGTATAAGATTTCCTTGGCTTCCCTTCCAGCGACGCATCTGAATAAGGGGCTAGAGAAGCCACGCCGATAGAGGATGCCTTCTTGTATTGTGTAGTAGGGAGCTTTCCTCAAAATTCTCCTGACTTCATCACGTTTGTCTGGTAGTGTGCCGTCCTGCAAATATTCCCGGATAGGAGTCATCCAAGTTGCTTCTTCAATTGCAGTTATCAGATTCACTTGTTCAAAACTTGGGGCTAGCTGCCTTGAGATGGCTAGTGCTCCGGAAATGGTGCTATTCATCATACTAGCTTGCTTTGCTAGTTCATCGGCCTCTTGGTTATCTTCTCGAGGAATGTGTTTGATTAGATAATGGTCCAATTGGTCAAGCAGCAGTTTGGTTTTCTTTAGATATGCTGTGAGTCGTTCTCCTCGTGTCTGGAATTCTCCTAGTACTCGGTTTACGATAAGTTGAGAATCACTATGAAGACATAAAGAATTGACTCTAATTTCTAAGGCAAGCTCCAATCCCGCTATTACTGCCTCATACTCCGCATCGTTGTTAGTGGCCGCGAATTCCAACCTCAATGCATAGTACAGCTTTCTTCCCCTGGGGGTGATTATCACAATACCTGCCCCCGAGCCTTGTTCGTTTGATGCTTCATCTACAAAGAGGTTCCATTTGATGTTTTTAGCTATTTCAAACTGATCCTTGCCTTCGTTGGTGGTGAATTCGGCAATGAAATCGGCCACGGCTTGCCCCTTGATAGCACTGCGAGGATGGTAGGTGACGTCATACTGACTTAGTTCAATGCACCATTTGAGGAGTCGTCCAGAAGTGTCGGGACGATGGAGCACCTGTCTTAGTGGCTGATCGGTTAGAACTCTGATGGAGTGAGATTGGAAGTAGTGTCGTAGTTTTCGTGATGCGATCAATAAACAATATGCCAATTTCTCAAGTTTAGGATATCTGGCTTCTGCCCCTGTAAATCTCTTACTTATAAAGTACACCGGGCGTTGTGTGCGGTCTTCTTCTCTTACCAGGGCAGCGCTTAGAGCATGAGATGATACAGCGAGGTATAGGTATAGCTCTTCGCCTTCGTTTGCAGTTGAGAGTACTGGTGGCTTCTGAAGGTGTTCGATCAGGTTAAGGAAGGCTTTCAAGCATTCATCGGTCCGCTCGAACTTTCCTTTGTCTTTCTTGAGAGCTTCGAAGAAAGGGACGCACTTGTCAGTTGCTTTGGAAATGAATCTGCTTAGGGCGGCTACCTTTCCGTTTAAGCTCTGCATTTCTTTTCGGGTGGAAGGTATCCTTATTTCTTTTAGAGCCCGGATTTGTTCAGGGTTTGCTTCAATTCCTCTGGAATGGACAATGAACCCTAAGAATTTTCCCGATGACACTCCGAAGGAGCACTTTAGAGGATTCAGCTTCATTCCATATCGGCGAAGTACCTGAAACATCTCGCTCAGGTGGCTTACATGATCGTCGGCTTTCCTGGACTTTACCAACATGTCATCCACATATACTTCCATAGTTCGTCCTATTAATTCCGCGAACATCTTGTTGACGAGGCGCTGATAGGTGGCTCCGGCATTTTTGAGTCCAAAAGGCATGACTTTGTAACAATATAATCCCCGGTCAGTGATGAAGCTAGTGTGGTCTTGATCGGGAGCGTGCATGGGAATCTGGTTGTATCCGGAGTATGCGTCCATAAAAGATAAAAGTTCGTGCCCGGCAGTGCTGTCCACAAGTTGATCGATTCGGGGGAGCGGGAAGCAGTCTTTCGGGCAAGCGTCATTTAAGTTGGAGAAATCAATGCATGTTCACCACTTCCCATTAGCTTTCTTTACTAGTACCGGGTTAGCTATCCACTCGGGGTAGATGGCTTCTCGTATGAAGTCATTAGCAAGTAGGTTCTTTACTTCCTCGTCGAGGGCTGCTGATCGTTCTGCTCCCATGCTTCTCTTTTTCTGCTTTATCGGTGCCCTGGTGGGATCGATGTTCAGCATGTGGCATGCTATGTTTGGGGAGATTCCTGTCATATCGGCATGTGTCCACGCAAATACATCTAAGTTGTGGCGGAGAAAGTCGATGAGTTGATCCTTCATTCTGTTTTTAGCTGAGATCCTATTTTTAATAGTCTGTTTGAATCATGTTTGTCTACAGATACGAATTCGATGGCCTCTGCAGGCTCAGCGGTAGCCTCCTCCTCCTTATCCCTGGGGTCTAGTTCATTTAAAGGATCGCTGGTGTATCGAAGAGGAGGGGCTTTCTTTAGTTGCTATGCTTCCAAGCTTTTCATGCAGAGAGTAGTCTCTGCATCTTTCCCTTTATTCTTTCTATGGTTATTGCGAAGTTCAGTTACATAGCAATCTCGAGCGGCGTCTTGATCTCCTTCAACTTCTCCTATTCCGTCATCTGTTGGGAATTTCATCTTTAGGCACCACGGGGCTAGGACAATTTGGAAGTCAGACAAGGCTGGTCTTCCCAAGAAGGCGTTGTAGGCCGAGTGGTTTTCTATTAGTATGAACGTATGTTTTCGCACAACGGAGCGGGGATGACTTCCTATTTCGACGAAGAGGTCAAGTTGCCCGAGGGGCATTTTCGCATCTCCAGTGAAACCGTGCAGGGGTTTGTTGCAGGGAGACACATCCTTCATTAACAGTTTCATTTTGTCGAAAGCATGCTTGAATAGGATATTTACGGAGCTTCCTGTGTCTATTAGAATCCGGAAAACTTTAGCTGGACCGAACCAGGCAGAGATGACCATGCGATCCATATGCGGATACTGTCTTCCTTCTAAATCACGCTTACTGAATACGATGTCCTCACTCTCTTTCCGTTTCGGGTGGCGTTCTTCCATAATGGAGTTAACATAGCCTTCAGCATTTCTAAGTGACTTGCCGTATCTTTCCATCTCTGCCTAGCTTCTGTCGGCGATGTGTGGTCCTCCCGAGATGGTATGGACCACTATCTTCTCTTGGCTAGAGCCACTGGTGTTGCGATTCCCTCCGCCTACTTCTGGGAGGGGTTGCTTTGAGTTCTCATTGGCAGGAGTTGGAGTCCTGTTCTGACCTCTCACATAGCGTTCCAGCCTTCTTCTTCTGATGTGTTCTTCGATCAAGTCCCGGAGATGGTGGCATTCATTGGTGTCATGTCCGTGGGATTCGTGGAAGCGGCAGAACTTTCCAGACTTGAGGGCGTTATCAGATTCTTTCTTGTGCGGGGGGCGCTTGTATCCGAGTTCGCCCTGAGTGGCTGGATAGATGTTTTCGATGGTTTCATTCAAAGGAGTGTAGGAGTCAAATCTCGGTCCTGGTCGATATTGGCGTTTTTCAACCTTCTTGCCCCCAGCATTGTCTCTAGATTCATTTCTTCGAATGTCCTTGGTTGCAGCGGGAATCTTGTCCGAAGTTGTCTTACCTTGTTGCCCTGACTGCCTCTCAGTGGCGGCGTCTTCAAGTCTCATATACTTTCCAGCTTCATGGAAGAAATCAGGTAAAGTAGCTGGCTTTTCCTTAGTTAGTCTTCTTGCGAACTTGGTATCTGGATGTACACCGCTACAAAGGGCCATTAGGGTGAGTTTCTCATCGGCATCTTGGACTGCGGCCGCTGCGGCGTTGAACCGAGTTAGATATTGTTGCAGTGTCTCTCCGGATTTCTGTTTAACATTGGATAGAGAATAAGCATCCTTGGGTTGTTCTACATGGATGCGGAACTGGCTAATGAACCTTTCTTTCAACATCTCCCATGAGCTGATAGATCCTTGGGGTAGATGGCAGAACCAGGAGGTAGCTAGATCTGCTAGGAATAGCGGAAAGCATTTACACAGCGCCCCTTCTGTTGCTCCGCTCATGAGCATATGCTGGGTGTATCATTGTAAGTGTACGATGGGGTCGGAAGTTCCCTTCTAAGGTTCCATGGTTGGCATTTTCCATTCCCGGGGGGTGATGGCAGTTTCGATATTGCGGGTAAAGGGGCTGGTGACCCTAGCGCCTATTCCTCGGTCCCTTTGCTCCCGTTGGACGCATTCTCTGAATAGTCGTGCCATTCTTTCATCAGAATTTGGAGCGGATAGAAATGAACTTGGTTCTTCCCTGCGAGATCGGTCTCGTCCAGATGACCTGTAGGGATGGTACAGTCTATCACTTCTGACGTGATCCAGTGGTTGTCTCTGGTTGCTCGGATGCATGCTAGGACCCGCTACAGTTGCCCCGTGCCTTGATCTTCCCCTGCGGGGTTCTGTTTCGAGCATTTCCATGGGGTTAACTTCGGGCTGGGTTCTAGCTCGGCTCCGTTCAGCGGGGTTTCTATGATTAGGTGGCATGACTGGCTCAGCCACATCCGACCCTCGCCTGGCGTCTCCCCCACTGGGTTCGGTTCCAAGTGCTTCATCGAGTCGGAGTTCGGGCTGAGTCCGGGCGCGGCCCCTATCATTGTTGTTCCTGTTGATGGCTTCCTCGAAGAGGGAAGACCTTTGTTGTCTCCGAGATCCTCCAGATTGAGATTCATCCCATGATTCAGTGTTGCGGTTGGATTCTTCGACATCCCTCAAGCGTGACATGAGTTGGTTCGCCAAAGCTTCTTGTTGGGATGCGAAGCGGTTAGTCACTTCCACCACAACTCTGTCTAGGTCTGCTCTAGTGATTACTGCCGGTTGTTCTGCGGCAGGGGCTGTTGGAATTGCCTGATCTACATGTGGCACTGTTGCTGTAGTGGGATGGTTCTTTTTGATCTGGATCTACTGGATTTGGAGCGCTGCTAGTTGCAGCGTTCTTTCCCTTGTTGGCGTCTTTTCTTGGCTTGGAAGTCATGTTTCCTAGGCAATGAAAGGTGCTATTGGGAAAGAAGGTTGAATGAGGGAAGCTGAAGCTTCGAGTTCGAAGCTCTCAATGAAAGCACCAAAAATGTTTGCGCAAAAAATGGGCAAACACCTCCAAGTCGTGTGATTTAGTTGATTTTTTGTGATTCTTAATGATTTAGATGAGTTATGTAAATATGAAAAAAGCAGGGGCTGAAATGTAAAAGACACGCAGATTTATAGTGGTTCGGCCAGAACGTGCCTACGTCCACTTTATATGTTATTATCTTCTTTGTTTCAGATTACAAGTACAATGCTTTGTGTACAAGTATATGAAAGTAGTTTGAAAGTTCCTTCCATGCTTGAGCTCTCAAACTTATCTGCCATTGTTGTACCCTTGCCCCTCTATTTATAGAGTGAGGCAGGGGACAGGGGTCTTAGATGTGTATAGCTGCTGGTGGGCCGGGGCTGAAGCAATCTGGACTGGCAATTCTGGTTCGGCGAGCCTCCATTCGGTATGGAGCTTGGACCGGTGATGGAGGGGGATGGAGGTTCATTCGGTGGTGAGGTATGTGGTTGGCTCGGTGCTTGTTTGGACCGGTTGTGGAGATGGTCCGGTAGGCCTTCTGGTCCGGCATAGGGGTGTGAAGGATGGTGGACCGGTAGAGAGAAGGAGGTTGTTGGCTACCGAATGAGCATGTGACCTTAGTGCCGAATGAACATGTGACCTTAGGGCCGAATGAACTCGTAGGCTTGCATAGCCGAATGAACATGTACTCCGGATGGACCTTCACTGCCGAATGGAACTTGTTCCTTTGAATTGCCGAATGGACATAGGAGCTGATGGAATGGAGGTCGCAAACCCGGGTGAAACTGACACTTCTTGGTCTTGAGGTCTTCTGGGTGAAAATTCGCGCAACAGATGGCTGAAAGCTGTCAAAGCCGTAGAAATCATCGAGGCCTTCGTTTTGACAGGTTATGGATCCCGTAACTCTAAACGAGCCAGAAGTTATGGCCGTCCGAATAATCGATATCTACAGGGTGCAACATCCACGGTGCAAGGTGCAACATCCGTCCGAAATGGCGAAACAGTGATGTACGACTTTTAGAAATGCATGCATGGATTTGAAATGGAACAGTACCATGGTGCACCACTCTCCAGCGATGGTAAATCGAAGGCCATCCACGGTAATCCTGTTTTACCGTAAAAATCCACGTGTCGAAAAAATGAAGGGTTAAAAACTTACGAGACCCTATTGAGATTCGAGTTGTCCTTTTTGGGCATTAATCAATCCATTGACGGCTGAGAGCTGTCAAAGCCGTAGAACTCATCGAGGCCTTCGTTTTTACAGGTTATGGATCCCGTTACTCTAAACGAGCCAGAAGTTATGGTCGTCCGAATAATCAATATCTGCAGGGTGCAACATCCACGGTGCAAGGTGCAACATCCGTCCGAAATGGCGAAACAGTGCCGTACGACTTTTAGAAATGCGTGCATGGATTTGAAACAGAACAGTACCATGGTGCACCACTCTCCAGCGATGGTAAATCGAAGACCAGCCACCGTAATACCGTTTTACCGTAAAAATCCACGTGTCTA
This sequence comes from Allium cepa, assembly GCA_030765085.1. Lineage (NCBI taxonomy): Eukaryota > Viridiplantae > Streptophyta > Magnoliopsida > Asparagales > Amaryllidaceae > Allium > Allium cepa. The sequence goes on from CM060934.1 coordinate 4,433,453, forward strand.
AAAAACGAAGGGTTAAAAACTTACGAGACCCGATTGAGATTCGGGTTGTCCTTTTTGGGCATTAATCTATCCGCTGACCGCTGAAAGCTGTCAAAGCCGTAGAACTCATCGAGGCCTTCGTCTTGACAGGTTATGCCTCCCGTAACTCTAAACGAGCCAGAAGTTATGGTCGTCCGAATAATCGATATCTACAGGGTGCAACATCCACGGTGCAACATCCGTCCGAAATGGCGAAACAGTGCCGTACGACTTTTAGAAATGCGTACGTGGATTTGAAACGGAACAGTACCATGGTGCACCACTCTCCAGTGATGGTAAATCGAAGGCCGGCCACGGTAATCCTGTTTTACCGTAAAAATCCACGTGTCGAAAAAACGAAGGGTTAAAAACTTACGAGACCCGATTGAGATTCGGGTTGTTCTGTTTGTGCATTAATCTATCCGTTGACGGCTGAGAGCTGTCAAAGCCGTAGGACTCATCGAGGCCTACGTTTTGACAGGTTATGGATCCCGTAACTCTAAACGAGCCAGAAGTTATGGCCGTCCGAATAATCGATATCTATAGGGTGCAACATCCACGGTGCAAGGTGCAACATCCGTCCGAAATGGCGAAACAGTGCCGTACGACTTTTAGAAATGCGTGCATGGATTTGAAACGGAACAGTACCGTGGTGCACCACCCTCCAGCGATGGTAAATTGAAGACCAGCCACCGTAATACCGTTTTACCGTAAAAATCCACGTGTCGAAAAAACGAAGGGTTAAAAACTTACGAGACCCGATTGGGATTCGGGTTGTCCTTTTTGGGCATCAATCTATCCGCTGATGGCTGAAAGCTACCAAAGCCGTAGAACTCATCGAGGCCTTCGTTTTGACAGATTATGGCTCCCGTAACTCTAAACGAGCCAGAAGTTATGGTCGTCCGAATAATCGATATCTACAGGGTGCAACATCCACGGTGCAAGGTGCAACATCCGTCCGAAATGGCGAAACAGTGTCGTACGACTTTTAGAAATGCGTGCATGGATTTGAAACGGAATAGTACCATGGTGCACCACTCTCCAGCGATGGTAAATCGAAGGCCAGCTACGGTAATCCTGTTTTACCATAAAAATCCACGTGTCGAAAAAATGAAGGGTAAAAAACTTAGGAAGACCCGATTGAGATTCGTGTTGTCCTTTTTGGGCATTAATGTATCCGTTGACGGCTGAAAGCCGTCAAAGCCGTAGAACTCGTCGAGGCCTTCGTTTTGACAGGTTATGGCTCCCGTAAGTCTAAACGAGGCAGAAGTTATGGCCGTCCGAATAATCGATATCTACAGGGTGCAACATCCACGGTGCAAGGTGCAACATCCGTCCGAAATGGCGAAACAGTGCCGTACGACTTTTAGAAATGCGTGCATGGATTTGAAACGGAACAGTACCATGGTGCACCACTCTCCAGCGATGATAATCGAAGACCAGCCACCGTAAACCCGTTTTACCGTAAAAATCCACGTGTCGAAAAAACGAAGTGTTAAAAACTTACGAGACCCGATTGAGATTCGGGTTGTCCTTTCTGGGCATTAATCTATCCATTGACGGATGAAAGTTGTCAAAGCCGTAGAACTCATCGATGCCTTCATTTTGACAGGTTATGGATCCCGTAACTCTAAACGAGCCAGAAGTTATGGCCGTCCGAATAATCGATATCTACAGGGTGCAACATCCACGGTGCAAGGTCCAACATCCGTCCGAAATGGCGAAACAGTGCCGTACGACTTTTAGAAATGCGTGCATGGATTTGAAACGGAACAGTACCATGGTGCACCACTCTCCAGCGATGGTAAATCGAGGACCAGCCACCGTAATACCGTTTTACCGTAAAAATCCACGTGTCGAAAAAACGAAGGGTTAAAACTTACGAGACCCGATTGAGATTCGGGTTGTCCTTTTTGGGCATTAATCTATCCGCTGACCGCTGAAAGCTGTCAAAGCCATAGAACTCATCGAGTCCTTCGTTTTGAAAGGATATGGCTCCCGTAACTCTAAACGAGCCAGAAGTTATGGTCGTCCGAATAATCGATATCTACAGGGTGCAACATCCACGGTGCAACATCCGTCCGAAATGGCGAAACTGTGCCGTACGACTTTTAGAAATGCGTGCGCGGATTTCAAACGGAACAGTACCATGGTGCACCACTCTCCAGCGATGGTAAATCGAAGGCCCGCCACGGTAATCATGTTTTACCGTAAAAATCCACGTGTCGAAAAAACGAAGGGTAAAAAACTTACGAGACCCGATTGAGATTCGGGTTGTCCTTTTTGGGCATTAATCTATCCGTTGACGGCTGAAAGATATCAAAGCCGTAGAACTCATTGAGGCCTTTGTTTTGACAGGTTATGGCTCCTGTAACTCTAAACGTGCCAGAAGTTATGGTCGTCCGAATAATGGATATCTACAGGGTGCAACATCCATGGTGCAAGGTGCAACGTCCGTCCGAAATGGCGAAACAGTGCCGTACGACTTTTAGAAATGCGTGCATGGATTTGAAACAGAACAGTACCATGGTGCACCACTCTCCAGCGATGGTAAATCGAAGACCAGCCACCGTAATACCGTTTTACCGTAAAAATTCACGTGTCGAAAAAACGAAGGTTTAAAAACTTACGAGACCCGATTGAGATTCGGGTTGTCCTTTTTGGGCATTAATCTATCCGCTGACAGCTGAAAGCTGCCAAAGCCGTAGAACTCATCGAGGCCTTCGTTTTGACAGGTTATGGCTCCCGTAACTCTAAACGAGCCAGAAGTTATGGTTGTCCGAATAATCGATATCTACAGAGTGCAACATCCACGGTACAACATCCGTCCGAAATGGCGAAACAGTGCCGTACGACTTTTAGAAATGCGTGCGTGGATTTGAAACGGAACAGTACCATGGTGTACCACTCTCCATCGATGGTAAATCGAAGGCCAGCCACGGTAATCCTGTTTTACCGTAAAAATCCATGTGTCGAAAAAACGAAGGGTTAAAAACTTACGAGACCCGATTGAGATTCGGGTTGTCCTTTTTGTGCATTAATCTATCCGTTGACGGTTGAGAGCTGTCAAAGCCGTAGAGCTCATCGAGGCCTACGTTTTGATAGGTTATGGATCCCGTAACTCTAAACGAGCCAGAAGTTATGGCCGTCCGAATAATCGATATCTACAGGGTGAAACATCCACGGTGCAAGGTGCAACATCCGTCCGAAATGGCGAAACAGTGCCGTACGACTTTTAGAAATGCGTGCATGGATTTGAAATGGAACAGTACCATGGTCCACCACTCTCCAGCGATGGAAAATCGAAGGCTAGCCACCGTAATACCGTTTTACCGTAAAAATCCACGTGTTGAAAAAACGAAGGGTTAAAAACTTACGAGACCCGATTGAGATTCGGGTTGTCCTTTTTGGGCATCAATCTATCCGCTGATGGCTGAAAGCTGTCAAAGCCGTAGAACTCATCGAGGCCTTCGTTTTGACAGGTTATGGCTCCCGTAACTCTAAACGAGCCAGAAGTCATGGTCGTCCGAATAATCGATATCTACAGGGTGCAACATCCACGGTGCAAGGTGCAACATCCGTCCGAAATGGCGAAACAGTGTCGTACGACTTTTAAAAATGCGTGCATGGATTTGATACGGAATAGTACCATGGTGCACCACTCTCCAGCGGTGGTAAATCGAAGGCCAGCCACGGTATCCTGTTTTACCGTAAAAATCCACGTGTCGAAAAAATGAAGGGTAAAAAACTTAGGAGACCCGATTGAGATTCGGGTTGTCCTTTTTGGGCATTAATCTATCCGTTGACGGCTGAAAGCAGTCAAAGCCGTAGAACTCATCGAGGCCTTCGTTTTGACAGGTTATGGCTCCCGTAACTCTAAACGAGCCAGAAGTTATGGCCGTCCGAATAATCGATATCTACAGGGTGCAACATCCACGGTGCAAGGTGCAACATCCGTCCGAAATGGAGAAACAGTGCCGTACGACTTTTAGAAATGCGTGCATGGATTTGAAACGGAACAGTACCGTGGTGCACCACTCTCCAGCGATGGTGAATCGAAGACGAGCCACGGTAATCCCGTTTTACCGTAAAAATCCACGTGTCGAAAAAACGAAGGGTGAAAAACTTACGTTACTCGATTGAGATTCGGGTTGTCCTTTTTGGGCATTAATCTATCCGTTGACGGCTGAAAGCTGTCAAAGCCGTAGAACTCATCGAGGCCTTCGTTTTGACAGGTTATGGCTCCCGTATGTCTAAACGAGCCAAAAGTTATGGCCGTTCGAATAATCGATATCTACAGGGTGCAACATCCACGGTGCAAGGTGCAACATCCGTCCGAAAAGGAGAAACAGTGCCGTACGACTTTTAGAAATGCGTGCATGGATTTGAAATGGAACAGTACCGTGGTGCACCACTCTCTAGCGATGATAATCGAAGTCCAGCCACCGTAATCCCGTTTTACCATAAAAATCCACGTGTCGAAAAAACGAAGTGTTAAAAACTTACGAGACCCGATTGAGATTCGGGTTGTCCTTTCTGGGCATTAATCTATCCGTTGACGGCTGAAAGCTATCAAAGCCGTAGAACTCATCGAGGCCTTCGTTTTGACAGGTTATGGCTCCCGTAACTCTAAACGAGCCAGAAGTTATGGCCGTCCGAATAATCGATATCTACAGGGTGCAACATCCACGGTGCAAGGTGCAACATCCGTCCGAAATGGCGAAACTATGCCGTACGACTTTTAGAAATGCATGCATGGATTTGAAACGGAACAGTACCATGGTGCACCACTCTCCGGTGATGGTAAATCGAAGGCCAGCCATGGTAATCCTGTTTTACCGTAAAAATCTGCGTGTCGAAAAAACGAAGGGTAAAAAACTTACGAGACCCGATTAAGATTCGGGTTGTCCTTTTTGGGCATTAGTCTATCCGTTGATGGCTGAAAGCTTTCAAAGCCGTAGAACTCATCGAGGCCTTCGTTTTGCAGGTTATGGTTCCCGTAACTCTAAACGAGCCATAAGTTACGGCCGTCCGAATAATCGATATCTACAGGGTGCAACATCCACGGTGCAAGGTGCAACATCCGTCCGAAATAGCGAAACAGTGTCGTACAACTTTTAGAAATACGTGCATGGATTTGAAACGGAACAGTACCATGGTGCACCACTCTCCAGCGATGGTAAATCGAAGGCCAGCCATGGTAATCCTGTTTTACAGTAAAAATCCACGTGTCGAAAAAACGAAGGGTAAAAAACTTACGAGACCCGATTGAGATTCTGGTTGTCCTTTTTGGGCATTAATCTATCCGTTGACGGCTGAAAGCAGACAAAGCCGTAGAACTCATCGAGGCCTTTGTTTTGACAGGTTATGGCTCCTGTAACTCTAAACGAGCCAGAAGTTATGGCCGTCCGAATAATCGATATCTATAGGGTGCAACATCCACGGTCAAGGTGCTACATCCGTCCGAAATGGCGAAACAGTGCCGTATGACTTTTAGAAATGCGTGCATGGATTTTAAACGGAACAGTACCATGGTGCACCACTCTCCAGCGATGGTAAATCGAAGGCCAGCCACGGTAATCCTGCTGTTGGGCGAATTTTCACCCAGAAGATCTCGAGACCGAGAAGCGTCAGTTACACCCGGGTTCGTAACCTCCAATCCATTCGGCAGACACAAGGCTCAATGCTAGCATAAAATCCATTCGGCAATTCAAGCATGGTGGTTCATTCGGCATGGGTTCATTCGGCATTCCCAACCTAGTCCGGCAACCAGACTCCCCCTCACAATCCCACTACCGAACGAGGTTGGTACCGAACCAATCACCACCGGTCCAATACCACACAACCAAACCGGACCAATCTCCACATCAATGCCGAACCAACCTCTTCATCACCGGACCACCATGACCGGACCACGTACAACCGAACCAACCTCCAAGCTCACTACCGAATCAACCATCTCAGAGACCTCAACACGGCCGAACCAAGGCTTCGCCGAACCAGAACGCTACCAGGCCAGATTGCTTCAGCCCGGGCCCACCAGCAGCTATATACATCCAAGACCCCTGCCCTCTACCTCACTCTATAAATAGAGGGGCAGGGGTACAACAATGGCAGACAAGTTTGAGAGCTCAAGCAAGGAAGGAACTTTCAAACTACTTTCATACACTCGTATACAACGCATTGTACTTGTAATCTGGAAGAAGAAAGATAATAACATATAAAGTGGACGTAGGCACATTCTGGCCGAACCACTATAAATCTGCGTGTCTTTTACATTTCAGCCCTTACTTTTCTCATATTTACATACTCATCTAAAATCATTGAAAATCACACATACTCAACTAAAATAATACGACTTGGAGGTGTTTGTCCATTTTTTGTGCAAACATTTTTGGTGCTTTCACTGAGAACTGAACTCAGGCTTCATCTTCTCCCACTCAACCTTTTTCCTAACGACATCACTCGTTGCTTAGAAATCATGCCTTCCAAACAGAGAAGGGATGTTAACAAAGGAAAGAACATCGCAACTAGCAGCCTTCCAGATCCAGCAATCACAGATCAGCCCACTTCAACAGCAGTACCAGATGAAAATCAGGAAAATCCAACTGGTCCCGCAACGGAACAACCAATCACTAGGGCAGATCTGGACAGGGTTGTGGCTGAAGTAACTAACCGCTTCACATCCCAACAAGAAACTTTGGTGGACCAACTCATGACACGCTTAAGGGACGCTGAAGAGTCCAACCGCAACACTGAATCATGGGGTGAATCCCAATCCGGAGGATCCCGGAGGCAACAAAGGTCTTCACTCTTCGAACAAGCTATCAACAGGAAAAACAATGATAGGGGCCGCGCCCGGACTCAGCCCGAATTCCGACTCGAGGAAGCCCTTGGAACCGAACCTAGCGGGGGAGGCACCAGGCGAGGGTCGGAGGTAGCTGAGCCAGTCATGCCACCTAATCATAGAAACCCCGCTGAACGGAGCCGAGCTAGAACTCAGCCCGAAGTTGACCCCATGGATGTGCTCGAAACAGAACCCCACAGGGGAAGATCAGGGCAGGGGGCAACTGTAGCTGGTCCTAGCGTGCATCCAAGCAGCCAAAGACAACCACTGGATAATGCTAGAGGTGATAGACTGTACCATCCCTACAGGTCATCTGGACGAGATAGATCCCGCAGGGAAGAACCGAGCTCATTTTTGTCCGCTCCAAGTTCTGACGAGCGGATGGCACGATTATTCAGAGAATGTGTCCAACGGGAGCAAAGGGACCGGGGAATAGGCGCTAGGGTCACCAGTCCCTTTACCCGAAATATCGAAACTGCCATCACTCCCCGGGAATGGAAAATGCCAACCATGGAACCTTACAAAGGAACTTCCGACCCCATCGTACACCTGCAGAGATACACCCAGCATATGCTCATGAGTGGAGCAACAGAAGGAGTATTATGTAAATGCTTTCCGCTATTCCTATCAGATCTAGCTACCTCCTGGTTCTGCCATCTACCCCAAGGATCCATCAACTCATGGGAGATGTTAAAAGAAAGGTTTATTAGCCAGTTCCGCATCCATGTGGAACAACCCAGGGATGCTTATTCTCTATCCAATGTCAAACAGAAAACCGGAGAGACGCTACAACAATATCTAACACGGTTCAACGCCGCAGCGGCAGCAGTTCAAGATGCCGATGAAAAACTCACTCTAATGGCCCTCTGTAGTGGTGTGCATCCAGACACCAAGTTTGCCAGAAGATTAACTAAGGAAAAACCAGTTACCTTGCCTGATTTCTTCCATGAAGCTGGAAAGTATATGAGACTTGAAGACGCTGCTACGGAGAGGCAGCCAGGGCAACAAGGCAAGATAATTCAGGACAAGGTTCCCACTGCAGCTAAGGACGCTCGAAGAAATGAATCTAGAGACAATGCTGGGGGCAGAAAGGGTGAGAAGCGCCAATATCGACCAGGGCCAAGATTTGACTCCTACACTCCTTTGAATGAAACAATCGAAAACATCTACCTAGCCACTCAGGGCGAACTCGGATACAAGCGCCCCCCGCACAAGAAAGAATCAGATAACGCACTCAAGTCCGGAAAGTTCTGTCGCTTCCACGAATCCCACGGACATGACACCAATGAATGCCACCATCTTCGGGACTTGATCGAAGAACACATTAGAAGAAGAAGACTGGAACGTTATGTGAAAAGTCAGAACAGGACTCCAACTCCTGCCAATGAGAACTCAAAGCAACCCCTCCCAGAAGTAGGCGGAGGGAGTCGCAACAATCACAACACCAGTGGCTCTAGTCAAGAGAAGATAGTAGTCCTTACCATCTCAGGAGGACCACACATTGCCGACAGAAGTTGGGCAGAGATGGAAAGGTACGGCAAGTCGCTTAGAAATACCGAAGGATACGTTAACTCCGTCACAGAAGAACGCCAACCGAAACGAAAAGAGAGCGACGACATCATATTCAGTAGACGCGATTTGGAAGGAAGACAGTACCCACATATGGATCCTATGGTCATCTCTGCCTGGTTCGGCCCTGCTAAAGTTTTTCGGATTCTAATAGACACGGGAAGCTCCGTAAACATCTTGTTCAAACATGCTTTCGACAAAATGAAGTTATCAATGAAGGATGTGTCTCCCTGCGACAAACCACTGCACGGTTTCACTGGAGATGCAAAAATGCCCCTCGGGCAACTTGACCTCTTCGTCGAAATAGGAAGTCATCCCCGCTCCGTGGTGCGAAAACAAACGTTCGTGCTAATAGAGAACCACTCGGCTTACAACGCCTTCTTGGGGAGACCAGCCTTGTCTGACTTCCAAATTGTCCTAGCCCCCTGGTGCCTGAAGATGAAATTCCCGACAGACAACGGAATAGGAGAAGTAGAAGGAGATCAAGACGCTGCCCGAGACTGCTATGTAACTGAGCTTCGCAACAACCGCAGAAAGAATAAAGGGAAAGATGCAGAGACTACTCTCTGCATGAAGAGCTGGGAGGCATAGCAACTAAAGAAAGCCCCTCCTCTTCGATACACAAGCGATCCCTTCAATGAACTAGACCCCCGGGATAAAGAGGAGGAGGCTACCGCCGAGCCTGCAGAGGCTATGGAATTCGTATCTGTAGATAAGCATGATTCAAGTAGACTCTTAAAAATCGGATCTCAGCTGAAAACGGAATTGAAGGATCGACTCATTGACTTTCTCCGCCACAACTTAGATGTATTTGCGTGGACCCATGCCGATATGACAGGAATCTCCCCAGACGTAGCATGCCACATGTTGAACATCGATCCCACCAAGGTACCAGTAAAGCAGAAAAAGAGGAGCATGGGGGCAGAGCGATCAGCAGCCCTTGATGAGGAAGTAAAAAATCTACTTGCTAATGACTTCATACGGGAAGCCATCTACCCAGAATGGATCGCTAACCCAGTGCTAGTAAAAAAGGCCAATGGAAAGTGGCGAACATGTATTGACTTCTCCAATCTGAATGACGCTTGCCCGAAAGACTGCTTCCCACTTCCCCGAATTGACCAACTCGTGGACAGCACAGCTGGGCACGAACTCCTATCTTTTATGGATGCATACTCCGGATATAACCAGATCCCCATGCACGCTCCCGATCAGGACCACACTAGCTTCATCACCGACCGCGGATTATATTGTTACAAAGTCATGCCTTTTGGACTCAAAAATGCTGGAGCTACCTATCAACGCCTCGTCAACAAAATGTTCGCAGAACTGATAGGACGTACTATGGAAGTATATGTGGATGACATGTTGGTGAAGTCCAGGAAAGCCAACGACCATGTAAGCCATCTGGACGATATGTTTCGGGTACTTCGCCGATATGGAATGAAGCTGAATCCTCTAAAGTGCTCCTTCGGAGTATCATCGGGAAAATTCTTAGGATTCATCGTCCACGCCAGAGGAATCGAAGCAAACCCTGAACAAATCCGAGCTTTAAAAGAAATAAGGATACCTTCCACTCGAAAAGAAATGCAGAGCCTAAACGGAAAGGTGGCCGCCCTAAGCAGATTCATTTCCAAGGCAACTGACAAGTGTGTCCCTTTCTTCGAAGCACTCAAGAAAGACAAAGGGAGGTTCGAGTGGACCGACGAATGCTTAAAAGCCTTCCTCAACCTAATCGAACACCTTCAGAGACCACCAGTACTCTCAACTCCAAATGAAGGTGAAGTGTTATACCTATACCTCGCTGTATCATCTCATGCTCTAAGCGCCGCCTTGGTAAGAGAAGAAGACCGCACACAACGTCCGGTTTACTTTGTAAGCAAGAGATTTACGGGGGCAGAAGCCAGATATCCTAAACTTGAGAAGTTAGCATATTGTTTATTGATCGCGTCACGGAAACTGCGACACTACTTCCAGTCTCACTCCATCAGGGTTCTAACCGATCAACCACTAAGACAAGTGCTCCATCGTCCTGACACTTCTGGGCGACTCCTCAAATGGTGCATCGAACTAAGTCAGTATGATATCACCTACCATCCCCGCACCGCTATCAAAGGACAAGCCATGGCTGATTTCATTGCCGAATTCACTACCAACGAAGGCAAGGAACGATCCGAAGTAGCAAAAAACATCAAGTGGAACCTCTTTGTAGACGGAGCATCGAACGAACAAGGCTCGGGGGCAGGTATTGTGATCGTCACCCCCAGGGGAAGAAAGTTGTACTATGCATTAAGATTGGAGTTCACGGCCACTAACAACGATGCTGAATATGAAGCAGTAATAGCGGGATTGGAACTGGCCCTAGAAATTGGGATCAATTCCTTATGTATTCATAGTGATTCTCAGCTTATCGTAAATCAGGTACTAGGAGAATTCCAGACTCGAGGAGAACGGCTCACAGCATACCTAAAGAAAACCAGACTGCTGCTCGATCGATTGGACCATTATCTAATCAAACACATTCCTCGAGAAGAAAACCAAGAGGCAGATGAACTTGCAAAGCAAGCTAGTATGAAGGACAGCACCATTCCCGGAGCACTAGTAATCTCAAGGCAGCTAGCCCCAAGTTTCGAACAAGTAAATCTGATAACTGCAATCGAAGAAGGAACCTGGATGACTCCTATCCGGAAATATTTGCAAGATGGCATACTACCCGACAGGCGTGACGAAGCCAAGAAGATCTTGAGAAAAGTTCCCCACTACACAATACAAGAAGGCATCCTCTACCGGCGTGGCTTCTCTAGCCCCTTGTTAAGATGCGTCGCCGGAAGGGAAGCCAAGGAGATATTAACAAACATCCATCAGGGAGGATGCGGAGATCACACTGGAGGACAGACTTTGGCAAGAAAGATACTCCGATATGGATATTACTGGCCCACACTAAACAAAGATACCCTAGACTTCGTTAAGAAATGCGACAGATGTCAGAAGTTCGCCAAGATCCCTCGACTGCCCACAAACGAAATTACTCAAATGACCAGCCCTTGGCCCTTTGCTGTATGGGGAATTGACTTAATTGGCGAACTGCCAACGGGCCGAGGCGGAGCCAAATATGCTATAGTGGCAGTCGATTATTTCACCAAATGGGTGGAAGCGGAACCTTTAAATAAAATATCTTCAGCAAAAATTATTAACTTCTTGATCAAAAACATTCTGTGCAGGTATGGAGTCCCCCTCAAGATCGTATCAGACAACGGACTCCAATTTGACAGCGAAGAATTTGCCGACTGGTGCCAAGAGCATGGAATTCATAAAAGCTTCTCATCAGTAGCTTACCCTCAGGCAAACGGACAAGTTGAAGCTGTCAACAAAATTCTCAAAACCCTAATCAAGAAGAAACTTGAAAAGTCAAAAGGCGCTTGGGTGGACGAACTTCCTACGGCACTATGGGCATACCGCACATCTTTCAGAACATCAACGGGACATACTCCTTTCTCTATGGCATATGGATCGGAGGCAATGCTCCCAGTTGAGACTATTGTGCCTTCCCACCGTAGGATCCACTACAACCCAGAAGAAAACGAAGAACTCCTCCTCATGTCTTTGGAACTGATTGAGGAAAGGAGAAACGATGCAGCACTCAAAGCAGCAGCTCACAAACAAAAAGTGGCAGCACTATACAATTCCAAAGTCAAGCATCGCAGCTTACAGGAAGGAGATCTTGTCCTCAGGCGAATCTTTCCGCGCCCCGGGGCACTGGACCCCATCTGGGACGGACCATATGTAATTCACAAAGATCTCCACAACGGAGCTTACATTTTGTCAACAGTGGACGGAGAGGTGTTCCAGAGGGCATGGAACATCCGACACCTCCGTCGATACTTTTCTTAACTTGTACTGCCCATATGAAGTGAATTAACAAAGAGAACCAGTGGACGTAGGCATTTTCGTGCCGAACCACTTTAAAAAATCTTGTCTCTTTTTAACTTGTTCCTTTATGTCTTGGCTACTTGTTAAGTTTTATCCCTTTCTGTTGAACAAAATCCTATGGCATCTCCACTCAAGACGCACCGCGGCCTCATCTAGACTAGGCCTAACAGGTACGCCACGATTCTATGCACTCGCCAATGAGACTCTTTTGCTCCAGCATCCCTCTGCTGCGGGTTAACTCATTGCGCGCCTGCCCTCAAAGCCAACTGTAATGAGCCGATTATAAGTCATCATAAAGGCCGACTATAGCCGATGGCAGCTCATTACGGCGTTCGGCTCGTCGGTAACCGTGAACCTACTTTAAGCCCCAACATAAGGTGTGGCCAGCCAGGGGTAGTTCACGGCCAACGGCACCCACGCTAGCCGGCCACGGTAAATCGAATAATACCCACGATTACGGACCATAACGGTTCGGGTAGTTACCGTGCGCGATCTCGGCTCCGATGTGTCTTAAGTGCGGCTGTGGTAAAAAAGAAAACTCCCCGCGGAGGCGTAAGATGGGTGACAAATGTCTCCAAGACCCACAGCTAGGGAAAGTGACTACAAAACCCGTTTGCCACGAACTTAAGCACATCGACGGCCTTCCGTGACTGGAAGTTTTACTTTTACTATATTTCCATTTCATTTAAATATTTTTCTCCTATCCTGTATAACAAACTCTAAAGTACAGGAAACCAAATAGGAAGCATTCACTCATGAGGCTCTAAGCCTGCGTGCTGGGTAGCAGGGCGCTCTGCTATACCCGTGAACAGTTACACAAGACACTCAAAGCTACCGCCTGCGAATAAAACATAAAGGGCGGTACTCTCTTCTCTTGTACATAAATGCGTAACTATAACTTATTCATACACTGACATTGCAAAACGTGAAATTATATTTCAAGCAAAAACTTAACATCAAACACAAGTGGAATCACAGGCATATACATAATTATACTTCTCACACAGCGCATAAAGATAGCAACAACATTTAAACATGACAAAATCAGCTTATATTATAAGATCACACGAAGTTATTCTTTGCAAATAATTTTATTACAGTTGCATATCAAAGACTAACATGAACAGTGATAAAAAAGAAACAAAAAGATGGCAGATGCATCCACACTCCATCACCAACTCCCCCAGCCTACTTAGCCGCAGGATCGGAGCCCCCAGCATGTGGATCTGAAGTCCCACCTGTCCAGATCAGAAGAGGAATTCATTAAACGAACGATCAAGTTATGAAAACACGAAAAGAAAAGAAAGGGAAAAGAATAACTCACCAGCATCCGCCGCTTGATCCTCATCATCCAACTGCACGCCCGCTTCCTCTGCAGCGAGTAGCCGCATCCCCTCCTTCACCGCCGCTTGCTCCTCCTTTGAGAACTGAGCAGTAACCGCGCTCAAGTTGAAAGCCTCTCCGCCTTCCTTACCCGCATTCACCCTGGCCTCCTCTAAAGCCTGGAGATACACCTTGGCCATGACCCGAGGGTAATCGTCCATCCAAGACAAGCCGCCCTCTTTCCAAGTATGGAAGTACATATCCTGAAGCATCTCATCCATCATCCCCTCATTTTCCTCAAACTCCCTCACCCGAGCCTCGGAAGCTTGCAACTTAGCGACGGCGACGTCCCTCTCTGATTGGTATCTCAAGCAGTCAGCCTGGAGTGACCTCCTCATTTCCTCCTCCTTCAACCTAAGGGACCTCCTCATCTCCTCCATCTCCTCCTTCAACTCAGCCTGAGCCATCTCCGCAGCCTCGAGTCTCCCCGACAACTCCTCTACCCGCTCGAGATCCGCATTTCGAACCTCATCCACCGTTGTAATGGCCATGTTAATCCGCTCCCTGCAGGTAACCTCCATCTTCCGTAACTCCGCCCTACTGGCCTTCTCCATGGTCTCTTTCAGACGCTGGGAGGCTTCCTCATGCTGGGAGATCTGGATGGCTTGGTCGGCAAGCTGCTTGGCCTGATCGGCAACCTTTAGCCTTAACCGAATATTAGCACTCCCAATCTCCTCCCCGGCCTTGACCAATCGAGCATGATGCTCCATTAACTTCTTAGTCTCTTCGGCCACCCGGTCAATATTAGCCTTGGCCTCGTCCCCCATAGTAACTACCCGAGTAGTAAGCAGATCAAGATCTAGGGACTTGGCCTCATCCAGCACACGTACCATGGGGTTGCGGGGAAGTAGGTGCTCGCCCGTGGTCTCATCAAATGAAATATCCCGAAAACTTGGGTCTAAATCAGGATGACCGGCAAAAGGGTCACGAGGCACGGGGCGAGGCACATCGGGACGCCTTATATGAATGACAGTAGATCTCTTGGAAGGAGGAGGAGGGGGGCAGGGCTCCGTGCTCTCCTCCGTAGTATCACAAGGAGGCTGAGTAGGGGGAGACAGAGTAGGAAGCTGCGAAGCAGAAGAAGACTCAAATCAGGAACGGCTCCGCTTCCTCTTCTGAATGCCCTCTTCGATGACCCCAAGAAGAGGGCGGTACTTGACTACGTCCCCAGTGCGATCAGTAGAAGGTTTCGCGGAAGCTCTCCTCGACTTAAATTGTTCAAGGCGGTGTCGAACATCCGACGTTTTACCCGCCTGGCCTGCCCCTGGAATAAAGAACAAATGTTACGAACATACAATAATCCGCAATTCAAAAAATGTGCTAAGTTAAAAAGAAAGAAAAGTGAGGAGACACATCTGTTATACAAACCCGGCGGAGGAGTGGGATACTGCAATAAGTCCTGGATCTCATTCCAGGACGGAAGTGAACCGTAAAAAATTTCTAAGTCCCTATCGAAAATGGAATCGGCAGAAGACAAAAGTTCACCTTGCATCGCCGGGGTCACCCTAGCTGAGGAACCCTTAGAGGATGGGTCAGTGCTAACCACAGCTTTGCCGGTTTCCTCTGCCTTCTCCGTTTCCTTCTCTGTTTCCGACTCCCCCTCTGACTCCCCGAAGGCCCGACGGAGAGCCTCATCCAGTTCGAGGTCCTGCTCAGAGGTTAGAGCAGCAACACCGCTACCACCCTGACCATCGTCGTCTCCTCCACCCTCCGACCCTTCTCCAACTTCACCTCCTTCCTCCTCTTCTACGCCTTCCTCCTCCGGGACATCCGGGCAAGTACTTGGAGAAGGGCCATCGGACTCCTTGAGCTTCTTGCCTCCTACGACTGGACGTTGTGCAAAGGGCTTCCTCTTGCCACCCTTCGCTGTCACCCCACCTTTAGGCTGGGCAGCCTTCTCTTCTGCCGTGTCCCTCTGTTT
Organism: Allium cepa; assembly: GCA_030765085.1. Classification (NCBI taxonomy): domain Eukaryota; kingdom Viridiplantae; phylum Streptophyta; class Magnoliopsida; order Asparagales; family Amaryllidaceae; genus Allium; species Allium cepa. The sequence goes on from CM060934.1 coordinate 4,449,118, forward strand.
GACTACGGACTGATGTGGGAGGATCAAATTATACATCAAGAGCCTGGCATTCCTAATCAAATAAGCAGCCGATCTGTCTCTCCCGGAAATAGCTTCAATTTCAGCTGCCATCTGAACCAAGCGATCATCTTCCACAACCGCAAAACCACCTGTCGCTAGCAAGAAATAAAAGCGCATAAGAGAGAGAATTACAGCCAAGACAGGAATTATGAGTAGAGTTTTGACTTACATCCGGAGGTAAATCGGCGAATAGAGACGGAGTCATCCCTAACAAAGAACCATTCCTTCTTGAACATGCTATACTTCGAGTATAAATCCAAAACCGGCTTGAAGGAAACGGCTGACTCCAAGCTAATATATGGGGACCCCTTCCTGTACCCCCTCAGATTGTACAGATATCGTATTTCCCGGTTGGAGGGGGCACGCCCGTATCTCTTCTGGAAGATAGCATACAAGCAAACCAGAATGGCATAAGAGTTGGGCTGGAGCTGGAATGGAGCCACCTTCAGATAAGTGACGAAGCTTAATATCCAGGCGTTGACTGGAGGAATAGCCCCGCACATACAATGGTAACGGCTGTAAGCGAAGTACCCCTCAGGGGGATCATATGGCATGACCCCCTCCCCCGGTAACAGCATAAGAGCCCTGTCTATCCCAAAGGAACGGGATATAACGTCAAGTTGCTCCTCCTTTAGGGAGCTAGGAAAGCAGTCGGGAGGGGAGACCAGAAGTTCCTGTGGACCATGTCCGTCCACCAACGACCTCGGAACAGGTCGATGTTGCCCGGATCCTGGTTGGGCTGGGGGCACAGAAGAAGACTCTCCTCCATCCTTGGATTTCCGTCTGTCTGATCGTGTTTCCGCCTTGCGAGACATTTATCTGCATACACAAAAGTGAAAAACATGATGTTAGAACAAGAATACAAGCAAGCATACATAAGTCCAGAGTTCCACCCAAAGACCGAATACAAAGTTCATTCGGCGCTAGGGTCTTATGCTCATTCGGCACTAGGGACTTAAGTTCATTCGGCAATGGGGTCATAAGTCCATTCGGCACTAAAAAACACATCCGGTATACATATCATTCGGTAAAACAAAACCCTTCGTGTGCATTCGGCAATCATATTCATTCGGTGATAAAAAAACATTCGGCAAAAGAATATATACCTAATTCGGTATAAGCTTGGTTCGGCAGAAGTTTGGTTCGGCTAAAAATTGATTCGGTTCTCTTTGGTTCGGTAAGGGAAAACTAAGGGGGGTAGCCTCTATATATAGGCAAACTCAGGATTGCCGAACCAGCTGGTTCGGCCTACCGGACCAACATACCGGACCAGCGTACCGGTCCAACCAACAACCGAATAAAACTGTCTCTACCAGCAGAAACCAGAAACAGGGGGCACGCAGGGCGCTTCACTCAGATAAGTGCCGAACTCTAAGAGCTTACTAATAAAATAAAAAATATGATAACAATGGATAAGTCGTGAATCTCTCACTAACATGGATTAATCATTTACACGTGCACGCGACCACGAACGGTCCATAGGCACGCTCTGAATGGCTATTAACCCTATCGTCATGAGAATTTGCACTTTGACACGCCTTTTTAAACTCATAGGTAAAACGGATATTTGATAATTATGAAATGGCTAAGCTACTTACACATGTATGGGGTCGCGAACGATCCCTAGGCATGCTCTGAGCTTGCGATAAACCGTCTTGACAAGCGATCCAAGAATGCTAAGCCCCCTCGGGGCACACTTGCTCGCCTCGAACGACACGATTAGCTTCATTTCAAATATCTCGATCCCGAACGATCGTTATCTAAAACCACACTAAAACTATAAATTAAATTCCTTTGCAGGACAGCAGCAGGATACGAATATCCAGCCCATGGCGTTACGAAACAAGCCTTTCTACCACAGGGAAACAAAGCGCGACACATGCAAGCACGTGCCCCACTTTGGGGGGCAAATGTTGGGCGAATTTTCACCCAGAAGATCTCGAGACCGAGAAGCGTCAGTTACACCCGGGTTCGTAACCTCCAATCCATTCGGCAGACACAAGGCTCAATGCTAGCATAAAATCCATTCGGCAATTCAAGCATGGTGGTTCATTCGGCATGGGTTCATTCGGCATTCCCAACCTAGTCCGGCAACCAGACTCCCCCTCACAATCCCACTACCGAACGAGGTTGGTACCGAACCAATCACCACCGGTCCAATACCACACAACCAAACCGGACCAATCTCCACATCAATGCCGAACCAACCTCTTCATCACCGGACCACCATGACCGGACCACGTACAACCGAACCAACCTCCAAGCTCACTACCGAATCAACCATCTCAGAGACCTCAACACGGCCGAACCAAGGCTTCGCCGAACCAGAACGCTACCAGGCCAGATTGCTTCAGCCCGGGCCCACCAGCAGCTATATACATCCAAGACCCCTGCCCTCTACCTCACTCTATAAATAGAGGGGCAGGGGTACAACAATGGCAGACAAGTTTGAGAGCTCAAGCAAGGAAGGAACTTTCAAACTACTTTCATACACTCGTATACAACGCATTGTACTTGTAATCTGGAAGAAGAAAGATAATAACATATAAAGTGGACGTAGGCACATTCTGGCCGAACCACTATAAATCTGCGTGTCTTTTACATTTCAGCCCTTACTTTTCTCATATTTACATACTCATCTAAAATCATTGAAAATCACACATACTCAACTAAAATAATACGACTTGGAGGTGTTTGTCCATTTTTTGTGCAAACACCTGCTTTACCGTAAAAATCCACGTGTCGAAAAAACGAAGGGTAAAAAACTTACGAGACCCGATTGAGATTCGGGTTGTCCTTTTTGCGCATTAATCTATCCGTTGATGGCTGAAAGCTGTCAAAGCCGTAGAACTCATCGAGGCCTTTGTTTTGACAGGTATGGCTCCATAACTATAAACGAGCCAGAAGTTATGGCCGTCCGAATAATCGATATCTACAGGGTGCAACATCCACGGTGCAAGGTGCAACATCCGTCCGAAATGGCGAAACAGTGCCGTACGACTTTTAGAAATGCGTGCATGGATTTGAAACGGAATCGTACCATGGCGCACCACTCTCCAGCGATGGTAAATCGAAGGCCAGCCACGGTAATCCTGTTATACCGTAAAAATCCACGTGTCGAAAAAACGAAGGGTTAAAAACTTACGAGACCCGATTGACATTCGGGTTGTCCTTTTTGGGCATTAATCTATCCGTTAACGGCTGAAAGCTGTCAAAGCCGTAGAACTCATCAAGCCTTTGTTTTGACAGGTTATGGCTCCCGTAACTCTAAACGAGCCAGAAGTTATGGCCGTCCAAATAATCGATATCTACAGGGTGCAACAACCACGGTGCAAGGTGCAACATCCGTCCGAAATGGCGAAACAGTGCCGTACGACTTTTAAAAATGCGTGCATGGATTTGAAACAGAACAGTACCATGGTGCACCACTCTCCAGCGATGGT